>CM062249.1:43822735-45022735 GCA_031216285.1 Syzygium syzygioides | reverse complement strand
CTCACCCCTAGTGATTCCCTTGTGGACCGGTCCGGTTCCCGATTCCAATTTGCTAAAATCAGTGAATATCGGTCTGGTTCTTAGTTCTAGGTGTGGAACCATCAACCCGCCCACCATGACTGGACTAGTATTGTATATATATAAATATATAATTTTTAAGAAAATTTTCCAACCAAAAAAAAAGAAAACATTTTAAGAAAATAAAAACCCTAAAATCTCTAATCCGAAGCTCAACGCCCATCAACTAATTGTTCGTCTCGTCTCACTCTTACCTTTTTTGAGTTGTCTCTCTACCTCTCACTTATGGTCTTGACTCTCAAGCTCAACGTCCATTGATTCACTGCCTTGACTCTCAACTCCCGTAAACTCATGGCCGTGGCTCTGACCGTTCATCGCCTCCCTCTCCTCTCTCACTCTTGGTCGCCTCCATTTGCGTAAAGCTTGGTGAGATCGGATCCATGAACCCATCCGGGAATTGGACCGGACCGGCAATCCGGTTCTCAAGTCTGGTTTCCGGGTGAATTCATGAAACTAACGGGCGGTTCTCGATTCTATGGTGGGAACCACCCGGCCAAACCATGCTCACCTCTATGTCCTGGTCATCAAACATAACCTTACCGATTACCCTGTAGTATAATAAAATAGATCAATCCATCATAAATGACAGAAACGATTCTTAGTAATTGTCCTCAATAATTGAATTCTTCTTCTAGGTTCCTTATAAATCATCCTCATGTATCGTAATTCTCCCACAAACAATCTTACAATCAATAATTTTTTTGGACTGTTTGTCAGTTACTATCGTTCTAAGAATAGATTGATCCAATAGCAAATTAAGCCAGATAGTGATTAAAAGAATGCAATGCAATGCATCCATTTAAAAATGACTAAGAAGTCTTATCTCCTTGCGATCGTCCCGAGGGCAGATCAATCCAAACACGCACGAATATAATGGCCAATACCAGACAATTCGCTAGACGTTGAATCTCGCTATTTTGCACTATAGCTCAGTGCTATTTATGATTAATTTGCGGCCCACTATGTAGTGGAACAGTGATTGCCTACCTACTTCTTCCACGGGTTAATAAATTATAAGCGAAGTGGTCCCGGTTGCATATATTACTAGGTCCCCTTGTCTTAGCAAATTTATTATAATGGCACACTTGATAATCACCTAACTTGCTTTTAAATATGTCTCAAGTTATTCATTGACTTAGACCACTGAAGGCAAGACGTTGTGTGGACCAGGGTTCAAGGACTGAGCGCAATCAAATTATCGAATTTTGCGGAGTTCACGTGCAATGTGAAAATCGCATTAATTAAATTATGTAATTGATCTGGTCCATGTAGACTCGAGTGTCGGTAAGATTTTCCTCCGATAGCCGACGATTCACTGAAAAAGTGATTTCTTAGCGATTCAGGAAATGCGGCACCGACCAAAAAAAAAAAAAGGAAATGCGGCATCCTGTATCGCCACAGTGGAGATAATAAGAGGGACTTTGAAACGGATTCCCAGACAGGGACGGGACTGAACTGAAAGCACCTTTTTCTCATCTCGTTCCTGGACAAACCCGCCGGACCTTTTCGACCGGAGACTATCGGCTGTAGACTTGACTTTTAGTTGAGACACAAAGGGTCAAGATTGCAAATAGGGTTTCGATCTGTTTCTGAGCTATCCTCCTTTCCACATGAAAAGTCCATTTTCCAGGAATTATACTGTGAATTCATCACCAGTCGCATGCGCTGTTTCAATGTAATCACTTCAAACATGCATCATGACTTGTAAATTTTCTGCAAACTAAAACAAGTTTTCTCGGCTGACCACCCCGAGGCCCCAAGAGATCGATTGAGTGGACGAATTTTGCAATATCGTGGATTGAATTTTGCTTACTTGTGATGATAATCTATGAGAACAATACCATTTATGGAGCGCTTGGTACATGACCAAGATAATCTATGAGAACAAAAATGAGTAAGTAAATTTTCCGCAAACTAAAACAAGTTTTCTTGGTTAGTTTCCTCTGTTGCAGCTGACATGGAGCGCTTGGCACAGGCAGTGGAAGGCTCGGGAGGGAGGTTGTTTTGGCCGTTTGGGAATTACTTGTTTTGTTCATATGAGAGCGCCATTTGTTTGGACAACGCTGTATCGGTGAGAAAGATGATGCATCTGATGCTAAGGACAGGCTCTCCAAATTGTATCATTGAGGAGCACCTTAAGTATGGGTGGTATGTTGAAAGACTGAGTCTTCAGTCCTTGAAGAGAAGCTTCTTGGAAGGAGATCCCTCTGAATCAACCTATGAAGCAAGTCTTTCGATGGCTTTGAACTCCTCGGGGACCTATCGACAGGTAGGAGCACAACATCCTAGATCGTTGAGCGATCGCGATCAATAAATGTATCTACCTAGGCTTTTTATTCCCGGGTGCAATTCCTCTTGAGTTTAAAAAAGTTCTTTGATCCCCTACTTAGGTATCCATTGCACCTATGGCAAAAGATTGCTTGAAGATGGCAAGGCGAATTACTCAATTTAACATGGTCAAATTACTCAATTAAGAATTAATTTATATAACAACTAGAGAAAAAAAAAAGTATCTGAGCATAGCCAATTGACCTCAATGAAATGTACGAAGCACCGCGCGCTTAAGTGATGTAACAAATTGCATGTTGACATTTAAATAAACAAATCATATTTTATTCTAATAATCATTTAGCACATCGGTTGCCACGTTAATTTTGCGAAATCAATTAAACTATGATCAGCTTTTTTTGTTTCTATGGTCAACGTGCAAATAGAGAGGGAGAGAGAGCGCCGGATAGAGTTACGAGAGCGGCCAGAAAAAGGTGCAAGCAATTCGAAACTGGAGTTGCAAAACGTAATTTGGCAACCATGCCAGCTCGTCTTCCGTGTCCAAAACGTTCCTCAAGTCATAATCAAGTACATAGCCACATTTTCTTCGAGACAAATTATTGTGTCCTTAAGTTCTATTTATTTCACGAAAATCTAATAATTAAAAGAAGATTTTCTTAATTTAAATCGCTTATATCTCTTAAGAAATGAGGTAACAGAAAATATTCCCATTATCAATAAACATGTTTAGGTATGAATTATTATTTATTGATTCATTTTTGTAGGAACGAATAATGATTAAAGTTTGGGAAACTTTTTTGAGAAAAACCACTAAAAATCCAAAAATATGCTCATTGTGACATATTTACTCCAAACCTTTTTTTTTATGACACCAAAAATCCCAAACTTATACTCGTATAACACATTTTATTTCAAGTTTTTTTTTACCTCAAACTTGTAGTCATGTGATACATTTATCTCAAATTATTTTTAAAACTTCAAACTTGTACTCATATAACATATTTACCCCCACGCAGAAATAAGTTTAGGTTTTTTATGTCGCAAGAAAAAGTTTAGAGTAAATGTATCACATTGATACAAGTTGAAGTAAATATGTCACATGAGTACAAATTTATGATTTATTGTGTCATAAAAAAATTAATAGTAAATATGTCACGGTGGACATATTTTAATGTTTTTGGTAACTTTCTTCCTAAAATTTTTAAAATATTAATTTTTTAATAAATAAACGAAGCCATTAATTATTAAAAAATAAATGGAAAAGGACAGCGCACGGCAGACAAAGACGGGGTCGATTTATCCGAAGAGAGTCCCCATCAACATCACGCAAAAAGGAACGTGCTCCGTTCTGGTCTCCATCTTTCTCTGATTGTGCCGTCTTTTTGGGTGCAAGTCCTCTTCTTCTTTGTCTCTGCAAATCAACGCCCCCCGTCTCAGCAGCAAATATCGAACTCGCTGGCCTGGCATGGCCTCAAGTCTTCGGCGGCTCTCACTTCACAAGGCGACAAATTCAGGGTTGATATCCACGCACACGAGGAACACCGAAGCTTCATCGCAACTCACCCTTCTCCTGCTCACCTCAATTTCCGACGTTCCCGTGTTTCAAACTACGTTTCGTCGTGTCGACATAGCCTCGCATTGTAGTCCAATGGCTATTTACAGTGATTTTGCTTATTGAAATGGTATTCGCATAGCATGTGAACCCATCTAGACTATTGATCATGTGGACACGCACAATAAACGGCTAGGATATAAGCGATTCGCATGATTTATAAATTATATAAAAAACAAATCAAATTAATGATCCAACTTGTGTTAAGTGTGTGAATTCCTTCCCGAATCATCTAAAGTCATAACTCTTCGAGATAACGATGGTATCGAATGGACAAGACATCGTGATTTATAGATGTATGATTGATAAGCAATAGTTGCGCATCATATTCGCTTGGGCCTAATTCAAAAAAAAATCCTCAACTTTATACTTTGTTTATATCGTAAACTTTTTTTGTCTCAAGAAAAACCACAAGCTTTTATCCGAGTCCCAAATCTGCTCAACCGTTATAAATCCGTCCAATTAACGTCAGGAAAATAAATAAAAAAAACAGAGAACCGGCAGCTACTGCAGTGGCCAAGCCTTCGCTAGTGGCCGCCGCCATAGTCACTGGAAAGGAGCGGTGGCCCTCGCCTGGGCCTTCCGAAGGCCGACGACCCTCGCCGGCCCCGGGCCAATCGCCGGAGAGGGCGTGCAGCCCCCAATCTGGGGCGAGGGTCACGCCCTCCCCCAGATCGGGGGCTACACGCCCTCACCGGCGAGAGTCGCCGGCCTTTGAGAAGGCCCAAGCGAGGGCAGGCCACCCTTGCCGGCCCGAGCGAGTCGCCGGCGAAGGCGTGCAGCCCCCGATTTGGGGCGAGGGTCGCGCCCTCCCCCAGATTGGGGGCTACATGCCCTCGCCGGTGACTCGCTCGGGGTCAGCGAGGGTTGCCGGCCTTCGGGAAGGCCCAGGTGAGGGCCGGCGACCCTCGCCGGCCCGGGCGAGTCGCCAGCGAGGGCGTGCAGCCCCCGATCTAGGGGACCCTCACCCCATATCGGGGGCTGCACGCCCTCGCCGGCAACTCGCCCGGGGCCGGCGAGGGCCGCCGCTCCTTCCCAATGGTTGTGGCGGCGGCCACCGGCGAAGGCTTGGCCACCACCGCAGATGCCGGTTCTCTGTTTTTTTTTTCCTGACCTTAATTGGACGGATTTATAACGGTTGGGCAGATTTGGGATTCGGATAAAAGTTTGTGGTTTACCAAAAAAAAAAGAGTTCATAATATAATTGAGACAAAGCGTAAAGTTAAGGGTTTTTTTTTTGGAATTGGGCCTATTCGCTTATGGGTTTGGTATTAAAGAGTGTTCTATTCTATTTTTTTCGTTGAATGTGTAATAATTAATTTACTTTCGACTCGTATAATTTCAAACCATTTGAATTATTATATAATGAAGTGAAATTATCGATAAGAATACATAACGCGAAGAAACTGTATAAATAGTTACAACATTTATTTGGTTCTATGGTCCACGCATACAGAGGGAGGGAGAGAGGCTCGCTGCAAACGCAGCCATTGACGGCAACCAGCTACTGACGCCAAAACCACGTCAAAATTCTAGGGAAATATTTTAAAAAAAAAAAGAAATAAAAAGACGAGAGTCCACGTCTAGTGTGGTGCTGGGAAGCAGTTGCAATATATAGAAACCGATGAACGCCCGTTTCGCGTTATAAAAGCCATCATCATCTTCCATTCGACTGAGCAAAACGGGGAAATTATGGACACCAGAGCTTCATCGTAACAATCTCCTCTCTTCTCCTACTCACCCCAATTTCCCAGCATTTCCATGTTTCCAGCTACGTTTCTTCCTTAACGTCTGCTTTTGTTTTGTTGTCCCTTTCCTTTTTTCTTTGTCGTTTCGGACAGGTTCGAGACGAGCGAGATGTTGGGGACTTTCCTGGCTTCGACCCCGCTGTTGAAGGAGGCGTGGAGGCTGTGCAGCACCGCGAACGCGATGGGGTGCGATGCCTTCGTGGTGGAGCAAGTCGGGGGCATGGGGTACGTGGCATTCTCGGGCGTCCAAGAGATGGCGGTGCTCGGTTGGGATCCGAACTACGGCATGCTGGTGCCGCTGGATGTAGCAGGCCACGAGATGTTCACGCCATTGAAATGCCGTTCCGACAACGAGGAGCAGGTCATGGTCCACTCCGGAGCGCTTCACCTCTTCCTTCGTCATCATTCGCGCCTTGCTCTTCAAAGCCAGGTTAGCAATATACAAGAGTCTAGTTCAAGTTGTGCATGGAATTTAGGCATCGTAGGCAGAGCGGGTCCTCTCACATTTTTTTTTTCTTTTTATCTTGTCCCGCTCTAAATTTTAACTCGCTCTTAAACTTTTGACATGAAAATCGAACCCCATATCTGAAAATAAACGTCCCCACCCCTAATCCCTTTGAGAATGTGGAGATTCAAACTCTCTACCTTTCCCTTTCCATGTGGAAAGAGCGGCCACTTGAGCCACCCCCAGTGATTGGGGTCCTCTCACTTTAGTTACGCGTAAGACTCTCATCCGATTCAACAATTCAATTTGATTTCAGAAGCCATACTTTTGGTCCACCCTATAATTTATGCTTGATTTTAGCGGCCACCTTAAAGCTTAGAGCTCAACTATTTAATTTATTGTCGTTGACCCATCAAATGCCAAGTTCGCTCGAAAAGTTTGCGTGTCTAGTCGGGTTTCTGCTTTCCCCCTGCTAAATTTTCCGCAGATTAGCAAGAGGACAGATTGACAAAATGCAAAATGTTAATATTGTAGCTCCCATTAGCTCTGAGTCGTTTGATTATATGAATATGAATACTAGGCCTAAATAAACTAAAATAATCGCACATTATTTATTTATAAAAAGGAAAAGACATTTTCCTAAAATATGATTTCACAAAAAATATTTTCTTTTATCATGAAATTTTCCCTAAAGCAAACACACTCTTAAAGAATTCATTTTCCTAACTTTAAGCATGCATATTTAATTTGACAGTAAATAGTTTTTTAATGGTCATTTTCAACAAACTAAGCTCGCGAAAGTCTAAAAAACTAATTCGCAAAAAATTATTTACTCAAACAAACAATAACGTAAAATGATTCCGCAATATTAATAAAAATAGGCAATATACCCAAATTAATGGGCGGGCCTCAACGGACTAGGCCTAGTCCCAAGCCTAAAAATTCTTGTCCAGGCTCGCCGACGCTTAAAACATTAAATTATTTAAGGCTTGGACTGTCCGAGGTGGGCTGGGCAAGCTCGATGAAAAGAATCATGTGGGCTTGGCACGAACAGTGTTCACATTTTGTCATTACATTCTATACACGTGCTAAACATATTTGCTCACTTATCATCATTTGCTGAACATGTTAGTGCTGTTTTAACTTGATTCATAAACAGTTCCGTATGTTTAGCAATTGCAGTACGACCACTGATTTTATACCAGATCCTTTCGTGTAACTCTTCTTATTTGACATGATCCAATTGATTTTCAAGTGAAGTTTTTGAAGCGTTGTAATCGAGATTTTTTCAGGAATTGTTTAACTAGATTTCAGGAAATCTTGAACATGCATGCAGATTGACAGCTTGTTGGAAAACACCAAGTCAATAGTGATCACAGGCCATTCCATAGGAGGATCAATTGCCTTCCTCACAGCTCTTCGACTCCTCTCCACGCTCAAATCCATCTTTCCACCCATCTCAGTCTTATGCATTGGTTTCGGCTCTCCTTTCCTTGGCAACAAGTCGCTTTCCCAAGCCATCCTCCAAGAAAGATGGGGCGGCAGCTTCTACAACATTGTGTCAACGCACGATATAATGCCGAGGTTATCTCTCGACCAATCACTTGTTCCGACTCCCCAGTGGCAGGTCCTCGTAAGATTCTGGTACACATATATGATGGCACCGAACTCTAAGAATTTCGCTAACCTCCAATTAACTGAGGAAGACAAAGCCGGGTTATTGTCCTTCGTTGTGGCCAACATGGAGCGCTTGGTGCAGGCAAGGGAAGGCGAGGGAGGGAGGTCGTTTTGGCCGTTTGGGAATTACTTGTTTTGCTCAGATGAGGCCGCCATTTGTTTGGACAACGCTGTATCGATCAACAAGATGATGCATTTGATGCTACAGACAAGTTCTCCAAATTGTATCATTGAGGAGCACCTTAAGTATGGGTGGTATGTTGACAGACTGACTCGTCAGTCTTTGAAGAGAAGCTTCATGGAAGGAGATCTCTCTGAATCAAGCTATGAAGCAAGTCTTTCATTGGCTTTGAACTCCTCAGGGACTTATCGACAGGTAGGAACACGGCACCTAAAATCGTCAAGTGATTGCGATCTATAAATGTATCGATCTATGTTTTATTCTTGGGTGCAATTCCTTGAGTTTAAAAGTTCTTTGATCCCCTACTTTGTAGGTATTGATCGCACCGATGGTAAAAGATTGCTTGAAGATGACGAGGCCAATGGGGCACCCACCGAACCTAAATGCCGCCGACTTAGCCATTAGGCTATCCAAAATCACTCCTTATAGGGCGGAGATAGAGTGGTATAAAGCTTGTTGCGATACGTCCGTAGAGCAAAGAGGATACTATGATTCATTCAAGCAGAGGGGGGCCTCAAGGACAGGGTCCCATGTAAACATGAATCGGTACAAGCTTGCGGCCTTTTGGGACAAAGTCATAGGCATGATGGACGGGAAAGAGCTCCCACACGATTTGCATAGAAGCTCCAAATGGGTAAACGCGGCACAGTCCTACATGCTTCTTGTGGAGCCATTGGATATCGCGGAGTATTATCGGTCGGGGATGCACCTTAAGAAAGGCCACTACATAAGCAGTGGAAGAGAGAGGAGGTACGAAATTTTCGATCAATGGTGGACTGAGAGAGTTGTTACCGAGAAACTGAGCAATAGGAGGACCAGGTATGCAGGCTTGACCCAAGACGCTTGCTTTTGGGCAAGGGTGGAGGAAGCAAAGGAGTGGCTGGACAACATTAGGAGTCAGAGTGACCCTAGACACCTGGCTTTTCTTTGGGATAGACTCGATAAGTTTGAAACTTACGCAATCAAGTTGGTTGAAGGAAAAGAGGTGTCTGCTGATGTAGTGGCTAAGAATTCAAGCTTTAGACTGTGGTTAGGAGAATGGAGAGCATCAAAATCACAGATTTATTCCCTTATCAGCATGGATTGTACATCAAAAGGGATAGAGGAATGTACAATTGACATTGGATCGAGCTCCCCCGCGGGCCAACAAGGGGCCATCCCCTTCGGATCTGGAAGCTCGGCCTCCATGGCCATGGAGGAGCCACCGCCTCGAGATCTAGAGGATCAACACCTCCATGGCCACAGGACTGGTTGCGAGGCTGAGATCTCGGTAAACATATGTTGCGATCTAATGTGAAGTCCAACAAATGGGACTTGTGGGAGACAGAAAATTTAGATCTAAGATAGAGGATCGGCACCCTTAAAGTTGCCCAGCCAGCAATAAACTTCTCATTTCTCAGTTTGTGTCAGAATTAGTTCCATAGCTTCCCTTTTCCAACAAGGATTTAATTTGGATCCCGCATATGTTTCCTTGACTTTGTACACCACTCGACTGGGGATTAATTCGTCAATCTAGTGTTATCTTACAATATAGCAAGATTTCCTGTGGTGCCGGGGACTGAGGTGGGTTATAAGTATGTCAAGCCCTGGCAGACAACAATCTTTTATGTGCGGATTATCATGCTGACGAAAGAACTTGATATGATGCACCGGGGATGATATTCTGCGGTTACAACACCTCTCAAGCTTTCTCACCGATCGACCAAAGATGCATGAGGGACTGCTGAGTGAAGTGAAGACAGGAAATCTAATTCTGCGCTTTGAACAAATTTGAGCTTTCATGCTTTTTTGGAATGTTAACTGAGTGGTTATGTCTTGCACTGGTGCGAATGCTCATGACATATGCCTGAGGCAGAACACGATAGAATTTTTTTTCAAATCATTCTAGGGGCAACCAATTGACTATAGCAAAACATCGGATACAAGAGCATTGGACCATACCTTTCCGTTCTGTGCATCAATGTTCCTAACTGGTCCCTTAAACCATCTCCGGGCATCAAACACCCACCAAAGCATTATCATACCTAAACCCACACCCTAAGCAACCGGTGCATAGTTGAATGTGTCCCAAGTAATGGGATACAGAGTTGGCAGAAGAAACACTGAGCAGGTATAACACATCCACAGAAATGCTATCAAACAGATCGGTCTACTTGCCTTGCCCAAGTAAAATGGCCAGGGCTTGAAATTCTTCTCTTCCATGACCATCCTCACAAATATCGGGACTGCATATCCTCCGACCCATCCTATTGTGCATATGGAAGTTATGGCAGTGAAGACTACATTCACTTTCAATATTGGAATTCCAAGTAGAACGCAGATGGCCGCGCAGAGCCACACTGCTTTAGATGGGACTTTGTGCTTCGGATGCAGTTTTTGCCATATCAATGAAAATATGATGCCCGTGTCTCTTGACAATGCATATACCTGAAGAGAGCCGTGGTGAACAGGTCATGTATCGATAGACAGAGTACCCGAAACTTTTCGGATGGTGAAGCATAACAAAGGAAAAGAGGAATAGCTACCGACCATTCTTGCTGCAATGGTGGTGATGGAAAGCCCACCAAAAAAGAATGAACCCCATATAATAAATAGCAAGAAGATTGCGGCAGTAGCACTGTGATACCTCCCATGGAATGCATCATAGAGTATTTGAGCTGGAACGAACACACCCGCCATCTCCTTGGTAGGGTCATAAGTTGGAGTAACTTAGAAATCCACGAGAGGTAAAATTGTGTGTTCTGTCTTCTGAAGCTGCAAATTTTTTCCTCATTCAACTTGCTACTTCATTACTTCTAACAAAGAAATATTTTCACTTAATAAGTAGATATGAAGAGTTTCTTATCTGAATGCTAAAAGTAAGAGCCAATAGATAGGCCCATCCAAACGCTGAAATGATCCTATACTGGTAAGAATCGCAATGGGAGCGTTCTTGTCAGCGCCTTTAGTTTCTTCAGTTAGATGCGCAGCTGCATCATACCCGTAAAGTGCATATTGACTGACAAGAAAAGCTAGAATTACCGCATAACGTTTGCTCGATATCCCAGTTGTTTCCGCCATTTCAAAATGGCTAAACACAAAAGACGCAAACTGTGTAGTCAGTGCTACGAGTAGAAGCATTATAACTATGACAATTCCACGGATCCACTAAAGGAAAAGGAAATGTAGCTTTGATCAGTAATTGAAATAACCTCATAGGTCACTTATTTTGGTCCACATAGACTATTGATACATTAAATTTCTGATAGTAATAGAAAGTCCAACCCAAAAGCTTAAACTGTTAGATGAAGATGTAATTTAATATTTAATTACTCTAATACTCCCCTTCATGCATAAGCTGGACTTTGGCCTAAGCCTAAACGTGGAAATATATAATTGAAGAGGCAAATAGGGGTTGGAAAGATTTGAACTCAAGACCTCCTGTTCTAATACCATAATAGAAATTCCAATCCAAAAGCTTAAGTTATTAAATGAAGGCGTAGTTTAATATTTAATTACTCTAATAGATAGAAAATGCTTGAGTTTTTTAATATACCTGCCACCACATAGAGATTATTTCGATGAAGGCAATTACTTCAAGCACGAAAGTGTTGAGGACTGCCCATATGAAAGTAAGACCCATGTACACGCATAAGAACAACCACTTTGGCACAAGGTAGCCACCATCTTTGTTTATGCCGGTGCACAATAATATGATACTCTGAAGGGTTTGTGATCCTGCATATGCCTTCCGAAACCACTCATGGGATCAATTCACTCACCAAGCTTTGATAGATACTTTGAAGAAATAATGCAACATGAAACAGAACAAGAAGCAAACAGAATATGGAATCTGCCTGAGTACCAATGCCAGCAACGAGGCCTATGGCTTCAAACAAAGCGCAACAGCATGAAGCAAATGGACCCCACGTGGGGCCAGCGAGATGGGCAACCCAAAAATAAAGGGAACCGATCATCTGTTAAAAGTTCACAAAGATAAGATCATTAAATATCTCAGAAAAGCATGAGCTTCTTTTTTTGAAAGAAACCCTCCAAATAGCATAAGTAAAACCGATATCAAGGAAAATGAAGCATTTAGTACTTTGGAGGACTTTGTTCCCAACTTCCTTTAAATTCTATTGGCAAACGGACGAGCAATTAAGTTTCGACAAAATGGTTTTACACGCACCACTTTCGCTTCTATAAAGTGTTCTTGTTAGTCTTCTTGGGCCAGTTCTGCTATCGTCTCTTGAAACAGAAGTGTTTGAAGAAGAAGAAAAGAAGAGAAGGGGATGAATGAATTATCTAACCCTCTAGGTTAGCATGCTCTCTTATTTATACTAATAGTGAGGGTACATAGTAATGTGGTAGACATTCCCACACATAATAGTAAATACTAATAAAATAACTCATAATAACTCGTAACACCCTCCCTCAAGCTGAGGCATAGATATCGACCATGCCTAGCTTATTACATATAAAGCGAACCCGTTGCCCAGCTAAAGATTTAGTAAACACATCTGCTAGCTGATCGCCAGTACGAACATATGAGAGAGTGATACTCCCACTTGTAAGCTCCTGTCGAACGAAATGACAGTCAATCTCAATGTGTTTTGTTCTCTCGTGAAAGACAAGATTTGAAGCAATGTGAATCGCCGAACTACTATCACACCATAGCGAAGTAGGACCATTCAACCCATATCCAACCTCATTCAGAAGATGTCTAGTCCACAATTTCTGCAGTGGCTGCAGCAATGGCCCGATACTCTGCTTCAGCATTACTCCTCGCAACAATGTCCTGTTTCTTACTCTTCCATGAAACCAAATTACCACCAACATACAAAGAATATCCAGAGGTAGACCGCCTATCAGTAGGGCGACCAGCCCAATCAGCATCAGTATAACACTCCATGCAAGCGTGACCATGAGCGGCAAAAACAATTCCCTTGCGGGGACTACCTCGAAGATATCTCAGAATCCTCAAAACAGCATCCTAATGTGGTTGTCTAGGTGCTGCCATAAACTGACTAACTACACTAACCGAATATGCAAGATCAAGTCTAGTCATTGTAGTGAGATAGTTTAGTTTACCAACAACACGCCGGTATCTTTCAGGGTGTTCAAACAACTCGTCCTGATCAGGAAGAAGCTTCAATCCCTGTTCCATAGGTGACTCTGCAGATCGAGAGTGCTGCATGTTAAATTTAGCCAAAATATCTAGAATATACTTACGTTGTGACAAAGAAATACTTTCTTTCTTTCGAGCCACCTCTATGCCAAGAAAATATCTCAAATCACCCAGGCCTTTTGTCTCAAAGTGAGTACGTAAATATCTCTTCAGCTCAACAATACCCTGCTCATCATCCCCTGTCAAGACAATGTCATCCACATATAAAACCAGAAAGATACACCCAGTAGTAGCACGACGATAGAACACTGCATGATCCTTTTGAAACTGAAGCAAACCAAAAGTCTGAACCACTGAGCTGAATCGGTCAAACCATGCTCGAGGAGATTCTTTCAAACCATACAAAGAGCGATGAAGCTTACAAACTTTCCCTCCTTAAGCAGCAAACCCTGGAGGCTGCTCCATATAAACATCCTCAGCAAGATCACCGTGAAGGAAAGCATTCTTGATATCCAACTGATGGAGAGACCAAGAATGCACAGCTGCAAGGGATAAGAAAAGTCAAACAGATGCCATTTTTGTAACCGGGGAGAAGGTCTCAAAGTAATCAAGACCATGAGTTTGAGCATAACCCTTAGCAACCAACCGGGCTTTCAGACGAGCAACAGTTCCATCAGGATTGACCTTCATGGTAAACACCCAATGACAACCAATAACCTGAGCACCAGGAGGAAGATCAACCAAGGACCAAGTCTGATTGCGTTGGAGGGCACTCATTTCCTCCTTCATGGCCAAACGCCAAGCTGCATGCTGAAGAGCCACAGGAACAGAAATAGGTATGGAGGTAGCATCAATATTAGCCACAAAAGCCGACAAACTCACTGATAAACCCTTGTAGGAATGTGTATAAAGAGGGCAATCCCTGCAAGCACGGTAGCTCTTATGAAGAGCAATAGGTTGCTCGGTTGTATTAGTCTCAGTAAGTGGATCAGCTACAGGAGGGACTTGCTCAACAGGAGGATCCTCCACGAGAAAGACTGGTTCAGAGGGAGAATTGACAATGGGGGCAATGTCCAGTGAAGACGCTGGAGAGATAACTGGATGAGAGACCATTGGCGGAGAATAGACAAGTACAGGGTCAGAAGATGTGGACTCGGATAATTGCGGGACTAAATCAGATGAACTAGAGCTAGTTGCAGAAAAGTAAGGCTGAGACTCTATGAATGTGACATGACGGGAGGTGAGCATTTTTCTTAAGGTAGGAGAATAGCAACGATAACCCTTTGACACTCGTGAGTAAACAAGAAAAACACATTTGAGTGCACGAGGATCTAGTTTTGATACACCCGGACGATCATCATGGACAAAACAAGTACACCCAAAAAGTTTAGGGGAAAGAGAAAAAAGACTGCGATTAGGAAAGAGGAGCCCATGTGGAGTATTACCCCCAAGAAAAGAAAGAGGCATATGATTAATGAGATAGCATGCTGTAAGAACAGCTTCCCCCTAGAATTTTTGTGGAACATGCATATGTATAAGAAGAGCACAAGCAGTATCCATAAGATGGCGATTCTTCCGCTCAGCAACACCATTCTGTTCGGGTGTGCGAGCACATGAAAGACGATGATGAATACCATGAGAACGGAGAAATTGATGGAAATGATCTGACATATATTCCCCCCCATGATCATATTGTAAAGCCTGAATGTTATGATGGAATTGAGTGTGGATAGAAAAATAAAACTCACGGAACACGAAAAATAACTCAGAACGTTCTTTTATTAAGTAAACAAATGACATTCTTGTGAAATCATCGACAAAGAGAATATAATAACAATAACCAAAGACTGACATAACAGGACTAGGTCCCCACACATCAGAATGGACCAAGGCAAACGGAGCAGTTGCTCATTGAGATACACTTGGTGGTAAAGAAACACGACTATGCTTTGCAAGCTGACAGGACTCACAATTTATTGTAGACACTGAACAAAAACGAGGAAATAATGACTGCAACATAGATAGAGAGGGATGTCCCAGACGATAGTGAACGTCTAAAACATTTGTCTCTTTCACTAGCGTAGCTGGAATAGACGCACTATCTAGCTGGTAGATCCCACCATTGACACTTCCCTTACTAATAGTCTTCCGCGTTGAGAGATCCTGCAAAACACAATAATCAGGGTAGAAAGTTACGGAGCAATTCAAATCCCTTGTGATACGACCAACAGATAACAAATTAAATGGCATGCCGGGAGTATATAAAACAGAAGATAAGGAGATCTCATCGGAAGGTCGTGCAACTCCGTGTCCCTGAACCATCAAGGATGACTCGTTCGCAATAGTAATATGACGTAACGGAGCTGAGGACTGATATGCAATAAGAATACTTCTATTACCCGTCATGTGAGCACCGGCACCAGAATCAATAATCCAAGTAGCGGAAGGAAGAGCTGCACATGCTGAGGTAGAGAAATAATTAGATGATTGCTGTAGTTGTGCAATAGAGGCAGACGCAGTCCTACTCCCTAAGGTCTGAAACTCCAAGTAACGAGTATACTCCTCAGAACTCATTGTGATCACCTTTTGGTCCATCGGCACGCTCTCAGGCGCAACATAAGCAGATGTGGTTCGTGAACCAGAAGTTGCCTGTGCGGCTTGTAATTTTCGGCAATAGCTGCGAAGATGTCCAACAATACCACAATAATTGCAAGTACGAGTCTCCCGACCACGACCGGCAATACCACCACGACCTCCCCCTCGATCACAGCCTCCACTGCCACGGCCACCTCCTTTGTTCGTATATAAAGCAGCAGCCTATTCACCAACCTCTAAGGGGGCGGCTTTAACCTCCTCACGACTCGCAGTACGAAGAACACGACGATGAACTTCTCCAAGAGAAGGAACTCGAGCATCTGAAAGGATTTGTGAGCGAGCAGTGTCAAACTCAGCACCCAACCCATTAAGATAGCAAGTGAACAGAAACTGATTTCGTTGTTCTTGAAAAGTAGTCCGACTAGACGTAAACGGGACTAACCGGTCAAATTCATTAGCAAAGGATTTAAAATCCTCATAATATCCCTGCAGAGGCCGACCGGTAGAAGCCGGCTTCAACAACTCACACACAACTTCAGAGAGTCGCAAGAAATCATTCAGAGAGGAGTATAAATCTGCCAAAGCATCCCATAACTCCTTAACAGTATCAGTATTGTTAACAACGGTCTGAATAGAAATATCCATAGCATTCAATAGTTGACTATAAATACGACAATCAACAGTGTATCATTCATCATAAGTCGGGTCATCCCTGCTCGGGGGAGGCTGAGTAAGATGATGAGATAACCGTTGTCCATGCAAATTCTTGAAAACATTCTTCTTCCAAAGTATGTATGTAGACTGTCCCGTCAAAACACGTTCGACAAGCTTAGACGAAGTAGATATAAAGGTCGAAGCTTGTGACCGCATCACATCAGATCCAGTCGCACCAGATCTATTCATGGCTAATCCAATCTCACCGGATTCAACAGCAACATCTATCGAAGTCTCTGAACCACTTGACATAATGATGCGTACTTAATCTAGTCACACCAGATTAATCAAAAAATTAGATTAAAGAAAGAGATCATAAGCTCCACTGTTTCATAGATCCTTGATCAGAACTAGATCAGATCTAGAAGAAGAGAATGACCAACAAAAAGACAAGCAGGCTGGGAGATTAGATCAGAGAGAGAGAGAGAGAGAGAGAGAGAGAGAGAGAGAGAGCAGATGGTGGTGACGGTGATGGTGGTTCTGGCAAGGGTTAGGATTTAGGTTGGGGTGGCGGCTAGGGTTGGCTCTGATACCATGTTTGAAGAAGAAGAAAAGAAGAGAAGGGGATGAATGAATTATCTAACCCTCTAGGTTAGCATGCTCTCTTATTTATACTAATAGTGAGGGTACATAGTAATGTGGTAGGCATTCCCACACATGATAGTAAATACTAATAAAATAACTCATGATAACTCGTAACATAGAACAAAGAATTTCCATAAGGTTCAAATTTGCCAAACATTTCAACGAAGGAAAGAGCTTTGCAGTTCGCAATTTCACCAGCATAACTTTCTGTATCCTTCCCGTTTGTTTTTCAAAATTCATGTAAGATGTTATGACTAGAGGAGTCCATTTTAGACCCAAAACAGAATCATTCTTTTACACAAGATAAATCATTATGTTCAGATAAACAATCTTTTTTGTTAAGAGTTATTCGACAACCCATTCCCAACCAAGCTTGCAGGTCCTGCATACAAAAGGCTTGATCCATACAGAGGAGTGATCCCAGTGAAGAGTGTCATCGTCGAAAATGATATTGCAAGAGTCTTGAATAGAGTCTGCCACCAAATATACATATATGAGAGAAAGCAACTTTTTATACAATTGAAGCGTGGAAAAAGAGAGGGGAAATATGCTAAAAATTGAAGTTACCATCTCTCTTCTGAGCTCTTGCTTGTAGCCCAGTTCATTCAACCGCTTCTCTCCAGTGTCCATTTCTACAAATTGGTTCTTGCCCTCTGCTGCTTCATTGTTAAGCCCCATATTGGATCAAAAGATTTATCACCTTGTTCTTGTGCTCAAGATGATCTTCAAATTGTCATAAACCAAATTTGCAGAGAGACCGAGAGCAGACAGAGAGAGAGAGAGAGAGAGAGGGAAGCATTGACTCATGCAGATTCTCCAGAATATATAGACATGGACCATCATGTTCTAGTGATGTATTTACCGACATGTACAATTCCAAAATCGAAATTAAAGAAGAGGGTGGTGTTATAATATATTTAATCTTTTTCCAATGTATGACTTGCGGCCAGTTGGTTGCATCAAATCTAAGACTGAGAGTAAGAAGTCAAACTAATTCAAGCTCACATTATTCAACCGAAAAGAAATATCCAAGCTTTTACAATTGAAGATTGTTATACATACATACTGTCTGTGTATGTAAAGCTGGAGGTTGATTGGAAACAGAACCAATGTGAAGAGCTTTATTATAAGCATGCTTGCATGCTTTTCTTTTTATTTTCCCTTTCTGGTTTGAAATAGTCTAGTTCAGATTGGATGCACGAAGCCGAGTTGTTCTTGACTGTCAAATTAAGTCGAATTCAGCTACATTCTATTTTCTACGTTCACACTTCACATCTAAACATGCAGAACAAAACACAATGAAGCGAAAGCTAATGAACTCAGATAAAAAGTTCTGGATGCACAAAGCCAGTTGTTTTCGGTGGAATTATTCTTTACAGAAATGAAAATAAAAAGAGGAAATTGTCGTTTCTCCCTTTCCCTTTCGGTGGTTTAGAGGAAAACTCTTATGTCTCCATACAAATTGGACAAAACTACGACGGGAAGTCGCTCTTGCATAGAAGATAAATCTCAAAGCACCCCCTTAGAAGATTCACAAAGGGACATTGCCTTGGTTCGTTTTAATTCTTTAGGGGAAAAAAAAAGTACCCAAGATGCCTCCATAATTCATGCTTGAATCAGCATTTATCCGGGTCCAAGTGCATCGGCTTCTTTTCCAGGAATTACAGTTTCTCTTGAACCCGAAACTCAAATATTGTTAGGAGCCCCCGAGAATGAGCAAACTTGGGAAGATGAAACTAATCGAGCGTTGCCAGGCGGATAATTGAGAATGAGCACATCGAGAACGCCATACTAGGTGTGGTAAAAAGCATTGCCTAATTAGTGATTACTAATCATCGATAGGAGAACACTTACATTTTTTATACAAATGGTTAATAAACAATAGAATTCGCTTTTTTAACCAAAAAAAAAAACAATAGAATTCGCTGTTATAACTTACCTTATTCATTTGAAAAGTTTCGAAACAAAATATGAGAAGTACTTCTCTTCTCTAACAAATTAATGACGTTAACACAATAAAGAATCTGAGAAATCTCACGTAAGAAATTCTTGTAAGAATGTGGAAACGCAAGACTGATATAACGCCACACAGAGGCTGTTTACAAAAAGCAGCTCACCTTTTACTTCGCCTAAGAATGTAAAGAATGATACCATTGGCTTCCTTGAATGCATTGCCAGAGTCACTGAACAGGTGAGCTTTGCCATCTGAAACACAAGTTTAACTTGCAAGATAAGGTGCTCAAAAGATATGTTGTTTACTCCTCTCCACAAGACAAAAATGCCAAAAAAGAATCTTGAAATGTCCTCACTGATGCTGAGATTGAAACGACAAAGTTTCGCGGTCAAGTAGCATTTTAAGTTGCACGGAAGAGGTGCCGGATGATTGTAGTAAGTACCGTATGTTGCACAGTGCACAGATGCGCAAGGAATGACACAGAAGAATGTGATTGTGTGCATGTTTTTAAGCTAACATATTACAAATTCTGCAATAGTTTTTTGGATCAAAGAGGTCATAAGTTCAATCTCTCTGCCACAGACCAAGCACAAACCATCTAGAGTTTTCTCCTTCCGTTAGATCGACACCTATTCAACCGAATCAATTCTGTAGTGCATTACCTCAGGCGTCAGTGACCCTGTTCAGAGCAACATAGAGGAAATAGTCATGTCGTGATGGACTGACGTGTTCATGTGCCCGGAACAGCATCAAAAGAATGGAGAACTTCCTCCAACATCATCCTTCTTTGAGGTCACAAACGCAGCCGAAAAGATCCTTTTCATCTCTCCCCTGGTGCTGTCCTCTTTGTACTCAAACTTGTGAACTTGCAAGCCTCCCTGGCCCGATCTCTCCGCCACTTCAATCACTTCAGCGTCTTTCATACTTTCCTGTTTGGAAAAAAAAGGTTTTGAGCAAATGGAAGCTTCAAGCCAAAGCCAAAACTATCAACATATCACTTATAGGTTTACAGACAGAGCCCAAAGACATGAATCAAGCCAATTTTGACTAATTAAATCATCATCTTAAAATATGATAGAGGAATGAAAGTCATGTGAAACACGGTTGAATGCATTTTACATATGCAATTATATGATTAAGCGATAACTATAACTACACCAACACGTCTGATAATAGAACACTGAATGCAGCTGAACCAAACTTTTGGTTCAGTTTTCCTCTTAAATTATTTGGGTTTTAGATCTGGTCAAATATTGCAATTAACGGATCATGTCAGGTCAATATTTGGGGTAACATGCAGCTAAATTGAACTGTGACTGTGAGCAACCACACCTCATAAGGCAGTCAATATTGAAGAGGAGCATCTATCATTTGCCATTATCTCTATAGCCCAGAATTGTCTCTCTCTCGCTCATCATGTCGATCATCTCTTATGCACTGTGTAGACCATTGAGTTCGAATTATTTACTCACAAACGAGTTCATCCATCTTGATTTAGATATGAAGCTGACATTTCCAGCCTTTTGAGTAAGAAATTCATACCGTTGCCATGTATACGATAGAATTATTATTTAGGAAACTTAAAAAATCTACTGCAGAAAGATACTTCGCATTAATGTTTCCTCTTAATGAGACAGCTTCAAGCATAATATCTACACAAATCTTCTCAGCAATTCTACCAAGAACCAAATTAGCTACCACAATAGTCCATCACCTGAAAACATAAGAGTCTTCAGACGCCGTACTTTTAAGACATATCACATTTAGAACGAAGTAAGCAATTAAACAAAAGCACCTACTTTGCGCTTTTCGGCTTGTATGAGCTTTGTCCGCAACAAGAGCGCCGAGGCCCTTGTGAATTCTCCTCGTTCTAATCGAACTTTTTCTGTAGATTATCTGTAAGAAGTCTCCACCTTGGTTTGGCTTCATGAAGTTCGCAAGTCTCTCTCTTTTAACTGGCGTTGTTCTTATGTGCCTCCTCTTTGTCAATCGACGTATCCGGTGCTCACATTCAGTTTAATATGAATTCGGAACATACCCTTGTACGCAGACATGCTTGAGCAGAGGTAAAGGGTTCTACTTTCCCCCATGTCACATACTGAGCGTCTGTGGGTTTAGGATCTTGATCGACTGTCCCCTGGACCTGTCTGCTCTCGCTGTTTTCGCCCCTATACCTACCGGATTTTCTGCTGTTCAAGATGAAGAGGGTTTTGAACATTCAGTTGATGAATCCGATGGCTGTGAGAAACCCATGAATGCAAAGGCTTTGATTCGTTCTGAACCGTGGTACAAAACTGTGGCGAACCTGCACTTGTGGAACCTCTCGTTCATCGATGTAGTGTTGATCTCGAGCCCTGCTGGGATGCTCGGGTTGCCGTTTCTCACTCAAGCGAAGGACTTCTCGGCGAAGGTAATCTTCATCTCATTGATCGAATTTGGAGTGCTTTTTACGTATATGGTTGAGTGTTAGTTTAATTATCGCTTGGTCTTGGGCTTGTGCATTAAAAGATTGTAACTTGCTTAAAGATTCGTGCTTTTACCTTAGGTATATGTAACTGAGGTTGCAGCGAAACTTGGGAAACTTATGATGGAGGACCTTGTTTCAATGCATGAGGAATTCAGGCAGTTTTATGGGTCTGAAGAATTCAGAAGTCCTCACTGGATGAAGTGGAAGGAGCTCTAATCACTTCCTTCTGCATTGAAGGAGATAGTATTGGGCACTGATGGGATCGAGCTTGGTGGATGGATGCCATTGTACAGGTAAGGAACAACCTTTGTAGTAGTACTGTTCTATAGCTAAGTCGCGTACAAGATGTGGCTTGATAGTTTATCATGGCTTAGATCCTCATTGTAACTATCTTCAAAGCACAAATACTAGTTTTTTCTCTCAGGCCCTCCCTTAGTGAGGATAGAACCCAAACATTTTAATGGGCTATTGGCTTGGTGTGCCTCTATAATATGCTTTAATCTCCCCAGATCCAGATTAAATTTTGATTTTGAGAGTTCTGTCCTGCAGCCAAGGCATAAAATGCTATTTCTTGTTAGATGATTTTCTTGATAGGTTCTGCATCTCTAAATTAAATGTGCAAAGGCTCACATCTTGTGGTCAGAAGCTTCAGCTGTTAAAAGATTATGAAGTATTGGTATCCTTGCATCTTCCGAGTTGTGATCACGCTTGTTGCAGATTACATCTTACTTCTCTTCCTAGAAACTGCATTTTCGTTTGTTTGATAACTTTTTAAGAGATAGTGATGAAGAGTGCCTCTCAGTGCAGCTGACATAGAGGATTGTGTTGAGAAGGTTCAAAAACTCAAATATGCGGAAGTGGCATGCTACAATGGCACAATAAGTATCAAACCAATCAGCTCCGGATTGGAAATAGGAGCCTGTAATTGGACAATAAGATATCCGGATGGAACGATTGGATTTGTCTTGAGCTCTGAATTTGTTCCTGGTCATGCTTTGGAGTTTAATTATAACACTCTTCGATCATGCGACGTGCTAATATATTCAGATTTTTCATCTCTGGATGTCCTGGAACCTGCCAACAGGGGAGTAATCGCACTGCTCCTGAGGATTCTTCAACTTCGAGGTAACTTGTTTTATCGAGTATATCTCCTCTTGGGTTGTGAGTATTATGACCAAATGCATGGTTGTACAGTGTAGTACCATTTGATTCTTCCAGCTCTTCATATTTTCTAATACGGTAGCTTTTGACACTTGGCTTCTATGAAATTAAACTGTGAGTTTACTGTGATGAAACCAGTGATCTGGAGGAGCTCTTTCTTCATGCTGATGACAGCTCAGAGGAAATGGACAAATTGAACTTTATATACTCCTGTGCAGTTGATGCTGTTAAAGCCGGTGGTTCAGTACTCATTCCTATAGGACGACTTGGAATCATCCTACAACTCTTGGACCAGATATCTATTTGCCTGGAATCATCACATTATAAGGTATTCCATTGGTTTGCATCTAAATTTATACTGTGACATCGATCTTCTCTTCCTTAAGTGGATATCAGATAAAGCTGATGCTACAAGCACAAAGTTCGAATTTCACTTGAAATGAACTTAATGATGGTGATAAAAAAGCCCGAACTATTTGTGTTCCTACACAAGAAAATCACCTAGACCAATTTTTTTTTTTGGGGGGGACGATGAAAATCACCTGGACCAAACTATATGCTTATGTTGTTTCTTTTAGTTGCACGTTCAAAAAAGTCAGGTGATGAATTAGTATGCTATGTTTTAACCCATTGCTAAAACCCTGAACAAGCTATAATTACTCTATATATGGCACTTTGTCCACATTGGATGCCCTGAGCATGTCTTCATCTGGTTAGGATTTGATGGTGTATTAGTTAGTTTGATTGGCTGTCGCCACATTTTAACGGTAAACCAATCTAACTTGATGAGAGTTGCTGATTCTGCAGATTGTATATTCAGTTTACTTGTCTCGCTTGTGTGATGGGTTTTACAACGTAAAAATGTGGGAACTCCTTTCGAACAGCAATGCGATCTTGTGCTTCAGAACCACAGAGAGCAAAAAACATAATCCTTCTTTTGTTTTCCTGGCTAAAAATCATTGGCTGTGGTCAACCTGGTAGTGTTGTCTCCTAGGTGATCATGCAGTTTTAGTCTCAGGATTTTATTTTTTGCAATTGCTTTTGCGAACTGGAGTTCTGGTCGCTCTCACTGCTGCAAGTGAAGTCTATGTCCAATGTACTTCCTGAATGAGATATTCCAGAATGAAAAAGGCAATCAGTATTTTCGGAAAAATGGTTCTTCAGAGTTCTGTCTTATAACTAAAAAATGTCCTCATAATACCATTTGTTCTTTCCATAGGTTCCAATATTTGTTGTCTCGTCTGTAGCAGAAGAGTTATTGGCATATACCAACATAATACCCAAGTGGGTGTGCAAACAAAGGCAAGGAAAGGTACGTACCTGTGGGCATATGATTTATATATGTAGGAAGTCTCCAACTGATTATTCACATCCCTACTAAACGCAGTTGTTTTTGTTGATTTATGTCCGTCACAGTTGTTCTCTGGTGAGCCATTATTTGCACATGTGGAGCTTTTGAATGGAGAAAGGCTGCAAGTGTATCCTGCAATTTACTCACCTAAGCTATTGTATGATAACCTTTTCTTTTGACTGTGCAACTTGTCACCTAATCGTATCCTCTGATAGCTGTTGGAATGTGCGCAGACTTCATTGGCAGGAGTCGTGCATTGTGTTTTGTCCTCACTGGAGTTTGCGACTTGGCCCAGCTATTCATTTGCTCAGACGCTGGCATGGGGATTGAAGATCATTACTCATCTGGGAGGTGCTAATATATTCTCTCACTCCTCTTACCAACAAAAAGCGCTTCTCTTTTTCAGCTAATATATTCAACAAGCAGAACCTTTTGTTCAATTTGCAGGAGGGCATGGATAGCGATATAGCTCTCTTGCCTTTTGATCCAAAGGAGATGAAGATGAAGGTGAAGGTCCTTCGATGTTCGTTTCTTTCGGGAATAGTGTAAGGACCATGCATTAGCTATGTCGCCTTTTCTTCACGAAAGTGGAGCGATATCTCACTTGTCGGGAGTTACGCTGTTTACGCGAATAGTATAATGGTCAATTACCAATAAAAAAAAGAAGTTCATGGGAAAGTTTTCAAGATTTAATATTAGACAAGTGCTAGTGCATGCAAAGTCAAACCTAGACAAACCAAAAGCAATGTTAGATTCACTCAATTATCCGTCGCGTGGATTTTATAGTTGCATGCATTTAAAAAATACTTCATAGACTAGTCATTGATTGTTCTGTCTAGCGGATTCTGTCGGAATGACGCAAGTTGTTTGTTTGAATTTTTTACTCAATTTTTGTTGGACTTTTATTAATTCTACCGCTACAAGGCATTTTTCAATTCCACGTATGGAATTTCTTTTGGCCAATCGAATGGATGGAACTCGCATCGCGTGCGGGTGATGAAATTGAAACTTGTCTTTGGAAAGTGATGACAAGATAAAAATTCGGTTTTCTCGCCCGTCCTCTCTCCCTTTGCCTCCCTTTGCCTTTAATTCCGCAGATATCCGGCCATTCGATCATCAAGCTCAGCCGTCTCCGTCGCCCGAGCTGCCATAATTTCCATCTGCGAGCCACTGATGACGCCACCAACTTTGATCCCTTTGTCGTTCAAGAAGAACCCTTTGCCTGCAGCTCTCTGTGAGATCCTCCAATAACTCCCTCCCCCTGCAGGAGCCGTTGTTGCTCTCTCCTTCGCCTTACAAGAGATCGAAGACCCGCCTCACTGATAGGCTTAAAGCGGCTGATGAGCCGGTGGAGGGGCGTGGTGCAGTGGAAGTGCTGCGCAAGAGGAGGGAGGGGCAAGCGAGCCTTTTCGGGTGCAACTTGCCGAAGAGCAATCGGCAGTCACAGTGGCGAGCCAAGGTGGAGGTTAGAGAGGGGCGCAATCCAAGGCTAGTCGAGGAGGCCATGGAGCAGCGGAGGAAGCACGATGTAGGTCTGGGAAGGATAGATGGCAGTCAAACAATCTCCACCCCTTCCAACGTTGCACGCGGTTGGCTCGAGCCACACCCTCTATCGTTGCTCGCAATCGGCTGCAGCATCGCTCATCCAGATATGGAGAATCCAAATCTGGCCTCTCCCATTTCAGTCGAGCCGTCGTAGAACTCCATCATTTCTCGTCCAAATCAGGGGCTTGAACGAGGGGTAGCCTAGCCGACCGGCCATAGATGCCAACTAGACGGTGATGCCGTTGGTCCATGACTGACAAGAGACGCAAGCCCCTGATTTGGAGTTGATGTGATCTTTTGAAACTATTGAAAAGTTTTTGAAACTATCAAATACGGTGGACATCTTCTTCCTTCACTTTTGCTTTGTTTTGTTGTTCTTTTCCATAGAAAAAAGTTCTCTGTCAGTCTAATTGTATAATAGACTACTAGAACAATGATATGATAGAAAACGTGGTGAGTTAAATAGCGGTATAATTGGACAGAAAATAACGGAGGGTAGATTTGAGAATGAAACGAAAGTTTTTTTTTTTTGATAACTCATGGAACGAAAGTTGATGAGTTTTCAAGAGATAAAAAATAGTTTGAGGGTAGAATTATGAAATGACCTAAAGTTTAGGGTTTTTAATGAAATTAGGCCGCAAATTAACTTGGTGGAGTCAACCTTAGCCAAACAATGATGCAATACATTCGTGCCTCCATTTGAAAATGTCTAAGAAATCTATTTCCTCGCCACCGACTCCAGATCAATCCAAACACGTACCAACATAACGGCCAAGACCATACAATTTGCGAGTTGACGAATCTTGACTAGTGCTATAGCTTAATTTTCCGTCCACTATGTAATTAAATAATCGGTGGCTACCTACTTTCTTCCTCGCGTTTATTAACTGTTTAGTCAGAAGACCAAGGGGGTAGTCGGGTTGGACAAATTTCGTGGAAGTTCTTGGTGAGAATAAGAGAAGCGCGTATGGTGCAAGATGTTAAGAACTATTATTTAGTGTTCTTATTTTCGCCAATGGTAAACACCTTTTTAGGCTAGCAAAACAATGACGCTCATATTGCCGATGTATTTTCCTGATTTGTAAAAAAAAAAAAACATTAGCTTTGTAATTACTATTGACCGTGTACGACCTTCTTCCTCATAATACTATTAAGACCAAAAATCATAAAAACTTATAATTATTCATATTCTTATTACAATATCTCGAATTATAAAACTTTAATGAAGAGACTTCTCAATTAGCTTCTTTTATAAAAAAAATGAATTTTCCATTAGTTTAATTGTTAAATGGACTATCTGATAGATAACGTGGTAAGTTAATGGATCTTTTATCTTAAGACCGCTTTGTTATTGTGACACGAGCTTTCCAAAATTAATATATAAAATCATGGTCAAATTGATAAGAATTTATTTTAGTGATTCAAAGTCCAAAATTTAAGGGGGAAACTACTACAAAAATTCTAAACCTATTGCATTTATGTCAATTTAGTCTTAAACTTTTTAATTTAGCCAATTAAGTCTTAAACCTTTTGATAATTTGTCAATGTAATTCATTCGGTTAATTTTGACTGAAAATCACTAACGTGTACTCAGGCTATCTTACGTTATACGGCCAGCACTAACGTGGACAATAAAGAATCTCAGAAAATACAAGCAAAAGCAACTCTTGGAAATAAAAAGGGATTTCAAAATTAGAGTTGTGGAAATGTAATTTGGCAACCATTCCAAGCTCGTCGTCCGTATCGGAAGTGTCCCGCAAGTCATAATAAAGTACGTCAAGAATATATTTTTGGCTAACCTACGAGTGCTGTCCTTTTCCATTTATTTTTTAATGATTAAGAAGAAAAGGACAGCACACCCCAGACAAGACGAGGTCGATTTATCCTAACCGAGTCCCCACCACACCACGCAAAAGGAAACGAGCTCTTGCAAGTCGCTTTCCTGAGCCATCTTCTGCCAAAGATGGGACGGCAACTTTTGCAACGTCGGGTCAATGCACGATATAATGCTAATGTTATCTCTCGATCAGTCACTTGTTTAGACTCATAAGTAGCATTACCTATTAAAATTTTGGCACGTCTATGATATCACCAAACTCTATGAATTTGGCTAACCTCTAATTAACTGAAGAAGACACAACCTGGTTATTTTCCTTGGTTGCGGCCAAAGAGAGAGTCCACTTAACGTTTTCTCTTTCACTAGGACCTCTTTGTATTGCTACACGAGCTTTTGTAAGATACAGTCAAATCGATAGGAAATTATTTCGGGGATTTCAAGTTCCAAAATTTAACATGGTCAAATTACTCAATTAAGAATTAATTTATATAACAACTAGAGAAAAAAAAATATCTAAGCATAGCCAATTGACCTCAATGAAATGTACGAAGCACCGCACGCTTAAGTGATGTAGCAAATTGCATGTTGACATTTAAATAAACAAGTCATATTTTATTCCGATAATCATTTAGCACATCGGTTGCCATGTTAATTTTGCGAAATCAATTAAACTATGATCAGCATTTTTTGTTTCTACGGTCAACGTGCAAAGAGAGGGAGAGAGAGCGCCACATAGAGTTACAAAAGCGGCCAGAAAAAGGTACAAGCAATTCGAAACTGGAGTTGCAAAACGTAATTTGGCAACCATGCCAGCTCGTCTTCCGTGTCGAAAACGTTCCTCAAGTCATAATCAAGTACATAGCCACATTTCCTTTGAGACAAATTATTGCGTCCTTAAATTCTATTTATTTCACGAAAAATTAATAATTGAAAAAAAATTTCTTAATTTTGATCGCTTATATCTCTTAGGAAATGAGGCAACAGAAAATATTCCCATCATCAACGAACATGTTTAAGCATGGATTATTGTTTATTGATTCATTTTTGTAGGAACTAATAATGATTAAAGTTTAGGAATTTGTTTTGGGAAAAATCCACCAAAAATCCAAAAATATGTCCATTGTGACATATTTACCCCAAACCTTTTTTTTGTAATACCAAAAATCCCAAACTTATACTTGTATGACACATTTATTTCAAGTTTTTTTTACTGCAAACTTATAGTCATGTGACACATTTACCTCAAATTATTTTTAAAACTTCAAACTTATACTCATGTAACATATTTACCCCATGCAGATATAAGTTTAGGTTTTTTGTGTCGCAAAAAAAAGTTTAGAGTAAATGCATCACATTGATACAAGTTGAAGTAAATGTATCACACGGGTATAAGTTTATAATTTATTGTATCACAAAAAACAATTATGGTAAATATGTCACAGTAGATATATTTTAAAGTTTTTGGTAACTTTCTTTGTAAAATTTTTAAAATGTCAACTTTTCGATAAATAAATGAAGCCATTAATCATTAAAAAATAAATGGAAAAGGACAGCCCATGCCAGACAAGACCAGGTCGATTTATCCGATAAGAGTCCCCACCACACCACGCAAAAGCAATGTGCTCTGTCCCGTTCTCCATCTTTCTTTGAGTGTGCTGTCTTTTTGTGTGCAAGTCCTCTTCTTCTTTGTCTCTGCAAATCTGATGCGGAATCTGTTAGTGGTGCGTTTCTGGACCAATTGAATAGGTTGAAGTCCAAACGGAAGGCGAAATGGTGATACGACTAGAACCGGCAGACCCAATTGACGACATCGGATCGGATTCAAATTCGGTCGGTTGAAGTAAAATGGTATTTTGAACACAACGCACAGCCTTTGGCTGTGATTTATGATAGATTTTTGCGATTCAAGATCGTTTAGATGGGTTTTTTTATTATTTTAATTTATGAGTTAATTTTAAAAAAAGGCAGTTTCCTAATTTTGATGTTATACACTTTCCAATTTTAGTAAGGTATGGTTTAGGGATATATAAGGTTGTTTTAAGGTTCTTTTTAAGAAACAGAACATTATCATTATTCGTTGAATGCTACGTCAAGTGGTATCAAAGCTTATGGCGACTAACGGTGATCTTCGTGACGATGCTCGGGAGACTAGAGCCCCAACCCTTGGGGACGACGCGCTGCAACATTTGAAGCAATGTTTAATGGAACGCTTGGATCAACGACTCGATCAAAGTCTTCGTCATTTCGAAGAACGATTTGACAAGTTAACAGATCAATTCGAAGGTCTCGGCGTTGATGTGAACCGAAATCGGCGGAACGACAGAAGGCCGGGTGCAGATCTTGCTCGCGATGATCCTGTTGATAGGCATGTTCCTGTCTACAAGTTGAATAACCCTCTATTTTCAGAGAATTCGGAAGAAGAAGAAAACGATTATTTTGATGCAGAACGTGCTGATTATGGTAGCAAACATCGATGTGAAGGATTTCAAAGAGGATATGATAGGAGAGATGGAAGACGCCGTTACGACAATCGTGAAGGTAAAGACTTTAAATTGAAAGTCAATATTCCTTATTTTAAGGGATAATTACACAAATAATCCCTGAACTTTGACTTAATGTGCAATTTGATCCCTCAACTTTTAATTTGTTCAATATAGTCCCTGAACTTTAACATAATGTTCAATTTAGTCCCTAAACTTTTAATTTGTTCAATGTGGTCCCTAAACTTTTAATATGTGTTTAATTTAATCCCTGAACTATATGAAAATGTTCAATATAGTTCCTACACTTGAATTAATGGAAGGACTATATTGAACATTTTCAAATAGTTCAATGACTAAATTGAACACATATTAAAAGTTCAGGGACCATAATGAATAAATTAAAAGTTCAAGGACCAAATTAAATATTAGGTTAAAGTTTAGGGACTATATTGAACAAATTAAAATTCAGGGATCAAATTGCACAGTGGGTCAAAGTTCGGGGGCTATTTGTGTCATTTTCCCTTATTTTAATGGAAGTCTAGGTATAAAAGAAATTCTAGATTTGCTTGATGATATAGATAGATTCTTCAACTATATGGAGACCCCTGGTGAGAAAATGGTGTGATTAGTAGCCTGTAAATTAAAGGGGGTGCGTCTGCATGTTGGGAGAGATTGCATAATAAGAGAGAGCGAGAAGGAAAAGATAGAGTTCGAACTTGGACTAGAATGAAGAGGCTGTTAAAGCAGGAATTCCTTCCACCTGACTATGAACAGATTATGTTCCAGCAGTACCAACATTGCCAGCAGGGCAATCGGATTGTGCATAAGTATACGGCCGAATTTATGAGATTAGCGAGGTGGAATAATTTATCAGAGACGGAGGGACAGCAGGTGGCCAGATATCTCAATGGTTTAAAACCCTTCATTCGAGATAAAATTGGGGTGTAATTTCTGCGAAATTTAGCCAAAGCCAAGAATATGGCGATGAAGGCAGAATTGATGCAGCAAGATAGGGGAAGAAGAGGTTACGAAAATTATCGAGATAGCAGTTCGAGCAGTTCAGTAGAGAAGAGCAATTTTAGTAATCGCTTTAATGCGGGGCGAAATCAGGAAGATAAGGCGATAGAAAAGCGCCCTATGAACGAGCCGAGAGATAAAGAAACGTAAGCACAGAAAACTGCAAACCCTAATCCTAAACTAGCCACAATAAAGTGTTATAGGTGTAATCAGCTTAGGCACCGATCTAATGAATGCCCTCAAAGAAAGACCATAAATGTAGCAGCGGGAGAAGAGGAGAAGGATGGATATTGCTGTGCGCTGGATGGTGAAGACGATGATTTTGAAGATGAAGAAGAGGAGCAAGTAAACTGTGTGGTACGCAGAATGATGTTGGCCCCAAAATAGGAAGATGATTTGCAGCGCCATCAGTTATTCCAAACCAGGTGCACCATTCTGGGAAAGATCTTTGATGTGATTATTGATAGTGGAAGCATGAAGAATATCATTAGAAAGGAGGCAGTGAAGAAGTTGGAAATACCCATGAAAAAGCATCATAATCCCTATACGTTGGATGGATTAATCTGGAGCGGAAAGCATTCAGGTGACTGAATGATGCAAAATTCCATTCTTCATTGGAAAATATCATGATGAGCTGTATTGTGATGTAGGAGACATGGATGTATGTCATTTGTTATTCGAGAGACCATGGCAATTTGATGTAGATGCTCAGTATTTGGAAAAAAGCAATCAATATAACCTAATGAAGAATGGAGTGAAGTATATGTTGTTACCACTGAAGAACAAAGGAAAATAATCTGCTGAAAATAATTTCCTGACCCTTATGAGGAAATTTGAAGCTAAGGTTAAGGAGATCTAACAGATTCACGTGTTAGTCGTGAAACAAGCAATTGAGACTGAGGCTAAATTACAAGTAGAGGAGCAATTCGAAGCAGTCGGGCCTTTATTGAAGGAATTTAGCGAACTGATTCTTGAAGAGATTCAAGATGGGTTATCGCCTATGCGCAATATTCAGTATCACATAGACTTAATTTTCTAGTGCTAATCTGCCTAATTTACTGCATTACAGGATGAGTCCTAAAGAGAGTGAGATTCTAAAACAAAAGCTGGAGGAAGCTAATCAGAAGTATAAAGTTGTAGTAGATAAACACAGGCGGAAGCAGGTGTTTGCAGTAGGTGATCAAGTCATGGTTTTTCTTCGTAAAGAGCGATTATCAGTTGGATTTTACAGTAAACTGTAGCCAAAGAAGTATGGATCTTACACTGTTAGCAAGAAGATCAACGATAATGCTTATGTTATAGACCTTCTACTTAGTATTGGCATATCCAACACTTTTAATGTTGTTAATTTGTCACCGTTTTATGAGTCCATAGAATCGTTATATTTAGATTCTGATTTTAACTCAAGGTCGAGTTCTTTTCAAGTGGAGGAGAAAGATGCGGAATCTGTTAGTGGTATGTTTCTAGATCGATTGGGCAAGCAGAAGTCCAAATGGAAGGCGAAACGGTGATGCAACTAAAACCGGCAGACCCGGTCAATGACATTGAATCGGGTTCAAATTCGGTTGGTTGAAGCAAAATGGTGTTTTGAACACAACACACAGCCTTTGGCTGTGATCTATGATGGATTTTGGCGATTCAAGATCGTTTAGATGGATTTTTCTATTATTTTAATATTTTTTATGGGTTAATTTAAAAAAATGTAGTTTCCTAATTTTGATGTTATACGCTTTCCAATTTTAGTAGGGTTTGGTTTAGGGATATATAAGCTTGTTTTAGGGTTCTTTTTGAGAAACAGAACATTATCATCAATATTGAATTTCGAGATTTCTTTATCTAAGCAAGGTTTTGTTTGAATTATTTGCTGAACGCTGCATCATCAACGCCCCTCATCTTAGCAAAGATCCAACTCGCTGGCCTTGCCTCATGTCTTCGGCCCCCAATCACCCAAATTGACCCACTTTAAAGTCGACAAATTCAGGGTTGATATCCATTTCGCTTCCCCATTCAACGAGCAAAAACAATGAACCATGGAACACCGTAGCTTCATCGCAGCTCACCTCTGCCACCTTCTCCTGCTCACCTCAATTTCCAGCGTTCCCATGTTTCAAACTACATTTCATCGTGTCGATGTAGCCTCGCATTGTAGTCCAATGGCTATTTATAGTGATTTTGCTTATTGAAATGGTATTCGCATAGCATGTGAATCCATCTAGACTATTGATCATGTGGACACGCATAATAAATTGCTAGGATATAAGTGATTTGCATGATTTATAAATTGTATAAAAAACAAATCAAATTAATCATCCAACTTGTGTTAAGTGTATGAATTCCTTCCTGAATCATTTAAAGTCATAACTCTTCGAGATAATGATGGTATCGAATGGACGGGACATCGTGATTTATAGATGTATGATTGATAAGCAATAGTTGCACATCATATTTGCTTATGGGTTTGGTATTAAAGAGTATTCTATTCTATATTTTTTGTTGAATGTGTAATAATTAATTTACTTTCGACTCGTATGATTTCGAAACATTTGAATTATTACATAATGAAGTAAAATTATCGATAAGAATACATAACGCGAAGAAACTGTACAAATATTTGTGGAAAGAGAAAAAGATTTCATACTTGGACGTAACATTTATTTGGTTCTATGGTCCACGCATACAGAGGGAGGGAGAAAGACTCGCTGCTATTATCACTTCCTCAAAACTGCATCATTTCCATTTTTTCAGTATGAAGAGGTAAGCAAACGCAGCTATCGATGGCAACCAGCTACTTACGCCAAAACCATTTTCTTTCGAACAAATTAATTGTTAAATGGACTATCTGATAGATAACGTGGTGAGTTAACGTGGTGAGGTAAGCATATGAAATATCCGGCTGTGTAATTGTGAAATATTGAAAAGCTCCGACGATACTTTGATATAGCGTAGGATTTGAAAATAGTCTTGCATCTGTACTAGAATGAGAGCTAGCAGCGAAAGGGGTGGAAACTGGCTTGCAGCCCTCCAAATTGTCTTTCCAAATATTTCTCAAAATTGAGATAACATGCAAAAAAGTCAGATTTTTGTCATAATGGAAACAGCCAAGTATATCTCGTATAGTCATCTAAAAGGCAAACATAATACCAAAACCTTTGAAATGAGATTACTGGAGCATTTCCCCACAAATCACAATGTATCTTTTCATAAGGCTTAGTAGTACTAGATTTGGAAGGCAAAAAAGAAAGTTTAGATGCTCGGCCTATTTGACAACTACTACATATGGAAGTATTGCGGATGTTGGATTGTCATCGGTTGTAGATGTCCCAACCTTTGATGCTGAGTACTTTCATTAGCTTTCCTGAATCGATTCGAAAATAGTGATTCTTTTGGTGCCTTCAAGGTATATAAATCACCTTCACGGTTTCCAACTATTAGAACCTTTCCCATTTTCCTATCCTTTATCAACAAAACCAGTGATAGATAACTCAAAATTTAGAAAATAGTTGGTTGTAAATTGGATTAACTGTACTTCATCAAAGTGGAATTCCTAAAAAAAATTAGTTTTTTTTTTTTGGTCAAGCTAAAAAATATTGGTTCAAAAGCTTCCAAACGGCAATTTTTCTCTTGCATTGACTTCCTGCAAGGGTGTTGGGCATGAAATCACCTTATCAATTCTTATTTGGCAGAAAACCATATTATAATTTTTTGCGAGTTTTTGGTTATAGATGCTTTCCTTATCATAGGGACTACACCAAAGATAAGTTTGATGCTCGGTCATTGCCATGCGTGTTTCTTGACTATATTGATCGCCATAAGGGATATCAATGTCTCTATCCTCCAACCGCTCGAATCTATATATCACAACATGTTATTTTTTATGAGACCGCGTTTCCTTCCATCGTGCCCAGCTCATTATTTCAGGATCAAAGTGGTAAAGTAGGGATATCTAAATTTATAAGTTGGCCAAATCATGATACGATAGCTTCAAATTCGGAAATTTCACCTTTTTATTTGCAATAAGATCTGTTCTCCGTTAGCTCTGATGTCATGAAAGATTTGATGAGATCACAACCAACTACTCTAAAAGTTTAAATTGTGAGATGAATGGATGATTTAATATGTAAATATTCTAGCAAAAGGGACCAGCAAAAGCAACTCTCTCGAGGCTAGTGCTGCTCCAAAAGAAAAAGGGATTTCTCAAAATTAGGGTTGCAGAAAATGTAATTTGGCAACCATGCCAACTCGTCTTTGCGTATCGAAAACGTCCCGCAAGTCATAATCAAATTACACATCGATTTTTTCTTTGAGACGAATTATCGAGTTATTAATCATTAAAAAAGCAGAAGGAAAAAGACAGCCCCCGGCAGTCCACGTGGATCTATCCGACGCAACGACCTCCCTCTTTCCCGTTCTCCACTTCACTTCACTCTTTGATGCCCGGACATCCACTGTCAGTGCACGAGTGCCTTAAAAGTCAAAATATTAACAAGACAAAAATCATAAGATGATCCACATCTTAAATTCTTGTTACAAGATCTCGTATTCCGTATCGAAGACGTCCCCCCCGCAAGTCATAATCACGTCCATCCACACTCCGCAGAGAGCCCCACTTGCGGACTCACCAAAAACTTTACGAGTTCTCCATATCTGGTTGGGCCCCACCGGGGGACACAATATTTTCTCCTTACATCGCGTTCTCCATCTCTGGTTGGGCCCCATGGGCAGCGCACCTAACTCTTCCCCGTTCATCTCACCCCTATATAAGGCCACGACCTTTTTACACTTGTGAACAATACTTTCAAACCATAACTTCACGGTCTATATTCATTCCAGTCCCCCCATTCGCCGAGCAAGGGAGGAAACCATGGACACCGAAGCTTCGCCGTAACAGCCTCCTCCCTTTCTCCTGCTCTATTTTCGCTTTGTTTTGTTCGTTTTTCTTTATGTACGTTTTGTTGTTCTGGAAAGGTTCGAGACGAGCGACATGTTGGGGACTTTCCTGGCGTCGATGCCGCTGCTGGAGGAGGCGTGGAGGCTGTGCAGCACCGCGAACATGGTGGGGAGTGGGGCGTTCGTGGCGGAGCAAGTTCGGGGCGTGGGGTACGTGGCGTTCTCGGGCATCCAAGAGATGCCGGTGCTTGGTTTGGATCCGAGCTACGGTATGCTGGCGCTGCTGGATGCGGCTGACCATGGGCTCTTTGCGCCATTGACATGCCATTACGACGGGGAAGAGCCGGTCATGGTCCACTCCGGAGTTCTTCGCCTCTTCCGTAATTTTCATTCGCGCCCTGATTTTCAGAGCCAGGTTAGCTGTTTGCTGATATTGGCGCTACACAGTGTTCTTGAAAAGTTGCTTCCGTTACTTTAAAACTTTCGCAAGGCCGATGACGATTAAGGCATGGACTGGCCGAAGTGGGCTGGCCAAGCTCAAGAAAAGAAGTGCTTGCTGTCCTTCGGGCCTGTCCACGATGATCAAGCATGGGCGGGTCTACCCGGCCCGTTTGGTCCATGATAACCTCTGGTTCCGAATATTTCGAAATACTGTAGACCGATGATTTTGGTTTGGACCTAACTGTTCATGAGACAGATCTTCTCTGGTCGTAAGTGGTACTCTTCTCATAGATTTTCTAAATACAAAAGCCATACATATAAATACATTCTATACAGGTCTTAAATATATTTGCACACGTATCATCATTTGCTGAACAAGTTAGTGTTGTTTTAACTTGTCAAATAAACAGTTCCGTATAGTTTAGCAATTGCAGTATGACCAATGATTTCCTACCAGATCTATTCATGTAACTCTTCTAATTTGACATGATCCAGTGTAAGTTGATTTTTCAATGAAGCCTTTGAAGCGCTTTGTAATCGAGATCTTTTCGAGAAGCTTTTGACTAGATTTCAGGAATTCTTGATTATGTATGCAGATTGACAGCTTGTTGACCGTAACCAAGTCAATAGTGATCACAGGCCACTCCATAGGAGGATCGATTGCCTTCCTCGCAGCTCTTCGGCTCCTCTCCCACCTCAAATCCGTCTTCCCACCCCTGTCGGTCTTATGCATTGGTTTCGGCTCTCCTTTCCTTGGCAACGAGTCACTTTCCGGAGCCATCCTCCGCGAAAGATGGGGCGGCAGCTTTTGCAACATCGTGTCGATGCATGATATAATGCCGAGGTTATCTCTCGACCGATCACTTGTTTCAACTCCGCAATGGCAGACCCTCATAAGATTTTGGTACACGTCTATGATGTCTATGAATTTCGCTAACCTCCAATTAACTGAAGAAGACAAAGCCCGGTTATTTTCCTCTGTTGTGGCCGACATGGAGCGCCTGGTGCAGTCAGGGGAAGGCTCGGGAGGGAGGTCGTTTTGGCCGTTTGGGAATTACTTGTTTTGTTCAGATGAGGGTGCCATTTGTTTGGACAATGCTGTATCGATCAACGAGATGATGCATTTGATGCTGCGGACAGGTTCTCCAAATTGTGTCATTGAGGAGCACCTTAATTATGGGTGGTATGTTGAAAGACTGACTCATCAATCTTTGAAGAGAAGCTTCATGGAAGTAGATCTCTCTGAATCAAGCTATGAAGCAAGTCTTTCGTTGGCTTTGAACTCCTCAGGAACTTATCGACAGGTAGGAACACGGCATCTAAAATTGTCAAGTGATCGCATTCTGTAAATGTATCGATCTATGCTTTATTCTTGGCTACAATTCGTCAAGTTTAAAAGTTCTCTGATCCCCTACTTTGCAGGTATTGATTGCACCAATGGCAAAAGATTGTTTGAAGATGACGAGGCGAATGGGGCGCGCACCGAACCTAAACGCCGCCGACTTAGCCATTAGGCTATCCAAAATCACTCCTTATAGGGTGGAGATAGAGTGGTATAAAGCTTGTTGCGATAAGTCTGAAGAGCAAAGAGGATACTATGATTCATTCAAGCAGAGGGGAGCCTCAAAGAGAGAGTCCAAGATAAACATGAACAGGTACAAGCTTGCGGCCTTTTGGGACGATGTCATACACTTGATGGACAGGAAAGAGCTCCCACACGATTTGCACAGGCAATCAGAATTGGTAAGCGCATCACAGTTCTATAAGCTCCTCGTGGAGCCATTGGACATTGCGGAGTACTATCGATCGGGGATGCACCTTAAGAAAGGCCACTACATAAGCAATGGAAGAGAGAGGAGGTACGAAATTTTCGATCAGTGGTGGACTGAGAGAGTTGTCAGCGAGAAACTGGGCAATAAGAGGACCAGGTATGCAAGCTTGACCCAAGACACTTGCTTTTGGGCAAGGGTGGAGGAAGCCAGGGAGTGGCTGGACAAAATCAGGAGTGAGAGTGACCCAAAGAACCTGGCTTTTCTTCGGGATAGACTCGATGAGTTTGAAGCATATGCAATGAAGCTGATTGAAGGAAAAGAGGTGTCTGCTGATGTTCTGGCAAAGAATTCAAGCTTTAGTTCGTGGTTAGAAGAATGGAGAGCATTGAAACTGAATCAAACTGGCCTTAGTCGACTGGTTCCAAGCTGGTTCACATGGGGACCGATTCACTTCATGGTAAAATATTTTGGGAACCGGTCTTGAAAGGTTCAGTTTTCGGTTCCATGGAGAACCGGTTCAAAATAAAAACTAAAAGTCCTTTTAACTTTTATGTCATGTTCAATAAAAATAGGAGATTCAGCTTCTCATCCTCAGATCTTTCCATTGTGGCTTTTTTAAACAAAGTATGGAAATCAAAAGCAACTCAAAGGGATACATGTAATAAAGATTTTCAGAAGAGAGGAAAGTAAATGCATATGAGGATTCTTCGGCCTGCTCTTTGTAAAATTTTAGGCATACTATGTCAGTTGCTTCAACATTGGTAAAAGGTAGTGGAATAGAGCTCCGTGATGAGATTGAGATGTGGCTTAACAACAGAAAGTGTACCTCCTGATTTTATTTTGGGAGGTAATCGACTGTTCTGTCCTCTGCAGCTGCAAAATTTTTCGTCATTTGACTTACTGCTTCTTACTTCCAACAATGAAATATTTCTAATTATAAGCAGACGTGAAGAGTCCACTTGGGCACAAGGTAGCCGCCATCTTTATTTGTGCCAGTGCACGATAATATGATGCTTTGAAGGTTTCATGATCCTGCATATGCCTTCCGAAAGCACTCGTGGGATCAATTCACTGCACCAAGCTTTGCTAGATACTTGGAAGAAGAAATGCAACAGGAAACAGAACAAGAAGCAAACAGAATAAGGAATCTACCTAAGTGCCGATGCCAGCTTTGAGGCCTATGGCTTCAAGCCAAGCGCAACATCATGAAGCAAATGGACCACATTTGGGGCCGGCGAGGTGCACAGCCCAAAAATAGAGGGAACCGATCGTCTGTTAAAGGTTCCCAAAGATAAGATCATTAAATATCTTGGAACAGCATCAACTTCTTTTCGAAAGAAGCCCTCCATATAGCATAAGTAAGACTTACATCGAGGAAAATGAAGCATTTAGCAGTTCAGAGGACTTTGTTCGTAACTTCCTTTAAATTCTGTTGGAAAACAGAACAGTGTCTTAAGTTTCAAGAAAATGGTTTTGCATGCAGCACTTTCCCCTCTCTAAAGTGTTCTTATTAGTCTTCTTCAGTCGGTTACTGCTAGCTTCTCTTGAAATAGAAGTGCAAAGAATCTCATTAAGGTTCAAATTTGGCAACATTTCAGCTATGAAAAGAGCATTGCAGTTCGGAGTTACACCAGCATAACTTCCTGTATCCTTTCTGTTTACTTTTCGAAATTGTATTCTTATAAGATGTTACGACTAAAGGAGCTATTTTAGACCCAAAAAAGATTCCTTCTTTCACATTCATATACTCAGATAAACAATCTCTTTTGCTAAGAGTAATGACACCGCCAGCATAGTTTTTGACCTTTCAAACACTTTTCAAGTGTGAATCCCAAATTTTCGAGTGTGAAAATTTGCTCATGTTACGAAGGAAGGGAACCGCAAAGTTAAGTTAGGCTTGGACACTAGTTCAAGAATTCAAAAGGGACAACGCACCTTGGCTAGCAGCAAACTTGCTCAACAGCACACCCAACAAGCCAATGACTCTAAAGGACCAAAGATCTACAATATGAATCTTGAGCCACATTACCGCACATTTCGTCAGACTGCCGACACAAACAGCAACAGAACCATAGCGAAGTACGAGGTAGAGTTCGCGAAGCTTACCGAGAAGTGCGACAGAGCGACTCGCGCCAGCGGAGATGAAACGAGTGTGTAAGCGACACAAATACGCCACAAGCAATTTGCACATTTCGTCCTTTGCCGCCGCCATTGACAACCTGGGTAAGCGACACTGTTCATCGTCTTCTTCACACGGACTCACTGGGCCACAGTTCACCGACGCTCAACCATCGCCACCCAGACCTCCGACGCCGCACCACGACCTCCGACAACCCCTCCGCGACTGTAGGCAGTCGTCGGAATCATCTCCGGCAGTCTCGGCCGAGACCCCCTATTTCCGTTTCCAGTTTTTCAAGCTTCAAGAAGGCATCTTACCTTCGCTCAGTCATTCCCGAAGCCTTGCAGATCCATTTCGTGCCCGGGCGACTACAAAACGAGCCCATGCTCTTCTCTCTCTCTCTCTCTCTCTCCCTTTGGTCGACCTACATTAATGGAGGTTTCCACCCGCAATCGAGGCGCCCGATCTCACTTTTGAGGTAATCTCTCCTCTTACGCTGAACCATACAGAACCAAGATTTCAGTTTCGCACATGCCCTTTGAGCTCTAACTCACAGATTCGCTGTCAAAATCGAATCACTTTGGCCTCAAAACATCTGATCCCAACCATTTTTAGTCCTCGAAACTCTCAGAACTTGAACTTCTCTTTTGTAAGCCTTGCTTAAAAAAAGTACAAGACCTATCATCACTGTTTCAACCCACGACGAGGTCTCATTTCCCAGAGCAAGAACAGCCGAAATGCCCTCGTTGCAATTCCAGCAATTTCAAGTTCTGCTATTACAACAACTACAACCTCCCTTAGTCGCGCCACTTTTGCAAGAGCTGTCGTGGATACGGGGCAGCCAGCGGTGCCCCCTGCAACATCCCCGTCGGCGGCGGCGGCATCCCGAAGGTCAACGAACAGGGTTAAGTTGATCTCATGGCTGGGTTGATGGCGGCAGTGAAAAGAGAAGAACAGAGGAACAAAAATAAAAACAAGAACAAGGAGAAAAAAATGAAAAATAAAATAATCTTGATTTGGAAGATTTAACTAAAACTTACGAAGAGCATATTCCTAACAAGTGTACTGTATTTTTTTACGATCAAAAAATTAATTTAGAATAAATTTATCATAAATATATTAATTTGAAATTTTTCGTGATATCAACCAATTTTTATTACGAAGCTTTATGCTAGAAATAAGAATTAATACCATGAAAAATTACAAAATCGGTACATTCGTCAAATTTATTCCACACTAATATTTTAACCATAAAAAACCCCAAATTGATACACTTGTGACAAATTTATCCTCTATTAAATTGAATTAATACCACAAAAAATCACAAATCGATAAACCTATGTAAAATCCTAAACTGGTACATTCGTCGACTGACACGTATCATTCTGCTCAGAAATTTTAACGGTAAAATTTAACGGAAATTAACAGAGAGTAAAATTGTCACAAGTATATTTGTATGAAATTTTTTGTGATCAAAAAATTAATTTTAAATAAATCCATCATAGATGTATCAATTTAAAATTTTTTCTGATATTAATTCTAAAAATAATTAATAAGTACTGGAATAACTGTTGCCTAACTATTTTTCTTCCTGGGGTTTATAAATTGCCACGCCCCCCTTGTCTCACCCAAATCGTTCATGATTGGTACGCTTTGACAATCTCCCCATTTGCTTCCAAGTTTTCCATTGACTGGCCCAACGCAAGCCACGGTCGTAAACCCCTGTCAAAGATGATTGATGGACACGGTGGTTATGTTTTATTTTTTATTTTTTTTTTCAAAAGACAGGGCTAAGTTAGGTTGTAGAAATTTCGTGGAATTTACGTGCGTTAAGTGTATTAATCCCTTCTCGAATCATTTAAAGTCAAAATTCTTCGCGATGATGTCAAATGGACATGACATTTTAATTTATAAATATGATTTTTTTTGTTGGAATTTATAGATATGGTCAATAAGCAATAGCTGTGTATCATATTCGCTTACGAATTTGGTATTAAAAGGGTTCTATTTTTTGTTTCGATTCATATGATTTCGAAATATTCGAATCATTACATAATGAAGTGAAATTATCGATAAGATTACATAATGCCAAGAAACCGTGGAAATTAGAGGGCAAAATTGTAATTGTACCTTGTATGGCCAAACGCAACTGAGCTGTTTCACGTTCTCCGTCTCCCTCTCTTTCGTTTTTGCTTGCAAGTTCCCTTCCTTACCTCTGAGAATCAACTTGCAGTCTACAGGAAAATCCAAGTCTTGTCACAACACGAGCACGCAAATGGAGAAATCTAGGGATAATGACATAAATAATCTCTAAATTTTTGCTCAATGTGTAATATGATCCTTGAACTTTTACTTTGTTCAATATAATCTATGAACTTTTGATACATGTTAAATATAGTCCATGAATTATATAAAAATATTCAATGTAGTCCCTGAACTTGAATTAATGGAAGGACTACATTAAACATTTTCATATAGTTCATGGACTATATCAAATATGTACCAAAAGTTCAGGAATGATATTTAGCAAATTAAAAGTTCAGGGACCACATTACACATAGGGCTAAAGTTCATGGACCATATTGAATAAATTAAAAGTTCATGAATTATATTACATATTGGGTTAAAATTCAAAGACTGTTTGTGTCATTTTCTCAAAAATCTAATTATGACTTGAATGCGCTCAATAGAGTTACAAGATTGGCCACAAAAAGGGTACAATCAAAAGCAACTCTCTTGAGCATAGTGCTGCTTCAAAAGAAAACGATTTCTAGCCCTTTTGGTTCGATTTCGGGAGAATGTCCTCGAGAAAATGTATAAATGTCTTTGGGCTAAAGGTATTTTCCTTATTGCAAGTAGTGTTTGGTAAAGTGCATTTTAAAAACACAAAGGACTCTTGCTAGTCTTTTTTTTCAAAAAAAAAAATTCTAAACTACTTGCCGATGAAACTAAGCCATCGGCTGCTCCCGGAGGCCTTCATTGGCAAAATTAGAGTTTTTGAGGACATTTCCTTAATTATGAAACCCGAGCGAGGACCAAGTTGGAAGAAAAAAATTATAGTTGCATTCCGAAGATGCAGCTTTCCTGAAAACCTTCGAATCTATCTTGGGCTAAAGGCTTTTAGAGGCTTTTGAAAATGCAATTAGATTTCTCCAAAGTTTTTCAAGAAAACAAACCAAAGGCTATTTGTATTTAGCCAGGAATTTTAGAGCTCCGAAGCCCTTTTCGAATGCTGAACCAAAAAGCCATCGAAGCTATAGCTGCAAAACTGTTGTGTAACAGTGCTAGCTCATCTTCCGGATCGCAAAACGCTATGAAAGTCATAATCAAATGCCCCACAGCGACTTTTTCGTTCCGACAAATTGCGTACGCTCGGCAGAAAACGTCGATCCATCCGAAGAGAGCCCCCATTGCAGCGCACCGAACTCTTCCACGTTCATCTCACCCCTATATAAGGCCATCACCTTTTACTTTCGAGCAATACTTTCAAGCCGTGACTTCACGGTCTATGTTCATTCCAGTTCCCACACGGTCTATGTTCATTCCAGTTCCCACTCGACGAGCAAAACGGGAAACAATGGACACCGAAGCTTCACCGTAGCAGCCTCCTCCCTTCCTCCTGCTCTGATTTCGCTTTGTTTTGCTCGTTTTTCTTTATGTACATTTTGTCGTTTTGGAAAGGTTCGAGACGAGCGACATGTTGGGGACTTTCCTGGCGTCGACGCCGCTGCTGGAGGAGGCGTGGAGGCTGTGCAGCACCGCGAACCCGATGGGGCCTGGGGCCTTCGTGGTGGAGCAAGTCGGGGGCGTGGGGTACGTGGCGTTCTCGGGCATCCAAGAGTTGCCGGTGCTCGGTTTGGATCCGAGCTACGGTGTGCTGGCGCCACTGGATGCGGCTGACCACGGGCTGTTCGCGCCATTGACATGCCGTTCCGACGGGGAAGAGCCGGTCATGGTCCACTCCGGAGTTCTTCGCCTCTTCCGTGATTTTCATGCGCGCCCTGACTTTCAGAGCCAGGTTAGCCGTTTCCCGATATTAGCGTTATACACTGTTCTTGAAAAGTTGCTTCCATTATTTTAAAACTTTTGCAAGGTTGATGACGATTAAAATATTAAATTTTATTTAAGCCATGGACTATTAATTGGACTGGCCGAAGTGGGCTGGCCGAGCTCAAGAAAAGAAGTGCTTGCTGTCCTTCGGGCCTGTCCACGTTGATCAAGCATGGGCTGGTCTACCCGGCCCGTTTGGTCCATGATAACCTCTGGGTCCGAATATTTCGAAATACTGTAGGCCGATGATTTTGGTTTGGACCTAACTGTTCATGAGACAGATCTTCTCTGGTCGTAAATGGTACTCTTCTCATAGATTTTCTAAATGCAAAAGCCATACATATAAATACATTCTATACAGGTCTTAAACATATTTGCACACGTATCATCATTTGCTGAACAAGTTAGTGTTGTTTTAACTTGTCAAATAAACAGTTCCGTATAGTTTAGCAATTGCAGTATGACAAATGATTTCTTACCAGATCTATTCGTGTAACTCTTCTAATTTGACATGATCCAGTGTAAGTTGATTTTTCAATGAAGCCTTTGAAGCGTTTTGTAATCGAGATTTTTCCAGGAAGCTTTTAACTAGATTTCAGGAATTCTTGAATTTGTATGCAGATTGACAGCTTGTTGACCGAAACCAAGTCAATAGTGATCACAGGCCACTCCATAGGAGGATCGATTGCCTTCCTCGCAGCTCTTCGGCTCCTCTCCCACCTCAAATCCGTCTTCCCACCCCTGTCGGTCTTATGCATTGGTTTCGGCTCTCCCTTCCTTGGCAACGAGTCACTTTCCGGAGCCATCCTCCGCGAAAGATGGGGCGGCAGCTTTTGCAACATCGTGTCGATGCACGATATAATGCCGAGGTTATCTCTCGACCGATCACTTGTTTCGACTCCCCAGTGGCAGGCCCTCGTAAGATTTTGGTACATGTCTATGATGTCTATGAATTTCGCTAACCTCCAATTAACTAAAGAAGACAAAGCCCGTTTATTTTCCTCTGTTGTGGCCGACATGGAGCGCCTGGTGCAGGCAGGGGAAGGCTCGGGAGGGAGGTCGTTTTGGCCGTTTGGGAATTACTTGTTTTGTTCAGATGAGGGTGCCATTTGTTTGGACAACGCTATATCGATCAACGAGATGATGCATTTGATGCTGCGGACAGGTTCTCCAAATTGTGTCATTGAGGAGCACCTTAATTATGGGTGGTATGTTGAAAGACTGACTCATCAATCTTTGAAGAGAAGCTTCATGGAAGTAGATCTCTCTGAATCAAGCTATGAAGCAAGTCTTTCGTTGGCTTTGAACTCCTCAGGGACTTATCGACAGGTAGGAACACGGCATCTAAAATCGTCGAGTGATCGCATTCTGTAAATGTATCGATCTATGTTTTATTCTTGGGTACAATTCCTCAAGTTTAAAAGTTCTTTGATCCCCTACTTTGCAGGTATTGATTGCACCAATGGCAAAAGATTGTTTGAAGATGACGAGGCGAATGGGGCGCGCACCGAACCTAAACGCCGCCGACTTAGCCATTAGGCTATCCAAAATCACTCCTTATAGGGTGGAGATAGAGTGGTATAAAGCTTGTTGCGATAAGTCCGAAGAGCAAAGAGGATACTATGATTCATTCAAGCAGAGGGGAGCCTCAAAGAGAGAGTCCAAGATAAACATGAACAGGTACAAGCTTGCGGCCTTTTGGGACGATGTCATACACTTGATGGACAGGAAAGAGCTCCCACACGATTTGCACAGGCAATCAGAATTGGTAAGCGCGTCACAGTTCTATAAGCTCCTCGTGGAGCCACTGGACATTGCGGAGTACCATCGATCGGGGATGCACCTTAAGAAAGGCCACTACATAAGCAATGGAAGAGAGAGGAGGTACGAAATTTTCGATCAGTGGTGGACTGAGAGAGTTGTCAGCGAGAAACTGGGCAATAGGAGGACCAGGTATGCAAGCTTGACCCAAGACACTTGCTTTTGGGCAAGGGTGGAGGAAGCCAGGGAGTGGCTAGACAAAATCAGGAGTGAGAGTGACCCAAAGAACCTGGCTTTTCTTCGGGATAGACTCGATGAGTTTGAAGCATATGCAATGAAGCTGATTGAAGGAAAAGAGGTGTCTGCTGATGTTCTGGCAAAGAATTCAAGCTTTAGTTCGTGGTTAGAAGAATGGAGAGCATTGAAACTGAATCAAACTGGCCTTAGTCGACTGGTTCCAAGCTGGTTCACATGGAGACCTATTCACTTCATGGTAAAATATTTTGGGAACCGGTCTTGAAAGGTTCAGTTTTCAGTTCCATGGAGAACCGGTTCAAAATAAAAACTTAAAGTCCTTTTAACTTTTATGTCATGTTCAATAAAAATAGGAGATTCAGCTTCTCATCCTCAGATCTTTCCATTGTGGCCTTTTTAAACAAAGTACGGAAATCAAAAGCAACTCAAAGGGATACATGTAATAAAGATTTTCAGAAGAGAGGAAAGTAAATGCATATGAGGATTCTTCGGCCTGCTCTTTGTACAATTTTAGGCATACTATGTCAGTTGCTTCAACATTGGTAAAAGGTAGTGGAATAGAGTTTCGTGATGAGATTGAGATGTGGCTTAACAACAAAAAGTGTACCTCCTGATTTTATGTTGGGAGGTAATCGACTGTTCTGTCCTCTGCAGCTGCAAAATTTTTCGTCATTCGACTTACTGCTTCTTACTTCCAACAATGAAATATTTCTAATTATAAGCAGACGTGAAGAGTCCACTTGGGCACAAGGTAGCCGCCATCTTTAGTTGTGCCAGTGCACGATAATATGATGCTTTGAAGGTTTCATGATCCTGCATATGCCTTCCGAAAGCACTAGTGGCATCAATTCACTGCACCAAGCTTTGCTAGATACTTGGAAGAAGAAATGCAACTGGAAACAGAACAAGAAGCAAACAGAATAAGGAATCTACCTGAGTGCCGATGCCAGCTTTGAGGCCTATGGCTTCAAGCCAAGCGCGACATCATGAAGCAAATGGACCACATTTGGGGCCGGCGAGGTGCACAGCCCAAAAATTGAGGGAACCGATCGTCTGTTAAAAGTTCACAAAGATAAGATCATTAAATATCTTGGAAAAGCATCAACTTCTTTTCAAAAGAAACCCTCCAATTAGCATAAATAAAACTTATATCGAGGAAAATGAAGCATTTAGTAGCTCGGAGGACTTTGTTCCTAAGTTCCAATAAATTCTGTTGGAGAACAGAACAGCGTCTAAGTTTCGAGAAAATGGTTTTACATGCAGCACTTTCCCCTCTCTAAAGTGTTCTTGTTAGTCTTCTTCAGTCCATTCTGCTAGCTTCTCTTGAAGTAGAAGTGCAATGAATCTCATTGAGGTTCAATTTGGCAACATTTCAGCTATGAAAAGAGCTTTGCAGTTCGGAGTTACACCAGCATGACTTCCCGTATCCTTTCTGTTTGCTTTTCGAAATTGTATTCTTATAAGATGTTATGACTAAAGGAGTCTATTTTAGACCCAAAAAAGATTCCTTCTTTCACATTCATATGCTCCAATAAACAATCTTTGTTGCTAAGAGTAATGACACCACCTGCATATTTTTTTGACCTTTCAAAAAACTTCTCAAGTGTGAAAAGGTGCTAAATGCGCAAGCAAATATAAGTAGGAACCCCTGAGAACCAGCTATCTTGGGAAAATGAAACAAAATGAGCCTTGGCAGGCGGATAATTGAGAATGAGTGCAGCGAGAACGCCACACTAGGTGTGGTAAAAAGCATTGCCTAATCAGTAACTACTAATCATTGATAGGAGAACCCCTCGAAATAAGAAATTCTTGTAGGTATGTAGACACACAAGGGGAATGATATAAAGCCTCTTATTCATCGTTCACAGAGGCTGTTTACGAAAGGCAGCTCACCTTTTACTTAGCCTAAGAATGTAGATAATGATACCATTTGCTTCCTGGAACACATCGTCAAGGTCATTTAAGAGGTAAGCTTTGCCACCCGAAACACAAGTTTAACATGTCAGATGAGGTGCTCTAAGGATATTTTGTTTACTCCTCTCCATAAGACGAAAATGCCCGAAAAAGAATCTTGCAGTGCCCTCACTGATACACGGGGCTTAAACGTTGAAGTTTCGTGGTCCAGTAGCATTTCAAGTTGCGCGGAAAAAAATGCCGGACGATCGTAGTAAGCACTATATGTTGCGCATGGATGCACGAGAAATGACACAGAAGTATGTGATCGTATGCATATTTTTAAGCAAACATATTCCAAATTCTGCAATAGTTTCTTTGGATTAAAGAGGTCAAATTTCAATCCCTCTGCAGTCCAACCACAAACCGTCTTGAGTTTTCTCCTTTCCTTGGATTGACACCTATTTTGACAAATTCAATTCAGTAGTGCATTACCTCACGAGTCAGTAACCACATAGAGCAAATAGTCCCGTCGTGATGAACTGTGATGTTCATGTGCCGGAACAGCATCAATAAAACGGAGAACTTCCTCCAACATCATCCACGTTTGGGTGCTGTCCGGCGCGTCTGAGTGAACGATGTTTAAGAGAAGGAGCTTCTTTGAGGTCACAAACACAGCCGAAAAGATTTTTTTCATCCCTCCCCTGGTGCTGTCCAATTTGTACTCAAACTCGTAAACTTGCAAGCCTCCCTGGTCCGATCTCTCCGCCACTCCAATCACTTCAGCGTCTTTTGTACTTTCCTGTTTGTTAAAAAAGGGTTTAAAGCAAATGAAAGCTTCAAGCAAAGCCACAACTTATCAGACATATCGCTTATAGTTTTTCAGACAAACAGCCTAAAAACCTAAATCAAGCCAATTTTCACTAAGTCATCGTCATAAAATATGACGTAGGAAAAAAGTAATGGAAACACAACTGACTGCATTTTCCAAATTACATATACAATCATTTGGTTGAGTGAGATAACTATAACTATAACTATAATTATAACTATACTTGACACATCTGATAATAGAATACTGAATGCAGCTGAACCAGAGTTTTGGTTCAGTTTTCCTCTTAAAATGATTTGGGTTTTAGACCCGCTCATATATCGAAACTAACGGATCCATGTCAGGCGAATATGTTGGTGTAACATGCAAGCCAAATTGACCTGTGACTGGGAGCCACCATGCCTCATAAGGCAGTCAGTAACAGAAAGGATTAGTCATCGCTTGCCATCATATCTACAGCCCACAAAAATCTCTCTCTCTCTCTCTCTCTCTCTCTCTCATCATGTCGATCATCTCTTATGCATTGTATAGACTATTGAGATCAAATTATTTACTCACCAATGAGTTCATCCATCTTGATTTAGATATGAAGCTAATATTCCCAGCCTTTTGATTAAGAAATTCATACTATCAGTCTGTCACCATGTATACTACAAAATATTCGTTGTGGAAAATAAAAAAATTTGCTGCAGAAAGATACTTCACTTCGATGCTTCCTCTTAATAAGACAGCTTCAAGCGTAATATCTACCCAAATCTTCACGGCAGTTCTACCAAAAACCAAATTGCTGTTATTATTATTATCTTTTTAAGTTCCTAGAGGACAGGAATATAATCATCGTCATGATCAACTCTTATAATACCTTTTGTTTTCAGCTCTTACAATACTTCAATTGGGAGCTTAATGTGAAAAAATAAACAATATCTTTCATCCAGAATTACAACTGACCTTAACTTTGAAAGATCTCATATATAATCAAATTAACTTGGATTACGCAAAGTGATTTTGGCTATATTACTCACGCCCTTCAATGTAACTCGATCTTCTTCTACAAAAAAACGGATTGTAGTATAATGTCAAGTCATTGACGCCGAATGATAAATTTATCCATTATATTATAACAAGTTGTTAAAAAAAAATCTCCTCCACCCAATAGATCAAATCTTCCTTTCTTAATATAAAGTATAAAAAAAAAGCTTCGTTGACGAAACTATAGATTTCAAAGATTAATTTATTGCCTTTGCCTTTATCATTAACCCTCTATCACCGCTAAAGCCAACAACCAACGGCGGCAAATGAGGTACTGACTCTACCGAGGTTCTTGTCCAGAGGTTTGCATTCTCCATTTCTTAGTATATAATTTAAATAACCATTTTAAATAATAAATAAAAATATTCTCTTTTTGTTGTTTCACGAGCTTCCCGGTCTCACCTCTTTTTCCTTCTCGCCTGGAGAGTGTAAACCTCAAAAACCCGTAACCCTCCGCTCTCCTCCGTTTGATCTCCGTCCAAGGACAAAAGAGCCAGAGCCCGCGTGAAGTCTCCTTCGTTCTAATCGAACTTTTTTCTGTAAATTTTCTGTAAAAAGTCTCCACCTTGGTTTGGCTTCATGAAGTTGGTAAGTCTCTCTCTTTAACTGGCGTTGTTCTTATGCGCCTCCTCTTTGTCAATCGAAGTATGTGGTGCTCACATCCAGTTTAATTTTGAGTTTGGAACATACCCTTTTGTGCAGACATGCTTGAGCAGAGGTAAAGGGTTCTACTTTCCCCCATGTCACATGCTGAGCGTCTGTGGGTTTAGGATCTTGATTGACTGTCCCCTGGACCTGTCTGCTCTCGCTGTTTTCGCCCCTATACCTCCCGGATTTTCTGCTGCGCAAGATGAAGAGGGTTTTGAACATTCAGTTGATGAATCCGATGGCTGTGAATCTGGGAATCAAGAGGGGAAGGATATGGAGAAGCCCATGAACGCGAAGGCTTTGATTCGTTCCGAACCGTGGTACAAAACGGTGACGAACCTGCACTTGTGGAACCTCTCTTTCATCGATGTAGTGTTGATCTCGAGCCCCGTTGGGATGCTCGGGTTGCCATTTCTTACTCGAGCTAAGGGCTTCTCGGCGAAGGTAATCTTTGTCTCATTGATTGAATTTGGAGTGAATTGTACTTATATGGTTTAGTGTTAGTTTAACTATCGCTTGGTCTTGGGCTTGTGCATTAAAAGATTGTAACTTGCTTAAAGATTCGTGCTTTTACCTTAGGTATATGTAACCGAGGCGGCAGCTAAACTTGGGAAACTTATGATGGAGGACCTTGTTTCAATGCATGAGGAATTCAGGCAGTTTTATGGACCTGAAGAATTCGGTAGTCCTCACTGGATGAAGTGGGAGGAGCTCGAATCACTTCCTTCTGCATTGAAGGAGATAGTATTGGGCACTGATGGGATCGAGCTTGGTGGATGGATGCCATTGTATAGGTAAGGAACAACCTTTGTAGTAGTACTTTTTTATAGCTAAATCGTGTACAAAATGTGGCTTGATAGTTTATCATGGCTTAGATCCTCGTTGTAACTATCTGCAAAGCACAAATACTAGTTTTTTTTCTCTCAGCCCCTCCCTTAGTCAGGATAGAGCCCAAACATTTTAATGGGCTGTTGGCTTGGTTTGCCTTTATAATATGCTGTAATCTCCCGAGATCCAGATTAATTTTTGATGTTGGGAATTATGTCCTGCAGCCAAGGCTTAAATGCCTTTTCTTGTTAGATAAATTTCTCGATAGTTTATGCATCTCTAAATTAAATGTGGGAAGGCTCACATCTTGAGGTCAGAAGCTTCAGCCATTGAAGATTATGAAATATTGGTATCCTTGCATCTTCGGAGTTGTGATCGCGCATGTTGCGGATTACATCTTACTTTTCTTCCTAGAAACTGCATTTTCATTTGTTTGATAACCTTTTAAGAGATAGTGATGAAGAGTGCCTCTCAGTGCAGCTGACATAGAGGATTGTGTTAAGAAGGTTCAAAAACTCAAATATGCGGAAGTGGCATGCTACAATGGCACAATAAGTATCAAACCAATCAGCTCCGGATTGGAAATAGGAGCCTGTAATTGGACAATAAGATATCCGGATGGAACGATTGGATTTGTCTCGAGCTCTGAATTTGTTCCTGGTCATGCTTTGGAGTTTAATTATAACGCTCTTCGATCATGCGATGTGCTAATATATTCAGATTTTTCATCTCTGGATCTCCTGGAACCTGCCAACAACGGGAGTAATCACACTGCTCCTGAGGATTCTTCAACTTCGAGGTAACCTGTTTTATTGAGTATATCTCCTCCTGGGTCATGAATATTATGACCAAATGCAGGATTGTACAACGTAGTACCATTTGATTCTTCCAGCTCTTCATTTTTTCTAATACTGTAACTTTTGACACTTGGCATCTATGAAATTAAGCTGTGAGTTTACTGTGATGAAACCAGTGATCTGGAGGAGCTCTTACTTCATGCTGACGAGAGCTCAGAGGAAACGGACAAATTGAACTTTATATGCGCCTGTGCAGTTGATGCTGTTAAAGCCGGTGGTTCAGTACTCATTCCTATAGGACGACTTGGAATCATCCTACAACTCTTGGAGCAGATATCTATTTGCCTGGAATCATCAAATTATAAGGTATTCCATTGGTTTGCATCTAAAATTTGTACTGTGACATCGGTCTTCTCTTACTTCAGTGGATATCAGATAAAGCTGATGCTACAAGCATAAAGTTCGAATTTCACTTGAAATGAACTTAATGATGGTGATCAAAAGCCCGAACTATTTGTGTTCCTACACAAGAAAATAACCTGGACCAAAATTTTTTTTTTGGGGGGGATGATGAAAATCACCTAAACCGAACTATATGCTTATGTTGTTTCCTTTAGTTGCACCTTCAAAAAAGTCAGGTGATCGATTAGTATGCTATGTTTGAACCCGATGCTAAAACCCTAAACAAGCTATAATTACTCTATATATGGCACTTTGTGCACATTGGATGCCCTAAGCATGTCTTCGTCTGGTTAGGATTTGGTGATGTATTTGTTAATTCGATTGGCTGTTGCCACATTTTAACTGTAAATCAATCTAACTTGATGAGAGTTGCTGATTCTGCAGATTGTATATTCAGTTTACTTGTGTCGCTTGTGTGATGAATTTGACAATGTAAAAATGTGAAAACTCCTTTTGCACTTTCGAACAGCAATGTGATCTTAAGCTTCAGAACCACAGAGAGCAACAAACATAATCCTCCTTTTGTTTTCCTGGATAAAAATCATTGGCTGTGGTCAACCTGTTAGTGTTATCTCCTAGGTGATCATGCAGTTTTAGTCTCAGGATTTTTTGTTTTTGCAATTGCTTTTGTGAACTAGAGTTCTGGTCCCTCTCACTGCTGCAAGTGAAGTCTATGTCCAATGTACTTCCTGAATGAGATATTCCAGAATGAAAAAGGCAATCAATATTTTCGGAAAAATGGTTCTTCAGAGTTCTTTGTCTTATAACTAAAAAAAGTCCTTGTTATACCATTTTTTCTCTCCATAGGTTCCCATATTTGTTATCTCGTCGGTAGCAGAAGAGTTATTGGCATATACCAACATAATACCTGAGTGGGTGTGCAAACAAAGGCAAGAAAAGGTATGTTAATGAGGGCATATGATTTATATTTGTAGGAAGTATCCAACTGATCATTTACATCCCTACTAAAAGCAGATTTTTTTGTTGATTTTATGTCCTTAACAGTTGTTCTCTGGTGAGCCATTATTTGCACATGTTGAGCTTTTGAATGGAGAAAGGCTGCAAGTGTATCCTGCAATTTACTCACCTAAGCTATTGTATGATAACCGTTTCTTTTGACTGTGCAACTTGTCACCTAATCGTATCCTCTGATAGCTGTTGGAATGTGCGCAGACTTCATTGGCAGGAGCCGTGCATTGTATTTTGTCCTCACTGGAGTTTGCGACTTGGCCCAGCTGTTCATTTGCTCAGACGGTGGCATGGGGATGAAAGATCATTACTCATCTGGGAGGTGCTAATATATTCTCTCACTCATCTAACAACAAAAAGTGATTCTCTCTTTCGTATTTTTCAGCGAACAAAACCATTCAACAAGCAGAACCTTTTGTTCAATTTGCAGGGTGGCAAGGATAGCGATATAGCTCTCTTGCCTTTTGATCCAAAGGAGATGAAGATGAAGGTCCTTCGATGTTCGTTTCTTTCGGGAATAGTGTAAGGACCATGCATTAGCTATTTCGCCTTTTCTTCATGAGACTATACCTACTCCACCGGTCCAATTGCTTTCCATTCATGCATGTCCATTAACTATCAAAATATTATGCTTGCACATTTTATCTCATGGATCGGCCTCACTTGTAGGTTGAAGAAGGTTCAACCTTTAATCCACGTATTGCAACCGAAGTTTGTTGTGGTAATATCACCTAAGCTTCCATACATTCTCTTTCTGATGATGGTACTTCAGACCGATGACTTCTCTGTTCTTGCACTTTCTGTTGAAGATAGTTACCTGAAGATTTTAGGCAGCAGATCACATCACCAGTAGCAGACTCATCATACTCGGTCCTTCACTACTCCGTGAATGAGACGTTAAAGCTGCCTACCCTAAAGGAAGGTTCAGAACTAGAAATCACAGCAGACTTGATCTCTCGATTACATTGGAAAAACTTGAAAGACCAAAATATGAGCATCACAAGATTGAAAGGAAACCTCGTCATGAGTGATGCCAGAAGGCAGATTCTACCTAGCGACGAGCTGCCATGCTCAAAAAGTGAGCCCCCGTTGATTTGGGGGGCTCTAGATTTGCGAAGGCTCCTGGCTCGTTTATCAGAGATGGGTATTGGCGGAGCTCTTCAAGAAGACAGTGTTACAGATGGATCGAGCGATGCTTGCATCTTGCACATCGACACTCCTAGTGAAGCTTTACTTGAAATTAGAAGCACAAGCACTTCAATCGCGACTGCGAATGAGGAGTTGGCCTTCGGCATTCGGGATGCTGTGAGCAGCATCCTGGATGGTATTTGATCTCTGTGTCTTCTTTGTACTCGAATTACAAATGACCTAACCGAAGAAGCTGCTTCCGGGCATAATGTTGTTGGGGGATTAGATTGTAGCTGGAATGTTTTGATGTAAAGCTTGGAGAGCAAGAGATATGCTGAAAGCCAGCATGCACATATCTTTGAGTGGACCATAAGTCAGTGTGGAATCTAAGAATGTTTTGCTGAACATGCCATAGCAGACACGTTGAAATATGAAAAATCAAAGATCCGACAATTTGGTTTCTTTCGGGTCATCTCATTGCTCAAACCGTGCCTGAATCCATATATGAATACCGGTCTCGATTGAATTTTAACTTAAACCCGAACCTTCTCCTAAAAGTTTTGGCAATTCCATTTGATCGTACCGATACCATCAATATATTGTTAGGACACCTCAAACGCGAATCGCCCTCATAATTCCCGGATCTAAGCTCATAGGTACTCTTTTCGATGTTATGAGCGTCATGCGGATTATTGGACGCATCATAATACTAGCTCCAACTTGACCTATGGACGAATATGCGAGCGCATGAGGATGGAAATGAGTGGAGACTAATCAAGTTCTCAATCGAAACCTCAATAGGTCCAAATGCGGGCTCAATTTTAGGCTTTGGGGTCCTAAGCAGAAAGTCCTGCCGGGCGCGAGACGTATAGGATGCACTTGGTAAATCTCCCAACACTGGGACCCAGTTGCATTAACTACGCTACTTGAATGTCCTCATTTTGTAATTTACAAGACAAAAGGCACCCTTTTTTTTTTTCGGTTGCATTTCAAATCGAAAACACAAAACTCCTCTCTTGAATGGGAAACTTTTGTAGTTCATCATCAGTTTAAAACATTATGTTCGGCTGAGTCGAGTTTCGTTTTTGACAGGTTTGGCAGAGGTTTCAAATTCGCTCGTATGATTAATAAGTTTGGATTTTAATGTTTAAAGGAAAAACGACACGAACGGTCCCTAAACTTTGGCTCAATATATAATGTCGCCCCGAAACTTTTAATTCGTTTAATACAATTCTTGAATTTTCAGTACATGTTCATTTTAATCCCAAACTAGATTGAATTCGGGAATATAATAATTTAGGGATTAGATTGTATATTTATCAAATATTCATGAGTTATATTTAATAAATTAAAAGTTTAAGAACGACTTTACACGTTAGGTTAAAGTTTAGGGACCACATTAAACAGATTATAAGTTAATAAACGATACTGCACGTTGAGCATAAGTTTTATGGACCGTTTATGTCGGTGTTTAAACTTCAGTCGGGTTGATTTTATCGGGCTAGACCCACGGATCCTGGTCATTCGGATTCCTTAGAGTCGTCTCCGACGAACGAACACAGAACAGAAAATCATCCTCGGGACGTTCGACAGATCAATCGGACAGTTCCGCTCGTCTTCTTAGCAAAATCCGACAGACGAAAAAGGTCCCTCCTTTGCATCCCGGGGATGCGAAATCCCCGTGTCCCTAGGGTTCCCCGATCGGTATCTTGATCGAAGCCGGAAGGCCCCCCCCCTCCCCTTCCTCGATCACCGATTTTCCCCTCTGTACAGTCGATTGGCGGGGAACGAGTTTTTGACGTCGTCGATAAGCGTTGATTTCATGGGTAACTTGTTCGTGAAGAAGCCCAAGGTCACCGACGTCGATAAGGCCATTCTGTCTCTCAAGACCCAGCGGCGCAAGCTGGGTCTGTATCAGCAGCAGGTCCCTCTTTTCTTCCTTTTCGTTCTTTGAGCTTTTTTGGTGTGCGCCCCCGATTGATTTTCTCGTTTCTTGTGGGTTTTTTTTGTTCCTGGTTCGCTGGTTCTTGCATTTGAATTGTCAATTCTGATTCTTTTGCTCATGGTTAATTGACAAATTGGGCAACGATTAAGGGTTTTGTAGTGCTTGAACTGAGGTGAATGGGATTGATTTCGTTCCTCTTTGGGTTTTGGCTGACGGTTGGATGATTTTTTTGGGTTGTGATAATTAGTTTTAATGAGGGATTGCGCATGCCCGTTTGAAGTTCTGTTTCTGCTCTTTATTCGATTTCGTTGCACAATTTTCTCTGTAATGCACATTGGACTCGGTTTGGTCCATTTGAGCAGTAACATAAATAATGTGGTCGAATTGCTTCATGGGTGCTTAGTAGCTAGTATCCATTTTGGATTAGGATTAGAAAATTTGTGTTGCTTCCAGTATTGTGAAATTGGAATTATTGGGTGAGATCATTCACCGTGGCATGGTGATTTGTCAACTCCTTTCGCTGTCTTGCTGTTTCCAGCTTGATGCGGTCATTGAAGCTGAAAAGCAAGCTGCTCGGGATCTGATCAAAGAAAAGAGGAAAGACAGAGCATTGTTAGCGCTGAAGAAGAAAAAGGCACAGGAAGATTTATTGAAACAAGTGGATGCATGGGTTCTTAATGTTGAGCAACAGGTAAATCTCTTCTTCTGTGCATCGCTTCTTCGGCAAAACGGTTGCCTCCTTCTTTTAAATCTATCCAGTTTGTGGCTTCTGACATGCTGTCAACTTTATAATGGTCACAATTCTTGCCATTTATATTGAGTCGCGTGTTCAGCTGGCAGATATCGAACTCGCAAGCAAGCAGAGGGCCGTCTTTGAGAGCCTAAGGTCAGGGACCGAAGCAATCAAAGCAATTCAAAGCGAAATCAACTTAGATGATGTGCAAAAGCTAATGGATGATTCTGCCGAAGCAAAAGCTTATCAAGATGTGAGCCATTCTCAATTTTGTCTCTCTTTTTTGCTTTCCCATGGATGTCATCATAGTTCTTTTTAAACCTGTACAGGAGTGGTCATAGTTAAAACAGATTTTCTCTGAATAACATAGTCTCTCTTCACATGTTTACAACGCTCTAATTGTCATGTCAGAAACAAATTAAGTTCAGTCGTTCAGAAATAGAGCCCGGGCAAGTTTTCCATCTTTTTTATTTCTCTCAGTCAGAGAGCCAAGTTCTAATTGCTTCCCTTATATAGGATTGCTGATACATGTTCACTGTAACTAACATTAAGTTTAATGAGATGGCATGAAAGAGTATTTAGAGTTAGTGTGAAGCATGAAGTGCACATGCTTATGTGGTGACTAGGTCTTTGTTGGTATGTTGGCTTTCGCAAGGGCCTAGGGGTGGACCTCGCGATGAGCTTTGGAGATAGCTATTTGCTCCGCCACTTGAGATGGTTAATTTTAAGAGATGTCTTTCTGTATGTCCATAGGCGTATGCTTCTTTTCTTTGGCTAGATATTGGCTTTGGTAATATTCTTACATAGTTATATGCATTTGCTTGAGTTTAGCTGTGTCTTCCAATGCGTTGCAAACGTGTCAGATAACAGTAGCATTGAACCTCTTTTCATCAATGCATAACTTTCTCGTGCTTTTTTCTACCTTTGGGCATCTTTTTCCCTAACAGAAAAACGAAACTTGAGATGCATTACTAATAAGATTTTCTCTTAACATAGGAAATTAATGCGATCTTGGGAGAGAAATTATCGGCAGAAGATGAAGAGGAGATTCTTGCAGAATTTGAGACTTTGGAATCGCAGGTATGTTTGGTTCCCACTGGAGGCATCTTTGATTTCCAAGTAATCCTACTTCTAGTCTGACTATCCTATTTCAATTAAGCATTTTAGGTTATCTGTCTCATGAGGGAAAACCTGGTTTTTATTTTGTGATGTCATTTTGATGACTACCTTATAGAAATGCCACATTCAAAATACAATATCTGTTGCCTTTGCAGTTGTTACTTAGAGCTGAATGTCAAGTACTTGAATAAGATATAATACATTTTTGTTATTTTTTGCCCGTTGTTATGTTAGGTGATTTATTAAATACTTGGGAAAAGATCATTTCTTTCTTTCTCCTGTTCTTTGACCAAAAATTGAAGCTTTGTTAAATTATGATATGTTCTTTTTGTGTTCCCATGAAGAATAACCTTTATCACTTTAATTTAGATAAATCCAATGGAATAACTTATCATGCAAGACGTGCATCTACTATGAAGAGAATTTTAGCTTCTCTTGTGAATATTAGGATTGCTATTTGGGGGAGAAAAATTTTTACCTTCAAGTTTCTATTGGATGATTTGATGTAAGATAGTTTTATTTTGTAAGATCCTTCAGGTTGCTTGGATTCACAAACCTCATTCTTTTAATTAGTTTTGTTGTAAATCACTTTTTTTTGCTATGTTTCCATTCTGGATTTTGATCTGATTGGGCATATAAAATATATGCAATGAACTACTGGATTTTTTCATTTGACAATTTCAGATGGTTGTTCTGAGATGTTCTGTATTCAGAATCTAGAAGAAAATATGATTTGGCTGACGACAGAGGAAACTTTTTTATTGTAGATTGCTATCCAAGATATGCCTGAAGTTCCTCCAACAGCTCCAACTCCCGAGGTAGTCGAAGAGACAATTGACCTTCCTGAGGTGCCAAAGAAAGCACCTGTGGCTGCCAATGCTGCTGTAGATGATACCAAAATTGCCTCGAAAAGAAAGGGTCTCTCTCTCTCTCTCTCTCTCTCTCTCTCTCTCTCTCTCTCTCTCACACACACACACACACACACACACACACACACACACACTGAATGCCAACTTGCTTGATTTGTTTTTTTCCTCGGCAGTTATGGTAAGTATTGATGCACATCTTTACTTTGAAACAGTTATGGAGGAACTGCTGCCTGCTTGAATTCAGCTTGAAACAACATTACCATCTGCTGATTCCTGGCTTTCCTATCGACTAGTCCTGTTGCCCACTTTGTATACTTTTTATGTTATCTGACAGCAATTCGATTGGATTTTCTGATTCATGTAAATCTCAGTTTGTCTTATATTGGAAAATACAGAATTTTTTGCCATGCAACTAACATACATTCTTTTGACTCTTGGTGCTACTGGATTTCTCATGTCTTTGAGTTTCTCCTCTGTCCCTTGTTCGGCTTTCCAAGAATGCCCAAATCAGAACTATAGTTATGATTTTGATCGCCTTGTGTGGATGTTTGAATTCTGATTTCATTTTTCTCCAGGAGATGTTTGTACATGATTTACGCCGACCATTTTGGTCATCAAACTCATTATTTATTTTGATGAATGAGTGATTCTCTCTGATGATGGTTTTTTGTCAATTCGATGTGTAGTTTCTCTGTGCTCCCCAGGAAGCAATATAGGGGCCTTTGGATGTAACAAAATTGTTGCACCGTTGTTATTTGGCAGAAAGCAAAGTAAAACAGTCAGCCATTCTGCTCAATTGAATAATTCTCCTTTCCTGGCATATTGGTGCTTGTTTTGAAGATGATTTCCCATCTTTAATCGAAAGTCATCATTCTTAGATGCAGTTGAGGTTTGTATAAACTCCATTGCAAAGTTTAAAGGGAGTTGAGGGAAATCATCCGGCAACACAGAATTGTCTGAAGGGAGTAAAATTGGACAACTTGGTGATGAGCTTCTGTGGATCGTTCCTGCTTCGTCATGGCTGAATTCCAAATGCAGTTGTCGACCAACGCGATCAAAGACACATTGTTCTTGCTCAGCAAAAAACAGAGAAATTGTTTGCTGTACTCTGGAAGAGTTGAATCTGAACCTAACTCATGTTCAAGGCATGTGCGTTATGAGTTCATTTTCAGAGAAGTAAACACGGATCCTTAAAGAGATTTGACTTGACTTAAAAGGTACCGCTTGATGCTCTTTCGGCCCAAAAAGCGGAATAAAGAGGGCGTCTTGGTCCTAATTGCGCAGCCTTTGCTGAAATCTGAATTGAAGGACATAATTCCTAAGCAAATGGGTTCGTTTTTCCAGATGAATTGCCCTTTTTTCTTACTTTAAGGTTGCCGTCTTCATTAGCCATCCGTTTGATTTAATCCGATGCTCATTTCTCTCCCATTTTCTTAGCATCATCAATTATAAAACGAGGAATCTCAAACGAAATAGACGAGAAAGACAGGCAATTTTCGACTGTTGTTAAACATGGGGCTCTTAATACAAATGCTTTGTGACAGAACTCTCTTACTGTGGGAATATGGTAAAGTAATTCCCTCCAAATTCTTTCGTTTTAGCATTGATGGTCTATATGGTGGTTTGTGTGTGAAGGTGTCCGAGCCCAGCTTTGGAATTAGCTTTGGTGGTCTTTCTAAAATTGCACGATCTACACCGTTTGTAAGCTACTCTGAACACAAACCATAGATTACAATTCAACTTACTTTTTCAGTTTTTTTTTTTGGTAAGGAACTTACTTTTTGAGTTTGAGTAGCTGTAGTGTCAAAATCTTGGGCGGCTAGAGCTTAAAATCCCGAGGCCTCATCCTCATCAGCTAGTTCATTTTGCGTGGCAAAAAGAAACTTAACTTCTGGGTTCGCAACATCCGTATAGGCTCATTTTCTCATTGTCGTGTTTCAGTTGCGTCAGATAATGTGATAATTTTCGTCCAATAACCATGTGTTTCAGTGGGTTCTGTCATAACCCCTAATCAAAGTAAACTGAGAGCACAGCAATATTTCTCAGGATGTCTCGAGAATGTATGAGAAATAGCTTTTGTGTGGTATTGGCTATAGAAGCTAGTCCATTTTCTCTTTGTGATCTTCCAACCAGATTCCTGAGAAACTTTTATTTGTTGTCTGCAAATATCGATTTGAACTTTGCCAAAATGCAAACTGAAAACACTAAGATGCTTGTGTTGATCTTTACAATATATAGTAGTTCCTGTTATAACGGTTAAAATAACATACCTGACTCTTTCAAGGACCTCGACAAGAGGAGCCCACACTACTAAAGCGGCACTGAAGAAGGCGCTACATTGGTAATTGCAATGACAGAAGCTGTCATGCCTTTGATACAAAAAGAATCATCCCCATCCAAGGAGAACTAAAAATCACCTATCAATTCAAACTTGCATTGGCACGACAGCCAGCTAAAACTTCCCTAATCCAAACCAAATGCGCATAAATTTCCTAGGTCTGCTTGTGCCTGTCACAAAGAAGAGTAAGTACATTTTAGTCGCTTATCCATCCAAAACCAGAAATATCCTCCATTCAACTCCATAAATTGCCATCCTTGTGAAAAACGGGGGATATGATTGAATAGACGATTTATTAAAGAATATCCGATCTTAGCCATGAGAGAATGAGCAAGATGTACAGTGCATGATGATAATGATGCTTTAATTTGCTTCATGTTGAAGGAAATTTCTTTAAGAAAGAGTAAGGTAGTCAGAGTCGTATCATCAATTTGGCTGAATGTCCAGTGATCAGGAGTGAGACAGGACAGCCCACACATCAATTCTCCAAGAACAATTCAAGGCAATCTCAGTGACAATTTTACAGGCAGTTGATCATAAATTTAGAAGTAGACATTTATTAAAACCCAATAAAGAGCTCAAAATTCAAATTTACTGATAAGGTGAACCAGAACAGGATTCCATCAAACTATAGATAGGGGTGATTCATACCTTGGTGATGACAGGCAATTTGAAGCGTTTGAGAAGCCAGCAAACACATTTGAGTATGACTTGGTCAAATATGTGAAGTTGGCGATTGCAGGTAGAGCAGGCACGCGTTCACCTTTCTTTAAGAGGTCTTGTAAGTTAAGTCTCTGCAACGTCAAGACGGCCCTTGACTCCTTCCAAATGAAGGCGATTAGACCATTATGCAATACATAGAGTGAACCCGGCTTTGCACCGGGATATCTAAAACCGTAACCATTTGCAATGCCCTCCCCAACGAAAGCATGATCTGTAGTGACAGGGAGGGCGTTAGCATCACTACTCCAAGGAAACGGATCTGGTGATGGCTGATCTATATTGGCAATAAACATCGCCGAACCGTTTGGGTGAAGAACATAGTGGGTGCCTTCTAATATTTTGGTTGCAAGGAGATAGTGCTGACCCTGGGACTCCTCATAAGAGAGCATGAGAAGGAATAAAGCCTTCCCAGGTTTATCTTCTGTAGGCTTCCCTGGAGGCCATCCAAATGTCCCACCCCACAAACCAGCATATTCTTGGTCAGGTTTTGGGAGCCTCAGCGGTAATTTGTAAAGGGCAAAACGACTGTCATGCATATTTGGCCATGCTCGATATGATGATAACTTGACAGTGGATGCATTCAACGTTAATCCAATCATATCACCGGATCTCAGAAACTCATGCAGCTGCGCGTGCTTACTCTCGCTACTTGAAGAACTATTTCTCAGAACTGCATGGCCGCCGCCATTAAACGAGATAGACTTCCCGAGGATCTGCTTCATGCCATACCTAAAATACCCACCGAGTGTTTTCTTTTTGGCGCACTGTCCAAAAGCATTGTCGCTATTGAAAGAATTGATAGTGCTGCCCGATCGGTCAAGACTCTTCCTGATTTCACTCAACCCCAGTTGAGTCAGATCAGAAGGTATTTCTGGACACGAATCACTGTGCCCTCCACCAAACTCACAAGATTGCATTTGAATTATTAAGGATCTCCGCTCATTCAGGAGCAGCATGTCTTTCCGAAAGTTCTCATCATCATCCCTCAGACGGGCAAAGAGAGGCCCACCGGCTGAGTTGGGCACCTTTTGACGCACCTGGTTGGTTACAACCTCGAGCAACTTTCTTCTGTCACAGAAGGCCAGCCTGCTGAAGGGCACCTTCGTCTCATTCTGTTCTAATACCCTCTGCGACCTCAACAATCCACTGTCTGACCTGCAGATCTTGCTTGAATCCGAGTACCGAACAAAGCTCTTGCTGTGCGCCAATGTACCCTCATTCTTTTGCAACCTCGGTTCCACCTCAAGCAGCAACACATTGCAATTCCTATCTATATGTCTGAGAGATCCGGGATAAACATAGTCAATTCCCTTCTCCCTTCCGTGCAGGAAAAACGAAGCAGAACCATCAAAATCCCCGATGACTTCGAAAACCGGCGCCCACAATATAGGGCCATCTTCAATCCCCAATGGCCCCAACTCTTGCGGGATTATCCGGCACCCAACAATCGAAACAAACCCCGGCATGACATAAACCACATTACCGAGCTCGGGATTCTGGTGAACCCAAATTCCAATCAGCGGCTGGACGCAGAAGAGAAAGCGGCAGAGCGCCTTATACGACGACACCCCCTTCCTCCATTCGATCAAATCTCTGTGGGGGATAACCCCCAGCGCATCACACTGGGCGAGCCAGACCTTCTCGGATTGCGCCACAGCATACAGGCTCTGGCAGCACAGGCCGAGATTACACAGATCCCTCGGCGACAGGGACTGGGACACGATGGCCAGGACATCATCAGGGAGAGCTTGGAACAAGCTCGGATCATAATCATCAGACACCATGACCCAAATGAACCGACCAATCCAGGGCACGGCACACACACAAAAGAAAAAGAAATCACTAATTCAGCTACGAATCTATCCCTACACGCACGAATCGGACAAACCCATCGCAACCCACTTCCGAACTCGCAGATCAACCGACAGAAATGACCTCAACAACAACTACACAGGCCACGCGAACAGAGCTGGGAAAATGGGGTAGGAGTCCTCAGACCTCAGAACCTTCACTTCAAGCACGAAAGCGTGGAAACCCACATCAAATTTTCAGCGTCGCTCACCGAACCTGTCGAGCTCGAGCATGCTTGAGGAGGAGGAGGGGGAGAGGAGAATCCGTCATCAGTGAGGGACCTCCGAACGAGGAGTACACAAAGGCGCATGTGCTGAGGCGATGCGACAAAAGACTGCGAGACGAGGCGGGTCAAGTCATCGCCACTGACATCGCAGCCCCAAGCTCTTTTACTTTTCCCTTTCTTTTAATTTTATTTTCTTAATATCATAAAAAGCCCCAAATCGATAAATTTAATATAAATTTACTGTAAATTTATTTTTTTATCATTAAAAAATCCTGAATCAATAAATTTCTTTTATTCTCTGTTAAATTAAATTAATATTATAAAAAATTATAAACTAGCAAATTTATATAAAACATGAAACTGACACACCCATCCATCGACAATTGTCATCTAAATTAATAATTTGATGATAAAATTTAACGAAAACTAACAGAGGATAAATTTATCACACGTATATTAATTTGAGATTTTTGATAATTAAAAAATTAATTTGTAATAAATTTATTATAAACATACTAATTTAGAATATTTTGTAGTATTAACCTCGTTTTTTCTCGATTATGGTGAAATGGTGGACGAAAATGGAGAATAATCGCAATGTTTGGAAAAGACTCCGTTTTTTTATTTTTTCTTGGACGGCTTTGGAGCCATCACCGTGTCCCTTTCGTGTGCGCCGGCGACTTCCGGACAGGAAACGGAGAAGCTTGAAGCCGGGTTTAGTGTCGAAAGTCCATTTTGTCCTGGAAGGAGGCCATTTGGAGATGTCGAACGTGATGCCAACGAGAAAAAATATCCCAAAAAGATCTCAAACCCACACACGCACGTGTCATATTTCGCTCTTAAATTAATTTCTGTATCATGTAAAAACCTTAAATCGGTGTACAAGTACTTACCTTAAACTGACTTCTGTATCATAAAAAAAATTCCAAATTGATCTACCGGTGCCTTGTTTAATTGCCAATGCGGGGATACACGTGGCATCGGCGTGGCTCTCCAAGACGACATCGTTTTTGGGAAACCAAATCTAAAGAAAATTTACCAGAGGCTGGGAGAATCCGCCAATTTTGCCCTAAGATAGCTTCCTCGCATTTCAAAGAATCCGCTAAAATCCCTAACTTTTTTTGCCTTACGATTCCGGTAAATTTGCCATGGGTACACCAAAATTAATTCGCGGTAAAACAAGGCACTTCAGTACCGCCAGTCCGAGACTTTTTTTTTAACGTGAGAAAAAAAAAATCGAATTTAGGGTTTCGGGATTTCTTTTTCCCCGATATTAATCGCATCATATATATTATGGGAGACGTCGAAAAGGATCTTGTCCGAAGGCGGAGGGCAAAAGCGTCCGAGAGGAAAAGGTGGGGAACCTGTTGTCTTGTCGCCGGTCGCATTATTCTCGCCGGGCATTGGAAGGTGTAATGATTCGGAGCCAGAGAGGGTCAGTGACTCAGTGGGAGTGGGAATATTGAGGGGGCCCGCTGGCGACCGAAATGATTAAGTGGGGAATTCTTCGGTTAATCAGCGCCAATAAAAATCTATCTCCGTAGACGACTGAAAGATAAACAGTATTGACATGGTATCCGTACGATTTACGCAAAATAAAAACGACGTCGTTTGGTTGGAACATCATTTGATGGAGGCTTGGCGAAGATTAAATTTAATCATGCGAAATACGAGTTTGAGGGTTTTTGATACAGTGGCAAGTATAATTTAGGATTTCATACGTCCCAAAAGGAATTCAAAGTAAATACGTCGTGACGGACCTAATTTAGATATGTTGTAAGGTAATTGTTGTGATGTGTCGCGTTATTTTTATGTCTTTGATTATCGCGACACGAGCACCAATGGATCGCGAAAGTGTACGTAGGGCTCGAGGAAGGAACTCGGAATTTTCGTGTCAAAGTGGCGATTATCGTAGCGGATTAGATGTTTATTTTTTTTTTAGTGAGTTTTAGCTTGTGAGCGATTGACTGATGGGCGGAGGATGGACGGGATGCCCGGAATCGTCCAAGCTGGATATTCATTTGTGCTTTGCCCGTTTTTCTTTAGCCGGAGGTATTTTCCCCTTTTTGTTTGATGGTTTGGCGGGTTCGGAACTTAGGGAAGAAGATTCAAGGAAAAGAGCATTCGAAGAAGTGGAAAATTACACGGGCGGTTTTTTGAACTTTGACCCGGTACGTATTATTGTTCACGAATTTTTAATTTATTTAATATAATTTCTAAATTTTTATTAAATTTGTAATGTAGTCCTTGTATTTTTAATTTGTTCAATTTAGTCTCCAATATATATATGAAAATATTCGATCTAATCATTTCATTAATTCGAGTTTAAGCATTGCATTGAATATTTTCATGTAATTCGAAAATTATACTGAATATATATATCAAAAGTTCAGGTATTATATTACGCATTGAATTAAAAGTTTGGGGACCGTTTGTATCGTTACCCCTCCTCGAAATAAGGGTAAAGTCGAAGGTGAACTTAGAGTCTTCGCTTGGCCAAATAATTTCTTCGAAAAATGTTCTCGTTGTTGAAATAGAAGGCGGGTATTGAGTTTTTGCTTCCTTTTTCTCTTTATTTTGGATACATGTTCCCGTTTTTTCCCCTCTTGGGTGTTCTTGGGAAAGGGAAAGAAATAGTCAGAGAAGAGCAAACCGTGCAGGAAATACGATCTTGGATGAAGGTGGCCCAAAAATAAATAAACGATGGTGAAATCGAGTTCTTTTGTTAGTTTGCTTTGAAAGAAATGGATTTTTACATTTTTCGCGTTACGTACGAAAAATATCTATCCATAGCTGTGTTATTATCGTCCTCGACAACCCATCAAGTTTAAGGAGATTCATGTGCGTTTGAAAAAGAAATTATAACCATTGTCGGAAGGATCGAAGAAACCACATTCGTAGGCCGGCAAATTTTCTAGATAGGTTGAACTATTGGAAGTAGATGGAAAATGAATAAAAGAAACTAGCAGGCTAACCACTAGGAAGTAGGAAGAGGTTAAGCCCTCGTAACTTCTCGCATAATCTATCATGTTGTAAGGAATAGTCGAGGTGCGAACCAATTTCTTTCGGACCGCGAATAAAACCCACGAGATATTTTGTTTAAAAAGCTCCTAACAAAAATCAACTCATAACGAGGATCAGCTTATTTGAAGGAAAATCGTTTTCACTAAACTATTTTCCAACAATCTGACGTTTGGATCACGAAAAATTAATTGATTTACGAAAAACGTTTTTCATGGGCTCAAATTAATAAGACTAGATTGGGAGAGAAAAGCGATTTCTTTTTCCTGTAAAAAAGAGATTATTTTTTCTAAACCACCAACGCACAAAAACTAGTGATTTTCATGAAAATATTTTCTTTTGTCGTGGAATTTTTGGTGAAACAAATGCACGTAAGAAAAACCTTCCATTTCCCCCCGGCTTTATTTACTTTCAAGCATGTGATGTCACACGAACTTTGTTTTTGTTGGTTTGTCTGCTCTTTTGCCAAGCCCAAAGCACACGTTTCGGCCGGCACAGAGCAAAGCGAATTCCTTGTTCGGCCACATCCCCTCCATTTCAGGCCCAATTATTTTATGAAAAACAAAATATAAGTTTCTCTGTCATGGACGATTTGTACATGACTTTTTCAATCGGCCACTAGGCTCGACTCGCCATCGATTAGGTCTAGTCTAGCTTGCCTGTAGCTTGCTCGTTTCTCGAGTATTTGCCCAAGTGTATTTCATTATCGATTGCGTTATTAAAGAGGTGATTTTTCTGGCCACTCCTTATTAAAATAGTCGATTAATTGGACATAAAGCGAATCCACGGTACATATTTTGTTTGGAAATTTAACTGGCAAATTTAAGAAAAAACAAGTTCTTGCACGTGCCTAAGGATTAGGAGAATGATTAACACGTTGAAAGATTTTTGGAAGTGAATTGTGTAATTTTAAGGGGAAAATTACCAAAAAAATCTTTAACATATTGCTTTTGTAACAATTTAGTCATAAATTTTTTAATTATACTAATTGAGTCCAAAACCTCTTTTCACGTCTTGTCAATTTAGTCTATTTGGCTAATTTTGATAGGAAATTGTCCTAAACATCGGCACAGTTTTGCATGACATAAATGGTGTTGATGTGGATAATTTTTATAATATTTTTTTAGAAAATTCAAATTTTTTAATTAATAATTTTAGTGAATTTGATGATGTATACTAAATTTAAAAATTTCTATTTATATATTTCAAAGAAACACCTTACCATTTTCCAGTGTCGGAAAGGCGGGAATCCTCCTCTTCTCGCAAAGCGCAAAACCCCTCGAAATCTCACATTTCAGGATCCCGCAGAACCGACTCCCCTTCATCCCTTCGCCTCCGTCTCCCCGCTCGCTCCCCCCCGGAAAACCTCCGCCAGGGCCACCGATGTCCGGCGGCGCTCGCGCCCTCGCCGTCCTTAACGTGGCGGAGAAGCCGTCGGTGGCGAAGTCGGTGGCCACCCTGCTGTCGAGGGGCCAGGGAATGCGGGTCCGGGAGGGGCGGTCGCGGTACAACAAGATCTTCGAGTTCGACTACAGCATCCGGGGGCGGCACTGCCGCATGCTGGTCACCTCCGTCACCGGCCACCTCATGGAGCTCGATTTCGACGACCGGTTCCGCAAGTGGCACTCCTGCGACCCCGCCGATCTCTTCGCCGCCCCCGTCCGCAAGGCCGTCCCTCAGGTGAGAAACGACGGTGCCGCGCTTTTTGTTCGCCCCCGGCGCACGAAAGGCCGCCGAAAGGACTGATCTTTCTTATCGCGAACATCCCGTGATCCAGACCACGAGTTCGCTCGTTTTTTTCTGATTATAGTTCGAGGGAATAGCCCGTGGGTCGTGTGTTTCTGTTTACTTCTTATGGAAACTACAGGACAAGATCGATATAAAGAGGACATTGGAAGAGGAAGCTAGAAGGTGCCAGTGGCTCGTGTTATGGCTTGATTGTGATAGGGAAGGTGAAAACATAGCATTCGAAGTTATCGACATATGCACCGCGGCAAACCGTAATCTGACCATCAAGAGGGCTCGGTTCTCTGCTTTGATTGAAAGGTCTGGTCAGATTAAAATTCTTCCTCTTCTTCCTTCTTTTGCTATTGTTTTTGTTGTAGGTTCTCGGTTTTGACGTCCTATTTATGTAATACTAGGGAAATACATGACTCCGTGCAGAATCTTGTCGAACCCAATCGGTGGTTTGCTGATGCGGTGGATGCAAGGCAAGTGAGTGCTTTCCCATTTCTGGTGAAGCTCTGCTGTCATAGGTGCTGTGAAGTCTGTTCGGCATGTGGCTGCATCCAAATACTTCTCAGAATATTTTTTGCTGCGTGTGAAACTAGATTAACTCTTTGCAGGGGGTGCTTCCTTTCTTTGATAGCTTGCTCATTGTGGGATAGGGAACTGATTGGAGCTTCGTGCAGGAAATAGACCTCAGGATAGGTGCATCCTTCACGAGGTTCCAGACTATGCTGCTAAGAGACGCATTTGTCATCGACGCTGCTGCAGATGACCGGAACCTAGTCCTAAGTTATGGTCCATGTCAAGTACGGTGACTTAGGAGCACATTCCTCGCGATTCTCAGTTTGTACTCTGTTACGTATCCCGTAGTTATCTTGTTCTTCATCAGTGCAGTTCCCTACACTTGGCTTTGTGGTTGAACGATTTTGGGAGATACAATCTCATGAACCTGAGGAGTTTTGGACAATTAACTGTTCTCACAGATCTGAAGAGGGCATTGCAACGTTCAACTGGATGTAAGCTGCGGCTGTCTTGATGCATTATAATATTCTTTCATAGGCATCTGGTTCTTATTGAAATGGAAGTCTTTCTTAATTTTGCAGGCGTGGACATCTCTTTGATTACACTTGCGCAGTTATAATTTATGAGATGTGTGTCGAGGAGCCATCTGCAACTGTATGTTATGCTGAATATCGTGGTTGGATCGACTACTGGTTTGATGGTAATATTCTAAATTACTACCTTGGTCATGCAGGTCACAAGGGTTAGGCAGCAGGAGAAATTCAAGTATCCTCCACATCCTTTGAGTACCATTGAGCTGGAGAAACGTGCTTCTAGATACTTCCGGATGAGCTCTGAGCATACCATGAAGGTGAGTGGTTGGCACCTGGAAACTATCTATCTATTATAAGATCACATCTAGCTGTACGCTGATTAGATATTATAAGATCACATCTAGCTGTACGCTGATTAGAACAATGTCTTTCAGTAGATACTCTGCTTTTCAGTTGATGTTGAATTAGAATGGCTGCCATCAATGAGTGTTTCCTTTTGTACATAATTGTGGCAGTTTGCAAACTCTGGTCAATGTATGGCCCAAATTACGCTAGTTGTTTTAATGTTGCCACAAATTTGGTTTTCTTTCAACTCATTTAAATTTTTTTTTAGCAAGAAGCCTTCTTTTCTCTTCCAATCTGAGCAATTGAGTTACTTTTCTTGACAATGTAAACTCTTCTTGATTCCCTGAATGTTAGCTATTCTCTTGCGATAAACAGTATATTCGCGCTTTTATACATAGTGAAGTTTCGGGTCCTCATACTTCATTGTGCGTTCTATTCCTTTTATCGTTCTTTAGAGTGAGATTAGGAAGCTCACTTACATTTGTTTACGATTATTTGGTTTCTTTTTAGCAATATAAAATTGTTTGGTTTTCTTGACTAAAATGTATCAAATCTGGTTCTGTTTACTTTTGTTGATGATATGCAGTCTTTTTGATTCCCTATCTTCCTAAGACGAGGTGGTTCTGCAATTAAAAAGTTTCGGGTCCTTGCATATCATTGTGCCTTCTATTCTTTTATAATTCTTTAAATGGAAAATAAGAAACCTCACTGAGCTTAGTGTGATGACCACCGATTTGTAATTGAGAAGTTAGTGGGGTATTTCACATGCGGGGGTTTATATAACCTTAAGTGAGCTTCTTCCTCATAATGGGGGAGAAAAAACGATGCCAAATGTTCTGTTTTCCTGATCTCTTGCTTACCTTTTAGGTTTTACAGTAAGTTATAATATGGTTTCATATTGAGAAACGCTAATTTTTTCCTGTCGCTAACTTGTATCCGATAACTTCCTCTTTTCCTGCTGTTTTAGGTTGCAGAAGAGCTTTATCAAGCAGGTTTTATAAGTTATCCTCGTACTGAAACTGACAACTTCTCTGCCAGGACTGATTTGCATGTGAGTATCTCTTACATTATGAAGGTGGAATCGCAAATATTTCTTTTTGATTAAAAGTTTGACTAAAATACGTTTATGAGCTGAATTATGAGTGGAGACTGTTTGGGCATAACCGAAATGGACAGAAATAATTTGTAGCTGCATTTATCTTGTTGTTGTGATGCATATACATAGCATTAGGTCAGAAAGAACAACACAAAAGTACTCAGGAATGAAAGCCCACAGACAACTTCTATTGCCTTTTGAGCACATTGCCAATCAGATATACTGATTTCAAAGCTAAGTAGAAATAAGTAGCGGCAGATAGAAGGGTGGTAAGGGAATTCTTCTTTTTGAGTATTTTCATGATAGCAAAACCAAATCATCTGAATTGAGGTTGGTGCATTCTTTGCTGCTTTTTAATTGATTGTCTGCTGATGAGTAAGTTAACAGTATGATTTTATAATAATGTGGTTGTCAAATCCTAAAGGAGATTTGGTGGTTAATTGCCACCTTTTCTTATGATTGGATCAGCAGAGGGATTTCACCTGCCGCTCTGAATTGCTATTAAAAACTTTGAGATGTGCATTAAGATGACATATTTAGCCACCTCGTTCATGTGAGTAAAGGGATCCTCCCATTGGAGCAAGGGAATTGCTGCGGAATTTTGAAGTCTCTTGGTTTGTGTGGTGCTTGAGTCAAGAAATAAAACATATTTTGGGTGGCTAAATGGCGCTTCATAAATAAGTCCCTTGGTGAGAACAGTATTTTGAGTGGATATCCTGCATCAGTGGAGACATCACAGGTTGATCTTATTTCAAACATATAAGCATCTTCCAAGTATATGATATTAGGTTTTGGGTTGGAATTAGGATCATGCCCCAATGTCACATATACATTTAAGATTGATATTCCAGTTAGTCTAGGTTCTTTTGAATTGAGCTCTTCAGTTATTAAGACCTTGCCCATTTCCACTCTTGTGTAAGTGATGAGGCCAGCAGGGTATGAGCTTCTTTTAACTTTCTGAGCCTTGTTAGAAGGCCCCTACTTCAGGCTTTACTATTGAATAGCCTAGACTTCGGCTCTTGTTGTATGCATCCATGATATTGTCTCTTGCATTATGCTTATTGGCCATGCATTGATTTTCCAACTCCGTTTGGCTATTTTCCTCCCTTTGAATTCTGCTTCTTGGTCTGAGTATTTGTTGACACGTAGGCTATTGCGCAAGAGCAACAAGGGCATCCTGTATGGGGATCCTATGCACAGTGTTTATTGGACCCCAGTTCAGGACTATGGAGAAACCCCAGCAATGGTGGCCATGATGATAAGGCCCATCCACCAATTCATCCAACAAAATTTTCCGGTGGGGAGACAAATTGGAGTCAGGATCATCATGTAAGTGAGTCCTCATGATCTCTTAAAGGAATCTTTCCTGTTTCTCTTTCATATACTGATCTCGCTTTGGTTGCAGACTTCAATTTTGACGTGGCCCCTCTCTCCCTCCTCGCCCCCACCCCCCCCAACAAACACCCATGCACACTGCACCTAATTCCTACATGTTTCGTTTTTATTGCAGAGACTGTATGAGTTGGTTGTTCGCCATTTTCTGGCATGTGTTTCGCAGCCAGCTGTAGGGGCAGAAACCACTGTTGAAATTGATATTGCTGGTGAGCAGTTTGCTGCATCAGGGCGCGTGATTATTGCAGTGAGTTCTGTTGCGACTTTTGAGCTTGCCATTCATTTTTTTTAGGAAGGAAGTAATTTATGTTCCTGATAATTGGATTTTATATGATTTATCATTTTCAGGAAAAAAAAAAGTTGCTGTTATAGAAGCAACAATTTCAATTTATTGTTTGTTTGGTGACAATTTACATGTTTTAAATGGCATTTTCATTTACTAGTGCTAAACTCTCCTACAATTTCTAGTTCTCTTTCTTTGGTAAATTATACATGGTATGGATTGCTTTAGCCGCCCCTTTTATGTTTCTTAAATCCACTCTGAAAGTCATGTTGGTCATTCCAGTTTTGGATTTTGATTATCTGGAGTTTGATTTGCACAAGGATTTTAATGGATTAAGCAGTGTAGGTTTATGAGGTACACTGGCTGCCTCTCTACTCTCTAGTTTTTAGTATCACAATAAAGGAGTTGCTACTTTAGTTGTCCCTTCTTTTCCCAATAATGTGAAGGTTATTCGGTAGGTCAAAGATAAAACCCAATGCGGCGATGCTCTTTTTCAGCGTATTGCTTCACTTTTCTCTGGGTGCTGGATTAATTCTTGCTTTAGCAAAATGGAAAAGTTAAATTAGGTGGAGATTATTTGTACATAACCTTTTTGTATGTTCATAAGGCATCAGAATGAAGTCAGAACCATTGAATTAGCCTTTGTTAGATTGACTTTCTGTGAAGACCCTCAAGTGACTGGGAGGCTGCTCATGCTAATTAAAATGAGTTTCTCTAGGTTAATTTCCTGAGTTATCTGAGCATGAGTTCGTTTTATAGACAGAAAAGTTACCACTTGTGACCAGGAAGGTCACAGGGTTGAGCAACATTCTTGCAGTAATGCAAGGGAAATGTTGCATATGATAGAACCGTTCCCCGACCATTCATAGGGGGAGTCTCATGCAATGGGTCACCCTCGTTGAATGTGCTAGAGTTGAGGCATGTAATTGCTATCAGAAATACCATGGGCTTGCATACCACCTCTAGAAAGAATGATTTCTTTTTGGGAATTGATCAATGTTGTTTCTGTCAGTGTCTGTCAACAGACCATTGGGTTTTGCCTCAATGAAATATATCACTGGCATCTATTTGATTCAGTTATGTTTGAATGTCATGACCTGTCTGTCTATCTGAGAATGAGACTGTTCTCTGCTTGGAGTAAAAAGTTGTATCACATTAGTTCTGGTTCTTGTAGAATCTTCTTGTTGATTATGCTATTGTGGTGAATCAAATTGGTCTTGTTGGCCAGAAAAATTACTTGGACGTCTACCGGTTTGAATCATGGGGAGGTTCCGTGATCCCAACTTACATACCTGGACAGCAGGTTTGCCACTGAATATTACATCTCGTTGAATTATACGTCTCCCTTTGTTTTGTTTCTCCACTGTAAATAAAACGTCTGGAATAGCTCTCATCGTGTCTTAGAATCAGTCCTTTATTGTTAGTTCATCACGCTTTTATCACCATGGCCCTGTACCATTTGATATAGCCCACTTCTTGATGCTTTTGACGAGAAAAATTATTTCAAAGGAGATATGTACACACTACGAGTTTACACTATGGCAAAGTTGCACTTTCATCTGATGTTGACAAGGAAAACTAGCTTTGCTTCTATTAATAACTTGGTTCCTTTTTGCTCCAAAGGCAAGTGTAAGTCCCTCCAAATGAAAGTTGCTGCCGTTTTGGAATTATTAGATTCCCTTTCAGTCCCACAGTTGAAAAAATCATCAATTAGAGACGTGATAGCGCATTATGCTATCAGGCTTGATCCACCTGTTGATCACATGGGTGAGCTTGGTGCAAGAGGCTCATGCTTCTAGTTTGTTGGAAATGTTATAAGAAGTCTTTTGTGCACAATTTTGTGCATAGCTGGATTCCCCTATGAAGCTGTTTTGTACAGGGGCAGCACTGCTTGGTACCTTATTAATGAAATTTTGTTTATCATTCAAGACTTACCAACTCTGAGTAAGAGTTCTTACTCATGTGATCAACAGGTGAATCAAGCCTGATAAAATCCGAATAGGATTGAACTCCTTGAAATACCCCGTCCTTTTCTCTCCTAATGCGCCAAAAAAAGGGAGGAATTATCTTAGTGATTTTCTTCTTTCCAACACAAAAACAATGGCCCCTCTCCAAGCCCAAATTCGTGTTGCACCATGCCTGCGACTTTACTCCTAAGACCATAGACCAAATCTATTTGGTCTAACTACAAGGTAACAATAGGTTATACCCATTCTCTCCTTCCATATTTTTCCTTTCTTTTAAGGATTATCCAAGGTGAGAATAGGTCCTGAGGCTGCTTGCTCCCCAAGAGAAAAAGATAACCTTCAAGGAACCCTGTCTTTTGACTTCCAAATAGATTTCTATGGGAAGAGCATATTCTGTTTGATCTATCTACCAATGTTTTTCCTTTCTTTTAAAGATTATCTAAAGTGAGAGTAGGTCCTGAGGCTGCTTGCTCCCCAAGAGAAAAAGATAACCTTCAAGGAATCCTGTCTTTCGACTTTCAAATAGATTTCTATGGGAAGAGCATATTCTGTTGCATTTGCATCTGAGTAGAGATGATATTAGAATAGTAGGATTTGACCTAAAAAATGAAGTTTCCCTTCCAACGGTACCATAGTTGATTGTTGTTAAATACCAGGCTCAATCATTAGTTTTGGGGCCCGACCACCACACCTCACCCTTTTATTGGTTAGCCTTGCCTAGAGTATGCTCGCTTATCTGGTTTCTGTCTATGTCTTAGAAAGTTGTGAACATGTAGTATTATTGATTGGAAGTTTTTTCTTTCTAACTTTTTATAATAACTCATCTACTAGGTGGAATATTAGTTGCAATCAGTGGTTACTCTTGGTTTTCTAATTCTGGACAGTTTATAGTTGCAGTTCTTTTTCACGTTCTTCCTTGGTTGAATTCCTTAAATGCACTTTGTTTCACCGAAATGTGAAATATGGTGATTATCATCTATGAAAGTAAGATATATGTGATTTTACCAGTTATTATTTATAAACCAACATAAAGTGCCTGAACAAAGAAATAAAACTTAACAAGGCACATACCAAGGGATGCAGAGAACCATAGAGTCGGAAGGGAAACACAGAGACATTTCTGTGGAATGTTTTGAGGAAATTTATTCTGAATCATATTTGTTAATATTTTGATTTTCTGTTATAATTTGCTTGGAAGTTCAAGGCATAGATGTGTGCTCTTACTGTTGCCATTACAGTTCATCCCAACAAATTTAACACTGGATTCAGGAGTTACCAGGCCCCCGCCACTCTTAAGTGAAGCTGACTTACTGAACTGCATGGACAAGGTGAAAAAGATTATTACTATCTTTATTTTTCAGTCAGATTTCTTATATAAATGATCGTTGGTCATAGGTTTCTAATGCAGTAGATGTATGTTGTAATAGCATGTCATATGATCTGATAATTAGCTCTCATCGACTTTGTCTCTTCAGGCTGGCATTGGCACCGATGCCACGATGCATGATCACATAAAGAAGCTACTTGATCGGTTCTATGCGACCAAAGACCAGAATATGCGCTTCTCACCAACTAACCTGGTAAATTTTTTGCATCTACCTCATTATTTTTTAATCATCACTTTATAGCAATGTAGTATTTCCTTCTTTTCTAGCACTGTTTCTCTGGCTTTTGACTCTTGCTTTAGACAATTTCAGAAACAGCACTCGTTCCCATATTTAGTTGGCTTTGTAATCATAAGAAACTTATTGGGCTCAATTGACATGTGGCATATTGGGTATATTTCTCGAGACATTGCATTCAAGCGTGTACAAAGTTGCATACGGGATGTCGTCTCACCATTCTTCCTTATTTGAATGTTTTAGTTCAATCAACAATATATTCTTAGAGCAACGTTAATTATTCTAGGTTTTATCTCCAAATGGCTCAAGTAATTGTATTATGGAAAGAACTCTGGCTTTGTTTTATTCAGATCAAGCAAGCACAAAGTGAGTTTGTCTTTCATGTTTTTATCTTTGCTAATTGGTGAATATATGAACAGGGTGAGGCTCTAGTCATGGGATACGATGACATGGGGTAAGTAATTTGCCTTCTTTTCAACTTGAATGAATAAAGTCTTTTAACGTTTTTTGCTCGTCTCAGCCTCCTTATATTCACTGTCTTTCATGAGGGTTGCTGGGGAATTTGGAATTTTACTTTATATATAGTTGAGTTTCTATTTTCTTTTTCCTTGTTGATAACTTTGACACCGGTCAGATTATTTTTGACACACTTCAACTTTCATCTGCTTTTGCTTTTAAAGACTTGCCAAATCTTTCCTTGGAACTTTGTAGTTTCCTGGAAGGAGAAGTAGCTTAGTACTCCAAACACTGCATAGGATATAGCGTAAGTTGGATAAAAATATGAGTAACACATCATCACAACATCTTAGTTAGATTGTTCTTATAGCCCTTTATGTTTCACTGAGTAAGATGCACCATGTTGTGACAGCACTGCGATTTTTTACTCAGGTACAAGCTTTGGAAGCCTAACCTCAGGTCAATGATGGAGTTTGACATGAGGGCAGTTAGCGAGGGTGCCAAGACGAAAGCTGAAGTTCTGGAAACATGCTTGCAGCAGATGAAAGCTTGCTTTCTAGATGTACGGTAGTTACTCCTTCTGCTGCTTGTTACAACAAACTAATGATTGACTTCAATACGTGTTATGATCATATAATATGTGGGAGGGCGACTCTTGTTTAATGGATCCTCTTGTTAAACCAAAGTCCAGGGAACAGATTTATGTTCATTTGGAATTTATTGTATAAGAAATATCGTTTGACAAATAGAAGCCAATAACTGAGACTGACTAGTTCTGCTCCAAACTTTTCAAGACTGGATGCATAGTAAATTCCTAAAGAGTTGCGGAAGTTTTTTTTAAATATTAAACAAATAAGTGAGAGGACTGCCCAGAGACATTCAAGACATTACATGGTCTGAGTGTTGACGTACTTGGATATTAAAGTCTTTAAATGTCTTCAATGCTTGAGGGTCCCTTGGTACTTGGTGGATTTTGAATTTTCTTGTCTCTAGTAGAAGCAGTAAATGTAGAATGCATGACGACAAAGTTAGTTAATGTATGGAATTCCACTTCCCTCAAGTGAAGGATACTAAGGATGATTGCTATGTGCTGTAACAAAGTTTTTTTGGGTTTCAAATGCACTTTTTAGACAGAGTTTCGACAATGATATGGATGAAGAACAAGAAAATGATGATATGTAGGCTATGGTGTGAATTCTTGCAGGCCAGGTCAAATAAACAAAAACTGATGGAAGCCATGGCTGTGTTTTTTGAGAGGTAGATTCTCGACTTATAGTTCCCAATGCATTTGTGCTGCTGTTACCATGTATCTACTGTTGATGCTGCAGAGCCGCTCGAACAGCCAGAGATGAGCAGCATGTGGTGGGAGAATTTGTTCGGTCATGTGGACTTTGTCATCAATCAAATATGGTGCTCAAGCGTAATCGGGTAATGGATTATATTTCCTTTGAGAGCATAATTGTATTTTTCTCTTGTTCATTTGGTTGTGTCATTAGATTCCCTATCATTTCTGTTTCCGCATTGCACCCAAATTATCTTCCTGAAACACGCTTACTTTGTTTTCCATATATGTTATGTTTGATGACATGGATTTTAGTCTGACTTATTCGAAATTTATCAGTTCATTTTCTAATTAAGGCCATCTTCTTCGGGCTATTGCTCAAATGTTGGTCATACAGAGGGACACAGATTTAGAAATTGCAGTGATTTTGCTAATATTAGATGCTTTTTTATTGCTTAACCATTTACAACTACTAGTTCTTTGATTTGAACACATTTAAATTTTAAAAAAATTTACTTTGTTTTGCCTTATACCTGAGAAATTTGTTTTCATTTATGGAGTCCTTGAGTTACAAGACTATAGGAATTGTTGCATGATGTTCTGTTCCTATGTATATGGACCATATGATTGCACAAGACACACACACACACTGTGTCCATCCAAGTAGTGCTTGGAGAGTGTTGAATATACTCAATCTTGCATTATCTCCTCACATGTTATGTTAAAAAATATTTTGGGCTGGTAATGAGATTCATCACTTTGGTGACCCAATGGCCGATTTCAACTTGGTTCCATTGGTATATTATAATCCAAAATGATTGGTATTTTGCAAGTTTAAAATTTTTTCCTTGTAATGGAAACTCCATGTTGCTGGGAAATCTGGGTTTTTTTTTAAAGTACTTCTCTGGGTGCCTGAAAAACATATAGCTATCCTGCTGAAATGGAAAATTTTGTTTCAATATGTGTATTTTTGTTTGGTTTTAGATGCTCTATGTTAAAGAAAACATAATTATAAACCTTACAAAAAAGGCATGGGCAAAAAGTGAAACCAAGCACACCAGTACTCAAACTTAACTTATATAGATATACACTGTTCTCTTCAAATTGTTGCAAGTATCCCCTCCTGGTTATATTTTAATGGCTTCCTTCCACTTATCTTGAAAGGATGAAACTAATTGTCAAATGTAGAAAGTGCCTTTTGACTTCATTTGAAGAGCAATTTGCCTTTTGTACATGGATATCGGCATAATCTCCATTTTAAAATAAAAATTGGACACTTTCTGAATTTAATGAACAAAATGCACTTTTCTTCAGTTTTTCTCAAAGGCTATTTTGATCAATATTATTTTAGGGCTTTTTCTGGAATGCAAATAGAAGAAAAACCATGAAAGATGAGGCCTTATTTGGAATGATTTGAAACATTGGCTATGGTTTTGATATGATTTTAAAGATTGGGTAGTTCCAATTGATTCAATAGGGTTGGGCCCTGTGCGGATCATGCTATTTATCTTCAGTAATGAATTTTAGTGATGTCTGTACTTGTCACTCTTTGTTTTTCTTCTCAAAGATAATTTCAGTTAACTCCTTCACTTTGAACAGGATGGCAATTTTATGGTTGGCTGCCTCGGTTTTCCACAGGTTCTTTAATTCTTTGCCACACCTTTAATTTAAGTAATTAGTACACAATGCCTATATAGGGGTGGTTTGATGCTACTCGGACGGTCACTGCTCATTTAGTTACGGGGACATTGCTCATCTGTTTACAGGGCTATAGAAGATATTAGGAAAATACAGTCTGTGATTGCGTCCTTGTATTACTACAAGGATTCCATCAATTCATTCTATCAAGGCAATCTTATGGGTTCATATCTAATCATCTAAATCTTGGTAGATGGACACAACTACTATCTGCTTCATTAACATCTACGGGGTCTTTTTAGAAACTCCTCCTAGCAGTTAAGAATAGCATTGTAACACCCTATTGTTTTACCAACTCAAGATACCTTTAAATGATTTTACAGGACCTTATAACCTTTTGATGCTATTGTCAAGCTAGAAACAAAAATAAACAGAAGAATCATCTTATAAACAATTAGGATATTCCAGTAATGAAGTTATGTGAAAATGATATTGCTCTAAGATTATTACTCTCTTTGTTCTGAGGTTATATTTGTATGGTCATATTGCTCCTGACCCAATTTTTGCTGTGCAAATTCAGTGTAGGAATGTTGTATGGCTTCCTGGGGCAGTATCAGAAGCAGTTGTGACAGCCAATATTTGCAATTCTTGCAGTCCAGGTTTTTGTCAATCTAATGCATTCGGCTTTACGAGTGCTAACTGGAAATTGTTGTTTGAAATACCTCATGTCTAGTTTAAACTTGAGATTTCTGGAGTAAGGGGATGTGTCTGTGGTGTGGCTATCTTATTGTAATCCGAGTATTGTTTCCTCATACAGCAGGAGAAACTGCCTAACCTGGTTGTCATGGTAAACTGAATGTTTCCATGTGTTGTTTTTACTATTTTGTTTACTATGTTCAACTCTAGCCATGGCAAAAAGAAAAAAAACAAACCTTAGTACTCTATCTATATAGTACATTGAATGAAGATACATTGCTAGAACAGAGTTTTCCTTCTTTTATGGTAGCAGCTGCTCTTGGAGCCCTAAAAATTACTACCAAAACGGACTTTTTTCATCGGCTATTTTTGTTTACTCCTGGATATTGTTACAAATGCCGAGGAAGGCCTGATATCTACGTATATTAGAGCTTTCGTTAGATTTTGGTTGTTAATTCTCAATAGTTTGCATGAGAATCTTCTTCTTGGTTTTGGTGATTGTTTTGCATTTTTCATCAGTAACATATTGTTTCACATTTCCTTTTTACTAACTACAAATGTTATTTTTCACTTAAAAAATTCTGTAGGTCCTGTCTACATGATTCAGTTTAAGTTTCGGCGGTTGGAAATTCCTCCAAACTACAGTGTTGACCATCTTGGTATGTGCTTTTGTCCTGCAAAGTTAAGGAATGCTGTTACAAACTTTGAACTAACTTGTGGCTATGTTTAAAAAATTACAGCTTGTATTTTATTCTTCATCTTACCGGGAGATCTCTTTTTTAAGTTTTTAAAGAGCTCACGTTTTTTGTAAAAATATCTTTGCCAATAATAAGAAGGCCTGTGGCAGCAGTCATTGGGCTTTTGAAGCCTGACCATTTTATTAGGCACATAGAATTGTCAATAGGCTACCTTACCTAGATATGTGAATGCTTCTATGAATTTCAATGATTGGTTCTCTTTTTGCTGCTACGCTGCTTGTTTAGGTCTGCTGTTCATCTTCACAGGCCTTTCCCTTGTCAAATCATCTAGTTGGCTTCCTTTAGCTATACGGCTGCATCTATCTATGTTATAACTGCTGATACCAGCCCTCAACCTTTTGTTCCCTGTACTTGTTTCTGTAGCTGGATTATGTTCAAATGAAGTTGTTCAATTAGTTAAGAGGAATATAATTGCATGTAGTCTCCTTTTACATACTCGAGGATAATTCATTGAGTTTTCTATTTGGCTCAATGGCAAATTTACCATGAAATTCTATCAGGATGCATTGGTGGATGTGATGACACTCTTCAACAGTTGACAGAAATATGTGGAACAGGTTCTCGTATGTCAGGTTGGTAGATTTTTTTTTTGCAGAAGTCAGACTTTACTGAAATCGAGAAAAAGGATAAAGATGGTGCTTTGGAAAAGATTCTTACTATTACATGCTATGCCACCCATGGGCTTGCATAATCATGGTGCGCACGTGTGTGCGTGTGTATTTTGAAGTGATCGATTATTTGAAAAATTCATAAACGTTAGTTATCTAATAACTTGAATTTACATTTCAATATTTTGTTTATGTTTTAATTGTACGATGCTCCATTCGTTTTTGTCTTTTTGGCTTACTTTTATATGGCTTGCTTTTTTTTGTGTAGCATAATTTATATTGGTCTGTCTTAACTGTACTTTTCATGTTTTAATTTATAATTAATTTCTTTTTATGTGGCTTAACTTTTATGAGAAGTTTGCTTAAGTTTTGGTTAGTTCTTAGAATAATATGTTTGGTTTTTAGTTTTTAAGAGACACCTCTTGTTAGTACACTTATATTAACAAGAGTAGTAGAAAATGTGTTCTATATTTTGCTCTTCCGGATAATTCATGCCCTTGAATTGTTTAAGAGACTCTTCTCAGTAACGCACTTCCTTAGTGAGGGTATTAATGAGGGGACAGAATTTATAATTATCACCAGTATCTTTGTTTTGACTTCTTGGTTTCTGATTTTACATCATAGATCTCTTTGCTAACATCAATTAGAAATTTGTCAAAGATTTGTGTTCATGTGTATGTTCAAAATGGTAATTGTTAACTGAGTAAATTGTCACTTTTTAAAGAAGCCTTTGGTTTCTAATGATAGTCGGTATCTCTCTCCTCTGCTTCACTTGATGTAATTTTGAATCTGGTAATGTAAAAGTTTCTCAAGTAATTGGTGTAGTCATGGAATTTCCTACCTCAAGATTAGTTATCTCATCATTTTTACAGTTTTCTGCTTGCATGAAAAGGAAGAGTTAAGAAAATTGACATGGTGATCGTGATGCTGTTATGGCATTAGTAAATTGCTAGCCTTAATGTTACCCCTATGATGAACCACTATCATGATCTTGAAATTTATGTTTCACATAACATATCAAGCAGCAAGAGGAGGAGGGCCCACTCCTGTGTCCAGTTCTGCCCAAAGGAGTAACAGTAGACAGCAGGCTTGCAGCAACTGCCGGCAATTGGGGCATTCTTCCACCGATTGTCCCTCAGTCATTTCTGGCACTCGAAATTCTCGGTCTCGCAGAGCAGACCAACAAGATGGTATGCTACTCAAGTTAATTCTCTCTTTTGTTCAAAGATTAGGAAGGGTGCTGATTTATTTTCTCAAAAATGTCTTCAACTTTTGTATACCCAGCAAGAGGATAGCAAACAATACAACGACAGGTTAAGAACATTCAATACTGTTAATCTTTGTCATGATGTAAAGACTTTGTAACTCCAAGTTCAAATAAAAAAAGAAAAGTGAAACAAGTTTGTTAGAAAGTCCAACCTAAAAGCTTAAGCTATTAGGTGGAGGGAGACCACTTGAATAGAAAGAGCATTTATGACCCATTATCAATCAATGTGGGATAATACTTTGACAACCCCACTCACGTGCAAGCCGGATTACGAGTAGCATGTGAAAATTTGACATCGCACATTCACATGGAATTTTTACCGTGCACATTCGCAAAAGGGATAGCATTGGCTCTAATACCATGTTAGAAAGTCCAACTCAAAAGCTTAAGCTTTTAGAGCAGTTGGCAATGGTCCTACAAAATCCCACAACATTTTTATTTTATTTTTCCAGTTTGAATGGTTATTTTTTGAATTGTCCTACTAAGCAATTTTATTGAATAGAGTTCTCTTCTGTTGATGTTCCTTTTTTGGTGATGTATTAATGAGATTTCTAATTGTAGTATATGTTTATTTAACCTATTTTTTGAACTTCACTTTGCTAACTTCTAGAAATTTAGCTTGAAATAAATTCCTAATTTAGCCTAAACTAAAAGGTTTTTCTTGGTTAATAGTTTCTTTTTACGTTTACTCCAAAATAAGATGACATTAAATGTTTCTTTTCTGGGTCAAATGAAATTTTGCGGCTGGTTTGAAGCCAAGTTTCTTTGTATTTCATGAAGATGAGCCTTTAGCAGTTAGACTCACTGAAAAGATAACTCTTCTCCCATTTTATTTGTTCAATCATTTAATCTATTATCAAAGAAGTAGAAACATAATCTATTAGCTATCATTGAGGATTAAAAAGGTAGCTAAACGCTTGTTTTCCATTTCTTCCTGGTTCACTGGATGTAGAAAGATAACAGGAAGAATTTTAAGGGCCATCAACAGAAAGCATTGAGTACAATGATTTTGAGCGGTAATTATTGATAGCCTGTGAAATGATAGTTTACTTCCGACATATGGACTCTTATTACACTATCTGTATCGAATTCCCAACCCAAGAGAAAGTGGATGAAACTCTTCCTCCCAACTCTCCTTCACTAGGTGTAGTTGCCAGCTAGCAATCACTTTCAATGCTGCTTTCATAGCAATATCCAGCATGATCTTGGTCACTCCATATTTTCTATTTTACTATCCCTATCAATCTCTACATCCTTCTGTTTAAACTGAAAGCACTGTCCGATGATGTCAAATATATCCTCTTGCTTAAGACTGATTCCCTGCACAGTTATTTTGGAGATGCAAAATAACTGGATATGTAAATGCAAGTAGTCATTTGCGGCCCGGGACTGGAAATCCCTGTCTTTGCAACTACAACTAGATGTTTGTCAACAAGAATAACTTAATGGTCCTCAAAGAAGACAATGTGACAGGAGTTACAGTGATATACTGATTGCTAATTCTGCATTTATGATTTGAATTATTACATTGTGCCCATCCAGTTGACAACTGCTAATTTGGTGCGTCTGAATGCAGGAGGGTTGTCAATTTCATGTAATACTTGTGGAGCATCTTGTCCTTTGCGAACTGCTAATACTGCAAATAACAAAGGACGAAAATTTTACTCGTGTCAGTCAGAAGGATGCAATTTCTTCGTGTATGAATCTACGTACTATCTGCACGATCCATCTGTCATCTTTAGTTCCAGTTAGACCGCATATTATATGATTTCTCGATCCCATCACTCTCACTTTGTTTTTGTTTACTTATTGTCATGGGATTCTCCCTTTGTCAATCATTTTTTAAGTCTGAAAACTTTTTCCCAATGTCCAATGTGTAGGTGGGAGGATAGCCTCCAAAATGGTGGAGGAAGACATGGTGCAAATGGAGGTGCCAGTAACTCAAGAGCTCATTCCAATAGTTTGGGTGGCCGTGGAAGGGGTGGACGAGGTGGTAACAATTCCACCAATGGGACTTTCGTTTCTGCGACTGGCGACCCCGTTACTGGAAGATGTTACGTTTGTGGAGATCCTACACATTTTGCAAATGTCTGCCCAAATCGATGTACTTAATGGCTTTCCCTGCATGAAACTCTAGCTGCTTAGTCTCCTATTCAATGTTTAATCCAAGCTTAGGCAAAAAGTTTAAGATTGTGGTTTGGAAGATGTGCGTGTGTATAATACGTACATGCATATATATATTTTAGATCTTAGTAAGCCTTTGTTTCTGATTAGAGTATTCTCGAGCTGAGATGTAATTAGGATTTACGGTCACAGCATCTCTGAGGAACAGATGGAGAATGGCTAGCTGCTGGTTAGGCGAGTCTTGTTTGGAGGAGGTTGTCTATGTCAGAGTTTTCTTGACGTAGTTCAACCACAATAGCATTTATCTAGAAGTTGGTATAAATAGCTTAGCCATGTTGAGAAGCCGCCTTAACCATGATGACACGGTTACATTTCCAAACAGCTAAGCATTTAATTGTAAGCCTTGAGCAATCATGCAGCAGACATCAATTCTCATTACATAAACAGTCATCACTGTATATTACCGAGGATAAATTATAGAATACTCTCCATCGAAACTTGATTTGGACTTTCACTCTTCATCATTATCATCATCGTCGAGCTCCGGAGAAGAAATTTTTAGATTCTTCTAGTAGTATTGTTGACTTCAGCAAATCACACTGTCGTGCATTTCAACACCAAGTGGAGTCCCCTGCATTTCTCTGCAGACTTTGATTAAACTAGGTTTCGCCATGTTAAGGGAGCGATCCAAAATAACCATAATGCTAAATATATCGTGCACTTTCTATCTCAAGGTGTACAAACGGACCATATCTAGGACATACAATAGATGACCCACGAAGCCTGAACTGAATGTGTGGTCCAACAACCTCATTGCATATGCTATCCGCTCACAGTTTACATTGATTTCTTATACAATAGCCAATACTAATGTCAACTATCACCCGCCTGGGTGGCGTTGCTGGAGCACGTATTCTTCCTCTTGCAAACGGTTGAATGTTCAAATCCCGGGCGTCGCAGGGTGACTTAACCGGTGGCACGTGTGTGGTAGCTAGCACGTGTCGCCCCTAGAATTTACTCCCGGCTATCGGCCGTGCGGGGGTTCCCTGGATTATTAAAAAAAAAAAAAAAAGGTCAACTACACATCTCTAGCACAACAGATCACAAACAGTTTCCGTTGCCTCTCTTTGGAGTATCTATCCGGCGTTGAAGTTTGTCGTGTCTGCTGAACAAAAGGACAGGGACACAGTACGCTGCCGCCACAAGTAAATACACCACGATCCTAATGTAGACTGAAGCATGAATATAATCTACTGATGGGAAATTACTACAGAGTGAAGAGTAATAGGTCGCCAGGAGAAAGCACATAGATACTGTAAGCATCGATGTGAAAGGAAGCCCTAGTAAAATGATGAGAATTGTGGCTGCAGAGGTCAGAAATGCCGCGGTATTCATTGCCACAAAGTAGAAGAGAGCTCTTCCACGCATGATCATTTGCCCAGCAAGGTGCGGTTCTTCTTCACTGCCAGTAGTAATATTACCTGTCGATGTTGGAACGGAGTTGGTGGCTGCAGTAGTCGTGTTGGCGCTTGGAAAGTTATTGTCTTGCCAATATCCTCCCGGAGGACTGAGAACAGCTTGGTACGTGGCAGTCACAATCAAAACAGCTACCACGAGGATCGTGTTACGAGGTGATTTACTGTGGTTGCCGTTTCCAAGGTTATTGAAGTATCTATCCTGCCATTCGAAGATGGAAAGTTCCTGACTCAAGTAATCTGCAAGCCTTGTTACGCCGGAGAGCCTTGAAGCTCTTTTCGCTTTGGCACGGCATAGAATTTTCCCGACTTCTTCGTTGTTATTGTGCTGAAATCGCTCTTGGAGATCATGGAAGATGTCCAGAGCAGTCAAACCTTCCAGATTCTTTGCGTTCACGTTCATATGCTTAATCAGCAACTTGATTACCTTCGCATAAACAGTGCATACAGCCACTTGTCAACAAAAAATCGTTTTTTCACGTCGATGGAGAACCAAACGAAAACATAAAGTAATCATGATTAGTTTTAATAATAAACTAGTACCTAAGCAAAGGAGAAACCAATAATAATATAGTCACGGGGATATACCTGAGGCTGATTTGTCAGGGTGGCAATATGCAAGACGGTATTGCCATCCCCATCCTTCCAGTTCAGTATCTCTTCCATCTTGACTCGCATCAGCCATCCAAACAAAACCTTGACCGACCTGTGCTTGCCGTTCTTCACAGCAACATGCACCGCTGTCTCACACCGGCTCGTCAAGTCCTCGACAGACGACGGGCAGGCGGAGAGGAACTCAGCCAAGAGCTCATCCTCCTCCATCTCGGCCGTGTAATGCAACGGAGTGACCCTCCCTCTCCCTTTGACCCTGATCAAGTCCACGTCGACGGTCATCAACGCTCTCACAGTCTGAATCTGGCCGTTTTGCAATGCCAAGTGCATCGGGCTCAGCCCGAGATGGTTGATTTTACGAGCGAGCGATGGCCTTAGAGTGGCAACTTCCATGGCAAATAGGGTTTCACCTGCACATGCAGACACATGCAAAGGAGTGTTACTGTACGGTATGTTGTCTATACGCTCAAGAATGTGCGGATCACGAGCTAGACATGCATAAAGCTCGTCTATGTCTCCATCTTCGGCGGCTCGTCGCAGCTGCTCATCCATTCTCTATAATGATTTGAGGACTTCGAAAAAAGTTATTCGTGTTAATTTTCTTGAAGCTGGAAAAAGTTGGAGTTGCGCTTTTATAGTGGAAAATCAGGACTTCGGTTAAGTTCAGCTAGGCACATTTAATAATTCTTTTGATTTCTGGATTTTTGTAATGATGACAGGCACATAGATGGCCATTTGGCGCTCTACAAAATGTCTTTAGGAACTTCCGCTGCAGCTGATAATTAAAATTGTCATCAAATTTTTATCTAAAAAATGAGTCATCGAGACCATACTTATTATCATCGTACTAAGAATTATCATTATGATGGGATTTTATCAAGGATATGGTCTAGTTTGTCAAATAAGAGTTTCGATCAAGGAGGTGCATTCTTCATTCGTTATTGCTGGAAATTGAAAATGTGTAAGCTTCAATTCAAAAGGTCCAAGATCAAAATTATAACTGCATGGATATAATTACTTATTTTAACCATCTTGAAGAGCAAGTAAATTCACATGAATATGATGGAGTGTGAGGAAGTTTCTCCAAACAATCCACTACCAGTTGATTACGAATCAGCGGACCTACTTGAAAAATTCTACGCTTGTGAGAATATAATTGAACCGTTTTGATAAAATTAAATCTCGTCATTATCATGGAACCACGTTTTTGAATGTTTATGGTTATTGACCGGTGAAGTCTATTAGTTGAGTCATTAATATCTTATATAAGCTCGAAGTTTTTAATCTAAATGTGACGTTTGAGTATCAAGTTAATAATAATTTTTGAAAATCCCTGATATTATGTGAGTAGTTATTCAATACTAATCTCGACACCGTGACGTCGAACTCATGCTCCTAGAAATTTTGATTTGGAAGTCAAGTGGAGGAGAGACGGAAGTGAAGAAATTGAGAACTCAATTTGTGAAGCAAATTGCAATCCCCATGTCCAAGAATTCAAGATTCTCATTGCCATGAGAAAATTTCAAATAAAGGCCCACGAAGCAATTTTTTAAGAAAAGGGTTCGGAGTGGATCTTATTTCATGTAAAGGCCTAAGTGGCCAAATCGTTTCAAGTAAGTGCTCGAGTTCACCAGGCCAAATCTTCACCGAAAACAAGCATGCGATTGTTCTGGCCGCTGAAAAAGGGCTAATATTGTCCAAAAGAATTCAAGGTCAAACATTGAAATTTGTAAAACCAAAAATCCCCCAAATTACTTCGTTTCTTCTTTCTTCCCATATTTTATCTGTCGTTTCTTCATTTCCTTGGTTTCTTCAATTTTTTTTTTGCTTTGTTTTGTCTTTCTTCTTTTGCCACATTTCTTCGTTTTCAACTGATATTTTGTTTGTGAAAATGAAATTCTTTGTCGTCTGTGTATCTTCCCATTGCAACTTCGTTTACTACGTTTCTTCGTTTTGTCATTTATACATCTGCTATGTTTCTTCGATGTAGCCGATCTTTCGTTCATCCAAAAGGAGGCCCTGGCATCTTGTTGAAAGACATGTCGACAAGGTGTAAGCATGTCGTCGAATACCACGTTAATGGCAGCGGTGACAATGATGGTAAGAGAAATATTTTTTGTTTTTTAGTGTTGATTTGACTTTTTTTTGTCGGACTTTTAGGTGCATCTTGTGGAAATTGATGAATATAATTTGCATTTTCTATTGGCAAGTGGTATCTACTGTGCATCTTCTAATTGGATTTGCCGCACGTGCCAGTGGTGGTCCCTGTTTTGCAATATTTTAATGCTTTCGTTTTGTTTTTTGTGATGTATGTTTTGTCGTTGCGGCCAATCCATTTATTCGTGTTTGGTTGTATATTGCACGAAGGTTGCCATCCACTAAATGTTTTTTTTGTGCTGTTTTAGAGATAATTGTGTTTTTATTCTTTTCCATGCCCTTTTCGCCAAGAACAAATACTTATGGGGCCACTCCAATCTGCATGGCTTCAGGAGAATTAAAACTTTAATTGTTACCCACTCCAGAAAGAAACCTAAAATTGTGAGACGAAGAAAATTAAGGGCCCAACTGTCCAAGAGAGGAAGAGGGTACATAGTCACTTGTATGAGTAGTTGTCTGTCACTAATCAAAGTATGGTATCTCGTGTTGAATGGAAATTTTGAAAATCCAAAACAGTATATTGCATGGAAACAAATCATATGTTTTATAATTTTTGTTTTGTTTTTTTTTTGTGTATGCTTAGTGTAAAAACATATTGACGTTATTTTTGTTTCTATTTTGCACTAGGTGTGGAATGTCAAGAAATGAACTATTCCATTTATGATAGTAGGTGTGCTGAGGTTGCTAAGGGTGCTGAAGCATATGGGTTTGCCATAATTGATCTTGATGAGTTATCCAGAATACATGTGAGATATGCTAAGGATGATGGATCGATGGAGAGGGATACGAAGGTTGGAGATAGCAACATGTATGAAGATGTATTAGCTGATAATATAGATTTCTTGAATATGAATAGCCAAAATGAGCATGCACATCCTAAGTTCAGGGCTAGGGTTGATATGGAGAATCCTATATTCAACAAGGGGATGCATTTTAGTCATGTAAAAGAGTTTAGAGAGGCCGTTAGGAATTATGCCATAAAAAAATGGGAGATAGGTGACGTTCATTAAGAATGATGGAATAGGTTGAGGGCGGAGTGTTCAATTGGTTATGATTGGCTTATTTGTGCTTCCAGATTTCTGAGGGAGCGTGCTTTACAAGTTAAAATCTTCAACTCTATACATATATGTAATAGAGCTACACTTGTTTCTCAAGTTAGCATTGAATGGCTAGCAAGCAAGTATTGTGATCAGTTGAGGAACGACCCTACATGGCTAGGTGCTTTGATGAATAAAACAATGGAATCTGAGAATGTTTTGAAGCTATAGATGGCAATGGTCTGCAAAGCTAAGGCAACATCAGTGAGTATGTTCACAAGGAATGAGGATGAGCAATATATGATGCTTAAAAGTTGTTGCAAGCACTTTTTGATGCCACCCCAAGATCCACATGTATTTAGATTAAGCAATGTCAAGATCAATTCAAGTTTAGATGAGTCTACATTTTTGTTGATACTTTGAGGAGGGGCTTTGAAGAGGGATGTAGACGCTTTTGTGGGGTTTGATAGCTGCCATTTGTCATCAGACTATAGGGGTAGACTTTTAGTTGCGGTGGGTATAGATAGCGATCGTTAGATGGATTTCTTTGCATGGGTAGTAGTCAGACAAAAAACATATGAGATATGGCATTGGTTTATTAGTTTGATTGCAAAAGACCTAGGAATTATAGACCCTAAAAATTCAAAGTATTGGACGTTCTTATGTGACAAGCAAAAGGGGTTGGTGCAAACACTAATATATCTAATGCCTGAAGCAGAACATTGATTTTGCTTGAGGCATTTTTATGAGAACTTTTGGCTATATCACAAAGAAATGGAACTTAAATTGTTGGTTTGGAAGGCTACCATGGCAACTAGAGTTTATTGTTTTAACTTGGTAGTGAAAGAGTTGAAGGCAATTGATCAAAAAGCTTATAATTGGTTGTTCAAGAGGACTTTGGTGCAATGGAGCAAATCCCACTTCAAGCCAATCTCAAAATGCAACATTTTCTTGAATTATTGGTGTAAAAGTTTCAACAAGAGGGCATCATTGATGCTAGAAATAGGCCTATCATCTCAATGCTTGAAGCTATAAGAGTGCAACTCATGGAGAGGATTCATAAATGAAGGAATGGGTTGGCTCAGTACACTGGTGTGATCTGTCTTAGGGTCTATGAGAAATTAGATCTCTCAAAGAAGTATTTAGCATCATGGATTCTTACATGGAATGAGGAGGATGAATTTGAATTGAAAGGATCATATGAAGACAAAAGGGTCGTTTTATATTATACACAAAATTTGTAGCTCTAAAAGATGGGACATCAATGGGATCCCTTGTTTTCATGCTATGGCAACTCTTATATACATGAGAGAACAACCTGAAAAATAATTTCACACATGTTATAGTAAGGAAACATTCACGTAGACTTATTGACATGTTATGCATGCTATAAATTCCAAGAGCACATGGCGTGCTAGAGACATTACTCCTACCAGGTGTGCCCAATGGCAAAACAAAAAAACAAAGAACAAAATCAGTGAATGAAACAACTGATAACAATTTACAGACAAGGAAAAAGAAAGTTGTGCAAGAGCCTATGGGAATAAAATTGAAGAGACAGAATATCACAATCACATGTGGAAAATGTGGTGGGTAAAGCCATAATAGGTATCATTGCAAGAATGCATCAATAGAATCAATAGTAGCAACAACATCACCAGTCCTAGCAGCTTCTGCATTAGCCCCATGCTCGCAAGATGTGGTAGGAAGCACTCCCTCAGCCCCATTAGCATCACAACCTGAGACCATCGAATTGCTTGCTTCAATATTGAGAAACATTCCAAGCTCATTGTCATTTATGGGAAGAGAGGACATGCAAGTATCTATTTGCCATTGATTTCGTCCTACAATTCTTCTTATTTGCACTTGATTTTGCATAGATTAATTGATTTTTATATTGTATTCAACTATAGGTAAGGAGGAGGATGTAAGGGCCAACAAGACCAACAACACAAATTTTTTTTTTATATAATGTTAGTTAACAAGAATGGGATTGTTGAGAAAACCTTCCTAATAAATTTTGAAGTTGACAAAACTATCCACATATTTCATAAGTCTGATACATGCCTAGAAGTATTTTGATTCAAGAAATTAGTTTGGAAGAGAAGCTTACTTATGTTCAGATTGTGGAATTTACTTTGAGAAAAGGAAGTTCATACTTTTGTCTCAAATAAAGAACTTCAGACTTTATATGAAGAAGTTTCGGACTCCAAGAATAACTTATGTTCCCATCCTAACACAAGCTCAGAACATAAGATCGGATTATGACACATGTTTAGATCGTAACAAAGTTTAGAACTTATATAACGGCTAGTGATCCGGTTTGGATTTCACAATTAGAAAGTATTGATTGACTCAATCTTGAAGATTGTTTTGCAACAGTTTAATATGCAAAATACCTTGATTTATTAGTAAATCAATCTCTAGACAAGTCACCTTCCAAGCGAATAAGCTCTACTTATGGAAACCAAGACTTTGGTTGTATGGGCAATCATATTCAGCGGAGATTTATATTTTGTCCCTTAACAATTACTAAATCTTCTCGATACAAATCTGTCCAACGTGGAAATTGGAAGATAATCCTCTGAAGATTGTTCAACAACTAGCCATTTTATAGAGGTCGTCCTTTAACATGCTTCAAGTACAAGTTTTTTTTTTTTTGGTCTTAATTAGCTCTGTGGTTTATCTATAGGGAGAAATGAGTAGTTGCATGACCATTGTGGCAGATATCTTGTTTAGTTTGATGATAGCTTTGGCATTGAGGAACTTGTATGGATTAATTTGTTACATGTTCTAGAGCAAGAATTGCAAGAATCTCTAATGGTTGTCTATTTGAATATGTCATGAATACTTTATTTCTAGTTTATTTTATCTAGATTGTATGTCAATGTGTAATTCCTTTCTTGGTCATTAAAGCAAAATTTAGCTTGAGCTTGTAGATTGTAGGAGTGAGTATGGTCTGAGTGGGTGGTTTCCACCATGGAACAGAAAACCGCCCATTAAAGACCGATTCTGAAAAATTGAAATCGACAATCACCCATTAGCTTCACGCAATTGCAGGTGACCGAAAACGAGAGAGGGAGGCGATGAATGGTCGGAGGTGCGGTCGTAAGTCGATGAGAGTTGAGAGTTGAGGCCGTGAGTCAATAGGTATTGAGTTTGAAAGTCGAGACCATGAATGAGAGATAGAAAGACAGCTCAAAAAAGTGAGAGTGAGACGAGATGAGTACTCAATTGATGGATGTTAAATTTCAGATTAGGGATTTAAGGTTTTCATATTTCTTAAAAGATTTTCTTTTTTTTTTGTTGGAAATTTTTCTTAAAAATTATATATATTACCGGTCCAGTCTGAGTGGGTGGTTTCACGCCTAGAACCGAGAATCGGATTAGTACTCACCAGTTTTAGTAAATTGGAGGCGGGAACTGGACCAATCCCCATGAGAACCGCCAGTTCTGAGCCGGTCCCATCCGGTTTCGAGCGGTCCAGGTAGTTTTCGATTCCTTTACGAACCCCCTAGTAGATAGAAAGTTGATGGAAATTTTTGGTGGATATCTTCTTGGTCATTAAGGCAAAAATCAATCTATTCCATCTGCATTGTTTGTTAATATGCTTCTTCATTGATGAATATCTTATGTACCTAGTGCCTATAAAAAGGTTTTCATATCCTGGGTCCTCCACTACTTTCCACAACACAGGTTATGTGCATACATTCTGCTTTTGTGTTGGCCTAGCATATGCTCACACTGCATTTGTGTCGACAACAAATCCACCATTATCAACCATCATCATCATCAAGCTCAGCACAATAACCATCGTCAAGCAAATGTCATCTTTAACTTATCATTAAACACTTGAATTCATTAAACTTAAATACTTAATTACAGTACAGAAAATATATATATATGTGCTTACAAAAAAAAGTCCCACTTATCACATCCACTAATGACACCTCATATTGCGACCTCTGGTCTAAAGCTCTAAAAGACACCTCCTCACAACCCCCAAACATCACAACAGCTAGCAATCGTAACTCCATTAGTCTTAGGCTCCATTTGGTTCAATATTTGGAATGCTCATTTAGACTCTAAAGTCCCTTGGCCAAATACAAATGGTGTTTGACAATTTTTTTTACTTACTTTGAGGAGATGCAATTGCATTTGGAATGTTCCCCAAGGGACTTTTGGCTAATGCTCCACCGGAGATACTTTGAGAAGTTACATTTTCGGAATACAATTTGCATTGTTTATCATCACTATTCATCTTCCCTAGAGGTAGGTCTAGCAGCCGGCAACTGTTGGGCTAGCTTGGTGACTGCCGCTTGGGGCTCGCACGACCTCAGGTGGTGGTCGACGGGGTCGCCGGACCTCAAGCATCACTTGGGTCGCGCGACCCTGGCGACGCCCGAGGTCTGGCGACCCCAAGTGGCGGTCGATGGGGTCGCATGACCCCGGCACAATGGTTGCCTGAGGGTCGCGCGATCTTGGCGACCGCCGCTTGGGGTCGCCGGATCTCGGGCATCGCCTGGGTGCCGCCTAAGGGTCACGCGTCCCTGGCGATCGCCACCTGGGGTCGACGGACCTCGGGCATCGCCTGGGTCATGCAACCCAGGCGACGTCTGAGGTTCAGCAACCCGGCATAGCAGTCGCTAGGGTCATGCGACCCTAGGTGGTGGTGGCCAGAGACTAGATCTAGCCATCGGCGGTTGGCTGACGACCAGATCTGGTCGGCGGCGATGGCCAGTGGTTAAGCTCCACTAGAGCTTTTTTTTTTATAAAAAATATTAGCAAAAGTCTTTTAATCCAAGTTGATTTTAAAAAATACTTACCAAACACTACTTACATTTCGGAAAACTCTTTTAGCCTAAAGGTATTTGTGCTCCCCAAAATGCATTCCCCCAAAGTCGAATCAAACGGGCCCTTAGTAGAAACAACTTCATTAGGCCAAAATTGATAGTATATTGTCAGCCATGAAACTATCAGTCCATTCGACATAATCTTCTCTTGCGTTTTGCTTTATTAAAGGTCGGCTTCAATCAATCTTGTTCTTCGCAAGAGCGTAGAGATAATTCGGCGAGAGTTGTCATCTCCAATGTGGGGGATCAATCTAGTTGAAGAAGCCACAATTTCCACGCTACAAGGTTAGAGTAAGCAAATTGTCAGCATACTCAATACTTGCTCGTGAAGAGTGATGCGAAAAGAAATGCAACTAACTCAATTTATAGTTTGTAACGACAGATAACTTAATTTCCCGAGCCTCCTACATCACGAAGCCAAGCGGTCACAAAAATTATAATCCTCCAAATCATAACATGTACCCAATTCTTTGACTTGCTTGAAATCGCCTTGCGGGGGTTAGCTTCTCTCCAAGAAGTTACCTTCCTTCCACATCTACACTATGGACCCTCCATTTCCATTCGATTGAATCAAATGCGAATGTTGGCCTGAACGACCAGATTCGAAGCTCTACAAAAGTTGGACGTGCAACAATCGTCACAATGAATCAGAATGTCAGCTAACAGAGTGAGGGCACAACATTCGCACAACAATCGCAATTTGATCCGACCACACCAATCTGCATCTTTGTCTTCTTGTTCATCCCACGTTACCATAAAACACTCAAAGCCACTCACACACAGTAAGTGCCCACTCTATTGCACTGTTGAGAGACAGGCTGTGTAAATAAAATCTCGAAGAAACTACATGGTGTCGTCGATTTGCAACACCACCAACGTTAATTGATGAGTCTTTGACAGTGAACTCAATTGCATCAAACCAAAATTTCCCCATTATTCCTATTCCCATAGTTCTGCAAATCATAATGTTAAAAAAAACCAACCCTTCATAGTCATAGTTTCCACATTTAGATCTCCGTTTGAACAATCAACCACAGGGACAATTTGACACCATACAAAAATACCATCTGGAAATTTGAAGCCTCCATCTTCCTATTCATGCCGCTTTGCCACCACTGATCCATTTCAAAGGTACCTAAGTAATTTAAAACCTATGTCAGGCCAAGTGATAAGCATCTCAAACTAACTGACAAAATCACAAGCCAAACAAATTGCAGACATTGTGAGCAAAAAGATGATGAGTAACTTCATATTCTCTCAGGTGGAACTTACATTGCACAGCGAACAACAATAGTGGGTCAAACTGCCAGAACATCGAATTCGAATGCCAGCTCAAAGTTCTCTTCTGCAGATTCACTCGTGAAAGCGAGAGCAAGAGCAAAATAGGATTGTCCCTGATTTGATTGGGAGAAAAATCTAGCGAGAGAAAAAAAAATAAACATCGAACCTAATCAGATACCAAGTTTTTTTTTTTTTAGCTTTTAAGAGTTCTATTTATACCTTGAATTTTTAACTAAAACACCTCTTTTCCAACGGCTGCAAGAGTCAAATGGTTGCAGGCTAGCAAAAAGCTTAGGCCCTCGTTTGAAACGATTTGGCTACTTTAGGCTATTGTTTGAGACAAAATCCATTTTGAGCCCTTTTTTGAGAAAATGCCTTAACTTCGTGCCTTAATTTGAAATTTAACCTTGTTCCGCCATTACTGTAGTTTGTTCTCTTACGAGTTACTGTGAAAACCAACTGTAGGACAAAACTTCCATAACAGTCTCTATAAGTAAAACCATTCAGGAATAATTCCGTACAAAACTGACATATTTCCTCGCCAATATATACGCAACTATGGAAGGTGATGAAAATGTTTCACCCTACATGAAAGGACTTATATCCTACAATGCCACCCGCAGCTTCCAACTAGCAAGTACTTCTGTCGGAGTTGCACCGCATTGTGATTTCAATACCACGACGAAAAGATGTACCGTCCTCTTAGTCTTGCTTTACATGGTGCTTTGATTCCCCAACAAGCTGTAGCGATAAAGTTCAGAAAGCCTCTTCACAATTAACATGCATTCTCAATTCCCAGTCTTGAAATCTTTCAAAACCCAGGCAATGGGTGCAATCATAGTTCTCTTTTAAGTCATCACTTCAGATGTTCCTCCCTTATCAAATTATACACTGGAAAGCTGCAGCCAGTACGTAAGCAGAATTCTGAATTCTAAGGCATCTCCACCAAACCTTGTGGCACTGGCTATACTCATTTGTTTAGGCAGGATCTGTATTCTGATGCTCAAGGTACTGAGGCAGGACAAGAAAATGCCCTACCAATTGAAGTAATGAGTAAACCATAAACCGTATCATTGACTCACCACATTTAGGATCAGAAATCTAAAACAAAACTAACTCAAAGAGCACCAACTTCAGAGAACATAGACCAAGAAAAACTAAAAAATTGTACCTTTACAGAAAGCAGAATTACCTTCATCCCAAGCTCACCATTACTGTGACCTCTTTAGAGTGGAGAGTGCTTCTCGGTCGCCTTGAGATCAAAGTAAACAACTGCGACCGCAACTTGTTGGCACACATAATTATCTTGGGAAATATAAATATAGCCAGTGTGGTCAACTATCAGCTTCACTCCCAAAATCAGTGTAAGAAACCACGATCTAGAAATTTCTATGCTCCATGTATGACTGAGCAAGAAGAATGAAGCCGATGGTTGATAAACCTCAAAGATCAAAACCCTTTTTTTGCAAGACATGTCTTATCTTCTATAGGGCTTGAGGTGATAATTTTGAAACTCAGCTCCAAATGTTATGGATTCCTCATCGAGCTTCTTCTTCAATCTTCTCCAGGTTCTCAACTTGTCAGATTGAATCAAGCCTCTGTAAAGTGTCTCAAAGGTAACCTTTTGAGGAAGAAAGCCCTTCTCGATCATCTCCACAAAGAACGTACAAGCTTGCCTCCATTTCTGCTTCACGCACAACTCATGAATCAATAAGGTATAGGAATCTAGATCTGGCCCCATACCATTTCTCTTCATATCCTCCCAAATTTCCCTCACAATCCCCATGTTATCTAACTTCACAAACATGGCTATGAGAATGTTGTAGGTATGCATAGTGGGCCCACAGACATTATCCTCCTTCATCTTCCGATACAACTTTAGCGCATTGTCAACATCTTTCCTTCCCCTATACTCCTTAAAGAAGCAATTATACGTTGCAGCACATGGACTCACCCCATTCCTCACCATCTCCTCGAGCAACTCCTCGGCATCATTGATCCTCCCGCACGAACAGAGACATTTAACGACAGAAGTATATGTCGCCACGCTCAAGCTAATTCCACTCTCCCTCATCATCTTCATCTTATCGAGCAATAATTGCGGCTTATGTGCCCTACTATACACGTGCAACACAATGGAATAACTAGTCACATCAGGCTCGATCCCTCTGTCGCGCATTTCATCAAACACCTTATCAGCAGCTCTCAACGTCCTCTCGAACCTCGCATCCGGATGCAAACTTGCTCTCCTACAAATCCCATTCAACAACACATTGTACGTCACCAAATGAGGCTCGACCCCACGCTCTACCATATCATTCAAGAACCTCTCCGCCATGTCTATCCTGCCAATCTTGCACCACCCATAAATCAAGATTGTATACATTTTAGCATCTGGGTCAAAAACCCCACAAGACTTCCTCTTGTTAAATATCTCCACAGCCACTTTCACATACCCATACTTGCAAAGCGTGTCAAGCAAGTAATAGTAATCCTTATTACCTGCTCCATGCTCAACGAAGCTACCCATGTCGTCGAACGCGCGCACGGCCTGGCGCGTAAGCCCGGCCGCGACCAACCTCCGTATGAGGATAAAGAAAGTGGCGGTCGTCGGGCTGAGGTTGTTCTGGTCCATCTCGACGATGAGCTGCCAAGCGGCATCGAATTGCCGCACCTTGGCGAGGATGTCGATGAGGAGGTTGTAGGACGTCGAGGTGAGAGGCGGGTCGGGGAGGGACTTGGCGTAGTCGAAGAGGGCGATGGCGATCTTGGAGCTGTGGCGGAGGCGGAGGAGCGTTTGGTGGAGGAGGGGAGGGGAGAGGGAGACGCCGTGGAGCTGGAGCGACGACTCCATGGCGTGGAAGGGGTTGTGGTGGTGGAGCAGGATCTGGGATATCGACTCGGCGTCGCCCGAGGGCTCGAGGGTCGGGAGGTGGTCGCCGGAGACGGAGGCGGAGGCGGCGCCGTCGAGGACGGCGGTGCGGAGGCGGCGAAGAGGGAGCGCGACGGAGGTAGCGAGAGGGGTGGCAGTGCGTCTCAGCCTGAGCGCCATTTCGCCGGCGAATGGACCTTTTTTCTTCCTCTCGCTCTTCATCTTTGTGCATATCCATGGATGTGTAAATTAAGGAAAATTTGCAACTTGGTCCAAATGTTTAGACACTTTTACAAAAAAAAATTAAGATTTCAGTCCCTTAGTTATGTTTTTATTCATTTGTTGGTCCTTGGTGGTACCTCATTCACCTCGAATTTGGTTCGCAATTGTTACGATTCCACACGAGCCAGGATTGTTTCAATGAATTTGAGTAGTTTTTTTTCCCCTTTCGGTGGTGGTGGTTAGTTTTTGAATTTAAAAAGGTGGTGGGTAGTTTTCTTTTACCATTTGACAATTTTAGCACTTGAAGAAAGTCTTTTTTTAGTGAAAAAGTTAAATTAAAGAAGAGAACAAAAACAAAAAGATATTTCCTTTAAAAGATGGTATAGATAGCGCAAGGGAAAATTTGAAGACAAAACTACTTTGTGATAATTCCATTTTTTTAAAGTTAGCCAGTGATATCATTAGAAGAAGATGCTGAGAATCATGTGTAAAAAGCCTGGGTTAAGAAATTTGTTTAGTGTTGAAGACAGTATTGACACTTGTGAAAAGTGAGATCAAATGGTGTTTATGCATAATAAAAAAAGGGTGGTCACTTGATGTAGAGAGAGGAGGGACTAGTCTTGATTTTCATATAATTTGATGCAAAGGTAATAATGGAAAATCCAAAAGGTCAGGCATTTAAGTTTTGAGTTGAATGCACTAATTGCACATAACAAATAAGACAAATGCATCGAAAATTACAATCTTTCTTTCATTGTTTAACAAATTCTCATGAATACTTGTCAATGAATAAAAGATCAATTTCACCGTTTTAGATTAAATTACAAGATGTCACAGAACCCTACAGCCACTTCCATTCGGTCTAGACTTACCTAGAGCTGGATCGTCATGGACCGAGTCAATCGCAGCCATCCGTTTTGTGGACTCATATGGATTTCATAAAAATCAATAGTTGTAATTGACATATGATTTATGGACCATTGGCCATGGCAAGTTTCGTTCCTTCCAATCGGATGACAAAATCTAACGCTTTGTAACACGAAAGTCTGTTGTCCTCACTATACAGTTCAACCTCACACCTCATTTGTCCAAGCTAGACATTCAAAAATTTCTGAAAATCCCCACTTATATCATCTAAATTGATTACTTCTTTTTCAGTTCTTTCCGCCTTTCTGATCTTCTCAAGCTCCAGATTCAATTCTGCAAGTTGCCTCTCAATCTTCGCTCCCTTATCGGATAATCTTGAGATTGTAACCTGCATTTGTCAGAAGGTCGTCACAAGACTGACAGCATTATGAACTATTTGGCTACAAATCTAAACTTCTGCTAGGAACGGCATGCTTATGCAAGGACTGTCAACTTATTAAGACCACTTTAGAAAAAGGTTACATTCATCACGATAAAAGAAAAGGTATTACTCTTAATTCCTATTTGTAATCTTTCTATGGACAAGTATATGCCCAATAAGCTTTTTTTTCTTTCTAAAGTAACATTCTCCTTTCATAATAAGAAAATTCTATTGGATAGTTAAATCCTAGACTCACAAACTCATTGATCTTAAGGGCCATGTAAGACACGAGCCGAAGCTTGGATGCACGGCTCATATATCAGATTATTTGCACTTGCTTGTGTCGTGCATCTAATCCATACAAACATGCTTGCCTGTTAACTACTATGTCAACTCCATGAGACTAAATTATGACCCCGTTAAGGGAGTCCTACCATTTGCTTCATCTGCAAGTTATTCACTTTACTAAACAATTGCCGTGTTTATGATTAAATGCAAAAAGGTACAAAAAGGACGGAAAAGGAAATACTAAAACTAAAATGCTAGCTTTGGTTGCATACGGAACATATTAGCTAGCACAGGAAACTTTTCTCAGATCAATATGTAGTACCTTATCAAGAAGCATGCGTGACAACCGATTGATACGTTCTTTGATATCTGATTCCGTCTGTTTACCAGAACTACCTGGGCTATGGTTTTTCTTGTTCAGTGGGACATCCTTGGGTTTGAAAGCATATGCAGCCCTGTCAAAGTCGTCATTTCATTTCTACCATCAGTAGATAAAACAACAGATGATAAATGCTATTCTCAAAGTTCAATTCCAATAATTAATCGAAATATGATAGGGATCAACTGAAGCGATACTTCGCCATCATCCACAACTATTATTACTATGTGAATCCCTCATTTTAAATTAAGTCTTAGACAAGTGGATGCAGTCATAACATTCTTCTCCATGAATATGCTTAGCAGGAGGGACTTAACAGACTCACTCGGACTCCTAAAACTCTATCTGGCACTGGCAACAACAATTAAGGTAGGGACAAACATATGTTGTAAGCACCGGCTTCAAAAAATTGCATGATGATTCTCAACATACCCATTAACATTACGTTCCAATGAAGCACCTGATGATGAATTACCTACAAAAGCAGCAGCCTTGGTCCTGCAACCACAGTAAGAAGGCCAATGAGATTGATTTCAGATGTCATAATAGATGTTCTACACATTGAACAATACAGGATTCAGTAATAGTGGTAAAACTCCACTTTTTGACAGTTTACATTTACTTTTCTACTAAGCCACCAGATGACCAAGAATAGCTTCTACTGATTCTTTTCCCCGGCCTAAAATAATTTTACGTTACAGTCTTGAATTCAACTCCTAAACTAGAAAGACAAAAAAACACTTCTGTATTCAATCCATAGTAACGAGGAAAGAAATTTTACCATATCACTAATTCTTTTACCTCTTTTATGCTGATATGCTTTTGCAGACATCAGAAAGAAATTAAACAATTCACATCAAAGGAAAACCATTCTGACCCATTTGTTTGACTGAATTGAATGCAAGTATTGAAAGTAGCTGATGTATACAATACTTGGTAAAGTACCATCTCACTTCCACTTCTTCATCTACAACTTGCACCGGTGCCGTCTTCGAGTAGAGTAAACTGTGGTGACTAATACCAGCTATGCCCAAAGTCTCGAGGAACTCTGTGTGGCTCCTTAAAGACTCATCCCTGAGGGAAGTCAACACAAGAAAATGACCCATAGAGATAAAAAAATCAAGCTGATTCAATTATGATGAAGCTGTTCTATTAGCACAAAATTCTCAGCCAATAAGAAGCCAAGTACCCAGTCCCTACCAAACTATATGCACAACAAAAATGTCCAAGACAAGAAAGAAATATAAGCCGCTTTATGATATTTAATCTTTTAAAATACCAAACAACTTGAAAGTGGAGGAAAGCAAGCCATGTCGCAGAACAGGAATAGCTCTTATGGCTAGTGACAATACTAAACCACAGAGAATGAAAGCTAGTACATCTTGACTTGGTGATCATGCTCCTCATACAACTGCTGCTGAGTTGGAGAAATGTCGAACCCCTGTATCGGAAGGCTGAAAATCTCCTTCAGATCCTGGAACAGCCAAAGAAATCAGTCCATACAACCCTGACCTCAAGTTTAGATAAGCATGGTTTTGGGTGCTGTTCAAGGGGAATTGAGGACATAGAAAACCCAACCCCAATCTGAAGAGTTATATCAGAGATGATCTAATCCAAATAAATAAGTACCTGCTCGCTAAAGTAGCGAATTTGCTCTTTGTGCTCAGTTGCTGTTTTGAACAATCCTCCCTTGAATATCTGAACCAAACAGAATGGAGAAACAATAAAATGATGGGTATCATGGCACATTCCGTCCTATGTGGTTTCCATGCCCTTGAGAAAGTATCGCATGTTTGCAATACACTACTTATACAATATAGTGCGCCACTCACTCGTAAAAGAACAAACGCGAATGCATTATATAAGGTACTATATTTTTATGAGATAACTAGAAAAGAAATCTTGTCTTGATTGGTTCATTTGATAATGCGTGCAGTGACAAATGGAGCAGCAGATATATCCAGTACTTCTGAGGCATGCATCGTTTGTGCTCATCAACACACAAAAGCCAAAGAATTCAAGCGAAACACCTAAGGCTCCTGATTGTAGCATTTCATAGTAACATCTGCTCCAAGATAAAAACGTTGTTTACCATAACAGTTCTTAAGTCATTTCCCTTATCTTAAATTGCATACAAGCCCCAAAAATATCTTTCCATTGCACCAATTGAGACCATAGCATAGTTGAACAATACAAAACCTGCTTTCTGTATATCTTCTCCTCGATAGTTCCACATGTCATCAACCTATACACAATGACATCCTTCATCTGTCCAATTCGATAGGCGCGATCAACACTTTGGTTATCCGTACTGTCAATAAGAAATGCACACGTAAACTAATAGAAATATGATCAAGATCTGCTTCTTTACTCATATATGAAAACAGCTACAAAATGTCTAAGCTATGTTTGAGAAAAGAAGGGAGGGAAAACAGATGAGAAAAATTGCACCCCCCCCCCCTCCAAACAAAGCCAAACATAGCTTTAAAGTAACAAATGCACCTTTTTTTACCAAAGAACCAAAAGAATTTGCAATAAGTGCTGACATTATTAGGACATCAGAAAATAAATAACAGCGAATGTAAGCACAAACTTGTATAGCGCCATGAGTTTCTCCAAGTACACAGTAGAAGTTAATGTCAAGAAAGTACCTTCCCTTCCAGGAAGTATGCTAAAAATAACATAAGATTATATCACTAAAATGGTAGTTTTTTGCTTCGTCATATTGTTTTATGAGTCAACTAAGGGGGGATCAAGTTAACTTGCGTCAAAATTGATGATTAGATCAAGTCAAGTCTGACATGATGTTTCTTACATGTGTCTTTGCATCATTAGTTCAGTGATATTGGTACCATGAAATATTATTTAGTATAGTAGTGTGAAGCTTAAAGTTGGGTAAGGACTTGTATCATCTACCATAATGATATTACCTATGACAAGTATGGGTTAGAACTCAAACAATTCACAGATTCGTACTTAAAAGTTGTGGAACAGTTAATAGTCCCATAATAAAGGAATGGCATTGAATATGCCCTTACAATATAACAGAAAAAAGTTCTTCTTTTCTTCTTTCCTCTTTCATGTACTTGCAAAAGTAGTTGAATTCATGGCCGACAATAGAATAAGCAGTAGTACCTTGGATTCCATGCTGGATCGACAACAATCACGCGGTCTGCTTTTGTAAGGGTGAGGCCTAGACCACCAACTTGAGATGTCAAGAGAAATATAGGTGCTCCAATGCCTTCTTGGAAATCCTAAGTTCATAAGATGAGAATAGTACATAAGCATGCTGAATTTACAAGCCAGACATCAACCATCTAAATTAGCAAAATACTTACATTTACTATCTTGATCCTGTCGCTAGCTTTTGTGGTACCATCAATGCGTAAATACTCATAGCCACGGGACAGTAAGGAATCCTAATTGCAAAAGGATTCAGAAAATCAATCGCCTGAATCGAGCAATTCAACAGTTTACTACTCCATTAGTGTTTGGAGATATTTCAACTACAAAATGCAATATCAATATTTTATTTTTGTCATAAAATGCAATATCAATATTGAACGTTGGAAAAGTGTAAAATTAATATCTCGAACTACATACTGCACAAAGAAAAGCTCCAAATAAGCATAGGTTGGTCAATATGATCTCAATAGACTTTCACAACCAACAAGCCAATTCTAGACAACTGATTTTATATTGTCACAAATTTCTTTTTTCAAAACCAATATCACCACTTCACCAAATGTAAAATAAGGAAGCAGGAAAAAATAAGCCTTCAAGCCAATATGTAAATCGACCACCACAGGATATCAAAACATGGTTTCATTGAATCAATTAAGATTGAAAAACCAATGGTATATATCTATATACACTCATCCTTGTGAGATTTAAAATCAACATGGAATAATCAGATGTGCCAGCAAATGATAAACTTTGCATTCCCCAAAACAGTTTGACTAATCATTGTTGCAACTTCTCAAAAATAGTTCCAAGCATAACCAAGTCAAACCTGCATAAGATCGAGCATCTTGCGAGTCTGAGAAAAGATAAGCACATTGTGGCCATCTGGAATTAAATTGTCCTATAAAAGAGCATCAAATGTATTTATGGCAGTCTCTTTTAATTTCATCGATAAAATATATATATGCAGGAACCTACCAATAATGACATCGTGAAAGATATTTTGCATGATATTATGTCACTTGTCTCCTGAAATTCATCTCTCTCACCAATATCAGCTATATGCATCGCCAATTGCTCTGCCATACCAACATCTTCAGGATTAACCATTGAATCCATCCCTTCAAGAACATCTTCAGCAGCTCTCTTTGTTAACAAGAGCGGATGATCACATATCTTCTTCAAAATCTGATCAAAAAAAGTGTACAGTTATAAGCTTTTGTTTTGGAAACAAAACAAACCAAACAGTATAATGGACTGTTAAATTAAATGTATGATATATAATGTCTGTTCTTCTAACAACTTGAGTTTTTTGGAAAGAAAAAAAGCAATTTGCCTAACATTCATCTAAGCACAGGCCAAGAGTTTGAGTCTTGGCACTCTCTCTTACTATTATTCTAATAGGGCGTTGTCTGGATATACTTTTATTTTTTTGCTTGATCTAAATCTTGTGGCGGATTCACTTTCATATTTTTCTTAGCCGGAAACACCTGAAAATGTTCAAAATATACAAATTTTGACACGTGGATTCCCATAAAATTCTTTCATAATATTTTGAAATTTGGATAATAATTTTAATTGCGGCGGGAGGGCAAAAAGTTGTTTTTTGCATTTTAAAAGGCACCAAAAAAAAAAAAACAAACAAGCCCCTCCCACCCATCGGTGGCCACGTTGGTTTGCGCTCGGTTTCTTTCACGAGAGGTCTTGGGTTCAAACTCGCCCATCGGTGATTTAAGTGGGGGGTCGTGGCGGTTGGATGCTGCGCTAGCCCCCCTCGAGGACTAGTCGGGCATCACCGCTGGTTTGAGCCCTAGCTCGCCGGCCGCGCGGACACCTCGGTTATCAATAAAAAAAAAAAAACAAACAAGCCCTTAGTTCCTTACCCAAAAAAAAAAAAAAGCCCTTAGTTTTCCTAGTTCTGGTCTTTGGTTTTCTTGTCGATGTGATTACATCCACAACTTACGTTTCACGTGTAAGCAACAACCAAAACACAAGAGGAAGTGTTGAAAAATACGGCAAATATCTGGGCCCATTCTCTAATAGATTAAGTTTTCACTAAAAATGGCTTAAGTAGCGTAGAAAGAATGATAAACTTACAGTCAGGAAATAGGATTTGCATCTATTCTCTTACTACAATCAAAGAGATGGAAATAACAGATGAGAGGAAACTTTATTTTCAACCAGTCATCACTTGCCTGAGAATGCATCATGCCATTTGGTGTTCTGTAAATTAGCATTTAGCAAGGCTTACCAAGTGGATGCTGAATAAATTTCCTTTTTGTATGAGCCATTACTTATATACATAGTGGTGAGTGTCAGAGGATACCGTCAATGCAGCAAGTGGTGAGTTGTCGAAGGAAGAAAGAACCATCTCACTGTTCAGAAAGGCTTCATAGAGTCGTCGCTGCAAAGGTCAAAATTTTAGGATCAGCATGTTGAACCCTGGGACCAACACCGTTGAATAGGAGCCTAGGCTGAAGAATGCAACTTGTACCTGACAATTTGTCAATCTTAACCACACAATTAGTTCACTTTTCTTCGACAATTTGGCAACTTCTCCATTGTCTTCCCGAAATACTTCATTCTTAAGGCGTCGCAAGAAATAAGGTTGAATGCGTTCCCTCAGCTCCTGTTGCAAAAGGAATTACTCCCTATTTCTTTTTTATCTTCTTTTTAACGAAAGTTCTACAGAAGTAACGCAAGCAAATACCTAATATACAATATTAAACCAGAAAAGGAAAAAAGAAAAAACCCACATAATTAACAGAGAAATGAAAGTTAATGCCTATTACAAGAAAGTATTGAGTGAAGCACAATAAGCAACAGAAAAGGTCAACTTAGAGAAATCTATTCAGCTCAAACTTCAACATACCAATACTTTCTTGAGTTGCTTTATTTTCTTCTCATGCAGAGATACTTATGTCTTTTATAGAATCAGACAACCTAATGAATTGTAAAGTCCCCACATAATAAGATAGACCACGTAAAAATACTAAGCTTTACAGTCAACAAAAACTACATTAGCCAAAGACAACAAACAGATAAAATCTCACTTTCAAGACTGCAATTCATATTTCCAAGAGAGAATTTTTATTTTGTTAGCACTTACCACAAAACTAGACAATATGGTTCAACATTGCCTTTTCCAAGGTTATAGGGCCTCTTTGGAGAAAATGTAAGCTTTAGTAATCTGTCAGCACTGGCCTAAAGAAAATCTATAAGTTGCAAGACTGTTAAGTGTGAAATGTGCTCAGTAAGGCACTACTGTTTCAGAGCCATTGTTCTAATTTTCCTGCCATTGAACTTGTTCCTTGGAAAGCATATATCAACGATCTGCAGTGATTCATGTAGACAAAGAACAGCCTCAGTCAAAACAAAGATATGATGGAGTCCATTCTATACAGCGTTCTTGTAATTCATTTGACTTAGTCAAGCCCGTATTCCCAACTCTTGTTCTGACTCATCTGACTCAGTGATGCTGTTTATACAGCATTATTCCAATTCATTTGACTTAGTCAAGCCCATATTCCCAACTCTTGTTCTGACTCATCTGACTTAATGATGCCCAATTTCTAACTCTTTGGCAAGTAGATGGCAAATCATCTAATGGAGAAACCACGACATTAATGCACAAAAGACAAACTGCTGAAAAAGAATTCAATACCTTTGCAACTGCAGAACCAATGCGCTTTTCTCTCTCTGAAGCTTTTTTTTCATTTCCACGAAGTATGGGATTCTCGTATTTCTCTTTAAAGCTGTAAGAATATTTGAAACTCAACCATGGAAAAGAAATAAAATTAAGACATGATAATGAGGACGTTTAGGAACCAAGAGAATTACACTTTGTTATCACCCAGTAGTTCAGGACAGCAGAAGTGAAATAGCGCCCATAGTTCCTATTTCAGCATCAAACAATGGCACACGATATTAGGAAAGTATACTGTATTATTAAGACATACATATACGAAAGCAGTGCATAAATAGCAGCCCTAAGGATTACCCTTAGATTGTTCTGAATTGGTGTGCCACTAATGACAATGCGATGAGCAGCTGGTATCTCAAGTAAACTTTTTGCTCTCTGCGTACTCGGATTTTTTATGAGATGCCCCTGGAGTTGTCAACAGAATGTGAGATATTATTGTTAGTTGTACATACCACATGTCCTGAAAAGCACCTTTTTTTTTAGTGTAAGAATAGGAAGAGGATGTCCCACAGATAACACGATCTAAATGAGAAAAAAGGAAGAGAAAAACAGTTTCGCTAGTAAATAAGTTAGCTATTGTTTCCCCGCTTAATATCTGGGAGGAAGTGTTAACTAAGCATTTACCTCATTACGTATAAGAGGTAACTGCAAAATGATTCCGTTTTAATACAGAAGCAGAGCTTACAGAGGAAGAAGTTTTTAAGTTCCTTCCTAGCTCGATATAGGATCGTCAAGAGATTTATTGCTTTAAGAAAATAACATGCAAGTCAAATACACCAGGCGTGCAGGCAACAGGCACAATCACATATAGCAATTCCTGTACAGTTTCCCAACAAGTTTCCCAATTTCTGTCTCATCCACCAATAGCACTATCTGCAGAAAATACATATAGTAGAACATCTTGGATGTGCCGAATTGGTTCGCATATTTTTGCAAAGAGATCGAACATTAACTTGAAATGCAAATGATGTTGTAACTAGTACGAGCATTACTAGTGTAAAGTACTCCCCCACTCCTCGATGTCTCATTACCCAAGTCAAGGACTTAACATGTATCATTGAGGATCTTGTCAAGCATCTCAAGAAGCCAACCATACCCATCTCTCCTATATCCCCCTGCACTTTCTCCACATACAAATCTTGTAAAACTCCTAACCTTTAAAACACGCTCAACGCAAAAGGAGGAAAAATAACGCAAGGCGATGCTTAATAAATAAGCAAACAAGAAATGCAAGGCTTCTAACTTTTGGCCCTCAAAATGCAGCAAATGCAACATCACCAATAATTTCAATATCCTCGAATAGATGGGCATCCGTTTTCATCATGCATGCAAAGTTGTACACCAAATGAAGTCTTGACTATATGTTAGTTATTGTCTTCTCAAACTGACTTCATATCCATTGCCAGTGTCGGTACCCAAACCTTTCCTTCCTTTTTCTTTTTCTAATATAATAAGACTTATATTCCTCGTGAAAGGGCTTCGGAGGAAATAGATATCCATTGGGAGAAAAATAGAACTTACACATATATAACAGATTAACATATTACAGGTGCAGCGACTTTCCATGGGCAATGAAGCTACAGAGAACAGTAAGGAAAAATAATAACATAGAGTTGACACATCAATCTTAATGATATGTGCCACCAATTTTAGTGGTTTTTTCCACAACTCCATTTGAATCAAGAATGGACACAACAATTTTAATGATTTCTTCCACACCTCCATTTCAAATCAACTAAATCAAACGCTTTAAAGAGCAGGTTGCAAATTATCACAGCACTCTACAAAAAAAAAAGCTACATAAAAGGAAAAAGAGGCATGTCTACAATGAACAGTTAATTAAGGAAGTCCCTGAATTCAACAGTAAGGAAACCATCCTCCACAGCTTTATACCCACCTCATCAAGAATCATATAATCCCATGTGATGCTGTCCTCATCCAGCTCATCCTTAAAGTAATAATCGCCCCGCAACGATTTCGAATTGTTCCGCACTATATCATAAGTTGTTAAAAGAATACCTTTGTCCTACAAGCAACACAGTTGTAATCAATCATTAAAAAGACGCGCATTGATAAATAGAGAGCAAGAAAAAGTTGCCTAGTGACTACTAGATGTAGTAGTGTAGAAAGACAATTCCAACCAGAATGCAAATATCTTGTTGATCTTAATATCATGAATTACTTGAAATTCTAACTTGGCAATAGTAGCAACATGAAAGAGACTAATTTCAAACAACATATTTAATCGAATGATGAACATATGATCATGCAGAAATTATCTCGACCGACTCCCTAGAGCTAACCAAGCAACAGAAGAACTACAACCTGAAGCACATATTGCAGTTCATATTGACGAGCCTTTGGACAAGTCCCATAGTATCTACACACAAAATGATGACGCAATATCTCTTAGAAACAGTTATGAGTGCACCAGTACAACCAGAGTATTTTAAGTTAAAAAGCAGGCAGCCCCACTCTCTTGTCTTTTCAGAGAGTCCCACAGCTGATAGTTCTTTCAACCAGTGAGAAAGCAAAGTCTTTGGCGCCACAACAAGTGCCCTGCTTATCAAACGGGAATGGAACAACCCAGCTAAGAATCCACAAATCTGCAACAAAAATTGAATCCGTATCAACCGTGTGAAATCAGCCGTTAACAATAACTGACGATTGCCACACAACTACCTGCATTGTTTTACCCAAACCCATGTCGTCACCCAAAATGCCACCCTTTCCTTTACAATGCAGGGACCAGAGCCACTTTAAACCATCAACTTGATGTGTATACAACATCTTTGCAATTTTGCCAGGTAATTTGTAGTTGAATTTCGGGCCAGTCAAGATGAAATCCTTTTTATCATCCACAAGTACATCATCGACAGAGTCATCCGAAACATCAATCACATTGCTGCCACCATAATCCATGCACTCACTAAATGAGTTTTCGGATGAAATTGAAAATGAGGATCCAGCACTCGCATACTCCGGCGCATCGTTTTTATTCCCTTCAAAAACTATCTGATCTTTAACTACGGGAGAATGATCCTTGGTGGTCTCATTCTGTTTAGGAACACGCTTCTTCTCAACTGACAACAGCTCAAGCCTGGAGGTTAAGTCATTAAGAATATCCCTGATATCATTTCCAATTTCCCCACAAGTTTTGGGTGGCAGTGGGGAATCGAAATCAGTAATGTCAGAGAGCTTTGGCTCTTCGTGAGAGGATCTATTATCTGCATCTGCACTATCCTGGGAGGAAAGTTTGCAGAGGCGGCGCCTCCCCTCAATTTTGATCTTTGCTGGTTTATCCTTCTCTGTCACACCAATGAACTTGGGTTCACGGGCTACTTCACCAGTTTCAGGATCATCATAGTTTCGAGATGAAACTTCGCAAAGGCCTTGTCCCTCCATGTTGACCTTCGTCGCAATGTTTTCTTCTCCGCTATCGCGTGATGAAAGTTTGCAAAGGCGACGCCTTCCTTCAATTCTGATCTTTGCTGGCTTATCTTTCTCCGTCACACTGACGAACTCAACCTCAGGGGCAGCTTCACCAGTTTCAGAATCATCCAAGTCTTGAGATAAAACTTTTTGAATGCATTTTCCCTCCGTGTTGACCTTCCTCGTGATCTCTTCTTCTGCAAGTCTCCCACAAAATCCCAAATGCACCATATTAAAAGGGATTAAACAAAGTATTATCTCTGCTTCAGGATGGAATCATTGCCAAAGACAACTACAGATGGCCTTCCCCCCTTAGGCCAAAACTAATAAAACAAGTATAGAACTAATAATAAAATGACAGATCAAAAGCCCGTCGTAGGCCAATGAAACTACATATCAAAAAGAAATTGCTTAAAAAGCTTCCTTGATTGTGAAATAGATTATTAGCCAGCTCGAGCTAACATAATTCTAAAAACTTTCGAAGGAGAGACTCTGGTTGATGAAGAAGACGAAGCTAGAAACACGCATTGGAGCAACCTCAGAATCGCAGACAAATTAGCCAAAAAAAAATAAAACAATGTACGGGGAGACGGAGAAGACATTACCCAGAGGGGAGTCGAATTCTGTAATCGCCGAGAACTGAGGAACGGCCTGATTGTCGCGGAGATCGCGACCGTCTTCAACGTCGGACAATGGCTCTTCCACCTCCGCACCGAAAACGATCGATCCGCGATCGTCTTCAGAGACGGATGATGACGGCTCTTCCACCTCTGCACCCAAAAACCCACAGATCCCCCGAAGATCATTACTTCACCGCGAAGCAGCAAAAATTAAGAGAACCCTAAACGAGAGACAGAAGCAGCGAACCCAGATGAAAAGCGGGAGGCGAAGGAGGGCGGTTTCCGTCGGCGGAGGACGACGATGGCTTGGAAGGGCGGGGGTTGGTGAGCTCTTGGAGGAGGCGGTAGTGGCTGTCGTTCAGGCTCTGCGGCTTCCTCCGGCTCGCCATTGTCGCGGTGGTTTTCCTCGACCTCGAACTCTCGTTGGACAGTCAGACAGACACACACACAGAGTTTGCAGAAGAACGAGGTCTTTTGGGGTGCTCGCTTTTGGTCGTTTCCCGCTTGTGCTCGCGTGTTTGAAATTTGGATTTTTTTAATTTGAGATTTGGCACTTGGGAATTTTGCCCTTGGGTGACCCCGATTAGTGGGCGATTTAGCGAGAGATTAAAGGGGGGCCTTCTCGATTCATTCCAGCAAAGCGATACGCTGGATGTTCTTTTATGGAGAAATATTATTGGTCCAATTGATTTGGAAATTTTTTTTATGGATTGTGTTTCGAGAGAGAGAGAGAGGAACGAGTGCATATGTTCTGAAATGTCCATGATGCATTCCAAGTTCCCAGCAAGCCGATGCAAGCCAGACAACGACCATTTTTAATCTTTAATCTGTTCTTTCCCTTCACTACGGATTGAAACTGGGCCTATGAGTCATCCCTTTGCCGCCGGGCCGAGCTAGGGCTCGGCATCGGGCTGGGCTGGGCACGGATTTTTGCGTGTCGGGCTCAATTAAGACTTTTTTTTAAAAAAAAGATTGAAGTTTTTCCCTTCAAATATTGAAAATAATAAGAAAATGAAGTGGGGAATCAATGGAAAAAACACTCGTTCTCTACGGTTAAATCTTGTAAAACCTAATCGTGCCCTATTATAGTCATTTCTAAATTTTTCTCTAGATAAGCTGGACCAATTATCCTTTAAGATTCGTTGGTTAATATCGAACGTGGACTTTGATGATACCATGAATGCCTTAGAGTCGGTACGTCACGTAGCCATAGTGGAAATAATCAGAAAATCGATGCTCAACTCTTTCCCTATTTTCAGAACGATGATGTTGTCATTGCCAACTCTATCAATCCATTCGGAAAATAATTTGTTCCTAGCTAGTCTCCAACTCATTGGTATATAAAGACGAAGACCTAGCATGAGGAATAATCTGTTCCCTGCTAGTTCTGTAACTATAGGTTTTAAATTTTTAGCATTGCTAGATGAGAGCCATGTCCTCGTCCATGGGATGGAACTCGTTGTACCGAATCGACTAGCAAATGTAGCGCACATATTCCAGAGCCAACTCTTTGCATCGCCAATGCCTGTACCACTTGGACGCCCTCACCTAATCCCAAATCTTCGTAATATTGAACAGGAGAGTATCGACACCTCTATTGAATCTTGGATACAAAATCGAGGAACAATTGACATTATTTTTTAGTTACGATATTATTCTATATATATATCGATTATAATTTAATTTCATAATTTATTCTATAATTATAACTATGTCGCACCACAATAAAGCATTTCCTAAAAAGTGAAAGTACACTTGACATTCTTGTCCCGCTCCATTCCCATAGTATTTTTCTTATAACCCAATACAGGAGTTCTCGTTCCAATGCAATCTCATAATTTATCAAAGAAAGAGATTAAAACGATCATTCAGTTTCATTTCATATCTTTCCCATCTCATCTATTGTACCAAACACAACATAAGTAGAAAAGCTTGACTTGCCCACGTTTTGAAAACTGGTGCGGCCCGGCCTAATGAAACTTTTTTTATTTGTTTCATGAGCGGTTCGAGTAACTGTTTAGGTGAAATACTGGCGGATAATCTGCCATTTTTCTATGATCTACTTATTAGTCTATACAACTTGTAATTTCTCCGCCTTGAGTTGAAAAACAGTCTTCCCAACTTCGCAATTTTCAATCTTTGAGCACCCCATCCTTTTCCAAATGAATGCAAGCTGAATAGGTATACTCAAACTTAAATGTGCCAAATTCTTTCCCCTTCATTTGAAAGGATATGGATTTATTCTACAGATCCTCTGTTCATTTAACAGATCCTCCTGCACAAGAAGAACAAGAAAAATGGCGTTTTTTCTTCTGCGGAAATAGTTCGTTTGACGAGCGGAAGAAACTTTGTTGGCCCATAAGAAACCGATAGTCAAATCTTTCGCAATTTAGCACCTTCAATGACATTAATTTCCAAGTGATGCACCTATAAAGTGACAAAATAACAGCCAAACTTCATTTGAAATAAAAGTCAATCGGAGAAATATACTGGTGATAGATTTTTATCCCATATGCTTTTGATTTTGCTTTAATCAACTCTTACTTTGGAAAGAAAGATGAGTATTCCTTAAAAATGCTATAATCCGAGGAAGGCATAATGGCATCCAAAAACTTGAATTAAGCTGAAGAACAGAATGACAACAATTATCATCTCAATTCCTATAAGGCTTTAGCAAATAAAACAAGAAGGGAAAGTGCTGAGCTCCGTGTCGCGAGCTTGTAATCGAATGGGGCATTAAAGTGATGGAACATAATTGATAAGTTAGATAAGTGGATGAGTTAAGGTCCTTTGGTTCAAATTGGCTTGCGTGTCCCCTTCCCTGGGCAAAAAAGAGACCCCCAATCACCTCGATTGGGCTAGCAATACGAACGGAAAAGTAAGTAAAAAAGAGTCTCATGCAAGCCTAAATTCTCTTAGCTAGATAAAACCAATGACCTCCTTAACATTTTTGGACTTCCCAACTAAAAGAATAGGCGATAACAAAATTCATCATAAGGATGATGGGATTTTACAAGACATGCATAAGAGTTCCAAGGTAATCATCATGGAGCCTGCATGTAGCTTGCTAATGCCAACATTAAACGAGAAAGTCATCCCAGATAACTGAAAGTTCTATTTCCAAGTAATCATCCCCGTACAACTTTTATACAAAGTATGATCTGCTTGATGTTTGAAATGGGCAGTTTGTTGCTAAGACTTGCAAAATTCTCTTTATAGCATGTGTACATAAGGAGCAAAAGTTTGAAAAATTTGCAAACCTCAAGTGACGGAATGACTTGCCTTCTCGCAGAAGATGTTACCGACTTCACGAAGTCTCCTCTTCCATGTTGGATTTGAAACCGGTACTCCTATACTCGTCATTGGCTAGAGTCGATCACAATGTTGAATTCGGAAGATTTTTCACGGTGATCTGATTTTCTAACTCAAGATGCCATCGATGAAGCTAGCGGGATTTCACTCTCGTGCGATTTAATAGACACATCATGGAATGAATTGCCATCTTGGTCATTGTGATCATTTTGGTTCAGAACAACGGCAACTCCAAAATGCACCTGCCTCCCACCATTCCCAGGAGAATCCACCTGAGAGCCGTTCACCTTTACGGACCCGGATCCCACATTATTTTTCCCGGGCATGCTCCCGCTGAATCCGCCCCTGCCCCCGCCCCCGCCACCCATTCTATGGCTCGAGGTGCCACCATCGTCGTCGCCACCTCCACAAACAAATCGAAAACCACACATTCGAGAAATACATCGATAACTACACGTGAGAAGCCAAAAGAACCAGGGAAAGCACACCAACATCATCCCGACGTAGAGAAGCCAACTGGAAGATGTGGATTCAGGGAGGCTCATGTACCGTATGAGGAAGCCACCGCCGATGGCTAGGCATAGCAATATGAAGCATGCAACGACCCATATGAACGCCCTCCCTGCCCTCGGGTCTCCTATTGGCATTTATTTGTCTTCTCGATCGTGGACCCAAAATCAAGATTTCAATAGAGAAGAGAGAGAGATTTTCTCTTCGTTGTTGTTATCATCCATGCTCTTGATCGCAACTCCAATCCACAAGTCTCTCTACGTGATGCGATCAGGTGGATCGAACAATGTTGATTTCGACAAGGGTTGTTCTTAGCTTCTATTGTTGCATGAGATCTGTCATGCACGAGTTGATGATCGGAGGGACGACATGTTCAAAAGTTGTTCACGAGAAAAAAGGTTAGAGACAAAACATACCCCACAAAACGAGAGAGAGAGAGAGAGAGAGAGAGAGAGAGAGAGAGAGAGAGAGAGAGAGAGATATGATTTGTTGTCGTCTTTCGGTGGCAGTAATCAATTTGCTACCTATATATATCCAAGATCGGAACATTAACTTTACATCATTAATCGTATTAATTTAATGTGTCATGATGTATAGTCCTTGGTTTGATCGACAAACCTAAATTATGGCGAAAAAAGATAATGTTTAAAGATATGGTCGTTTTGAGAATATAAATATAAATTGTTATAAGACTGGGAAGACAAGTGACTTAATTATAAAATGCTTGGTCGTGATGTTGACTTCCCATTGCGAAGTTAGAATTAGTGATTGATTACTTGATAAATCCTAATTATAGTAAATTACTCTTTTGTTCATCTACAATCATATATATTACTATATTTTATTTAAACTTAGGCATGGTTTTTCATGGATTAATTTGATGAGCTTGAATAACCTTTGGATTTGTTATATTATCAGTAGAGATCGTAGGCACTGGTTTATAGGGAATTTTTTCATAAAAAAGTTTGAGATTGAAGTTACCATTGGATTTTTCTCTAAAATATTAAAAAAAATGATTTATCAAATTTATTTATTTTTAGTTGATAAGTTGCAAATATTGACATGAACCTAATTGACCAATTTTTACATTCGCTTGATGTAGGTGAGCTACAATTTGGGTCCCTTGTGGGACTAATAAAGTTGACGGCTCACATGAATCGGGTGAGCCTCATATCTTAAAAATGTAATAGATCAACAACTATAAATAGATTAGAGGTCTCATGTTGCCACATGTCTAGCTACCACAATCATATAAGTCTTTTCCCTACGCTATTAAAACTCATTTATATCATTTCTTAACTATGATTGTAAGAAGCCCGTAAAAAGTCGAACAATCCGTGTTATTATTTCTAGGAACTGTGGTCATATGATATTATTGATCAGTTTTCTTTCGTCTGACTAAATCTAGCCGTCCAGTCCCGTCAAAAGTCCGGGATTATGGCTTTTGGGACATGTGAGGTGTTGCTTCATCGCCATTGGCCTAGCCCAACGGATTGTGCCGAGCTACAACCAAAACACGAGCATCTCCACAGAATATGTGTTAAAGTACCCTCCGTTCTCATTCTTTAAGAGAAATCGATCATCTCCATCTGAACGAGATAAATTGACCAAATGTATCACCTTTAAGGTCTACACAGGCGGTGATCCATTGTTCCCCAGTAATGTCATGTATGTGGTAACTTGAATTAAATAATTGAACAAGAGAATTCATACCCTCCCCAAATAATTAGTTTTCACCCAGTCAACTATTGTTATTTGCATAAGTACCATATAGCTACTGGCCAAAAAGATAAGAAAAAGAAAGATCTTGTGCCTTATAGCTGGCAAGCTTCAACGGGGGGAGGTACCATTCGAACAAAGTCTACATAAGGCAGGTAAAAGAAACTCTATTTCACAACTCAACCAAATTTTATAAACTTTTCAATCGTAGATCCTTACTAAGCGGAAATATTTAAGCCCCTATAATTTGCAGCATCATATGTTCCATTTCTCCTGGGATTTCACGTATTCAAAACCCTATCGACTAAATACGAAAGTAGTCACCACGAAGAGAGAATTCATGGATCTGGATTCCTGGGCCTGTTAAGTTCGATTTTGCTTGCTCCACTGTACAAACCCTGAAATAGAAGCGAAAGTCGTTTACGGTCCACCTAAATTTCCGAAGTAATTGTCATGGTTTTTGTTGTATGATCGGTGACGCGGCGAAAGCAGATCGTAACTTTGCAATTAAATCGGGAGCCCTAGAACTGATAGAGAAATAAAACGAGGAACAATATAAAAGGACACGAGAAATTTACGTGGTTCGGTCCGAATGTCGGAACCTACGTCCACGGGGAGAATCGGCAAATAATTCACTAATAAATCGGAGAATTACAGGATTACAATCACTCACGCTCAAGTATTTTCCAGCCCTAATATATACCCAATACCAACAGTGTTTAACGATTCAACTTGATGGACTCAACTTTTACACACAAATCTCGCACAGCTCAAGTCTCACTCCTTGGAGCTTTCTCTCGTCTCTCGGCTATTTCTCCCTCGAGCTTCTTGGTCTGTTCGTCCGCGGTTCTCCTCTTATAGGAGAACGAATGGCTCCATCTTCGGAAGTCCATGCAATTAATGATGGCATGCGCGTATGACCATCATACACCGCCACAAGGAAAAAATGACCATAGCTTCTGTCTTCCCTCCTTCTTCTTTTAATAACAAAAGGACAAAGAAAGCCCACAAAAGTTGACCAGAAGAGAGGAAGAGAAGTTCGGTGCCCACGTTCTCCTTTTACGGTCATGCATTCACATCATGTGCATGCATTTAAGATGAAGAAGAAAAAATGGACGTGGAGGCATGCACATAAACCCATGCGCAGAAGATTTGTCCATCTTCTCCACGATTTGCGCTGTTCTCTTTGAATGCTCCACGGATGTTCTTTTTCTTTTCAGAGTGTTAATAAATGTTGAGTGTGCGGATTGAGTATCGTGTACGGACTCAAACTGGAGACATAATTTAATAATTCTCCATCTTAACTCGACGTTTGTAGTCAAATCATAGTGCTCACTATCCAGGCTGGCTCTCCCAAACGCCCCGATGGGCGCTCATTCTCTGCAGAGGCTAATCGAGCTCAAACAGAGCTCGAGCTTTGCCAAAGGAACGGGCTTCGTCATCATGTCTGCCGGGTTTTGAGCTATTGCTATTTTATTCACAACAACTTGCCCTTCGCTATGACATCTCGGATAAAATGGTACCTAATATCGATATGCTTCGTTCGCTCGTGATATATCGGATTATATGCCAGGTATATCGCACCTTAATTGTCACAATGTATAGTAACACTTTTCTGCTCCAGTCCAAGGTCCAAGAGCAAACCACTTAGCCATATCGCTTCTTTCGCCACAAAGGTTAGTGCCATATACTCTGCCTCTGTTAAAGACAAGGTAACATTGTCCTGTAAGGATGCCTTCCAACTTACTACACCACTTGCCAGCGTAAACACGTACCCCGCTAATGATCTACGGTCATCCAAGTTACCAGCGTGATCGGAATCCACATATCCTGTGATCTCACTGCCATTGTCGTTCCTCCGGTACACAATATCGACATCTGCTGTCCCCTTTAAATATCTGAGAATCCATTTCACAGCTTCCCAATGTGTCTTACCTGGGCACTTCATGTAACGGCTGACAACACTAACAGCTTGTGAAATATCAGGCCTAGTGCATACCATGGCATACATAATATTACCCACTGCACTAGAATAAGGAACACGAGACATATGCTCCTCCTCCTCCTCAGTTTGCGGTGATAACTTATTAGAAAGTTTAAAGTGTGCGGCTAAAGGAGTACTTACAGATTTTGCTGATTGCATATTAAAACGTGCCACGATCTTCTCAATATATTTCTTTTGAGATAGACGTAACGTTCCTGCATCCATGTCACGCAAAATCTCCATACCCAATATTTTCTTAGCAGCACCTAAATCTTTCATTTCGAATTCAGCACTCAACTGCTGCTTCAACACATCAATATCAGACATATGTTTAGCTACTATTAACATGTCATCAACATATAATAATAGATAAATCAAAGACCCATTGTCGCGACCTCCCCGAAACGGCCCCGCCGCCTACGGGGTGTGGTTAATGGATTACTAAGTTATACCTAGCTCGAGCCCTCCCAAGCCCATACCAATTCGCGACTTAAATTTAAATCATTGACATGCAAATCGATTTCATCTAGGAGTCGCCATTAATCGGTTTCCGATAGGTCGATTAGACACCTAAGCGAAGCGCGGGAGCAAAGCTTCACTTCTACGAACCAGAGATTCAACCGGTACGGGGACTTGATTACACTAATCGACTAATTAGTGCCCTTTTGGTACCTAATCTTGTTCAATTCACCACCTAACGTGTTCTCGCTAATCGGAAGTCTCAAAATTCCATTTCTAACTAGACTAAGGGAAGCAACGATTAATATCTAAGCCTAGACATACCTAATTAACCACACGTGAGATTAAATTAAAGGTGCAACTCGAAGTGTGTGAACCGAGCGGCGTGGGATTAATTATAGCACTAAGCATGCGAAAAGGGCGAGAAAAGTAATTTCAAACTCCAAACAAAACTTCTAATTTAATTTTTTTTAAAAAAAAGAAAAATTTTAATAGTTTTTTTCGGAATTTCTGAAATCTTTTTTTCTGAATTTTTTAAAATTTTTTGAGAATTTTTTGAGAATTTTTTGACTTTTTTTTAAAAAAAAATTTTGAAATTTTTTTTCTGAAATAAAATAAAAATAATAATAATAAACTAAAATTCGGGCTTTTCCCTTTTTAAATTTTTTTTTTATTTTTTTATATTAAAATAATAACAAAAAAACGGATCCGGGTTGAACCTCCACGTCCGACCCGGATCGGGGCTGACCCGGGCTTGCCGGCCCGGGTCCACGACCGAACTGGGCTCATATGTTGAGCCCGGTTAAAATTTTTGAATTTTTTTGTCGAAAGAAAGGCCCAGCCCGAGACAAACAAATTTTTCTTTTAAAAAAGACGGCTCAAGGCCCAACAAGAAAACAAACAAATAAATAATTAAGCTCCGACCCACACGCTAGAGCCCAACACCCGGTTAGACCCGCGAATCCGACCCGACTCACCAAAAACCCTACCCGACTCGCCGACCCCGTTCACGGCCGCCACACCGTGCCAGAGTCCCTCCTTAGCTGGCCGGACCACCGCGGCGGGCCTCCTCCGAGCGCCGGCCTCCGCGACCACCCTGCACCTCAGCCTGCCTCGCCGCCTCGACGAGGGGCGACGAGCGTCGCCCTAGTGACCGACAACGATCGAGGCTGTCCAAACCTCCGGCGAGGGGGTGGACAGCCACGAATCGGCCGGGTCTTGACGAGGGACCAGCTAGTCACCTCCTCCACCGGTCACGCCTGACCGCCATGGCCGCCGGCGGTACACCGGACCCATCCAACACCCCCCAAAGAATGCGCCCAAACAGAGACGAACCGAGGAGAGCTGACATGGGCAAAATGTCGAACAATTGATGCGCGCGATGCAAACAATAGATTTCAGACTTGATCGGGTCTTAAACACGCCCGAGATTCGCTCCCGACAAAGCGCAAAGAGGTAGGATCGACCCCGGGGTGTCACTGGCCGGAGCTCGCGCGAGCCGAACGGCCGCGAGTTCCGGCCGGCGACCCCCCAGACAGAACAGAGCACAGACAGAAGGAGGGGCGGCGATTGCAAACCCTACCCGACTCGACGATGGCGAATAGACGGCGACCGCGATAGATCGGGTTATACCCGCGCGCCTTGCACACTCACGAGCCGAGATCCTCGGGTGAAAACCTCGAATCGAGCAGAAAAGGACTGGTTGAAACTCAAAGAAGGCCGAAGCCAAGACCTACCGTGAGAACAGGAATACGCAGAGGGCTTCACCGGCCACGACCGGAGTGTGGCAATCGTCGAGGGGAGATCGTTCACCCTCGGATCTCGCCCTCGCACACTCTCGGTCTCTCTCCCTCTCTCTGGATCTCGCTGCCCCTCCTTTCTCGCTCTCTCTCCCCTTTTTAATGTCGAAAGAAGGAGGACTACTCCTTCTTCTCGGCTTTCCCCCCCAATCCCCCTAGCCATTCCATTTCCAGCACAAAAGAACCCTCGATCAGAGCATCTTCTCCATATTTGCTTGTGCCAGTTGCCAGTCCTCTCCTTGGGGTTTGAATCACGTCCATTTCTTTGCTAAAACGGCCGCGGGATCTCTTGGTCCTTGCGCGATCAAAGCGCAGCACTGCACCGTCGCTTCCCGCTTCTGAAATCGCAGTTCCAGCCTCTTCGTGCGGAGCAAACTTCCGTTTTGCCTGTTCCGGCGTCTGGCTTCGTCGCTGTTGTGTCTGCGCCTCTGTCCTGTTCCAGCTGTTCCTCCCTCGCGTTCTTCAGAACGTTGACTGGTGGAGGAGGAGGAAGAGCGGACGCGGGCCGGGCCCCAAGGAAGAATGGCCGGCCCACGTGGAGAATAGAAAGGGAGGAGGGAGAGAGCACGCGTGACCAGCGTCATTCAATGCTGGTCATGCGTCATTTTCTTTTCTTTTCTTTTTTTAAGTTAATTAATTTTCGAAAGTGAAAAAATGGAAAATATGCAAATGCACCTAATAACTATATGCCATGCAGTTTTAATTAAAATATTTTTGGTTTAGGGGTTAAAAAATTAAACCCTAATTTTTATGCGATAAAACCCTAAATGATTTGAGCAAAATTTAGGTATCAACAGCTGCCCCTCTTTGAAGGGGAGTTCGGAGAGGTTCCTTTCAAAGACGAAAGACACCTAAATTTGTCAGCAGAAAGCAAACGGAGGTTGGATTTACGCAAGAGAACAAAATAAGACGAGAATGAAATAAGATGAATAAAGTGTGGTTTAAAGTTGGACCCCAAACCTTTTATGCGTGGTTTAAGGTTGGACCACAAACCTTGGAAGCGTGGTTTAAGGTTGGACCACAAACCTTTGATGCGTGGTTTAAGGTTGGACCACAAACCTTTGAAGCGTGGTTTAAGGTTGGACCACAAACCTTTGATGCGTGGTTTAAGGTTGGACCACAAATCTTTGAGAGCGTGGTTTAAGGTTGGACCACAAACCTTTGATGCGTGGTTTAAGGTTGGACCACAAACCTTTGAAGCGTACCTAGGTGTATATACCTGTAGGTCAGATCGGATTGCCGAAAGGCCCTCTGTCAGCGAAGCTTAAAGGACTCGGACACTCAAGGGTCCTTGTCCGAGGATTTGATGGATCGCCTATTGTGTCCTTCCCACCAGGGTCTTGAAAGTTCATGAATGCTTGGATGTATCTTAACATTTCTGAGACCAGCTTGAAGGTTGGTGTCTGAGGAAACGCCACCTGTCTTACAGGATTAGTAATAATAAGCACATGCCTTCATCTCAGAAACAAACAACCGGCACTCTCTAAGATATATTCTTCAAGATCAGTTCCATTGGAGTTATGTGTAACGATTTTAACATGTCTGTATCACTAACTTTCCACCGGGGATAATTATCATTTAAGATAATTTCCACTCGTGACATGAATCATCTTGAAGATGCTAAATGAGAGGCTTTCAATTGGAAAGGACTTTTGTTCACTCTCATCTAAAAGGGTTATTTTGTGAGAATCACTCTGTCTTACCATCATCATGTCAATAAAGGTCTGAGTATTCTCGCAAACGGTACAACCTTACCGATCTGAGAGGTCTTCATTGGGGCCGTAATATAGGCTTGGTCGGTGGCTTAACGAATGAAACTGTCCAAGTCGAAGCTATGAAATAAATACTTCGTGGTCATCTTCGGGTTTACAAGTCGGGAACTCTGCGAAGTAGGGTAGAAAAATCATCTTGTTTTCACTTCCTCGAGCGATGCTTATAAACATATAAGCTCCTACGTTAACTCAAGTGCCCCAATCAAAAAAGACTTTACAAAGAACGTAACGTAGGTTAGGTTCATGGGTTGAGAAATAAAAGGATCGTAGGCTTAATGATGTGTATTGGGGGAGAGTTGGTGATCATCTTGACATTGTCACCGGTCTCCTTCTTCGCCATTGGGGATTATCCTCAGAAGTGTACTATCGATTTTAACCATTCGGCATTCGTCTCTTAGAAACCTGAAGGACGACTATTGCTTGACTAAGGCTGACTTTGTAATTTTAACGCATATCATCCCAACATTTTGCTTCTTGTTTAATACATGGGGGCTAGCCCCACTCTGACAGGCACACTGCCTTTAATGCCCCCTAGTTCATGCTTCTTTTTTTTTTTTTACATTCATATCTATGGGCATTGACCTTGCTTTTACCGGGTACACTGCTTTTTCGTGCCCCTAGTCATCATTTTTTGGATTGGCCTAGACAAATTTAAGCAATACAATGCTGTTGAACTCTCAAGTCCTCATCTTTAGTCGGTGCTCCGAATCATGATGTTTGCACAACGGTGACCTTTGTCTTGCCCCGGTGTGGGGGATGATCACCAACTAGGTTTATAAAAAGCAAAATTGCAGGCTCAATTGGGTTTTTCAATGGATATAAGTGTGTAGGATGGAGAAAGAAACGCTTTTCGTCATCTTGAGGCACTTGGATTCACGTACTAGCTCATTTGCAATAAAGGCACTCAAAGATTGATACAAGTGAAAGCAAGAATATTTTCTACTCATTTCCTCGCTTCGATATGCCGACTCACCTCCGATTTGCCTCAGTGTGGGGTGGTTTTTTTGACAGGGGAGGTATGAAAGAAGTTTTACAAGTATTTGGGCTCAAAAGGGGGTAAGCAAATGGTAACCTATAGCATTTGCGATCGATGAATGAAATGCCTCTCATCACTTTAGTTGCCGTATCTTTTGCGAGATAACCCTTCACTTTGCAAGCATGGAATTTTCCGCTCAGCCCACTAGGAACTGGCACATGGGACAGTGTATGGGGCATGGCTTGGCTTTCATCATTCCGACACGTCTCATTTAGCATATTCAAGCATTTCCGCACCACTCATTGAATTGCCCATTTTAATGACCCTCGGTGGAATTGGTGACTTAGACAGATAAAAATCGTTACAAAGTTCATTTTCAAAAACCATGGACATTTCTAACACTCACATACACAAGAAAGTTCATAACTGCGTAACGATCAATTACCAGACACGACTTTGAGCATTCATTCAAAGAGTTATTATCACGAGAAATGTTTCTTGTCGCTGCACTCGAGCCTCTTCGTCGTTCGTCCTTCATTTCGTTGCAGTTGGATACCTGAAACGCAGATACATGCACATGTACGAAAATGTATGCATGACATGCATGATACTAAGTGATTTGGATTGCACGAAAACAGCTTTCTAGCCCCGATTTCATTCATGGAAAATATTTCTTGACTGCGTCAGAGTTTACAGGCTTGGACAACTCGTGGCCATCCATTTCCACTAACACTAAAGCACCACCTAGCAGGATCTTTTTGATGACATAGGGGCCTTCATAAGTCGGGGCAAATTTGCCGTGAGGGTCACGTACAATTGATATCACCTTCCTCAATACCAAATCATTGACTTCAAGGTGTCGGGGATGAACTTTTCGATTGAACGACTTCGCTACTCATCTCTGGTAGCATTGACTGTGACATATGGCTTGTAGTTTGCCCCCATCGATCATGTTCAATTGTTCATGCCTTTGTCGTATCCATTCGGCCTCATCAAGCTTTGCCTGAGAGAGAACCCTTAAGGATGGAATTTCGACTTCCACGGGTAGGACCGCTTCCATTCCATATGCTAACGAAAACGGGGTTGCTCCGGTCAAGGTGCGGATCGATGTCCGATATGCCATCAATGCATATGGAAGTCTTTCATGCCAGTCGCGATAATTCTCAGCAGTCTTTGATAAGATCTTCTTTATGTTCTTGTTTGCTGCTTCGACGGCCCCGTTCATTTGAGGGCGGTACGGTGACGAATTCAGATGCCGAACCTGAAATGTATCGAGCAATCCATCCACAATTTTGTTATTCAGGTTGGAGCCATTGTCAGTGATGATTGCTTCCGGAACTCCGTAACGGGCGATGATGTCGCGGTGAATGAACTTGGCCACGTTCTTCGCGGTGACATTGGCGTAGGAATTGGCCTCGATCCACTTCGTAAAGTAGTCGATTGCTACTAAAATAAATCTGTGTCCGTTTGATGCCTTAGGGTTGATTGGTCCAATTATATCTATCCCCCACATGGAAAATGGCCAAGCTTGAGACATCTGATGGAGTTCATTTGGCAGGGCATTAATCCAATCTCCATAAATTTGACATCGATGGCAACATCGCACATGCTGAATACAATCAGACTCCATGGCCAACTAATAGTACCCGAGTCGCATGATCTTCTTTGCTAGGAGATGGCCGTTCATGTGGGGACCACATTCCCCTTCATGTATCTCTTTCATCAAACGATTAGCCTCTTTCGCATCAATACATCTCAATAACACAGAGTCATAAGATCTTTTGTAAAGAGCGTCCCTGCTAATGAAGAATTTTGAAGCCAGCTTCCTTAGATATTTCCTGTTTGATGCTTCACTTCCTTAAGGGAACTAGCCTTTCTGCAGATAATTCAGAATGTCATGGTACCATGGTTTTCCATCAGGCTCTTCTTCAATCATAATACAATAGGCTGGACGCTTAAGGATTTCGATCCTCAATGGTTCGATATCCAAGCCTTTTGTTACTTGCAGCATTGATGATAACGTGGCTAAAGCATCAGTGAACTGATTCTGAGACCTGGGTAGGTAATCGAATGATATTTCTTGGAATTCTTTCACCAGCTCTTCCAGAAACTCATGATATGGGACTAGTTTTGGATCCCGCGTTCGCCACTTGCCTTCGGTATGAAGGATAATGAGGGCAGAATCGCCATAGACTTGCAATTTCTGAATCCCTATGTCAACAGCAGCTTGGAGGCCAAGGATACATGCTTCGTATTCCGTGACGTTATTCGTGCAAGGAAAGGTCAATTTGGCAGCCACGGGGTGGTGCTGACCATCTGGGGAGACGAGAACTGCCCCAATACCGGAACCCGATAAGTTGACCGCACCATCAAAGTACATGGTCCATTGGTCATTTGACGCAAATAAGACCTGCTTATATATGTCACCATCTTCATTGGTGTCTTCCGCTTTTTCGGGATTTTCTGCTAGCATATCCGCTATGGCTCTACCCTTTACGAACTTTTGCCCCAGGCTTAGGCTTTGCACGTCGAATTCTAAAATTAGAATCTGCCACTTGGTCAGCTTCCCCACCAATGCTGGCTTCTCTAAGAGATACTTGATGGGATCATTCTCAGTTACTAGCAGAACTTGGTGATGGAGAGTGTATTGGCGTAGCCTGTGCAACACCCAGACCAAGGCTATGCACGTCTTTTCAACCTCCGGATAGTTCACCTCAGAGGTGGTGAATTTCTTACTGAGGTAATATATTGCGCGTTCCTTCCCGTCGTCCGGCCTTTTTTGGGCCAGCATGGCTCCCAGCGATTCATCATGGATAGTTAGATACAAAATTAATGGAACTTTGGGCATTGGCGAGACCAGGATTGGGGAATGAGTCAAATAATACTTTATCTTCTCAAAAGCATCCTGACATTCGGCATCCCATTCGATTTTCGCATTCTTCTTCAAGAGTTTGAAAAACGGCCTTGCCGTTTCTGACAACTACAAACTGCGGACTTCTTTGACAGTGGCCAGAGGCTGTAAGTCGCAAATGGTCTTTACTTTGGACGGGTCAATCTCGATGCCTTTGTCACTGACCATAAACCCTAACAACTTTCCCGACTTTGCCCCAAATACGCATTTCGCGGGATTGAGGCGCAATTTAAACTTTCGGAGGCGCTCGAACAACTTTTGCAAAACTTCCACATGGTCTTCGCCTCGTCTTGATTTCGCAATCATATCATCTACATATACCTCGATCTCCTTGTGCATCATGTCGTGAAATAACGCGACTATGGCCCTTTGATATGTTGCCCCAGTATTTTTCAGACTAAAAGGCATCACCTTGTAGCAAAAGGTCCCCCACGGGGTTATAAACGAGGTCTTGCTCCTATCCTCCTTCTTCATGCGGATTTGATTATACCTCGAGAATCCATCCATAAAGGAGAACAGTTTGAATCCTGCAGTACTATCGACCAAGACGTCTATATGTGGGAGTGGAAAGTCATCCTTTGGACTAGCTCGGTTTAAGTCGCGATAGTCCACACAGACCCTGACTCGACCGTCTTTCTTCATCACCGGCACAATATTGCTATCCAATCGGAGTAATGGGACACTTCGATGAACCCCACTTTTAGCAATTTCATAACCTCCTCCTCGATCTTCTTGGACAGTTCTGGCATGGTCCTCCGGAGTTTTTACTTCCTTGGCAGTATACCAGGATTAGTTGGCAGAGCATGCTCTACAATTTCTGGATCCAGTCCCGGCATGCTGGCATACGTCCAGGCAAACACATCATGATATTCTTTAAGAAGGCGAACCATTCTTTCGACCTCTGCTCCCGAAAGGCTTGCCCCGATCTTTAATTCCTTGACATCTTCATCATTACCCAAGTTTACGGTGATTGTTCGCTCCGCTGTTAATGGCCTCAATTCCTCATGTCGCTTCCATTCACGCTCAATCCCCTTCGGATCGTTGTCATCTCTATCGATATCCGAGAGATTCTTTTCGTGCAAATCCGAATCACATGCGTCCTTACCATGATTATGCATAATGTGATGCCTGAGATGTGATGAGACGAGTTAGGACACAAAATATGGTATATGCCATCTTGAAAATGCTTTTGACTTTTTTGAAAAAGGCGTTTAAGAGCTCATCCTCGTGTTATCGGACTTCCTTGCTCTTGAAGACCATGAAAACAGGGAGCACGTGGAACCCCAGCCCTCAGCGACCATCATAGGACCAGTTTGGTATGATTCCACGTGTCCTTAATAAAACATGCATGCATTTTATTGAATTAAAAGGATAAGGCCGCATTACAACACGTACCGCCCCGAACCAACGGCTCAAGATTCGGGGCTTAGACAAAGTTTTCATTACAAACTAGCTTAGATTAACAAAATGCAAACACACTAAGCTCCCACGCAGGGGAGAGAACATGAAGCAAATAACAACACTAATAGGAACTGCCCTACTCTGCAGGGTCAGCGACACTTCCAGAAGATTCAGCTTCTTCACATGTCAGGATAGTGCATATGACATTCTCCTCGAATAGCTTGGCTATACCGTCGATGACCGCCTTTTCCTCATGTAGCATCTTCGGGGGCCTGGGGAACATCTCTTTCAATAGGGGGAGTAATAGGCCTTGACAGCCTTTTTCCACTCCAATATGCTCGCCATGGTCCCCTTGACCCGTGCCTCGGCCTCCATGGTTGCCCCCATTTGCATGGTTGCCTCGACCTCCACGACCACTTCGACCTCCAACGTCACCTCGACCTCCACGGCTACCTCGGCCTCCATCATTACCTTGACCCCTATAGTTGCCTCGGCCTCTGCGATTACCTCGGCCTTCGTTGTCCAGACTTTCATGGTTGTCTCGGTCTCCGTTATCTTGGCTCCTTTGATACCCTAAGCCTTCCCTCCTTGCACCTTTTCCAGCCTCGATGGGTTTCCGAATCCCTTGCCCATGCAATCCGAGGCCTTCCCCAGGGTTATACCCACTTGCGAGCATAATTCTTCCGGCTGCTAGAGCCGGTTTGGACAGTTCAGGGATGCGCATGAGCGAGCCGACAGGAACGTGAACCATATATACCAATTCCAGAGTTTGGAAACTTGATTCCTCTTTGCATTCGGGCTCCACGTACGGGATGGCTGTCTTGTAATAGACTTTGAAGTCTGTTTCTCCATGCACTGTAACGAGCTTGTCGTTGACCACAAACCGCACCTTTTGATGGAGACTAGAGGGTACAGCACCTGCGGTATGAATCCATGGTCTTCCTAGTAGAAAGTTGAATGTGCTCGGGATGTCTAGTACTTGAAAAAACACCAGAAACGTCATAGGACCGATCAGGAGCTCTAACTCTATCTCTCCTATTACTTCCCTTCTAGTGCCATCGAATACTCATATGGGATTTTTGGCGGTACGCATCCTCCCTAAATCGACCTTTAAGAGACGGAGGGTGGCTAACGGGCACAAGTTCAAAGCGGAGCCATTATCGATTAATGTCCTTGCGACCACCATATCGTGATGCTTAACCGAAATGTACAAGGCTTTGTTATGGTTTCGGCCTTTCACCGGAAAGTCTTCATCCGTAAAAGAGATTTGATCCTTCAACAGGATGGTCCCTACAAATTCCTCCAACTGGGCTTCGTCAATCACCTCAGGGACACGAACCTCGTTAAGGACTTTTAATAAGGCGTCCTTGTGCTTCTCAGAAGATTTGAAGAGATCCAGGAGAGAGATTTGGGCTGGCATTTTCCGCAATTGGTTTACCACATTGAATTCACTTGTTTTTATCACTGCCAAAAATTGCTTTGCATCTTCCTCCGTCACTGCTTTTTTCTCAATTCCTCCGGCAGGCGCATAGCAGCGACCTGACCGGGTGATGGCATCCATTTCATCCGTTTTGTAATCCCACGGGACCGCCTTGGTATCGAAATCTAGAGAGGCTTCAAGGATTATGACCCCTTCTTCTTCTAGGGTGGCAGCTCGATTACAACTCGCGTCATGTCCTCCCTTCCCACCTGGATTGCTGAGAATTCTTTAGTCGCGAGATCGATGATCACTGGCTCGACATCTTCCGCCTCCTGTTCACTAGCATAATCCTCATCAGAGAAGTATATCACGACCGGTGTTGTCATGGCGACTAGTCCCTGTCCTTCATCGACATTCCCAATTACCCCCATGCTCATCATTCTATGGACGCACTCTAATTTTCCTTCCACCGTGACGTCATTTCCTCCTTCGTAGTGTCCAGCTAGTTGAAGAATTTCGTATAGCCTTAGAATGTTCACCATGAAGGCTTGCTTGCTCACGTTCACTTTTCCGAACACCACATTTACGCCCTCGGCATGTCGGGCAAAGGATTTCGCTTCACGTTGGGTTGCGCTCTCTCGAACGATAGAATCCCTTTGTCCAACAAGTTTTGAATCTTGATCCTTAGTGCAAAACAATCGTCCGTGTCATGCCCCCTTTCCCCCCGGTGGTATTCGCATGTCTTGGTCATGTCAAACCCGGGGAACCTTGGAGGATTGTCCCTGGGTACTTCTTTGGCTACCATCCTCTTCTCAATGAGCATGGGCAACAACTTTGACAAAGATTTTGGCAGCGGGGAGAACTCCCTATGAGGAAACCTCTTATTTCGATCGTGTCCCCGGGCTTGCCGGCCCGGGTCCACGACCGAACCGGGCTCATATGTTGAGCCCGGTTAAAATTTTTGAATTTTTTTGTCGAAAGAAAGGCCCAGCCCGAGACAAACAAATTTTTCTTTTAAAAAAGACGGCTCAAGGCCCAACAAGAAAACAAACAAATAAATAATTAAGCTCCGACCCACACGCTAGAGCCCAACACCCGGTTAGACCCGCGACTCCGACCCGACTCACCAAAAACCCTACCCGACTCGCCGACCCCGTTCACGGCCGCCACACCGTGCCAAAGTCCCTCCTTAGCTGGCCGGACCACCGCGGCGGGCCTCCTCCGAGCGCCGGCCTCCGCGGCCGCCCTGCACCTCAGCCCGCCTCGCCGCCTCGACGAGGGGCGACGAGCGTCGCCCTAGTGACCGACAACGATCGAGGCTGTCCAAACCTCCGGCGAGGGGGTGGACAGCCACGAATCGGCCGGGTCTCGACGAGGGACCAGCTAGTCACCTCCTCCACCGGTCACGCCTGACCGCCATGGCCGCCGGCGGTACGCCGGACCCATCCAACACCCCCCAAAGAATGCGCCCAAACAGAGACGAACCGAGGAGAGCTGACATGGGCAAAATGTCGAACAATTGATGCGCGCGATGCAAACAATAGATTTCAGACTTGATCGGGTCTTAAACACGCCCGAGATTCGCTCCCGACAAAGCGCAAAGAGGTAGGATCGACCCTGGGGTGTCACTGGCCGGAGCTCGCGCGAGCCGAACGGCCGCGAGTTCCGGCCAGCGACCCCCCAGACAGAACAGAGCATAGACAGAAGGAGGGGCGGCGATTGCAAACCCTACCCGACTCGACGATGGCGAATAGACGGCGACCGCGAAATATGTTATAATAGGAAGTAGAGATTACCTGGTGGAGCATAACCAATTGTCCCTCGTAGACCCACGGAGCTCATTTGGTTAGCTACAGTATCAAGGGATGATCCAAGGAGGAACTTCGCCAATCCAAAGTCGCCCACATGTGCGGCCATTTGAGCATCTAAGAGGACATTGCTTGGCTTTAGATCACAATGAATGATGGGGATATGGCACTGGTGATGAAGATAATCTAGTGCAAAAGCAACATCAGTAGCAATATTTATCCTCTGAATGAAATTCACTTTTTTCGAAGGCTCATTTCCATGAGATCGCATTGCTTTTGGGTGTAACCACTATTCCAGGGTTCCATTGTCCATGAAGTCATATATAATGGCCTTAAAATCGTTTCCTTGATAATCTAACACTCGAACAAACTGTTAGTATTTTCAAAAGATTTCGATGTCGGATGTTCTTTAAAACTTGGCACTCAACAATGAAGCTCTTCAGAGCACCTAGGCCCACCAAATGAAGCACCTTAACTGCAACGATAGTTCCATTATCCTCAAGTACCCCCTTGTAAACAGAACCAAAGCTTCCAACACCAACCAAATTGACTGAAGAAAAACCATCGGTTGCTTTTAGGAGTGTTCCATAAGATACGTTCAGACATAACTCATCAATAGAACTTGAAACCGGTTCTTGTACTTGCTTCTTCCACCAACAGAGATATAGCATAGCAAGAACAAGAGCAATTCCAAGAAGGTCACAAATAATAACAGCCGACAATCTCAATACATGATGAACTTTCCTACTCTTGGAGCTACTGGAATTGCATTTAGGAAGCTGAAATTCTGGCAACCCACCGCAAAGCTTAGCATTCCCAATAACAGAAGTAGAGGTAGCACTCTTAAAGACTCCTTCACGCGGCAGCATGCCTTGAAAATTATTGTAAGATAAATTCAGAACTTTCAAAGAATGAAATACCTCCAAGAACTGTGGAATTTCCTCGGAAAAATTGTTGTGTGAGAGATCAAGTTCTTCAATGCCTCTTAACAATCTCACCGACTGAGGAATGGACCCATGGAAGTAATTGCCCCCCATCCTCAATGATAGCAATGCCACGCAATCACCTAAACTATTTGGAATTTCACCTCCTAACATATTTCCAGAGATGTCCAATGTGGTCAAAAATCTCAAGTTGCCTACTTCCATGGGTAGAACTCCCGTCAGACGGTTATAAGACAAGTTCAAAAAGATGATTTGTGATAAATTACCCATAATTTGTGGGGGTATGGTACCACTGAGATTGTTACTAGAAAGAGAGAGCTGGTTCAAAAAGTGGCAATTGGACAGTTCTGAAGGGATTTGATCTTGAAAGTTGTTTCCACCCAAAAATAGTTGAGTCAACTTGGTTAGATTTCCTAGAGAAGATGGGATTGTCCCTCCCAAGTAGTTAACACCTAACCTCAGTATCCGCAATTTTTGTAGATTCCCCAAATTCGAGGGAAGAACACCTGAAAACTTGTTTTTGGACATAATCAATGCTTCGAGGTTGACAAAATTTTTAATCTGTCTAGGAATGTCTCCAAATAGTAGATTGTCACTCACATCAAATCGGATGAGGGTGATGGATAAGTTACCTACGCATTTAGGTAGCACTCCGCCGAAACTGTTGCCAAAAATAGACAATTCCTCTAACTTCGTCGCGTTTGTCAGTGAGCAAACAAAATTCAAGTCTTCGGGTTTTCCATGCCCAAGCTGATTTTTGAAATTGGTGAACATTCGAAGCTCGTGCAAATTCTCCAAAGAGGGCACCTTACCTGAAAATTTGTTCGTTGCAAGTTGAAGCGTCTCTAGCTTTGTGCAATTTGATATTGACGGAGGAACCTGTCCCTCAAATAGGTTTACGCTAATGGTAAAACAACGAAGATTCGGAAGTGTAAAGCCTATGTCTGCAGGAAGACTCCCTCGAATTTGGTTGAATTGCACATCGAAGACAATTAAAGAAGAGATATTTAGAACTCCGGTTGGAATTGGACCGGACAGTTTGTTTATATATACATAAAAGTGATGCAATTTCGACAGGCGGCCTAAGACTGGTGGAATGCTCCCACCCAAGTAATTTTCCGTAAGAGAAAGCCACTCTAGTGAAGATAAGTTCCCGATGGAGGAAGGCATGCTCCCAGTGAGATTATTTCTATCCAAATAAAAAATCCGTAGATTCGATAATGATCCAACTTGTGTAGGAATTTTTCCGGATAGTTGGTTGTACGTAAGAATGAGGGTGACAAGATTAGAGCAAGCTGATATGTTTTCGGGAATCTTACCAACCAATGAATTCTTCCCCAGCCGTAAGATTCGTAGGCGGCTCAACCGGCTGATTTGCAGAGGGATTTCATGATCGAAATTGTTGTCTCCGAGCCACAATTCTCTCAAGAAGCTAAGGTTCCCAATATAAGGAGAGATCGAGCCAGAGAGTTTGTGCGAACGCAAGTCGAGTACTGTGACCCTTTGGTGCCTGCGACCACACGTGACACCATGCCACTGGCAGAACCCCACACTATTATTCCACGAGCTGAGCACACTGAGAGGATCCTCAGTTATTCCGGCCTTAAATGCGAGCAGCGATAGCTTGTCGGTTTCGTTTGTGGTAGAGGAGACTTGGGTAATGCACAATGCGAGCATGATACCAACGAGGAAATGGCATGATTGAAACTCTGCAAAGCTAAAGCTTCGAGGTTCCATAAGTTGAAAATTGAGAAGAAACAAGAGATATTGGTACGTGCTAACTCAACTGGACGTGAAGAGATCTATAAATGATGCGGAGGCGGCCCTTTTTTATTCGACAGCTAGTGAAGGAGACCTGTCGACCATCAACCACGGATTTGTTGACTCCATAGAATGAGGCTACTAATGCTCTTTGCGTGAACGGCACTCGTTGATTCCGTGGAACACGCATGCCTCTGAACCAAACATGACGTTAGTTCGTAGCAGGACGTTGCGTAATTCGTGTCCTATCTCTCATAAGCATTACAAGTTTAAAATGCCGTATTCTTGTATCTAGTTCTTTGATAACTGGTTACGATGAAGTCATGTGCGAATTGAAAAGGGGCAAAAAAACAAGGGGAAAGGGTATGGACGGGCGACGCCTTGGGCTCGTTTTATACAAGTCCAGCAGTGGACCAGCGGATATGAAAAGGAGTGACATGCGCTGAGAATGATTCCTTAATCAAAACAAGAATAATCATTAGTAGAATGAGAAGGTATCAGGCATCGATCATTGACCCGTCGACTCCGCGGAAGGATTTGCAGCGTCTTTTTTGTTTTTTTTCCATGTAAGCACATTGACGACAGGTCCTCAATTGTGAACAACAGACACTGCACAGCTGTTACTCTCCTCTGATCAACAAATAGTTCACCAGAAGGTGGAAAGAAGCTGCTCCGAAACAATGTGCCCATCGGAATGAAGCGAACAGGTCCTTTGGCTTGTGCCTACACAAGTGCGTGTATTCAGGGTCGGATGATGGACGCATCTAGATGGCTTTCCAGCCGTTGACTTGAAGTCAACCAAGGCCCTCAAAGTCTTAAAGTCCTGCACTTTGGAAAAGAAACTGGAATACTGATGATCAAGCGTGGTTTCAGGGATGGATGATGGACGCATCTAGATGGCTTTCCGGCTGTTGACTTGAAGTCCACTAATGCCCACAATGTCTTAAGGCCCCCCACTTTGGAAAAGAAACTGGAAGACTTGAAGATCAAGCGCGATTGATTAGTGGGTCATGGTCATCGACGACTATCACTTGACTAACAACAGCTTAATCAGTTAGAATTATCTCTTAGTTGATTGATAAACCTGATCATCAGTTAGAGACAACATTGTAAGGCATGTATGTATGTATGTATGTGTCAGTAATAACTAGTTCTATTTCAATGTTAATAGTAACTTTCCAAGAGGAAAATTTACTTTCGACCTATTTATTACTATCCTTATGTATTTCGTCCTCGTACGAGTCCCTCTGCGTCCACCAAACCACCAAGGAAAATGCCAAGACCGACCGATACAAGTGATGAGGAGATCAAAAGCGAATTCCCCATCGAAAAGTATCTTAATCAAAGACCAAGACACCTGATCCGAAGACTGAAAAACAAGTAGTCGTGCACCAAATTGCAAGCAAGGAAATTGACATAGGAAGGCACCGAGTAATGTCCAAGAAATAAACCCAATAATTTACTCAATGTCTCCACATCTAGCCCCATTGAAAAAAATCACTAGACGCTGCGGTACCAACTAAAAAAACTGTGGGGCCCTCTCAAAGTCTCCATCTAAAGCCCCATTGAAAGGAGAAAATATTCAGTGCTAACTTAGCACCACGTCATCGTCCTACGTGGCGTGCATGTTCCATTCAGAGTTCGACACGTGTCGGCTTAGCTGGAAAATGAAAAATTGAAAAAGCCTTCTTTTCACTCTGTTCGCGGGCGGGGGAAAGGACAGAGCAACAGTAAACACCAAAAATTAAAAGCCCGCTCGAATTCTCTCTCTCTCTCCTCTTTTCAATTTTCAGCTTTACCTTCTCAAGGAAGAGACTCTCTCTCTCTCTCTTTCTCCAGCACTTTGATCCCGAGCCCCCTCCCCCTCCGCCTCCGCCACCGCCACCGCCACCGGAGCCCGGCTCTCTCTCTCTCTCTAGCACTCCCCCCACCGCCTCCGCCTCTCCCAAAAACCTCACCGGTCGCTCCAAGCTCAGATCTGCCTCTGGCGCGTCGGCCCCCCCTAAAAGTCCCGCCAGTCGCAGCTCTCATCGACTCTCGGCTTCCTCGGACAGCATCGCCTTGTGCCTTTTGCGGACAACATCACCACCGTGCTTGGTTGCTGTTCTGTGTTCTTTCACGACACCGCCGTAGCTGCTATGCTGTCGTCGTGCCGAACCAGCCCCGCGTTGCGCCAGCCGCTGCCATCACCACTTGACGCCGCGCCAAGCCCGCTGATCGCAGAGCGTTCTCGTCCGTGCCGCCGTGTTGCCGTCCCGACGCTGACAGGAGCTTGCCCCGGGCTACCCACGTCTTAGCCGCCACTAGCCACCGGGACCCGAGCCCCCTCCGCCTCCGCGTCAACCATGAGGGAAGCTTTTTGCTTTCCATTTCGGGTCAACCAGCTTGGCTTATTGCTCTGTCGAATATGTTTGTGGTTGTCCATGTGATTGGAAGCTGTTGCGGAAGCCAAGCGATCAAACAATGAAATTGACAGAATAAGGAAATAAATCGGACACCAGATTTACGTGGTTCGGTCGTAGCGACCTACGTCCACGGGGAGAGCAGCACGGAATTCCACTATAGATCAAGCGATACAACGGAGATTACAACCACACTCGAGTCACTCAAACACTCTCAGTATTTCCCAAGCTCCAATTACACCCAATAACTCACACAGTGTTTAGCCCCACAATTCCTCACGAAATAATCTCTCAATCTCGCAAAAGAATTATACACAAATCTTAACACAAGATTTAATCGCTAAGAACACTTGAATTCTTGGTGTAATTCCACGAACAAAAATCCCAAGGAGATAAACCCATGCCAAGCACTCGACGTATCAACCGCGGCGCTTCAATATTTCTCTGACTTCTCCAAAGGAATCTTGATAAGTATTTATATTAAACTCACCGCCAAGGGAAGCGCAAGATTCGATCGGGAAAATAGCCTCATCCAATAGGAAAAGTAATCCAAGTGATATACGGTCAATCAAAACTAAATTTTGACTTTCCTATTTTATCTCTTCTTTGGCCAAACAACAAATCCACAATTTCCCTTTTTAACTATTCTTTCACCGCCAAAGTCCATCATTACGTTGGACTCCAATTTGTAGAGGGAAATCACCTGATTTGCTTTGATCGATTTCGGATATCCGTAAAATATCCAATTCGGAATATTTAGATTTTCGCTTTGGGCTTAAACTCGAGACATATATTCAACAATCTCCACCTTGGCTCGACGTTTGAGCCAAATCACAATCGCTTTGATAAAATCCGAATTTCGCTACTACTCTCCCACAGCCCCCGATGGGCTCAACCGCCACAGATGTCTTCCAAGTCCAAGCCTCGCTTGAACTTCGCTATAGCCGTGGACCTCATCAGAATACCAACTCCATATGCACCTTTAACCGCTCCATAAGGATTTTCCAACACAATCTCCTCAATCGCAGATAAAGCAAAACCATTGTTGCAGCCATATCTATCGAAAGATTGAATACGCACCTTATCAATATCAGCAGTTACAGTAACTGTTGGCTCAATAGGCTCCACCTCGCTATAAGCACCATCCGTGTCAATTATTTCGCTAGTGCCCGCTACCTCAGGAGTTTCTGGTTGTAACTCCACCTCAAGCTGAACACCGTTCAGAACCGTATGAACACTGCTATTAACACTTCTAGCTAGAAGTACTGGAGACTCGTCAAATATAACTTTTCTGCTGATAACAAGTGAATTTAATTCCGGGCACCACAACTTATAGCCCCGCTCACCTTGTGCATAACCTAGGAACATGCACTTTCTTTACCTTCCATCGAGCTTACCATCACTAACTCGAACATAACATGGACAACCAAATATTCTAATAACAGAATAATCAGCAACGTTACCTGACCATACTTCTTCGGGAGTCCGATATTCAATCGCAATCGATGGGGATCTATTCTTCAGGTAGCTCGTCTTACTAAGCGCATCGGCTAGAAATCTTCTAGCCATACCAGCACTAGAGAGCATTTTATGGGCCGTCTCTAGTAATGTTTTGCTCATCAACTCTGCAACATGTTGTGGTTCATTGACACTAGTGCGGTGTCTCACTATGCCTTCCTTCATGCAGAATTTGTTTAACAGCTCCGAGCAAAACTCTATACTATTGTCAGTCTGCACCTGCTTGATCGTTTTACCAGTCTCCTTTTCGATCAAAACTTTTAACTGCTTGATCCTGACAACAGCATCAAACTTGTTCCTAAGCACAAACACCCACGTCTTCCTCGAGTAGTCATCAACAACTGTTAGCATAAATCTGGCACTCTTCCTTGAAGGAAATCGCGACAACCTGCGAACATCCAAGTGAATTAATTCTGCAATATCCGTGGTTTCTCTGACAACCGTACTAAACTGCACTTCTCGCCGTTGATCTAAATCACAGCACCTGCATACATTCAGTTCGTTAGCCATATAACCACATAGCAAATTTCTTTCACTTAGAACCTTCGGGCTTCTCTCACTAATGTGTCCCAAACGCATATGCCACAATTCAGACTCTCGAACCGATGCATTCGACGTCTCTGCAGCGAATTCCGTCACTGTCTCTCCTTGAAGCTCATACAGGCCACTATGCTTGATTCCTTTCATTATCACCAAAGCACCTCGAACAGCTTTCAGAACTCCATATTCTGAAGAATACCGACACCCAGCTGAATCTAGGGCACTCAAGGAAATCAGATTTTTCTTCAACTCAGGAACATGCTTCACTCCAGTCAATGTCCACACGATACCATCATGCATTCTGATTCTGACATCACCAACACCAATAACATCGCATTCATAATTGTTCCCCAACTGCACTTTACTATTATCTGTGCACTGATAAGTAGTAAACCAGTTCCTATTTGGTGTAGCGTGAAAAGAGCAACCAGAATCCATAATCCATCCGCCAAACGACGAATTATTAGTGACAGACAAGACATAATCAGCATCATCCGAATTACCATCAGCTATAGCTGCAATATCATCCGCAGATTCAACTCTAATTTCTTTACCCTTCTCGTTCTTCAGCTTAAGACAATCCCTTCGAAGATGCCTCCTCTTGCCACAGCTCCAACAAACAACACCACCAGTTCTAGACTGACTTCGTCTATTCGAGTTCATATTACTTCTGCTAGCACGTGTACCAGTTCTTCCTCTATTTTCACCTACTAAAGCAGCAGATACATGTTCGCCAGATTCTCTTCTACGGATGTCTTCGCTCAGAATTAAATCTCGAACACCATCAAACGTCAAACTTGTTGACCCAGAGGAATTACTAACAGCAGTAACAGTAGTATTCCAACTATCAGGCAATAAGGATAATAGAATCAAAGCACGTACCTCATCTTCAAAGTCAATATCAACTGAACTCAATTGACTCACGATCACATTGAATTCATTAATATGATCAGCAACCGACGCACCTTCGCTCATCTTTAAATTAAACAGACGTCGCATCAAGTAGACTTTGTTGATCGCAGAGGGCTTCTCGTACATGTCCGACAGGGCTTTCATCAAACCCACAGTGGTCTTCTCATTCACGATGTTAAACGCAACGTTACGAGCCAACGTCAGCCGAATAACACCCAAAGCTCGTCTATCCAGCAATTCCCAATCAGCTTGCTTCATCGTCTCTGGCTTCTCCCCAGACAGGGGCACGTGCAGTTTCATCTGATATAGTTGATCCTCAATCTGCATCTTCCAGAAACCAAAATCCTTCCCATCAAATCTGTCGATTCTCACTTTTCCTTCTTCTATCGCCATCGATTCACTTTAACTTAGTCAATCCAAGCTCTGATACCAATCGTTGCGGAAGCCAAGCGATCAAACAATGAAATTAACAGAATAAGGAAATAAATCGGACACCAGATTTACGTGGTTCGGTCGTAGCGACCTACGTCCACGGGGAGAGCAGCACGGAATTCCACTATAGATCAAGCGATACAACGGAGATTACAACCACACTCGAGTCACTCAAACACTCTCAGTATTTCCCAAGCTCCAATTACACCCAATAACTCACACAGTGTTTAGCCCCACAATTCCTCACGAAATAATCTCTCAATCTCGCAAAAGAATTATACACAAATCTTAACACAAGATTTAATCGCTAAGAACACTTGAATTCTTGGTGTAATTCCACGAACAAAAATCCCAAGGAGATAAACCCATGCCAAGCACTCGACGTATCAACCGCGGCGCTTCAATATTTCTCTGACTTCTCCAAAGGAATCTTGATAAGTATTTATATTAAACTCACCGCCAAGGGAAGCGCAAGATTCGATCGGGAAAATAGCCTCATCCAATAGGAAAAGTAATCCAAGTGATATACGGTCAATCAAAACTAAATTTTGACTTTCCTATTTTATCTCTTCTTTGGCCAAACAACAAATCCACAATTTCCCTTTTTAACTATTCTTTCACCGCCAAAGTCCATCATTACGTTGGACTCCAATTTGTAGAGGGAAATCACCTGATTTGCTTTGATCGATTTCGGATATCCGTAAAATATCCAATTCGGAATATTTAGATTTTCGCTTTGGGCTTAAACTCGAGACATATATTCAACAGAAGCTATCAGGTAGATATTGAGTCTTTTCATGTTCTTCCCCTAATCCTCCTTCGATTATTAAACTGTTTGTTAAAGTTGATCTGTTTTTAACTGGGGCCGTGTCTCATTACTTGTTTATTCTGTTGAAGGTTACCGGAGGACCTTTGATTCAGCACAAGGATGATACTGCAACTATTCATCTCGACTTCAGGCATTCCATAAGCAAACTGAACTGGTACCTACACGTTTTCCCCTTTTAATCTGCTCTCTCCTTCAAGTAGTGTGCAACTTCGTTTGTAGTTTTGAGGATATATTTTGAAGGGTTTTTTTCCCCTTTACAATGACGAATCTGCTCTCTCCTTCAGGTGAGGATTTTGTTTCTTTGCTTTGCTTGGAAATTAAAGAAGAGCTCGAAAGGTACAGCTTTTCGTTTATAAATTTGGTCAAGATTAGTTGTTTGTTTGAGTCTATGGAAGCTTAGGTTTCATTTTTGGTACTTTAGAAGCTATTGCGAAGCGTGTTATTAGATGGATGTCAAGTTAAATCGGTTCAGCAGTCATTGTTCGAGGATGATGTTTTCCTAAGGTGTGGTGTTTTCATAGTTATGATTATCTACTTGCAGTTGATACTAGTATTTTTTGGTAACCTTCGAGTGCTTATTAAATAGTGATGTCACGCAAATAATCTCCCATCATATGTGAGAAAAGTTTCTGTACTGAATCGGTTGGTCTAATTCGGTACTTTTCTTGTGATTCTCTCTGTCTATCTATGTGGGTCTATCTTATTCAGCTTATTCATTATCTATACCTGCATATGCATGGCCTGACTTTGTAGGTGATCTGCAATGAAGTGAGGTATGTGTTCGACAGAGATTGAAGCTGAAAAAGATCGGTCAAACACGGAACAATGTAGAGTCTGAAGCTTGGAGATTAGAGGGAACTCGGTCTAGAGCTTATAGCCTCAAAAACAATTCTGTGGTTTTATGTACCTATGGAAACACGAAAATGGTGGCAAAATATATCTATTTGGTCAAGTCTCGTATGTGGTGATATAGATTTGGGAAATCTGGAAAGATGAGATGTTTATGAAGAAACAGATGTCAAATTCTAGCTGTGGAAATGAACTAATCTTGCCAATGCCATGCATATTAATTGTAATGTGTGCTTTGTGGGAAGTGAAAAAGCAGGAGTTTTTTGTGCCAACTAAAATTTGTGTTTGGCAATTGCACTGTTACTGTGTAAAAGGCGATCTTGTGGAAGTTTGTGTTTCAAGAACGGGTGTAGTATGCAAACTCTGCATCACAACAGGTGCTATATAAGGACTTCCTCTACAGTTAATTGCTTCAATGGTGGTTTTGATGTCCTAGGAGGATGAAAGGATGACGGGGCTAAAGAGGCCGTTCTCACATGAGCTCTAATATTACAAAGTTCGATCAACTTTAGCAGTTTTTTTATATTATGATAAACCAAGAAAAGCACTCTCCATGGACTTGCTATATGGCTGTTGATGATTGGGGAGGTAAATATAGGCTTGGAAATATTTGTGCTTAGTATCTCTTGTCCTAATACCATGTATAATTTTGTGGAACCACTATAAAATGTTTTAAAAATTTAAGCTGTTACATGAAAGTGTAATTTAATATTTAAATATTTTAATGGTCAGTATTTTGTGGGTTTCTATGCTTTGTACATAAAGTCGTTAGCTTGAAAATGAGTTCAAGCAAGGCGCTGCAGGTGCATGACATTGTCACAAAACTGTCTTTCGTAATGTGACTCTGCATCATGGGCATTTCACTTTGCAAAGATGAATATGTCAAAAGCTTATTGGAGTTGTTTCTGCTATCGACGGTGCCCTTACTTCAATCAAGAATGAACCTTTTGTTTTTGGGTGAATAACACACTTCAAAACTGCTCTTGGGGTTCTCTCTCTCCTCGCGCCAATATGCATGTGGTTGCACTCCTAATCATGAATGCTTTATTCTTAATTAGAACTAAAACATTTTAATTCATCATTGAGCCGCTAGCTACACAGCCAACAATAAACACTTTATTACTTTGGCTCTATTTGTTTTTCTGAAGATGAGTTATTTAGAAAATATTTTCCTAAAAATGATCGCTTGTATCGCTTAACAAATGGAATCTTTATGTAAACAATTATTCTATTCTATTACGAAGAAAACGGATTTTTCCTATGCTGGTTTCTAAATGAATTATAAAGGCTAAAACATTAGTAAATTAAAATTTAATTTTTTTTTTGGTTGGATAAATTAAAATTTGTTGAACACTTGATTTATCTGGTAATTTTTTGGTAACTTACAAATACTTTTATGAAATGATCAACTCTTTTTTACAAATGATCAACTTTTATTTTATCCTATAACGGATACTTATTAGGGGTGAGCAAAAAATGGTTAAAAACGTCAAACCAAATCAAACCCAATAGTTTATTGCAGTTTGGTTCGGTTTAAGAGTACTTTTTGAAGAAAAATGGTTTGTTTTCTACTTTTTCGAAACCAAATCAAACTGCTGTGAAAGAGGTTTGATTAATCATATTGTATAAATTATTAGTTTTGTCAATTAATTTTACCATTTATATACTAAGTAGCCTATTGAAATAGGTTTGATTTTCATTTTGTGTGAATTTATGAGCTGCTGTGAGTGTAGAATTTGTTTTTTTTTTTTTGGTGAAATTACAATAGATAAAGAGAAAAAGATGAAAGCAGAAAGGACGACTAAATCGAATCAATTCCCAAGAAAAGGTTTGGCTTGGTTGGTTCTTGACTGTAATATGATTTAGTCGGTTTTATTTTTATTCAAATCGTACTTATGTAGTTTTGTTGGTTTGACATCCAAATTGCACCGTGCTCACCTCCTAATAATTATCAATAAAGAAATAAGGGTTGCACAAGATTTGCGCAATTTTTTGCTTATTAACATAAGGCAAGTCATAAAGGCGACGATGTCAAAACAAATACTCCATGGTAAATGGTAAATATATGCTGAGGGAGCGCACAGGTGGAGCAATTTTTTGCAGAGAATGAGGCAAATCCAATTTGATGGCAAATGGGTCATATGTAAATAGGTGAAGTGTAATAATTTTCTAACAATAAATTTTGACGTCGCCATAGCATGTCCTGTTCATGATGGGAAGTAAATGTTTCATAATTTTTATAATAAGGCCACTTCACTGAGTTCACTCCAAGTTGGGAATAATGTATTACCATTGTTGTTGATGTCTGAACCGATCATATAGCCTCCGAATTAGACCAGAATAAACTCACAGAATCTATTGGTCAGCTAAGTTAATTTTAATCTGTCGAATCGATAGGTAGTTGGCTGATCATATCTCGAGTCTTTGTGAAATTAATAGTATTTCAATGGTCCTCTAATAAGTCTTAAAAAGTCTTCGTCGAGACTTCAATATTAAAGTCACCGGCTTGTATTCGGGATTGGCTGAACATCTTCGGCTTCGTGCGAAATTACTTATACCCGGTATGATGTGCTAGATGAAAACTTACTTCAACAGTGCCTACTGGAGAGAGAGAGAGAGAGAGAGAGAGAGAGAGAGAGAGAGAGAGAGAGAGAGAGAGAGAGAGAGAGAGAGAGAGAGAGAGAGAGAGAGAGAGAGAGAGAGAGAGAGAGAGAGAGAGAGAGAGAGAAGTGTTGAACCCATTAATTGCCAAGTGATCTCCTATGGCGAACTCAGAGGCAGGGACGAGCACTGGCAACACTTTAGGAGGCGAGTACCAGGTGTTCCTGAGTTTCAGAGGGCTTGATACTCGTCGCGGATTCACCAACGTCCTCTACCATGCCTTAAAAGATGCTGGTGTTCACGTTTTCATCGATGATGAAGAGCTTCGACCGGGCGAAATAATTAGTGGCAACCTTCTGCGATGGATCAACAACTCTAACCTATACATACCAATCTTCTCCCCAAACTACGCTTCTAGTCACTGGTGCCTCCGCGAGCTTGCGAAGATGGTGGAGAACACCTCTAAATCAAAAGATGAGAATAAGAAGGTGATATTGCCTATCTTTTATGATGTGAAACCTGATGATGTCAAGCTAAAAACGGAGTTGTACAAAAATGCCATATCGAAGTTGGAGCAACAGAAGGAGGATCAAAAGAAGTGGTGGTCTTTTGGTCTGAGGAAGAAGTTCAGCACAGAGGAAGTAGAGATGTGGCGGCATGCTCTTTGCGAAGTTGATGACACCAAGGGGTGGGAGCTGGAGAAATATTCAGGGTAACCATCTAATTGTGAATGTGAAATTTATTTTTTACAATTAGACCATAGATCTAATAAAAATTCATTAATTATGTTCCTACCCCATTTTTGCTGAATTTAACTAGAAAGTCTCAAATTCTCCTTTTATTTTTTTCTTAATTACGACATATCCATTTTTTTCTCACCTGATAGTTTTATTATAATTTCATTTTGGACCTGATTTCCACTGTATAAAAATTTGGCTTTGCTTAATCTTTTTCATACTAACTTTTGATCCATGTATGTATTAGGATTCCAAGTGTATGCTAGAGAACTTGATATGAACCTGTATGCAGTTGCATTTGTAGAGTTGCTTTCCACGTCAAAAGAACTAAATAAATCTAATATTGCAGTAAATAACCACACATCATATTTTGATTCTTCTACTTGATGCAAAGATCAAACATTTCTTTTGTTCTATTCCCTCAACTTAAACTTGTAGTGGATGTTCAGGTTTGTAATCCATCATGTTCCTCAAGTTTTGAGGGTAACGTTGAACTCTTATCGAGTCTTTAGTCCATCTTGTTCCAGTCCCCTTCGGTTCGTGCCTTTTTCTTTGGTTAAATTCTAGTTGTGGCCTGACCCACCCAAAAAGGAAACGAAATAGTTGCCTCATAATCATAAAGACAAATGTCCATACAAATAGACATGTGATAACCCATATGACTACTCGGTAGATTGATTATGAAAAGTAATTTATTGGATAAAACTCTCATGAGAGTATGGCGCGCGCACATGTGTGTGTGTATATATTTTTCAAGACATTGGATAGAAATTAATTTTTCTTGTTGTAAGTGAAATAACAATGTAGTGGTAAATTTTTAGTGTTCTTGGACACGATTACCATTCGAAAACATGAGCTCGCAAAATTAAATGCTGTTTAGTAGTTTAATTTCGGTAAAAAAACAAGAACACTTTTCTTCACTTATTTTATTTGGTTTCTTACGTGGTGGTTTTTTCTTGGATGCAATAATAGAGTACCAACATTAGATTCCTGGCTCCATCGTTTAACTGAGTGGATTTTACCTTTTGATTTGTTTATGAAAATTGATCTACAAAAGAGATGCGACAAAGACTTGTCAGGTATTTGAATAAGAACCACTTATTTATGTACTCCTTCTCTGTTCTTTTAAATTGGTTTTGCCCAAGTATTGTTGATCTCTTGACATAACTATAATATGTTATGATTATGTTATTCGTCCATAACTTTAACGTTTCTTTCCATGGGAACAATGCTTAAGATAATCAGATTGAAATTAATTGACTAAGTATATGGTTGGTCAACATTTAAGGAAATGAATTTGTTACTCTTTCTCAATTGAAACTGTTCAACTTTGTGGCAGCGATGGGGATCTAAGCAAGACGGTTGTTAATGAGGTTTTGGATAGACTCAAGACAAGACAAAGAGGAGTGACCAAAGATTTAGTTGGGACGGAGCATCGAATAGCAGCCATAAACAATTTATTAGACATTGACTCAGGTGGTGTGCAGCTTATTGGGATTTACGGGATGGGTGGCATGGGTAAAACGACACTTGCTCAAATAATTTTCAACCAACTATGTCCTCGCTTTGGGAAAAGCTGCAGCTTTCTTGATGACATAAGGGAAACCGCAAAAACCAAGGGCTTAGTCAAGCTACAAGAACAATTATTGTCCGATATCTCTAATTCTAGAGTGCCTCGTAACATTGTTAACAGTGACGATGGGAACAAAGTGATTAAAGAAACAATTTGCCACAAGGAGGTATTGATTGTTTTGGATGATGTCGATGATGGCAACCAAATCCTAAAATTAATTGGAGGGAATTCTTTGTATCCTGGTACTAGGATACTTGTTACCACTAGGGACAAAAGGGTTTTGAAAATCAGGGGATTTAAGTATGAAATTGTGCCCTATGAAATGGAGGGGTTGAGTGACAGATATGCACTTCAACTTTTTAGCAGGCATGCCTTCGATAAAAACTCTCCTCCAGCCAATTACTACACTCTTTCAAAAGACATTGTCTCTACTACGGGTGGACTACCTTTAGCTCTTCAAGCAATAGGTTCGTCGCTTTTTGGTCAGGAAGACAAAACATTATGGAAAGAGATGCTGGAGGAGCTAAGGAAAACACCTCATGATGATGTCTTGGGAAAGTTAAGGATTACCTATGATACCTTGAAATCAGGTCAACAACAGATATTTCTCGATGTTGCATGCTTTTTCATCGGTAGGAATAAGACCGATCCAATGTACATGTGGAAAGATAGTGGGTTTAGCCCAGAGTATGCTATTGATGTCCTTATTAACAGGTGCATGATAAAGCTTTTAGACGATAATAGTTTTTGGATGCATGACCAATTTAGAGATCTTGGCAGGGCAATTACTAGTCAGGAGTGTAGCAGGTTGTGGGATGGAGAGGACATCGTTCGCGAATTAAGATCAACAGAGGTAAAGTACGGCCAAATTTGAATTGACAATTGCTTACCCTGTTTTTAATTGGGGATTGCCGTTTCTGAATGGGGAGCTACTTTTCTGTTTCATTTTCTCTTCTCTTTGACGAAATAAAATTGTGGGATATTGACAAATTTTTGCTCTTTCTCCTCAATGTCATTGGCAGATCAACAAAAGCGTTCAAGCACTCGATTTAGAGTCACGGAATCAAGGTCCAATGACTGTCACTGTCACTGTGGAGCAAATTAAACGGTTCCCGCATCTACGGTGCCTTCGGTTGTGTAATGTAACTTGCCAAGGCAACTTTACGGGCTGTCTTTCCGAGTTGAAATGGATTGATTTGGGTTACTTTAATTCGAACGGCAATCTTGATCCACAGTTTATGGCAACCAATTTGCATCTAGAAAACGTGGTTGTGATGTATATTCGTGGCTATGAGTGGACAGAAGATGCGGTCCGGAGTTTAATCAAGGTATGTTAGAATCCCTCTTAGTCTAATTTTCTCAATGAAGGACAAAATTTAATGAATTTACAGTCTAATTTTCTCATTTAGTGAGAGGATCAAATGACATACGATACAAGTTGGAAGCCTAAATCCAAATTATTTTTTTCTTGTACAGACATCTAATTCTCTGTCTTGATGTTTCATTGGCTTTTGTAGGGGGCAAGGAAATTGAAGGTTCTCACTCTTCAACATAGTCAGTTGATACATAGGACACCGACCTTTTCCGAACACTCACTTTTAGAGAAGTTGACTATTTATGGTTTCGGATATTTGAAGGAAATTGATTGCTCTATTGGGAAACTAAGGTGGCTGATAGAATTGAGTGTTGAGTTTTGCGAGGCGCTTGAAAAATTGCCCGAACAAATTGGCGAACTAAAGAATCTTCAGCGCCTCTCCCTTGTGGAATGTCGCAGCTTGAGGGAACTCCCCGGCTCAGTTTCGAAATTAGAGTCATTGACGAAGCTGGATGTATCAAGGACGAGCATTACAAGATTACCAGATTCCATTGGTAGACTACAAAGCTTGTCATCTCTCAATGTATCACGCACAAACATAGAGAAATTGCCTGAGACAATGAGCAAGCTTAGTCAACTCCATATACTGAACCTATATAATTGTCATGAGATCCAGGAGTTGCCGAAGCTCCCTGGAAGTTTGTCCACTCTAAAGCTTAGATCTGATCTGTTGCAGATTGTCCCTAACCTCTCATACCTTACTAATCTAGTTGAACTGCTCCTATCCAATGCCTCTGAAGGTCATAACAAATCAAATATAATTCAGCGTTGCAACTTGCTGTGGATTGAGAGGTTATCCAAAGTGAGCAAGCAGTACTTGAGCCTTTCAGATGTCCACGCATTGTCTGCAAAGTGGCGTTCCCTTTCTTTGCTGGAAGAATCTTACCTCTATGGACTAGACTTGCAAACGCTGAAACAACTTCCGTCAAACTTGACAGTTCTAATGCTCGATAACACTCAAGTGAAACAAGCAGAACTCGATGGGCTTCCTCAGTTGGAAAAGCTGACTATCACAAGTTGCGAGCTCGTCACAAAAATATGCATTAGATCAAGTTTGAGAAAACTCAGAGAAGCCGATGTGTATTCTTGCAGCAAGCTAGTTGAAGTTCAATTTCTTGGTGTCTTAAAATCGATGGAGAGATTATCTATTAATGGATGCGAATCTTTCGAGAGGTTGGTTTGTTTGTCGGAGGAGCAAGGGTGCAATGAGCTAAAAGCTCCTGAGTTGACTGATGGTTGGAGGAGAGTGTCCCTTGTCTCAAGCTCCCTAAAGATGCTTCAAAAACTCAATCTGCGGAGGTGTGCGGTGCTACAGGAGATTCAATTTGTCTCAACGTTGGAATCATTGAAAGAATTTGTTGTTCGAGAGTGCATTTCGTTGAAATATCTAGACGGTTTGTCAAACTTGAAGAATTTGAAGTATTTAGAAATTGGAGAGTGCCAGAGCCTGCAGGTTGTTGATGGCATTGACGAGTTAGAGTTTTTGCATTTGTTGGAAGTTTATAGGTGTGGCTCAATGGAAAGGATTTTTGATGCATCAAGCTCAAAAATACCAAATGAGTGCCAGATAGCAATATGGGATTGTGGGGAGTTCGACACTCATCAATATGGTTCAAGCCTCACTTGGGAGTCTTACAGAGAGAAGATTTTGAACGGACCAATACAAGCGTCGGCTTGCGACTGGGTTCTTCTTTTTCACATAGAAATATCATGAAAGATATGCTGTTTTCTTTGGGCTTTAATTTCCTACACTCTCAAATATCTGAGTGATTGGTCTCTTTAAGAAGTTTCTTACACTAGATTGCCAGAGAATTTACTAGATTTTGGGCAATCACATTTGCTTCAGATTAAGGCCAACACTTTCCTCGCTTACATATGCTATCGTATAGAAATAGATTTACACAACCGAACAAGAAAAGAATGACACTGAGAGCAACGACCATGCACGGCGTATCTGGCCATATAGCACACATACATCGGAACCCACAAATGGTTTATTGTCAAAATCATGCGAAAAGTTTGAGTAACCTCTATATTAAATTGTCTATTATAATTGATAATGATGCATTTGACTAAACTAGATGCACTGTTGCTAGGTTTTGGCTAGCTAGGACTCTTCAAGGCCAATGAGCACAAGTGTGTGTGCGGCCAAACATATCCCGGAATTATTGTCAGGATCGATCACGAATGCGGAAGATGTCCCAACGAATCTTGCACTTCGTCTGTTTGCAATAATCTAGTCCAAAGTCGCACTTCCCACCAGTTTGATCCTGTCGTGTTCGTCGTGTAAATCCAAAAGCCGAAGCAACGAATAAGTTGTTGGGTCGACATGTCAAGCTAGAGCTAAGCTTAGTTAGGCATCTTAAACAAAATCATCATAAAGTTGCGGAGATCTCGCGCTATTCTGGGAATAAAATCTGTGGACACGTGGCATATGGATTTATGTGAGCATTTGGTGTTTGCGGTCGGTACTTAATCCGTCTATATTTTTCATTTCATACAACAATAACTTTCATAATAAATGAGGCTGAGATCAAGATTATGATTTGTTGTCATCTTATAAGGGGCAGTATCAATTTGCAGCCTATATATATAAAATCCATACATTAACTTTACGTCATTAATTGTGTTCATTTGTTCATTAATTGTGTTCATTTGTTGTATCATAATGTAAAGTCCTTGGTTTGATGGACAAACCTACAATATGGTAAAAAATTTAGGGTGACGCTATTTCCACTCCCAAATAACTAAATCCACCTCATTTATACGAAAAAGACAAAACTACTATCAATCTTTGAAGTGCAATTTAAAGCGATGGTCTCACTCATTCTTTTTTCTATTTTTTCTTTTTCTATTTAAGACAGTTACCATAATTAAGCATTTCACATGTTTTGTTTTTTAGCATATTAAAGAAAAGTGCATTCTCAAATACTTCTATAACGTTTTACACACTTCGCATAAAATTATTTTGCCAATATTAAGAAAAATATAATCTTTGATATAGTATAAAACTGAAAAGTCTCTTCATTATCATTGATCTTATAGCAATTTATCTATTCTTTGTCCCTCTTAACTGAAAAGCTCGCTTTGTTAGTGAACTGCTTGTTAATTTCATTAGTCTATAATATATATCAAATTTCTTTATTTACTATATAAAAGAATTTATTTTTTTTCCTTACTATATTGGTGAGATACTTTCATACAGAAAGATGAAATATTAGAAAAATATCTAGGAAAACACTAAAAACATTATGCACAATGATGCATCTTGATATTTATTCGTAAGTAGTTCGCGGATGATATTAATTTTTGTAAATACAAAATAATGATATTTCATTGGCATTTTCAAAAGAATTTTTTACTCTATGCAATGTTTGGATTTAATCAAATTTTATCTACTTAATAGTTTATCCGTAATTTTGATCAACAACATAGAAAAGAACAAGATTTTTTTTGTAAATTTCTCTTTTCGACAAAACAAAATTTTTATGGAAGCAATATATAACAATAAAAAAAACATAGTACCTTTTATATACTTGGAAAATCTACAACAAACAAAAACTAAACATATGAAATTCTTAATTATGGTAAGTAGATTGTACATAAATAAAAAAACTAAAAAAAGGAAAGTAAATAAATTTGAAACCACTAACTTAAAGTGTGATTATATGATAGAGGGCAATTTTGTCTCTTTAGTGAAAATTGGGTAGATTTAGTCATATAGGGAATGAAAATAGCGCCACCCAAAATTTAATGTGTACGATAAGTGTATTTGAGAATATAATTATAACTTTTGTAAAATTGGGAAGATGAGTGATTTATAGAATGCTTGATGATTATGTTGAATTAAAATTGGGAAGTTAGAAATAGTGATTGATTATTTGACGAATCTTAATTATCATAAATTACTATTTTGTTTATCTATATTCACATATATTATTTTAGTTAATTTAAATTTACGCATGGTTTTTCGTGGATTAATTTAGTAAGGTTGAATAAACCAGTTGATTTGTTATATTAATTGTAGAGATGTAGGCACGGAATTTGATGGAATTCTTTCATAGAAGTTTGAGAGTGAAGTTACTATTGGATGCTTCTTTAAAATGTAAAGATAAGTTTCAAATGTTTTTTTTTTGTAGCTGATAAAATGCAAACGTTGACACGAATGTAATTGATAAATATTTACATACACTTTAGTCATGTGAACTATCTTTTAATTTGGGTCCTTTGTGGGACCATCAAAGTTGATGGCACACACGAATCGGATGCGCATAATAACTTTTAAATGTTATAGATCCATAAACAAATATAAGTGGATCAGATGTCTCGTGCTGCCACATGTTTAACTACCACAATTACATAAGTCTTTTCTATAAGCTTTTAAAACTGATGTGTCTTGATGGATATGTGTCGATATACATTTCTTAATTGTGATTATAAGAAGCCTCTAAAAGGGATGAACAACTGATGTTATTTGGCCTAATTCCCAAAAAAAGCACAGACTTTAGCTTGAGTGACAATTTTATCTTGAATTTTTCTTTTGTCTCATAAAAAGTCATAAATTTGTACTTAAATCCCAAATTTATCCCTGTTTTTTTGGGTAAAAAATCTAGACCAGTTGACTTGGAATCGTTAATTGTCTAACGTGACTATTCCACCTCAGTAATAAATCCACGTCACTTGTTAGCTGGATTTCAAGCACTATCCTTGATCTTCTTTTCTTAGCCACAGTTTGAAGAATAACAGTGAAGTTATTCATTATCTCCTTCACTTCACCAGCAAGTTAAAAAGATTTCCAGACTGAATCTCTTCGGCTAGCCTCCATCGTTTCGTCGTAATCTGAAGTTGTGGAACTCATCGAGAGACGCCATGGACGAGATCTTCCAACCTCATGAGGAGAACCTTTTTTTTTTTTAAACAAGCCAAAGTCTATGTTGAATGGACATTAATCAATTGATCTCATTTATTATGTTGGATTCTAGTGATGGGCATTAATAAGTGGATTTTGTTGGGAAGTATAGTTAAGGAGATTCTAAAGTTGTGCCGTGCCCAAATGTTTGTAATAATCTACGAGATCTCAATTTTTGGTTAACGGGGGCCAAATTTGAGGCTCGATTAAAAAAGTTAGTGATTTTTATTGAGACAAAAAAATTTGAAATATAATTATCATTCAATATAAGATTAATATTTTTTTTTGAATTAGCTCATTATTTCTAGTAACTGTAGTCATATCATATCATCAATCAAATTTCCTAGGTCTGACTAGATCTAGCTCCCCAGTCCCATCAAAAGCCTAGGACTATGACTCATGAGATATGTGATAGGTTTCTTTAACGTCATTGATCGAGAAAATATTAGGTGAGTTTAATACTTCACGTAAGCAATGCAGCAAACCATCCATAGGTCGACACTTGGCGATGCGGGCCCACCAGTCAGATTTTTGAAAAGTCTCTGACTCTCCCATCTCCGCTGCTCCGTTAACGCCATTACTGCTCTCCTTCTTTCACTCTTCATCATGACGTCTCTCTCCCCCTTCCTCCCGAGAAAACTTCTCTCCACACGGCTAAACTTCTCGCTCACTGTCCGCCCTACTCTCTGTCTTTCCTCCGCAAAGGCGCCCCTCTAGTCATCAACCACGCCGTCGCCTCCACTTGTTGCCTTCGCAGTGGTCGGGATCGGAGCCGGAGGCAGCGGTGTGGTTGACAGCTAGAGGGGCGCCTTCGTGGAGGAAACGCAGAGCCAATGGGGCTTCGGGAGGCGACGGCATAGGCGGAGGCGGCAGCGTGGTCGAGATAGGAGCCACCGATGGTGCTCCGGGAGGCAACCGGCGAAAGGCAAATTCAAAGTGTGTGTGTTTGTCAGAGAAGGGTGTTGAATAATTAAACCCCAAGAGAAATTATCATATCACATTAATCAAAACTACTGATCAGCACCAACATTCACAAGCAACCCTCCACTGCACAAGATGCAATTAACGTGAATGTGGAGAGAATGAAAACTTTTGCAGGTGGAAAAGCGCGTGAACATAGAACAAGAAAACGAAGAAGATGGCTTGTGTAAAAGATCAGTTACCGTCGAATTGAAAAAAAGAATTCAAAACCCATTTTCAAGTAAACGCCCCCAAAGAACACGACTTTTCTCAACTCGCTCTCCTCCTCCATAATGGAATTTTCTGTTCGGAGTCAGCGTGCTGTCCTGGGTTTCTTGTGGGGATATTGGTAGGATAAGAGATGTCGTCAACGACCTAGTCGGAGCTCTTGGATTTCGGTAGGCTCGCGCGGGCCGAACTTGTCTAGGTCGCCGGAGAAACCCGCCATCAACTTCTCCCAGACGTGCAGCTTGCTCAGCAAGGGCACTCTCGGTGGGAGAGAGAGACATCGTGACGAAGAGTGAAAGGAGGAGGGCAGTAACAGCGTTAACGGAGCAAGGAGACAGACGAGTTAGAGATTTTTCAGAAATCTGACTGGTGGGCCTAGCTTGCCACGTTTCGACCTATGAATGATTTGTTGCATTGCCTACGTGGAGCATTAAACTCACCCAATATTTTCTCCCATTGGCCTAGCCCAACTGATTGCACGGAACTTCAGCCAAAACACGAGTGTCTCTACAGAATATGTTACAATACTCTCCATTTTTTTTCCTTTACAAGAAATAAATCATTGTTTATATACCAAATGTGTCATCTTTAATGTTGAGACACGTCAGGATCCATTTTACCTAATAATCTTGACCTATTGGGTAACTCGAATTAAATTATTGAGTAAGAGAATTTAATCCTTCCCAAATAATTAGATTTCATTCAGTCACCTATTATTGTTGGGCTAATAAAGCAACCTTGAAGGAGGGTTGAATAGGTTGAGTGTTGATATTTAAAAACTTTTGTGGAATATCATACAATCAACACTAAAAATGGTGATGCAAACGGATTAGCACGTGTGATCCTGGTAAGTAAATCAGAGTTAAGACAATAGATCACACATTGATGTATAGTCGTTTGGCTTATAACCAAGCCTGCGTCCACTCTTAGACCAACAACTTTAACAGGGGTTGAATTCCATTAGTAATCATTAACGCAAGTTACAATCGGCCCACTACAAAAAAGCTAGATTTTTGCCACGAAAATTTGCGACGAAAAAATTTTCGTCGCAAATTTGCGACAAATTTTCCAACGAAAATTAAAATTCGTTGGAAATTTCCAACGAATTTTCCCATGAATTTCAATTTTCCGGGCAATTATTTCATTGTGTACATTTTTCGTTGGAAAATTCGTTGGAAATTTCCAACGAAATTTCCAACGATTTTCAATTTTCCGGGCAATTATTTCAGTGTGTACAATTTTCGTTGGAAAATTCGTTGGAAATTTCCAATGAATTTTCGACCGAATTTCAATTTTATGGGCGATTATTTTAGTATGTACAATTTTCGTTGGAACGAAATTTCCAACGAATTAAAAAACACCGAGTACTGTTCGGCATTTTTTATATTCGTTGGAAAATTCGTTGGAAATTTCCAACGAATTTTTCAACGAATTTCAATTTTCCGAGCAATTATTTCAGTGTGTACAATTTTCGTTGGAAAATTCGTTGAAAATTTTCAACGAATTTTAATTTTTCGGACAATTATTTTAGTGTGTACAATTTTCATTGCAAAATTCGTGGGAAATTTCCCATGAATTTTGCAATGAAAACTTACTTCTTTGTATTCAATATTTTCGCACCCATTCTCTAAATTTTTTACATTCTCTCTCTCTCTCTCTCTCTCTCTCTCTCTCTCTCTCTCTCCCTCCGCCTCCTCCCCCGCCGCCCCCCCTCCTTCTCTCTCAGAGTCGGCACCCCCAACGCCACCATGGGCCGCCCCTGACGCCACCAAGCCTCGTTGCCAGCGAGGGCCAAGCTCGAGCTCGCCGGCCATGGCGAGCTCGGCCCTCGCCATGGCCGGCGAGGCCGCCACCCATCCCGCCTCACCGCCACCATCCAACCGACCTGATCTCTCTCTTCCTTTCTCGGCCGCGTGGGCTACTTGGAACCGCTGCTCGCCGGTCCACGGGCCTCGCCAGCCATGGCGTGTTCGAGCTCGCCTAGATCTGGGCGAGCTCGGCCCTTGCCGGCCATGGCGAGGGCCAACCTCGCCATGGCCAGCGAGCTGGAGCTCGCCGGCGGCGAGAGTGATTTTTTGACCCAAAAAAAAAATTCGATGGAAAAAAAATTTTCACGATTTTTCGACCAAAAAAAAATTGTAGTTTCCAACGAAAAAAAATTCGTCGGAAAAAAAAAAATTCGTTTCCAACGAATTTAGCCACGAGTTTTCCAACGAAAAAAAATTCGTCGCAAAATTCCAACGAATTTGAAATTTTTCGTTGGAAAATTTTCCGACGGCGAATTATCCACGAATTTTTTTTCGTTGGAAAATTCGTTGGAAATTCGTTTTCCAACGAATTTTCCAGAATTTTTCGTTGGAAATTTTGTCGGAAAAAATTCGTTTTTTTGTAGTGGCCAATGCGGTCGCGGTCCCCTTTTAGCTGATAGATCACACTATTGGGATACACAATCACTGCACTTACTCTTATAAACTTGACTATAAGCTATTACAGTGCTTAACCAGAGACAAAGAAAGATGAGAGACAATTTCTAATTCAAACGACAAGTACAGTGTATTGAGAAATTTATTATCCAATTTTTTTCTTCTAACATCATCATTGCTCTTTATATACTTTAGTCTTCAATATGTCCCGTGGAGACCTTCAAGGACGATCAACTGGCCATTTGAGAGATGTTGGGAGCTGTTATGCCAGTATTGGGATTGCTTCTACAGTTGCTTCACCGTTAGAGCAGATTACCTAAAATGTACATTGTCAGCAGTTTTGTCTTTGAAATCTGTCAGCTGCTTTTTTACTATATGACCCGATTTTTCAACTACGAAATCCAATGCTTCAACGTCTATATTCTAAACCATCAACGGTCTTCTTCTAGTGCATATCAGACCCGATACATCACTATATCCATCTAATACACACTATCATCGGTGCGAATACTAATTGACCAAATTGACATCTTCAATGATAATACCGACTGAAAGTCAAACGATATTGCTATAAGTGATCTTTCCATCTTCATCAGTGCCAAGGACTTCTAAGATCACTAGCTTGACTGGCCCTTTCAAGCTATTGCAATATACTCTTATTGGTACTTGTTCTCTCAAACGTCAATGACTAGTATCTCATCATTACTTATATGAAGGATCATTGATATTTATAACTTGTTTCACCATATGTACTCATCATTATAACCATTAGTGATAGAGATGGTTTAGTAATTATCAAAAATCTCATAAGAATGTTTTCCAACAATTATTACTTGAACAAATTACATATAGATACTGGCCCAAAAAATAAAAGAAAATAAACAACTTGTGCCTTGTAGCTGGCAAGCTTCAACAAGGGGAGGTACCATGCGAACAAAGTCTATATAAGGCAGGAAAAAGAGATCTTTCTCACTACTCAGCCAAATTTTTATGTATTCTTCAATCATAGATCCTTACAAAGCGGAAATATCGAAATTCCTACAATTTGAAGAATCGTTTTTTTCACTTCTCCTCAGAGTTCATATATCCAAAACCTCGTTGACTAAACATAAAAGTAGTCACAGCGAAGAGAGTATTCATAGACCTGGGTTCGTGGGCATGTCAAGTTCGATTTTGCTTGCTCCACTTTACAAAGTCGGAAAAGAAAGCTAAAGTCGAGTGCGGTCCCTCTAAATTTCTCAAAGTAATTGTCATGGCTTTCGCATGCTGACTCGATCCCTATTTGAGAAGTTTCGTATGATATATGCGAGTTCAAGTTGAAGAAAGAGAGAGAGAGAGAGAGAGAGAGAGAGAGAGAGAGAGAGAGAGAGAGAGAGAGAGAGAGAGAGAGAGAGAGAGAGCCTGTGAGTGGGTGATGGCTGGGCTGTTCGATAAGCAAGTCGACATATACGCGGATGCGAGGCCGACATATCCGAGGGAGTGGTACCAGAAGCTGGCCGCTCTCACCCCCTACCACGCCTTGGCTTGGGACGTTGGCCAAAGCTGCTCTTGGGGTCCTCTCTCTCTCTCCTCGCGCGATTGCGGTGGTGATTATGCTGCTATTTGATGACTGCTTTCTTCTTAATCTAAACTAAAACTATTTGATTTATTATTGAGCTAGATGTAATTTTTCATTCTACCTATTTTATATGAACTGCTAGCTACACAGCCAACAGTAAACAATTTAGTAGTGTATGCTGACGATTATATTGTTTTTTTTTGGTAACCTAAGGAACCCCCGCACGGCCGATAGCCGGGGAATAAATTCTGGGGGCGACACGTGTTAGCCACTACATACGTGCCACCGATTAAGTCACTCTGCGGCGTCCGGGATTCGAATACTTAATCTTTTGCGAGAGGAAGAGTGCGCTCTCCAGCAGCGCCGCGCACCCAGGCAGGTGGTTAACTGACGATTATATTGTTTTGTTCTCCAGAAGAACAAATTTTTTCTGTGCTAGTAAAATCGAACTTGGCATGCCTAGGAATCCATATTAGTGTTGTTCCTTAGCCACATGTTTCCATTGCATTATTTCCCTTGCGGAATGTGGGTTGCAAAACATTATTAGCAAGTAATTGCCACGGACGTGAGTGAGTCGGAACTAAATCATGCCATCCTGCATCCCTGCGTTCGGTACATCCACACTCCGCTATCCATCTCGAACGGCGAATTGTTAGCCATGATATGACTGTGGTTGAAGCCATACATTGGTTCGACCTCCCCAAATTCTACTCCCTCGCGAACTGTGTCCTTTGCAAGCCGGAGGGCATGATTGTGGTATGGGGCTATCAATCGATCCAAGTCGGCCCTAACTTTGATCCGATACTAAAAAAGTTCCTCGACGCGGCACTTCCTTACTAGAATCCTAACATCCGGTACTTGTTTGACCAATACAAGACATTGCCGTTCGCTTTTGAGAGTGCCGGTTTGGGATCTGAGGGTAACCCAATGGGACTCGACATACCGAAGGAGGTTTCTTTCGATGGATTTATGGGGATCTTAAGGTAGTGGTCCACAATGACGGCTAAAGAACAGGGAGTGGAGTTGTTGAGTGAGGGGGCTGTAACAAGTTTGAGAGGGCTTGGAGTGGTACAAAGCTGGTGAGGAACGTGGTCTATGATGCCTTTATGCTTGCAGGGAAAGTGAAAAGTTGTTGAGTGAAGGTGTTGCTCGCAATTTACCTTCATATGATTAGGGATGTTTGAAAACTGTTTCAAACAATAAGGCCACTTCTCTACGATGCAATTGGTGTCAAGATCGTAATGGCCTATGTTTTGTTTGTGTTATGTGCTAAAGTTGCCATACGTGAAAATAAATATATAAGGTAGAATTGATCTGATAGTTGCTCACATTTTTTCATTAATCTTTGCTAATCCTTTATCATTTTCTGTATGGCTCACTCATCTAATCTGGAGAAAACTAAGCTAATAATCCGACCCCACTTCTCAATTGGTTGGAGAAAGTTTCGAAAATATTGCCCTTCACCGATTCTTTTGGTTGTTAGTAAATTTCTGATAATGTTGGTAACTCAGCGGGTTATCTGACATCTAAGTTAAGGGTCATACTTATTCTAATGACGGGGCTTTGAAATTTCCACCGAGTTAACTTTTGCCAACTTTTCCCTTGACTAGACCCGCAGACTCGTCCATGGTCAGGTCCATTGTGTTTGTGTGCAAGGCTTTCAGGGTGTCTGGCACAATTAGTGAAAGATGTAAATTTCTATGTCCTCTTTGACTTTTTTTGTTTGGTCGAATCTCTTTGACTTCATCTTTATGGAATTGAACCGACATGGTCATGAGTAGTTGATATATGGAATCATTGATCCTTTTTAATTTCCATTTTCACAAGTTGAGAAACTTTTGAAATCCTGCACTGAGGTGACATGAGCGGGAAAATTATTCAAAAAGTTTTAAATTTATTGCACTTTTGTAAATTGAGTTCTAAACTTTTTAATTTTGCCAATTGAGTTCTAAATCTTTTTGCCAATTTACCAATTGAGTCCATTTATCCAATTTTAACCAAAAATCGTTGAAGAGGACACCGGTCATGTCATGTAAGACGGCAAGAGCTTATGTGGATAATTTTTAATAATATTTCAATATTTTTTGAATTTATTTATTTATTTTTCTTCCCTTCTTCCTCCTCTAGCTAGTTGTTGGGCGTTGGCGACAACCGATGACCGGCCAAAGGTGAAGACCGGTGAGGACAGGCCTTGCTAGATCTAGCGAGGTTGCACCTTGCCATCATTGGCGAGGTAGTGAGGTCGGGCTCGACATGGCTGGATGAGGCTCAGCCTCGCCAGATTTGGCAAGGTCGCGCTTCACCCAATGATGGTGAGGCTTGACGTTGCCAGTAGCCTCGTCGGCCAGAGGAGGAAGAAGGAAAGAAAAAGATAAAGAAAAAATAAAGAAAGGAAAAAATTGAAGAAAAAATACTAAAATATTATTAAAAAAATATTCATGTTAGCGTTGGTCGCATCACGTAGGACGACTAGTGCCAATGTTAGCAATTTTTGGCTAAAATTAGCCGATTGGACTCAATTAACAAATCACGTAAATGTTTGGGACTCAATTGGCAAAATTACAAGGTTTATGACTGAATTGGCAAAGTAAAATAGGTTTATGACTTTTTGGACAATTTTCTCAACATATTCTGCCATATCTCTGTCAAACATGTCAATATCAAGTGGGAAAGGAATGACTTTGGCATAGAATTTGCGAAGAACATCTTGAGTTTTAAAGGGCCCGACCCCGTTGAAATCAAATGTTCAAGGGATAATGACACAAATAGTCCCTGAAGTTTTTTCTAATGTGCAATATGATTCCTGAACTTTAGCTTAATGTTCAATGTGGTTTCTAAACTTTTAATTTGTTCAATGTGGTATCTGAACTTTTGGCACATGTTCAATGTAGCCCTGAACTTAAATTAATGGAATGACTACATTGAACATTTATCAAAAGTTTAGAGACGACATTGTACAAATTAAAATTTTAGAAACTATGTTGAACATTAAGTTAAAGTTCATGAATCACATTAAAAAAATTTAAAATTAAGGGATCACATTGTGATGAAGTTAGCAAAGATTATCTAGAGGGAGAGGTGAATAGGTGATCTTAAACAACTTTGATCAATTGAAGCGGAAATGATTGACCATAGTTGAGTCTAAATAAAATTCAGATTCAAAACAGTTTATATAGACAGTATTCTTAATGTGCAGTATGTAAAGTAAGAGATAAGAGATAAAAAAAACTGCACACAAATTTATAGTGATTTGGCTTATAGCAAGTCTACGTCCACTCTTCCACGCTGACAGCCTACTGGTTGGATTTTACTATGTAATCAAGATGAATTACAGATTCTGAGTGACAGCATTGTTATGTATGATAGAACTCTCTATCTCACACAATCACTCTTACAAAGTGTTCCTCAAGATCTTAATATTTAGCTCAAGAAAGACAAGAGGTAGGATCGGAGTATGCTCAGACTTTGGACTTGTTGATTCTCGATTTCGTTTTACCTTTTGCTTCTCGTAGGTCTCCTTTTATACTCTTCCACTACCAAACTAGTTGTTGGATAGTCTTCAGAGGATCATCTTCTAATTTTCATCTTGGACAGATTTGTATAAAATGGATTAAGTAGCCGTTGGTTGACAAAATCTGAATCCCGCTGATTCTGGTCGCCCATACAATCAAAATCTTGGTTTACATAAGTATAGCTTTATCCGTTGTAATGCATATTTGTCATAATATTTGATTGTCAATCAATTAGACTGAGATTGAGTCAATCAAAACTTTCCTTTTGTGAAATCCATGCCAGATCACTAGCTGTTGTGATTCATTCTGAATGAGTTTTGCTTCTGTGTTTGAAAAACTTCAGCGTCTGCGTCTGCATAATTACTACGTATGAAGAATTTCTAATTAAAATTTGAATATTTCATAATTAGAGGCTGAATGACTTTTATGGTAAAGTATGAATATCTTATATCTGAGTCTGAACTTTTAGTTTTGAAAACTTGTAAAGTCCGATATTTCTTTTTGAACTTCCAAAATATATTAACCTGGTATGGAATGCATGTCAGATTCACAAGATAAACATAGAGAGTTTTGTCAACTTCAAAATTCATTAGGAGTTTTCCTCAATACATTACACATTTGACCAACATCAGGAATTGTTTGCGTAATTTTCTCAACGTTTAATTGCACCGTGAAATACCAGAAGGGGTAACGAAGAGCAAACTTTGCGAGGCTCACCAATATCATCTTCGTATTGGAAAATTCCGTCCAAGGTCAGCTTATTTAAATACTAACTCGCAATTCTACGTATGTCTAATATGGCTCCATGTCCATCTAACCAATTCTTGGAAAGTCCGTCTATACTTTGCTTAAAAGATACCGTCGACAGCTGTTAGTAATTAATTGAACAATGTCATCGAGTTTATCGACAAACTCTGGGTATATTAAGCAAACATCTTGGCCTGCTGCGGAATTTCCTTCGTATTTGTCGGCCTCTGTTTTTACATTTGATGAACCAAACCGAAACCTGACCCTAGTACGAGGGGAAACCGAGTCCTTATGGCAAACTCGGAGGCCAGAACAAGCAGATACAACCCACAAGGAGTTCAGTATCAGGTGTTTCTGAGTTTCAGGGGGCCCAACACTCGTCGCGGATTTACCAACACCCTCTGTCATGGCATGAACGATGCCGGGATCTGTGTTTTCATGGATGATGAAGAGCTTCGACCTGGAGAAAGAATCAGTGAAGAACTTCTGCAAGCAATCGACAACTCAAAGATCTACATGCCTATCTTCTCCAAGAACTACGCTTCGAGTCATTGGTGCCTCTGCGAACTTGCGAAGATGGTGGAGAACACCTCTGAATCTAAAAAAGATGGAAATAAGAAGGTGATAATGCCCATCTTCTACGATGTGAAACCCGATGACGTGAAGCTGAAAACGGCCTTGTACAGCGAGGCCATATTGAATTTGGAGCAACAGAAGAAGAACAAGTTCAGCCCAGAGGAAGTAGAGAAGTGGAGACGGGCTCTCAGGGAAGTCGATGACACCAAGGGATGGGAGCTGGAGAACTATCAAGGGTAACCAATTTATAATTTTTTCTTTTTCTAGGCCTAATTCTTGAAAAAAAAAGAACTGTTCTAATAAAATGTGAGAAATAACTAGTTATATACGATAAGACATCAAAATCTTTCTTCAAAAATCAAAATTGTCTGTTCTAAGCATCCTTTTCACTTTTATACTTGTAAGACTTCAGCTTTTGAGTCTTTTTTGTTCCTGCACTCTTTTTTTCATTTTTTGAAAGAGAAAAGCCCTTATAGTTTTCTTTCCCAAGTATTCTCTGGGGACCTTCCGATTAGTTTTTCCATGGGAAAATTGACAGAGGATGCAGATGCCTCTGAGACAAAAAGTTCTTGGCAGTTGACTTCTGAACTCCATCTTCATTAGGGCCTCAATACATCGGAAGGCTCTATTTATATTGCCATTTGTCCATTTCTACATATATCGTTCCCTGCATTGTTTGTCCTCACAAATTAATGAATGTTTGGCATCCATATTGTGGAGAACATCATTCTTTTATATGCTAAACAAACATTTGTTTATGCATGATTTACACTAACCATGGTCATCCACAAAGTTTATAACGATTGAATAAAGGCCACGCAGCTCGGTTTGAGCTGTAGTCTAATCATGCTGAAAGTAATTTTAACGTTGCATAAGGAAAATATTTCTGCTAGATTTTATAGCCAAGTTTTGAGGTCATGAGATTCTAAACAGTCTCGCCAATCCCCTCCTACTTGGTTGAGGGTCCAGCTGCATACATGGATTGTTATCTGTGTCTCAACTACAATGGTTTGATTTTGTGGCAGACATGGGGAACTTGTCAAGTTGGTTGTTGACGAGGTTATGTATAAGCTTAAGTCGAGACAAAGAAAAGTGACTGATGATTTGGTTGGGATTGATGATCGCTTATCGGCCATAAACACTTTATTAGACATCAACTCCGGTGGCGTGCGGCTTGTTGGAATTTATGGCATGGGTGGTATTGGGCAAACCACTCTTGCCAAGATGATCTTCAACCAACTATCTTGTTACTTTGGAAAGTACAGCAGTTTCCTTGATGACGTACGAGAAAAGTCACAAAACGAGGGCTTAGTCAAGTTGCAGGAACAATTGTTATCTGATATCGTTAATTCTAGAGTGGCTCGCAACATCGACAGAACTGATTATGGAATGAACACAATTGGAGAAATACTTGGCAATAAAAAGGCGCTCATTGTTCTCGATGACGTCGACGAGAGCGAGCAAATCGAGGATCTAATTGGGAAGAATTCTCTGTATCCTGGAACTAGGATACTTGTTACCACTAGGAAAAGAAGGGTTTTGAAAATTAAAGGATTTAAGTATGAAATCCTATCTTATGAAATGGAGGCATTGAATGATGATGACGCACTTCAGCTTTTCTCTAGGCATGCATTTGGCAGGGACTCTCCTCTAAATCCTTACTAGAGTCTTTCAAAAGACATCGTCTCTACCACGGGAGGGTTGCCTCTAGCTCTTCAAGTAATAGGTGCATTGCTTTCTCATCACGAAGAGAGAAAATACTGGGAAGAAACATTGGACAAATTAAGGAGAACACCTCATAGGGATGTCTTGGGAAAGTTGAGGATCAGTTATGATGCCTTAAATAGTGATGAACAACAGATATTTCTTGATATTGCATGCTTTCTCATCAATGAGGAGAAGATTAACCCAATTTACGTGTGGAAAGATTGTGACTTTAGCCCCCGACATAGTATTGATGTCCTCATCAACATGTCCATGATAAAGCTTTTAGATGGTAGTAAGTTTTGGATGCATGATCAATTTAGAGATCTTGGAAGGGCGATTGTTCGTCAAGAAAATCTAAAGCACCCAATCAAGCAAAGTAGGGTTTGGAATGATGATGATGCCCTTAACATATTGAGATCAACAGAGGTAAAGTGCACCTTTTACTTGAAAATCCTTGCTTAAGATACATGTGAAGTGAAATACACAAACAGTGCAGCCATAACCTCATTGTTTGCTTGGATTGGCAGAGTAAGGAAAATGTTCAAGCACTCAAACTGCAAGGAGAAATTTGGGAAGATGCTCGTGTTATCGTTACTCCTGATGAGCTTAGACGCTTTCAACATCTGTGGTTCCTTTGGTTAAGAGATGTATCCTGCGAGGGGGACTTTAGAGGTTGTCTTTCAGAATTGAAATGGATTCGTTGGCGTTGCTTGGATTATCCTTCTTGGCTAACTCCTCGAGTTTTTAAAGCAACCAATTTGTGTCTAGAGAATCTAGTAGTGGCAGAGCTTTCAGGAGATCAAATCACAGATGGTTTGGTGGAAAGCCTAATCAAGGTATGTTAGCATTAACCTATAGCAGAAAAACTGTCTCAATTTAAGAAAGAATCAAGACGGTTTTGGTCTCTCTATTGCAATACTTTTGCAATTAACCGTTTGTCATGTGGTTCATTCACTTTTGCAGGAGGGAAAGAAATTGAAAGTTCTCACTCTTGAACATAGTTTGGGCATAACTAGAACACCTAGTTTTCCTGAATGCTCAGCTTTGGAAAGATTGACTCTTCAACATTGTGCTCATTTGGTAAAAATTGATCGCTCCATTGGGAATCTAAGGTGCCTCATTCACTTGAATGTTAACTCGTGCAAGAAACTTCAAGATTTGCCTGAGAAAATTGGAGATCTACTAAACCTTCAATACTTCTCTGTGAGGGACTGTTCCAGCTTGAGTGAACTTCCTGACTCTGTTTCGCAATTAACATTGTTGATGAAGCTGGATGTATCGTCCACGATGATTACGAGATTACCTGATTCTATTGGTAGACTAACACGTTTGGTAACTCTCAAGATCTCATCCACGCCGATTGCCGGACTTCCAAACTCCATCAATGATTTACAGAGTCTTTCGTCTTTCCATGTAAGTCACAATGTGATTGAGGAACACCCCACCTTCATGGAAAACTAACAATTTTTACGAGTATTCAAATTGTTAGGTGGGGGTCATTTTGCAGCACAATGGGAGTTACCTAGCATCATTGGAAGGTTAAGGAATCTAGAAGAGTTATACGCGGATTATTTTCCAGAGCTAGAGGGTGAAGTTCCTCCTGAAATTGGAGAATTGTCCTTGCTAAGAATCTTAAGCTTAAAGCATACTCGGATCGTTAGGGTGCCTGGGACTATCAGCAAGCTTCGTCGCCTCCAAACACTGGACTTAGAAGGTTGTGATGAGATTCAAGAGTTGCCGGGGCTTCCCGACAGTTTAATCATTTTGCGTCTGAAATCCAAGTCTCTACAGATAGTCCCTAACATCTCAAACCTTACCAATTTAGTTGAATTGCTCCTATCTGATGGCTCTGAAAATGGGAACCCTTCAAATATAATTCAAACTTGTGACTTCAGTGGATCGGGAAGCTATCCAAACTGAAAAAGTTGGAATTGTGCATTTTAAATGTCCCCTCACCGCCTACAGAGCTGAGTTCTCTTCCTTTGCTCAGCCAGCTTACTTTAACTGGACTAGACCTGCAAACCGTCAGGAAACTTCCATCGTCTCTGCTGGAGTTGGAACTGAAAAATGTCAATTCAATAGATTCACTATCGTCGAACTTGAAAAATTTGATAGAATTGAGGCTCTTTGCCACTCGAGTGAATGAAATGCATCTCGATGGCCTTCCGCAGTTGGAAAGGTTGACTGTGTCGGAGTGTGAACTCCTTGAGAGATTGTGCATTGTGTCAACCATAGCGAAACTAAAAGAAGCCGAGGTATCTTCTTGTGCAAGGCTAGTTGAAATTCAATTTCTCGGTGTATTGGAATCTTTGGAGAAGCTTTCAGTCGAAAAGTGCTATTCTATGAGAAGGCTTGGCGGCTTATCAAACTTGAAAAACCTGCAGGATTTAAAAATCCAGGAAATCCCCGAGCTGCAAGTCATCGAGGGCCTTGATGAATGGAGACGACGTGCCACAAGCTGGAGACATACAAGGTGCGTCTTCTACTTACTATTCACAAACTGCACGCACTGGACAGTGCCCTTTCCCCTGTTTTGTTTCTTCTCAAACATAAAACTGGAAGGCCCACTGGGAGGAGTCTCTGACGGATAATCGCATAGATGATAATCTTGTTTTTTTTTTTTGTCGAAATGATAATAATCTCGTTAGAACTCCTAAACATGTTGGCCAAATTCTATTTTTGGTTACTTGAGTGTTGAACCGATTCTAAAACGTCAATTAACGATCAATCTCATGTTCGACAGCATTTGGTCGTCGGAATTCTCCACCTTGAGCATTAAATGGATTCATTTCAGAGTCTCTATCATCATGTCCTACGAACTAATGGAACTCGTAGAACTTAACGATGCCTTGCTATTGCAGGTCCGACACCTCAGGAGAAATGAGTTTTGTCCCCCAACCGGATTGTTCCAAGGGACTCACGACATGTTTCTCAAGCATATTAGACGGTATCTGCAAGCTTTTCTAGTTTGTTAACTGATGGCTTGATATATGACTTCCATACTCTTCATCAAACTTGGATGGAAATCCCTGTCAAGAAACAAGTACTACAGAGAAAAAAGAATGCATATTGAACCGGGACTTGGTCTGCTCTGAGGATTTATTGCCCATTTCTCCAAGGTAAGTCAATGACATTGTGGTTCGGCGATCAATATGACATCTTTCGTGAACTACGTCCTTCGCAAGCCAGGAGGCATAAGCGCCATCTGGGGCCATCGAGTTCAAAGTTGGCCCTACCTTTGGTCTGACTAGAGAAACTACTCCGACCGATACATCGCCTTTGCCGTTTCCTTTTCAAGAGAGCGTTGGTTGGGGATCCGAGGGAAACCTGACGCTGCTCGATAAGGAGGATTTCAGTGATGGACTTGTAGGGATTTTGAGATTTCTTGTATTTCTAGGCTTGAGCAGAGGATACGAAACTCGATGGAGCATTGAGTCGAGACAGAGTGAAAAATGCTGAAAATGCAAGTGTGATAGGATGAGAAGTAAGCTAACAATCCCACCCTACTTCCCATTTGTTTGAAACGTCGGATAAGGCTGGCCGCTCTACCCGTGAGCTACAAGGTTCCATTTGCTTTACGTGTTGGAATTAGGAGAGGTACATTGATGTGGGGCATGTTGCCAACGCTATGAAATTTGATGCTCTCGAGTGAATTCGCATTTCAAATGGAAAATAAATCAGGCCTTCATCGTCTAACAGCTAGCTACCTCAAACTTCTAAAACAATTGACCGGTGGTTTCACAAAATTTCTCTAGAAATGTCAACACTTTTCGAAATTTAGGAAGATTAAAAGTTGGTCTGTGATTAAAATTAGTTGGTATTGGATGCGTACGTCAGTCAAATTAAGATCAGCGATTTCGAATAAAAGTCAATAACTTCAAAGACGTTGGTGAGTCACTAGAGTAAACATTGACAAATTATTAAAGTAGTTAGTAATCTTCGAATTATGAAGAAAAGTTCATACTTTTCAATGTCAAGCAAAATTAAGAGTGGGTAGACAATAATTAGTTGATATCTTAATGTGACGAATCGTGGCGGAGTTACGGGGCACAGAGACAAATTATTAGGATTCGTAGCCGCAGGTTAATGTGAAGCTAAAATTAGCTAGAAAAGCTTTTTTATGCAGCTTTTTCTCCGTTCTTCCCGATGTACCAGATGGATTTCGATGAGTTCGTATGTGGGTGACTAATACGATAAGGATATAAAGAACTTCACTATGCCGTTAAATCCTTCCATCTGCTTCCTTTTCTCGAGGGCTCATTCCGGATCAGGGTATTTTTCATTGGAGAGCATCAGGAATACTTTGGTTCGACGGGGAAGCAGTAGCACGACAAGGAGGGGACTGAACTATTAATACGGAGGTTGGGCAAAAGAAAAAGAAAAACAAAAAAGAATTATGGAGAAAATAGTTGCTTTATTTATAAACGGCTGTGGCAGGAGCATATATTGAAAATTCAAAAACCCCGCATCGTCGTCTGAAAATATAAGAGTGTCCGTATGAATCAAAACGATAATGGTTTGAGAATAATAAGAGGCAGTGCAACGAACAAAGCAGAAACTAAGATCCAAGGCAAAGACGACGCCCGCAGACGCTGATCGGGAGCAGAGATGGTGGGTCTGTTCGACAAGCAAGCGGAGATTTACGTGGACGCTCGCCCAACATAGCTGGCACACTGGTACTCCATGCTCCCTCTCGTACTCCTTGTCACTCTCTCGCTGGGACATCAGCACTGGCAACGGCCAAGCCGCCCTCGGCGTCAGTCCTCTCTCTCTCTCTCTGCGCGCAAGATTAGCAGCAAGTTTAATGTTTGTGTTGATACGATCAAACCAACATTGATCGTGAATCGTGACGTCGTAAGCTCCACTTCTGGATCTTGCAAAAAAAAAAGGGGTTGGCCAGATATGATCGCATATCACGCGAAATTCGACACTTTCCATGAATAATATAATTACGAATGCATGGAGGATTTTGAGGAGCATTCATTCATTCACATACTCACCTTGTATCAATATTTTCTTATCGTTTGGTTTTTGGGGGTAATTGACTAGACGTAGAAGTTGTAGAGAATGAGCGGGATTAGCTCATCCTGGGTGAATATTAGGACTTCGCTTCACTTCAACACTTACCTGAATATCTCAGAACTACTTTCAACTCTTCTCATTGATAATGAGAAGATGATTTATTTGATTTGATTTTGTTTGGGGCTAGCATTGGCTGCACATTGACTTACTAATTGCTAACTGAAGGTGGTCATCCTCCAGTTTCACGTAATTTATCTCATCCTGTTAGTGTTTGTTTGAATGTAAACCTTAAAACTGAAGTTCTACCCGTCTCAGTGTCTTCCAAAGCTTCTTTTCCCTGTCGTTTTTCTTTTCCAAATGTGCTTCTCTTACCTTCTCTTTGCTTTATGATGATAGATCTTTCTCCAGGCTCTAGATTGTATGAATAATTTTCTTATCAAGTTTATCACATAGAGTCCAAAAATGATCACTGGTCATCAATTTCAAAGCTCAATATCATTCATTCCTACCGGATTGTTGTTGTTACGTACAACTCTGTTCATATGCCCTGCACTTGCTTGTAAAATAGGTAGCCGAGCACGAAGACCAGGTGATTGCCACGGACTCGAGCGCAGCTCAGCTCAAATGGGCCATGCAGGATCCAAGGGTCCACTCCACTACGTCCACACCCCAATGCCCATCTCTAACGACGAAATTGTGACCTTAATTGGAGGTGAAAATTCAGTGAATTTGATTATGGTGGCTCAAGCCGTGCACTGGCCTTTTTTTTTTTATCGGGAAAAACAACTTCATACATCAAACATTAAAAGGATAACAAAGGCTTTGAGTTTCTGAACATAAAAGATCCTATTAAGAGGCAGGACCTTCCTGTGGTGAGCTTTCGCTAGCCAATCTGCTGGTTGGTTTGTGTCATGTGGGCTGTAAACAACTTCAAAGTGAGTGGATCGTGAAAGCCTCTCCCTGCAGTCCTCTAAAACAGCCCGCAAAGCCCACGGGCCCGGGTCAGAGCCCCACAACCAGGTTAGCGATTGATGACGCGCTCAGTTTTCAAACTCACGCTCAGATCAGTGTTCCGCCGCAGATCACCGTTCTCCTGCCAGTACGCCAGGGCTACTCTCAAAGCTAGGGTTTCAACTTCGAGTGGCGAGGAGGCTCGTACGTGTTCGGCGAACCCCGCAATCACTCGCCCGAAAGAGTCGCGACATACTCCCGCCGCGGCACCTTCTCTTTCCCCCTCAATTATCGAGCCGTCGATGTTGAATTTCACATGCCCCTTCTCCGGCAGGCGCCACTGCTCAGGTAAAGTTCTCCACTTTCTCGCTCTATTCTGAGCTTCTGGGTTCCAGCGTTTGAAGTCATTATCTGATTTTACGGCTTGATCGATGATTGCACCTGGATGGAGCTCGCGGGATTGGAAAACCGGCAGGTTTCGAGCCTTCCATATGCTCCAACGAATGTTGGCTAGCAACTCCATAGAAGGTATGTTTGAACTTCGTTTTGCAAATTCCAGCACCCATTTGTGTATCCCTGTGATTTCGTTGCTTGAAATGCAGATGTTCAATCTCGGATCTGACCGAACCTTGGATGCCCAACTGCAAAGGAGAAAGAGGTGCTTCATGGTTTCTGGGAATTGTCGACGAAAGAGATATAGTGGGTTAGACATAATCTTCCGCCTACACAAGTTCTCGCAGGTGGGTAAACTATTCTGGCACAAACTCCACAAAAAAAATTTGATTTTTGGCTGCGTTGGTAGGTTCCAGATACTTCTCCATAGGGTTTTAGGAACTTGGTAGGAGGAGGAGGGTAGGTTTCGATTCTGCTGGTGTTGTGCTGGTTGCATGCTATTATAGGCATCTTTAACAGTGTAAAGACCAGTTTTACTCCCGGTCCAAATGAGTTTATCTTCCTTCAGGTTGGTGCTTGGTGGGATGGCCAAGATCTCCTTAACAATATCCTCCCCAAACAGGCTATTGAGTTTTTGTTCGTCCCACCATGTACCTCCTTGAGCTAATAATTCCTCTATTTTGCGGGGGTCACCTAAGTTAGCCAGCCCTCCAATCTTGCCCTGCGGTAGCCACTTGTCTTCACGGATGCTAATTGACTTCCCATTGCCCACAGCCCATCTTGTTTCCTGTGATATGGTATCCCTGCCCATCAATAGGCTCTGCCATCCCCAAGAGGGTCGGGGACCTTTGCCTGCAGCCCAGAAGTTCCCATTGGGAAAGCATATCCCTTTTACTAAACGGCTCCACAAGGATGAGGGGGACTGTATGAGCAGAGGAAAGCCAACTTGAGAACCGCCCATTTTTTTCCAATGGATTCCCGCCCTTGATTCATTCTGTTTCGACCAAAAGTTGGCTATTCTCTGCTCAATCGCTTTGCACACGGAAATAGGGATCTTGAAGATAGACATTGCGTATTAGGGTAGTGCTTGCACAACTGATTTTAGTAAGGTTTCCTTCCCCACCCTAGACATAAGCTTATTCTTCCATCCCTCCAATTTCTTATTCACTCTTGCAAGTATCCAGGCGAACATTTGCTTCTTCAATGCAATTAATTCTAATAAAAGACAAGTTATTAAGGCGAAGAGATCCGAATAAATCATCCATGGTTAATAGCAAACAGTTTTGTGGAGAATGCATCAAATCCAATCTTTGCTATATGAAGGAAATTTTTGTAGTTATGTAGAGTCTCATGTGTCATCATGAAAGGTGATTCATTTGGAATATTTTGTTATTATATACTTGTATGGATAAGTTGTGAATTTACAATATTGGACTGGGATCTTAAATAAGTCCAACTGTAGATATAGCTATAGAATAATCATATATGATTTAAATGTTTGATAATCATATTTTTATAAATTAAAAGTTCAAAAATGAATTCAGAACAAATGTTGTGTCCATAGCCAGAAGCCATGTGACAAAACTCAAGAAATTGGCGTGCGAAAAGGTACACCTTTATGTGTCCTTTTTATCGATTTTTCTAATTCGTCTTTGCCTTATTATTTTTAAATCCATCGACTTTGTTGACTATATTTTGAAAGGTTCACAGACTGCAAAGTTGCCTGTACGCATTTTTTAAGACAAATGGGGTCAAATTCCAACATTCACGTCTGATCTTTATTGCGTCCAGTTTAGGTCCAGAGCTCCAAATCGATTGACAGCTGGTTTATGTATCGACTTTTTGTAAAATTAAATGGTCTAAAAAGTTTTCGTTGCGTCTTTAACATGGAAGCCCACGACTTGTGTTCGAAGACAACAAAAGATCTTCGGCTTCGTGCGAAATTGCCTATAGCCGGGACAGTGTGCAGGTTCAAAAAGTATTTCAACAGTGCCTATGAGAGAGAGAGAGAGAGGGGTGACCCTGCTAAGTGCGAAGTGAGCTCCTATGGCGAACTCAGGAGGTGAGTATCAAGTGTTTCTCAATTTTTGTGGGCTTGATACTCGTCGTGGATTCACCAACAGCCTCTACCACGCCTTGGTAGATGTTGGGATTCGTGTTTTCATCGATGACGAAGAGCTTCCACCAGGTGAAACATTTAGTAGCAATCTTCTATGAGCGATCAATGACTCCAAGCTCTACATAACCATCTTCTCCCCACATTATGCTTCAAGCCACTGGTGCCTCCGTGAGCTTGCAAAGATGGTGGAGAACACCTCTAAACCTGAAGAAGATGGGAATAAGAAGGTGATATTGTCCATTTTTTATAACGTAAAACCTGATGATGTGAAGCTCAAAACCGATTTGTACAATAATGCCATATCGGAGTTGGAGCAAAAGATGGAGAATCAGAAGAAGAAGTTCAGCCCAGAGGAAGTAGAGATGTGGATACGGGCTCTCAAGAAAGTCGATGCAATCCAGGGATGGGAGATGGAGAAATATCGAGGGTAATCATCTAACCGTAAACATGAAAACTATTTTTTACAACCAAGTGATAGATCTAAAAAATGTTCATTAATTATCTGCCAACTCCAATTTCTTTAAATTTAAATAGGATGTCCCAAATTCTTCTTTGAACTTTTTTAAATCATGGGATATCCAAAAATTTTCTGACCTTGTAGGATAATTATAATTCCATTTATTACCTCATTTCCAGTGTATAAAAAATTGGCTTGGCTTCATCTTTTTTATACTAAGTGGATCCATGTATGTGTTAATATTCATCCTGTATGCTAGAGATTTGATTTTGGAACTGTATGTAGTTGCATTTGTGAAGTTCTTTCTGCGTCAAAAGAAATAAGTAAATCTAATATTGCCATGATTCATCACGCATTTATATTTTGATTCTTCTACTTTTTTTTTTGCAGAATTTTGATTCTTCTACTTGATTTAGAGATCTAACATTTCTATTCACTAGGCAGTGTTTGGATTAACATTATTTAAGATGATCAGATTGAAATTAGCTGGCGATTACATAATAAGTTGATTCCCTCCAAAAAAATTTGACCTCGCGTTCCCACCCGATTACTTAGTACATGGTTGGTCAACATGCAAGGAAATGAATTTGTTACCTTTTTTCAATTCAAACCGTTCAACTTTGTGCAGCGATGGGGATCTAAGCAAGTCGGTTGTTGAAGAGGTTGTGAATAGGCTACAGACAAGACAAAGAAAAGTGATCGGCAGATTTAGTCGGAATGGAGGATCGAATAGTAGCCCTAAACAATTTATTAGAAATCGACTCCAGTGGCGTGAGGCTTATTGGAATTTACGGGATGGGCGGCATAGGTAAAACAACACTTGCCAAATTAATCTTCAATCATCTATGTCCTTGCTTCGGGAAAAACTGCTGCTTTCTTGATGACATACGCGAAACGGCAAAAACCAAGGGCTTACTCAAGCTGCAAGAACAATTATTGTCCACAATCTGTAATTCTAGAGTGGCTCGCAACATTGGTAACATTGATCATGGGATGAATAGGATTGGAGAAAGAATTTGCAACAAGAAGGTACTAATTGTTTTGGATGATGTCGATGAGGGCAACCAAATCCAAGAACTAATTGGAATGAATTCTTTGTATCCCGGTACTGGGATACTTGTTACCACTAGGGACAAAAGAGTTCTGAGAATCAGGGGATTTAAGCATGAAATTGCGACTTTTGAAATGGAGGGGTTGAGCAATAGAGACACACTTCAACTCTTTAGTAGGCATGCCTTCAATGACAACTCTCCTCCAGCCAATTACTACACTCTTTCAAAGTACATTGTCTCTACTACGGCTGGACTACCTTTAGCTCTTCAAGCAATAGGTTCATTGCTTTTTCAGAAAGATAAGAAAATCTGGGAAGAGATGCTTGAGAAGCTAAGGAAAACACCTCATGGGGATGTAATGGGAAAGCTAACGATTAGCTATGATGCCTTAGAAATGGATCAACGACAGATATTTCTTGATGTTGCATGCTTTTTCATTGGTTAGAATAAGGCTAATCCAATCTACGCGTGGAAAGATTGTGGGTTTAGCGCAGAGTATGCTATTGATGTCCTTATTAACAGGTGCATGATAAAGGTTTTAGACAATAATAACTTTTGGATGCACGATCAGTTTAGAGATCTTGAAGGGCAATTGCTAATCAAGAGCGTACCAGGTTGTGGGCTACAGATGACATCATTTGTGAATTAAGATCAACAAAGGTGAAGTATGGCCAAATTTGAATAGAGAATTGCTTATCCTAGGAGCTACTCTTCTGTTTCATTCTTCCTTCTCTTCAACCAAATAAAATTGTAGGTATTGACAAATTTTTGTTGCTGCTCCTCAATGTCATTGGCAGACCAATGGAAGTGTTCAAGCACTCTCTGCATCGGGGTTATTCATTCGACCTTCTATAGCTGTCACTCCAAAGCACTTAGAATGGTTCCCACATCTACGGTTTCTTTGGCTGCGTCATGTAACCTGCCAAGGCAACTTTACGAGCTGTCTTTCCAAGTTGAGATGGATCAGTTTGCATTACCTTTATGAAAATTCTTTATTTGACTACAAATTTGATCCACGTTTTAAAGCAACCAATTTGCATCTAGAAAACGTGGTTGTGATGAATCTTTTTGGCATTGGGTTCACAGAAAATAATGTCATGAGCTTAATCAAGGTAAGTCGGTTTCCCTCTTAGTCTAATTTTCTCATTCCATGAAGGAGAAAATTTGATGGATTTATAGTCTAATTTTCTTATTTAGCGAGAGGATTAAATGACAAATGGTACAATTTGGGAGCCTGAATCCATATTTATTTCTTGTACAGGCATCTAATTGTCTGTCCTGATGTTTCATTGGCTTTTGTAGGGGGCAAGGAAATTGAAGGTTCTCACTCTTCAAAATTTTTGGTCCACGTATAGAATTTCAACCTTTTCGGTATACTCAGTTTTAGAGAAGTTGACTATTTTTTCATGTCCACTTCTGGTGAAAATTGACTGCTCCATTGGGAAGCTGAGGTGGCTGACTGACTTGAGTGTTGAGTCATGTTCGGCACTTGGAAAATTGCCTGAACAAATTGGAGAGCTGAAAAATCTTCAGCACCTCTCTGTTAGGGGTTGTGGTAGATTGAGTGAACTCCCCGAATCAATTTGGAAATTAGAGTCGTTGAAGAAGCTGGATGTATCATACACGAGTATTACAGGATTACCGGATTCCATTGGTGGGCTCACAAGCCTGTCATCTCTCAATGTATCAAACGCACCAATTGAAAAAATGCCTGGGACAATGAACAAGCTTCGTCACCTCCAAACACTGGACTTATCTTTATGTCATGGGATCCAAGAGTTGGCGAAGCTCCCCAGAAGTTTGACCACTCTACGGCTGATATCTAAATCATTGCAGACTGTCCCTAACCTCTCAAAGCTTACTAATCTAGTTGAACTGGTCCTATCTGATGTTTATGGATATACGGGCAAATCAAGTATAATTCAACCTTGCGACTTGTGGTGGATTGGGAGGTTATACAAACTGAGAAATCTGGAGTTGTGCCTTTTAAATGTCCACGCACCACCTACAGAGTTGGGTTCCCTTTCTCTGTTGAAAGAACTTACTCTAGATGGACTAGACTTGCAAACCCTCAAGCAACTTCCGTCAAACTTGACATTTTTGCAGCTCTATCGCACTCGAGTGAAACAAGTGCAACTCGATGGGCTTCCTCAGCTGGAAAAGTTGATTGTCAAAGAGTGTGAACTCCTTGAGAGATTACCCATTATGTCAAGTTTGAGAAACCTGAGAGAAGTGGGAGTGTCTTCTTGCCCAGAGCTAGTTGAAGTTCAATTTCTCGGTGTCTTAAAATCAATGGGGAGGTTATATATTAAGGACTGCAAATCTTTCGAGAGGTTGGTTTGTCTATCGGAGGAGCTACAAGCTCCCGAGTTTGTCTATCGGAGGAGCTACAAGGTCCCGAGTTGACTTATGGAAGGAGGAGAGTGTCCCTTGTCTCAAGTTCCCTAAAGATGCTTCAAGAATTCCAGCTGTCTAGGTGCCCAGAGCTACAGGAGATTCATTTTGTTTCTGCATTGGACTCATTGGAAGAATTTTCTGTTGAAGGGTGCATTTCATTAAAAGGGTTAGGCGGTTTGTCAAACTTGAAGTATTTGAATGATTTAAGTATTGAAGGGTGCGAGAACCTGCAGGTTATCGAGGGCATTGACGAATTAGAGTTTTTGTATCGGTTGAAAGTTTATGGGTGCAGATCAATGAAAAGGTTTATTGATGCATCGAGCGCAAGAATACCCAATGAATGCCGGATAAAAATAAAGCATTGTGGGGAGTTACTTGATGGTGGTTCATATCTTTCTTGCGTCACTTGGAATTCTTACAGAGAAAAGATTCTAAATGGAACAATACAAACGTTGGACTCTGAAACAGAAACAATGGACTCTGAAACAGAAACAAGGGATCCTCTATTGAAAATGGTGCGCTTTCTTTCTAGTCATAGATCATCACTGATTCTTCTGCTTTATTTACTCACTCTTTCTGATCTATTCTAGCTAAGAGAGACAATAAACTGATTTTAAATTGCATTACCAAGGACAATTTCATTAAAATTACCCATCTTACTGGGAATCTTTGTATGCTAGGTTTGTGTCAACTTCGGTGCTATCACAATTATTCTAATGAATGGAGCCTATTTCTACTCTTAAAAATTGATGATGAAACTTCATGTCCTTTCTTTTCTTTTACTTGATAAAGGGCTTGCAAGCCCTCCTATGCATCACATGGTGGTGGTGCCACCATCACCACAAACGGAATCATACCTGCCAACAATCTAGCGAGCATCATCCCCAGCCACCACCTTTGTTGTGGGCCATTTCCTACAACTATCATACCAGTACTTGATTCTCGCAAAAGTCCACTTTTTTCTCCAAAATCTGACTTCCTTCTTTTCTTAACTTGATGAAGTCTTGGGGAAAGTCATGAAGAAGTAGATCAAAGATTAAGAATTGCTCTGTTCCAATTTCAAGGGAATGAAGATATGCGAATTCGTGAATGCTACTTGATTTGAAAGGATTTATGTTTGATTGATGCTTTAGAAAGCATTTTTGGGGTGATTAAGTGTGAGGAAAACTCTTTATGTTGATTCTTCAAGGTGCTTGCTTTTGGTTGTTTAAACTAGGGATTATTGTCATATGGTATTTGGGGATTTTGACATTTGCTTCATTAAAATGTTTGATGGACTTTAGATATGATATTTTTGAACCTCCCTCTCCTCAGCAAGATAATGGTGATAAGGATGACAACAACTAAAGCGAGGATACTGACTCTAGCGACGGTGAAAGCAAAAACTTTGAGGACATTGAAGAAGCCTACTTCAAGAAAGGGTGTAACAATGAGGATGACAATGATGAGGACGACAAGGAGAACGAGGAGAAGGACGGTGGCTACAAGGACATCAAGGACAATGAAGGCAAGGATGATGAGGACGAGGACGGTATGAGGTTCTGCAGTTGTCTTGCAGGCCTCCATCTGTTCATTCCGTAGATGACGGCGACAGCAACGGCAAGGACGAGGGAGAGAGCAGGGAAGAAGCCAAAGAAGAGGTAAGAGACGACTAAAACTCTGCCGATATTCCTTCTCTGTTCGAAATTTCTGCTGATTTTGGAAAAGCTGAAATTAAATCTTGCCTGTAAGGGCTAACACAACACTTACAGGGAAATTCTGTTTACACAACACTAAAACTCTACCTATTCCGAATAGGTAGGTGGGGAGTTCGAAACTCCCTTCCTCCGGATTAGGGGGGGTCTCCAGGTGGGCCTACTAGGGGCCTGCCGAGCTCCTTTTAGGAGCTCCAAAGTCCAAAAATACACTTGTCAGGCAAAAAAAAAGGATTATAAGTTACTACATTTAGATGATATCTTAATGTTACATATATTAAATGAAAAATGCATGGGCATTTTCGGAATATACAAAGCCAAGAAACTTTCGTACTTTCATACCCGGTGAATTTGTTTTTCTAGGCTTCAGCAGAGAATGAAACTTATGGATGTTGGATTGCGTCAAGCAGGTAAATGTGTATTGACAATGCAATATGGATATAACAATTCTGTTTTTAGCCAGACTCGATCTGATGATTGACATATGTAAGACGGTATTTTATAAAGTTAATGTTAATCGCGTTTGAATATCAGTCAATGATTTCAGTAAATTTTCCAATGTTATTACCGAAGGTAAAACTGTTCTTTATGGATATAATGGATGACATCTATATATTTAAAATCAACACCTAATTTAGTACATGCAAGCATAAAGTAAATGTGAAAACAAAAAGTACATTCAAGGATTAATGAAACGAATTGCAACTGAGTTCCGGCACGTAGAGACAACGGCGCAGGAAGTGTGCATGTGTTATGCTAGCTGTATATGTTTTTTGTTGTATTCTTGGGTTGCTACAACTACGTTCACGCCAAAATAGCGGACAAATGATATCTGAGTAGCTTCATGAAAGTCAAGGTATCGAAGCTAAGCTTCCTTATCCAACATTATAAGACCAACTCCAGTAGATCTAAACATAGTATATATGAACCTAAAAAATTTAGGATTTTCCAAATGACACGATTGGCGAATTCTTTTAGTACACAAATTGCATTAAATTATATCTATTGTAGGAGTACGTTATAATATGCTGCAAGTATAAATAGATACCGCACTTGAACCAACATGTCGTGTGGAACAAAAAGTAAGGGGTGAGTAAAAAATGGTTCAAGTTAAGGCAATCAACTGAATAGCTTTTTGCGGTTTGGTTTGGTTTAATAGTACTTTTTTGGGAAAAAATGGGGAAAAAAAAACAACGGAAACAAATCAAATCAAAATGTTTTTCGTGGTTTGGTTTGGTTTCAATGATTTTTTAAACCAAATCAAACCGCAAAATCATACTGTATAAATTATTAATTTTGTTAATTATTTTTGCCATCTACATGTGGAGCAGCGAACCAATTTTCGTTGTGTGTGAATTCATGAATTGTTGTAACTGTAGATTTTGGCTTTCTGCTTGAAATTACAAAAGATGAAGAGGAAGAAATGAAAGAAGAAAGAGTGATTAAACTGAATTAATCCGCAAAAAACAATTTAGTTTGATTGGTTCATGACTACAATACGGTTTAGTTTGGTTTCACTTTTCTTTAAATCGTATATATGTAGTTTGGTTTGTTTTGACGTCCAAATTGTATCACCACACCGTGCTCACCTCCTAATAATTTTAATAAATTATTAAGCGTGGTAAAAGATTTGCGTAAACATTTTGTTTTTAATATAAAGACACATTTTATAAAAAAATTTGAGTAGTTAAATGTAATCAATTCTCATAAGAGGCAAGTTATTAAGGCGAAGAAAACAAAACAACTCCTTGATGGTGAATTGATGAATATATGCTTAGGCAGTACTTAGGTGGTGCATCTTTTTTCAGGAGAATGCTGCAAATGAAATGTTGGCAGTTTGTACGTAAAACAAACTAAGAGGTTCCTTGTCCCACATCGAAAGAATGTGAGTGCGCATGTGGACGAGATTTTGCACTAATCAACGATCATTATTTTTTATTTTGAATTTATTATTATAAAATAATTATTTTGTACTATTGAAAAAGTATGACTGTTCACAATAGAGTAATGGTTATTTTTTAATAATTTAATTTCGAATTTTTATTTTCGGCCTAACGGTAATTAGGCTCTCATACAACATTTAGAAGATTGTGTTTGTTCGGACATAACTTTTTCACGTTCAAAAGGTTGTGTTTGTTCAATGTTAACACCTAAATTTCGATCGATCATTTAATGATAATTTGCATAGAAAATTGGGATTAAATTTTAATCCCTAAACAAAAAATATTAAGATTGCATAGCATATAGTTTAAGTTTATATAGGTTAGTTGCATTCCACATCAGACCGGTGGTGGCGAGCGAGCTTAAAATCCATCGCATAAATCGAGCTCGGGCACCGAATGAAACTTGGCTCACTCAGGGAATAAGGGTCGAAATTCACAAGTTTAAAAGGCTTTGATTGTCTTAATTTGAGCTTAAATCAGCTCATCAGGTTTAATCAAATAAAAGCCCAACTTAATTCAATCCATTTGGAATTAAAATAGAATTAAAGGATAAAACCTATGCCAAAGCCCATTAGGTCTTGAAAGCCTGGCCAATTAACCTAGAGTTGCAATATAAATATGTGATTATAACTTTCAATCAAGGGAGGCTCTCATAATTTTCAAGAAGACAATTTTTGAGAGCACGAGAGATACACATGAGACTGAAAGTGAGAGGAGAAGACGGCTGCACTCGCCACGCCGCCATCATTCGTGCCGCACCATCGCCACGTCCGTGCTGCCTCATTGCGGCGCCTCCACCAACATCGCACACGCTCACGGCCAGACCTGTGGCCGTGAGTCACTGCTGCCCCAAAGTCGACATTGTTGTGCCCGTGTCGCCCACTCCAACGCCGGGTTGGTTGCCGCTTCTCCTCGACATCCGCTACTCCTGCCGTTGTTGTCGCCGGCCGCTGTTGCTGCTGTTTTGAGCGCACAGCGGCACCGCTAATTTCGCTGGTCCTGTAGTCCCGGAGGAACAGCCCAGTCCCGACCGCATCACTATTTTTGGTTTGATCAGCGAGTACTTGCAGCAGTCGGAGAATTCAAATATTATAAGAATAATTTGCGGATTGTGCGAATTGGTTGTGCAGGATTGTTATCTTTTGTGTGATTTATTTTTCTTTTAAAAAGAAAATCCAAAATACGTTAGATAGGATTTAAATTAGAAATTTTGCATGGGAATCCTAAATATATCCAAAAGAATAAGATAATTATTTGATTTAAATTGGGATTTAGGTTGGCATACTTCCTAGTTTGAATTAGAGATATTCAACAATTTCGAATTTTAATAAAAAAAATCCCCAAAAAGAATCATTTTAGGATAGATCAAATCATTCTCCCTAGGATAGATTGTTAATTTGAGTAATTTTTTAATTTCGAATTTCATTTAAAAAACACCAAAAATACTTTATTTTCCGTCATTAGAATCATGTCACGTTGTCTCATGACATATAGTTCGCATGCTAGGTTTAATTAATCGCATGTCAATTTTCGTACGTCGTTGCATATAAGCTAGTTTGCATTTTAATAAAACGCAAACCTTAAAAAACACTTTGAGCGCCTTGCTTTGTTAATTAAAAATCATATTAGGACTGTTTGTATGATTTTCTAGTTAACAATGTAGATGTTTTCGTTGCTCTAGGGTACATTATTCTCCTAATCTAGCAATTTATTTACTGGTTTCCTTATTTGATGTTAAATTGATGGTTTACGCACCTGCATGTTAGGGCGCATTTGGTAACGTTTCTGTTTCTAGGAACAATTTCTTTTTAGAAATAGTTTTTTCTATTTCTATTTCCTGGATAAGTTTTTGAGCAAAAGAATGCGTTTGGTAATTGCACAAAATTTTGATTTCTGGAATAGAAAAAGAATAGAAATGCATTTGGTACAACCAAAAAAATTTCTATTCCCAATTTTTTGCATTCAAATCTATATCTCTTATTTAACTATAAGTACAAGTTATAAGTGAAAAAAACTAAAAAGCATGATTTATTGGTTTTTCTAATCTTTTTTAGGGGTTTAAACCCCTTTTAATCCCTAAACTAAGGAATTTTCAAAAATACCGCTTGGGCACCTAAAAAAATTTAAATTTAATTCAAAGTGAGTGGCCACAAGTATTCTAAGCCATTTTGTGAATTTTTTTTTATTTTTTTGGGGTAAAATTTATTAAAATTTTTTACTTTCCCTAATTCTGTTTCTTTTTATTTTCCGGAAAATTTTTTATGAAATTTTTTTTGATTTTTTCAATTTCATAATTTTGCAAATTTTATGGGTTTTCTGAGTTTTCCTAATTTTTATGGATTTTCTGAGAATTTTTTTTATTTTTATGAATTTTCAAAATTTTTTAATTTATTCTAAGCCATTTTGTGAATTTTTTATTTTTGATTTTTTTGGGGAGAATTTTATTAAAATTTTTTACTTTCCCAAAATCTGTCTCCTTGTTTTTCCAAAAAAAATTTTATGAATTTTATGAATTTTTTCAGTTTCAGAATTTTGCAAATTTTTATGGGTTTTCTGAGTTTTCCTGATTTTTATGGATTTTCTGAGAATTTTTCTGATTTTTATGAATTTTTGGAATTTTTGGAATTTTTAAAGTTTTTATGAATTTTTTTTATTATACCCGTCGAGAATGGACTAGACTGGTGCTTTGAGACGGTATACAAACGACGGAGGATGGAGGAGGAGCTGAGGTCGCGGCTTGAGGATTGAACCTTTCTATTTATTTTTTTGTTTCTAGGAACAAAGAAGTAGAAAAAATCTACTTCTTATTTTTGTTTCAAATCTATTTCTTGGCCATTTTTCTATTCCAGGAAATAGAAAAATAAAATGCTTTATCATACAGATTTCTGTTCTTTTTTTGTTCCAAAGAACAGAAGAACAGAAAAATAGAAAAGTAGAAACGTTACCAAACGCGTCCTTGGTATCTAGGTAATAAAATGAATCCAAACTGCCTGCATAAACATTTTTTTTTAAAAGAAAAGGTACCAAAAAGGCGTTAAACTAAATCTAGCGTAATCAAGTCCCCGAACTTAGAATTTCAAGTTCGTAGAAATAAAACATATCTCCCTATATTGTATTTAGGTTTCTAATCGACTTATCACAAATAGATTAGTGACGACTCCAAGCATGAAAATATTTGCATGTTAAAAACTTTAGCCCTAAGTCGTGAATTGGTAGGGCTTTGAAGAGCCCAAATTAGGCTTAATCTTAATAATTCATTAGCCTGAGAAATTTAGATCACTACATTGAACGTATAAATATTTCAACGTTTCTTGTTCATTAATAAGAACAACCATTTTTCATTTTCTTCCAAGAGATATATAACCATCTTTTCTAATTATTTCTCTTGAGAGACCCTAGAGAAATATTAGAATTGATATCTGATATTCTTATTGAGACTTCTGGAGAATTTTTTGTCAGTAACCATTAACAACGTTGTGGGGCAAATAATTCTTTAAACAAAGTGATATCACGCTTCAAAATCTGACTTCATTATTCTTCCCGATTCACATTGATATTTTCCCAACATGAAATAAACTCAATATGAAGGAGATCTTAGCTTAGAGTCCCATGTGTCATCTCGGATGTGATTCTTTAAGCATATTCTTATATAGATATATTGTGATTTTGCAATATTGGAATGGGATGTTAAATATGTCCAACCGTAGATATAGCTATAGAATCATTGAAATTGATTTAACTGTATGAGAATCAATGTTTTTTTTTTAAATCCAAAAATTCAAATGCGAATTCATAATAGTGGTTGTTACATAGCCAGAGTCATGTGACAAGCACGAAGAAGAAACTTGAAAGAAATCGGGCCTGTAAAAAGGTACACCTCTTTCTCTGTGTCTTCTTTGGTCTCCACCTTGTTGTCATCGACTTTATTGACTAATGGTAGCTTCCTCTTGAGTAAGAGGTAAAATTGCTTTGTCTGAGGTTTTGTGCGGACCTCGGCATTTATCAAATGTTAAACACAGATGGAATTCTCTTTCATTAGGGAAGACAAAGATACAAGAAGAATAAGGAGGTTGAGTGTGCAGGTATTGACATATTAAAATAAGAAACGCAACCCTATCAGTTCGGTAGGAGCTCCACCTTATTGTCATCGACTTTATTGACTAATGGTAGCTACACCTGCTGGGAAATTGCCTCTACGGGTTTTTGATTGGGCGTGTGAAAAGGTGCACCTCTATCTCTAGGTGCTCTTTGGTCTCCACTCATTATTTTAAAATCCATCAACTTTATTGACTAATGGAAGCTACACCTGTTGGGAAGTTGCCTATACGCGTTTTTTTTTTATGGAAAATAGAGTTAAATTCAAATATGTGAAGCGTACTGTATTTTTATTAGAATTTTGTTAACAAATACTCTAAAGGCATTAGTTAAATTAAACAACAACACGTGAAGAAATTTTGTTACTTTCAAAATACTATTTTTCTCGTATTATGCACCATTAGTGTATTGAAAATGAAAATATTCTTTCATTAGGAATGACTAACGAGTGTCGAGAGGACACTCATTAGCAAAATGCTTTAATTGTTGCCATAGCATGTCCTGTTCATGATATGGTAACAAATGTTTCACAAATTTTCTAATAATGCCGCTTCTCTCCAAGTAGGAAACCATGTATTACCATTGTTGTTGATGTCTGGACTCTGAACCGATCTTATGGTCTCCAGATTAGATCCGAATATTCCAATTTTTTTTTGAATTTAAAGGTCAGCTTAGTTCATTATAATTTCCCGAGTCGATTGGTAGTTGGCTCATATCTCGACTTTTGTTAAAATTAATAATTTTTTAATGGTCCTCTTAAAATCTCGAAGGTCTTCGGCGTGACTTTAATATTAAAGTCACAGACTCGTATTGGAGAACCGCAAAACATTCTTGGCTTCGTGCGAAATTGCCTATACCTGCTTCCAATGCGCTAGATGAAAAAGAACTACTCTTATGGATATAATGGATGACATCAACACCTACCTTAGTACATACGACAATAAAGTAAATGTGAAAACAAGGAGTATGTTCAAGGAGTAACGAAACGAATTGCGGCTGAGTTCCGGCACGTAGAGACAATGGCGCTTGAAGTGTGCATGTGTTATGCTAGCTGTATATGTTTTTTGTTACAAAGCTTTAGTTCTATGCGTTGGCTAAGTCAAATAAGGTGGGTGATTAAGTAGATGGAATTCTTTCGATGACCAGAACGCACCGTCCTGTAACGTTCAAATTTTTTTTTATGATTGATAAACTGAGAATTAGTCCTAAAGAATTAGTAGGGCTAGCTCACAAGCTTGAAGAACAGAGGTGAAGTGCATATAGAGGTTCAAGTTGAGTTGTACATTTGTTGTCCAATTGAAAAGTTAATTTGGGTAAGTGCGAAGTAGATTCGCGGGGTTCTCAAAGTTGGTTTATTACCGTGTAAAGGGAAGTCATGTTATGCTCGTCTTAGTAAACTCTAGAGTTTTAGAAAGAACGGCAATTTTAGAGAGATTGCGATTTACTATAAAGCTTCATGAGAGAGATACAAAGGTCAAGATAGAGAATGTGTATTATAAGAGCATTTTGTTCGAATTAATTTTTGTATCATGAGAGCAATAGAGGTACCTTATAAGGTGAGAGAGTTAACATACCGTAATAGTGTCTCCATAGGCTTTGTATATTACGATTCTTTTGTGTTGCTACCACTAAATTCATGCCAAAAAACCCGATAAGTGATATCTGAGTAGCTTCACAAAAGTCAACATCTAGCGTTGGAGTCAAGCTTCCTTGTCCAACACTATAAGACCACCTCCATTAGATATAAGCATGCTAGTTATGAACAGTATGAATGTAGGATTTTCCAAATGACACGATTGGCGAATTTTTTATTGTAAAAATTGCATTAAAAAAATCTATTGTAGGAGTACGGTATAATATGCCACGAATATAAATAGATACTGCACATGAACAAAGGTGTCGTGCGGAAGGGTAAAGTTGCGGGTGAGTAATAATTGGTTAAAGTTAAAAGCAAATCAAACCAAACAGTTTTTAGCTGTTTGGTTCCGTTTAAAAGTACTTTTTTTGAAAAAAAAGTGGTTCACAAATCACACCAGAATGTTTTTTGTGGTTTGGTTTGGTTTTCAAAACCAAATTCGCAAAATCGTACTGTATAGCATATATTATTAATTTTGTTGATCACTATTACTATCTATATATGGAGCAGACTATTGATTTTCAATTAGCGTGAATTTATGAATTGTTGTAACTGTAGAATTTTGTTTTTTTTTTTTATGAAATAACAAAACATGAAGAGAAAAAAATGAAAGAAGAAAGAATGATTAAACGGAATTAATCCGCAAAAGATAATTTGGTTTGACTGGTTCTTGACTATAATATGATTTTACTTTTTTTTCATATCATATTTATACAGTTTGATTTGGTTTGATGTTCAAATTGTACCAACCACACCGTGTCGACCTCGTAATAGTTTTTATAAGCGTTAATACCATAAAAAATCTCAAATTAGTACTCTTATGATAATTTTGCCTAAAACTAATTTTTTTACCATAAAAAATCCCAAACTGGTACACTTATGATAAATTTACTCATAACTAATATTTTAATCACTAAAAATTTCAAACTGATACATTTATGATAAATTAACCTCGTTAGTTTTCATTAAATTGAATTAATACAAAAAAAATTACAAACTATTACACCTGTGACAAACGGAGGGTAAAGCATAAAACTGGCAGATTAGTCAACTGTCGTGTGTCATTTAATAAGCAATTTGACAGTAAAATTTAATAGAAACAAACTGAGGGTAAATTTGTCATAGGTGTATTAGTTTGGGGCTTTTGGTGGTCAAAATATTAATTCATGGTAAAATCATCATAAATGTATTAATTTGAAGTTTTTCGTGATATTAGTTATATTTATAATGAAGAAAAAAGTGTGCTAAAAGATTTGCGCAATTATTTTGTTTTAATATAAAGACACTTTTTTCAAGAAAATCTGAGTAGTTAAATGTTTTTTACCTGCACCGTGTGCTTCCCGATGGAGCTCCTCCGCAAGCGGCCGTCCCTCGATAAAATCTAGGCTTTCTCCAGCCATCGTCGATTCTGCATAAACAGACTTCGCGACACCTTGAATCAGCACTCCCCGGTAGTGGTCGCGAAACTACTCCTGCGAGCACGTCAATTCCGCCCGATCGACGTTAATTTTCAAGGATCCCTTCGCCGTTGGTCGCCCTGTCTGAGGTAAACCTCATCTCCTGCGCCTTTCCCTCTTTCTTGCTTGGGTTCCACCCCCAAGAAGCTCCTGTGTTCCATGATTGCGAGATTGATGACTGAGCTCGGGTCCGGCCGGCGAGCTCGGAAGACTCCGAGGTATCTAACATACCCATCTGCTCCACGTGCTTCAGCTGTGCCTGGGGACCACGCTAATTGCAGAGGAAGCTCCTATGGCGAACTCAGAGACAGGGACGAGCACCGGCAATACATTTGGTGGTGAGTACCAGGTGTTCCTGAGTTTCAGAGGACCCGACACTCGCCGCGGATTCACCGACGTCCTCTACCACGACTTAAGAGATGCCGGGATTCACGTTTTCGTCGATGACGAAGAGCTTCGACCGGGCGAAAGAATTAGTGGCAACCTTCTGCGAGCGATCGATGACTCTAGGCTCTACATACCTATCTTCTCCCCAAACTACGCTTCGAGTCACTGGTGCCTCCGCGAGCTTGTGAAGATGGTGGAGAACACGTCTAAATCTAACGATGTGAATAAGAAGGTGATGTTACCTATCTTTTACGATGTGAAACCCGATGATGTCAAGCTAAAAACGAAGTTGTACAAAAATGCCATATCGAAGCTGGAGCAACAGAAGGAGGATCAAAAGAAGTGGTGGTTTTCTGGTCCGAGAAAGAAGAAGTTCAGCACAGAGGAAGTAGAGATGTGGCGGCATGCTCTTTGCGAAGTTGACGACACCAAGGGGTGGGAGCAGCAGAAATATTCAGGGTAACCATCTGATCGTGAATGTGAAATTTATTTTTTACAATTAGACCATAGATCTAATAACAATTCATTGATTATATTCCTACCCCCAATTTTCCTGGATTTAACTAGAAAGTCTCAAATTCTCCTTTTATTTTTTCTTAATCACAACATAGCCAAATATTTTTCTGACCTAAAAGGATTATTAGAATTTCATTTTGGACCTAATTTTCACCGTATAAAAATTTGTCTTTACTTAATCTTTTTGCTACTAACTTTTGATCCATGTATGTATTACGATTCCAAACGTATGTTAGAGAACTTGATATGAACCTGTATGCAGTTGCATTTGTAACTAGCCACGCATTCATATTTTGATTCTTCTACTTGATTCAAAGATCAAACATTTCTTTTCCTCTATTTTTTCAACTTAAACTTGTAATGGATTTTCAAGTTTGTAATCCATCATGTTCCTCAAGTTTTGATGGTAACGTTGAACTTTTATCGAGTCTTTAGTCCAACTAATTCGAATCCCGTTTCGATTCGTGCCCTTTTTCTTTGGATAAATTCTAGTTGCGGCCCGACCCACCCAAAAAAGAAAAAGAAATAGTTGCCTCATAATCATAAAGACATTTATCCATATATATAGACATGTGATATCCCATATGCCTACTAGATAGAGTGACAATGAATAGTAAATTACCAGGTTAAACTCTCACGAGAGCATATGTGTGTATATATAACTCAAGACACTTGATGGAAATTAATTTTTCTTGTTTTAAGTGAAATAATAATGCAGTTATAAACTTTTAGTGTCCTTGAACTGTTGAACAAGATGAACATTAAAAAAAAAATGAACTCGCAAAATTAAATGCTGTTTAATTGTTTTATTTCGGTAAAAAACAAAAGGGCTTTTTCTTACACTTATTTTATATTGGTCTCTTACGTGGTGGTTCTTTCTTAGATGCAATAATAAAGTATCAACATTAGATTCCTGGCTCCGTCGCTTGTTAGATATTTGAATCAGAACCACCCATCTATATACTCCATTTCTGTTCTTTTAAATATTTTTTGCGCAATCTCATTACATGACAACAATATATTACGATTATGTTATTCGTCCATAATTTTAACGTTTCCATGGGAACAATGTTTAAGATACTTAGATTGAAATTAGTTGAGTTAGTATATGGTTGGTCAACATGCAAGGATACGAATTAATTACTTTTTCTCAATCGGAACTGTTCAACTTTGTGGCAGTGATGGCCATCTAAGCAAGACGGTTGTTAATGAGGTTGTGAATAGGCTCCAGACAAGACAAAGAAAGGTGACCGAAAATTTAGTTGGAATGGAGGATCGAATGGCAGCCATAAACAATTTATTGGACATCGACTCCGGTGGTGTGCGACTCATAGGAATTTATGGGATGGGCGGCATGGGTAAAACAACACTTGCCCAAAAAATCTACAACCAACTATGTCCTCGCTTTGGGAAAAGCTGCAGCTTTCTTGGTGACGTAAGGGAAATGGCAAAAACCAAGGGCTTAGTCAAGCTGCAAGAACAATTATTGTCTGATATCTCTAATTCTAGAGTGCCTCGCAACATTGTTAACATTGATGATGGGATCAAAGCGATTGAAGAAACAATTTGCAACAAGAAGGTACTAATTGTTTTGGATGATGTCGATGACAGCAACCAAATCCGAACCTTAATTGGAATGAATTCTTTGTATCATGGTACTAGGATAATTGTTACCACTAGGAACAATGGGGTTCTGAATATAATCAGGGGATTTAAGTATAAATTCGAGCGTTATGAATTGGGGAGCTTGATTGACAAACATGCACTTCAACTTTTTAGTAGGCATGCCTTCGATGACGACTCTCTTCCAGCCAATTACTCCACTCTTTCAAGACGCATTGTGTCTACTGTGGGTGGACTACCTTTAGCTCTTGAAGCAATAGGTTCATCGCTTTTTGGTCAGAAAAATAAAAAAATATGGGAAGAGAGGCTAGAGAAGCTAAGGAAAACACCTCATGATGATGTCTTGGGAAAGCTAAGGATCACATATGATACCTTAAAACCAGGTCAACAACAGATATTTCTTGATATTGCATGCTTTTTTATTGGTGAGGAAAAGACTGATCCAATCTACATGTGGGAAGATTGTGGGTTTGACCCAGAGGATGCTATTGATGTCCTTATTAACAGATGCTTGGTAAAGGTTTTAGACAATAATAGATTTTGGATGCATGATCAGTTCAGAGATCTTGGAAGGGCAATTGCTAATCAAGAGCATAGTAGGTTGCAGGCTAGAGACGATATCATTCGCGAATTAAGATCAACAGAGGTAAAGTATGGCCAAATTTGAATTGAAAATTGCTTACCTTGTTCTTAAATGAGGTTTGACGTTTCTGAATAGAGAGCTGCTCTTATGTTTCATTTTTTTCTTATTTTTGACAAAATAAATTTGAGGGATATTGACAAATTCCTGCTCCTGCTCCTCAATGTCATTGGCAGATCAACAAAAGTGTTCAAGCGCTTGATTTAAAGTCATGGAGTCTAGCTCGGATGACTGTTACTGCGGAGCAAATTAAACGGTTCCCACATCTACGATGTCTTTGGTTGTGTAATGTAACCTGTGAAGGCAACTTTACGGGCTGTCTTTCCGAGTTGAAATGGATCAATTTGCATTACTATAATGTACGTGATCCACAGTTTATGGCAACCGATTTGCATCTAGAAAACGTGGTTGTGATGTATATTGTTGGCGTAGAGTGGACGGAAGATGCGGTCAGGAGCCTAATGAAGGTACTTTAGAATCTCCCTTAGTCTAATTTTCTCATTCAATGCAGGACAAAATTTAATGAATTTACAGTCTGATTTTCTCATTTGGTGAGAGGATCAAATGACAAACGATACAAATTGGGCGCCTAAATCCATATTTATTTCTTGTACAAACTTCTAATTCTCTGTATCGATGTTTTGTTGGCTTTTGTAGGGGGCAAGGAAATTGAAGGTTCTCACTCTTCAATATGCTCAGTCGTTACACTGGACACCAACCTTTGTCGAACACTCCGTTTTAGAGAAATTGACTATTTTTTCTTGCGGACTTTTGAAGGAAATTGATTGCTCTATTGGGAATCTGAGGCCGCTGACTGACTTGCGTGTTGATTGTTGTGCTGCACTTGAAAGATTGCCTGAACAAATTGGCGAACTAAAGAATCTTCAGCACCTCTCTCTTTCGAAATGTTACAGATTGAGGGAACTCCCCGACTCGGTTTCGAAATTAGAGTCGTTGAAGGAACTGGATGTATCATTCACAGGCATTACAAGATTACCGGAGTCCATTGGTAGACTACAAAGCCTGTCATCTCTCAATGTATCATACACAAACGTAGTGAAATTGCCTGGGACAACGAGCAAGCTTAGTCAGCTCCATACACTGGACCTATATGGCTGTGATGAGATCCAAGAGTTGCCGGAGCTGCCCAGAAGTTTAACCACTCTATGGGTTAGATCTGAATCGTTGCTGATTGTCCCTGACCTCTCAAACCTTACTAATTTAGCTGAACTGCTCCTCTCCGATGTCTCTGATATTTATAAAACATCAAATATAATTCGTCGTGACTTGCCGTGGATTGGGAGGCTATCCAAACTGAGGAAGCAGCACTTGTGCCTTTTTAATGTCCACGCAACGTCAACAGAGTGGGGTTCCCTTTCTCTGCTGGAAAAACTTACTCTCTCTGGACTAGACTTGCAAACGCTGAAACAACTTCCGTCAAACTTGAGAGTTCTAGAGCTTGATAACACTCGAGTGAAACAAGTAGAACTCAATGGGCTTTCTCAATTGGAAAAGTTGACTATCACAAGGTGTGAACTCGTCACAAGATTATCCATTCCATCAAGTTTGAGAAAACTGAGAGAAACGGATGTGGATTCTTGCAACCAGCTAGTTGAAGTTCAATTTCTCGGTATCTTAAAATCAATGGAGAGCTTATCTATTAGTGGATGCAAATCTTTTGAGAGGTTGGTTTGTCTGTTGGAGGAGCCAGGGTGCAATGAGCTACAAGCTCCCGAGTTGACTGATGGTCGGAGGAGAGTGTCCCTTGTCTCAAGCTCCCTAATAAGGCTTCAAAAACTCCAGCTGTGGAGGTGCCCAGACATAGAGGAGATTGAATTTATTTCAACGTTGGAAGCATTGAGAGAATTTGTTGTACAAGAGTGCACTTCGTTAAAAAGGTTGGGCGGGTTGTCAAATTTGAAGAATTTGAAGTGTTTAGAAATTAAAGGGTGCAAGAGCCTGCAGGTTGTCGAGGGCATGGATGAATTAGAGCATTTGGAGCAGTTGAAAATTTATAGGTGCATATTAATGGAAACGATTATTGATGCATCAAGCTCAAAAATACCAAAGAAGTGCCAGATACTAATGAGGGATTGTGGGGATTTACTTGACACTGGTCCAAATAGTTCAGGCATCACTTGGGAGTCTTACAGAGGGAAGATTTTGAATGGACGAACACAACGGTCGGACTCTAAAATTGAAACAACTTTTTGACTGTGAAACAGAAACAGGGGATCCTCTATTGGAAAAGGTGCGCCTTCTTTCAATTCATAGATCATCACTGTTTGTTCTGCTTTATTTGCTTTCTATTTCTGTAACAAAAAGGCCTTTCCTAAATAAAATTAGGCTGGACAGACCTCAGCCCATCTTGTTATAAGAAAGGTGTTTGTCTCAAAGAAGTCCATGAAGTAGGCGAGCAATTCACCCCCTGCTCGTATCTTTGTCGACCTGCGAGCACATGCGTTTCGTGTGTCATTTTCCATAAAATGGACAGAGCATTTTCGTAAACTCCTCCTCGAGAGATTATTCATTACATCAAGTTTGAGTAAACCGATAGAAGCGAGGTGTCTTCTTGCATAGAGCTAATTGTAGTTTAATTTCTCGGTGTTTTAGAATCGATGGAGAGCTTATGTATTGTTGACTACAAATATTTCGAGAGGTTGATTTGTCTGTCGGGGCTATAAGCTCCCAAGTTGACTTATCATGGTAGGAGAGGTCCCTTGTCTCAAGCTCCCTAAAGATGCTTCAAATACCCCGTCGGGGTGCCTACAGCTACTGGAGATACAATTTGATTCTACGTTGAAATCAATGGAAAATTTTTATGTTTGTTGATACCAAATTATGACCAATTCTTGAAATCGACGATTAGCAAGCTCAGTCGATGAGAACAAAGCTCGATCGAAACATAAGTCACCAACGAATAAAGCAATCAACAACTTGAAGGGGATTGATGAGGGCCTTCACCAGTCGATGAGATTCATCGACAGTTTAACCATTGCGTATTTTGCTAAGTGCTTAGTGAATGTCTTCCAAGCTTCTTTTCCCTCTTGTTTTCTTTTTCAAATGTGCTTCTCTTCCGTTCTCTTTGCTTTATGATAATAGATCTTTCACCAATCTCAATATCTTTCATTAATACCGTATTGTTCGTCATGTATAGGTCTGTTCATATGCCCTGCATTTCGTTGTAAAGCAAGTAGCTGAGCACTACAACCAGGTGATGACCACTAATGCAAGCGAGGTCCAACTAAAATGTGCAATGCAGCATTTAAGGGTTCGCTACGTCCACACACCAATACCCAACTCCAATGACAAAATCGTGACTTAATCGGAGGCGAAAATGCAGTGGATTTGATTACGGTGGCTCAAGCCATGCACTGGCTCGACCTCCCCAATTTCTACTCCCTCTTGAGCTGTCTGCTCCGGAAGCTGGGAGGTGTGATTGCAGTGTGGTGCTGCAATGATCTTGAAGTGAGCCCTACATTCGATCTGGTCATGAAACACTTCCACGACACTACATTGCCGTTCTGGGACCCCATCTTAAAGTACTTAATTGATGGTTACAAGAAACTCCCTTTCCCATTTGAGAGTGTGGGGTTGGGATGCGAAGGTGAGCCATTGCCACTGCATATAACGAAGGAGCTCTCTTTCAAAGGGTTTCTGAGGATGTTAGGGTCATGCTCCGCAGTTACTACAGCTAAGGAACAAGGTGTTGATTTGTTATCTGAAGGCGTGGCTAGAGAGCTTGAGGATGCAGGGTGGGGTCCTGATTTGTTCAGGTGCATTGCGTACACACCTTTCATGCTTGCTGGTGCAGTTTAAGCGGAAAATATCTGTCTGACTTCATTAGAATAGAATTGAACTGGCACGAGCAATTCAAATAATCCGTTTGATAGCCATTTTTCACAAGCTGAGAACTTATGAAACCTTATCTCGGTCCTTGTACTGAGCTAATTTGCATATACTCTATCGTATCTCTGTCAAGCTTGCCAAACTTAGGAGGGGAAGGAATGATTTGACACTGATTTATGTACTTGACTTCCTCATTGAACGCATGTTAAATGCCCATATCCTTCCGGTCTCAAGCTGAGGTGCGAAACCACCTTAGTTTTTCGTGTCTTTTGGTTCTTGTATGGTTCTGTTCTTTTCCTTTCTGATAGTTCAAATGTTTATTTGGCCCTTTCTTTCCCTCCATAACCCAGACAATGGTATGCAAGCCCTAATTAATTCATCAGTTTGTTTGGACTCTACTTCTTTGTTTATCTGTTCCTCTTCGGTGTGTGCATTTCTGATCACGTCGACCAGAGCTCCCCTACGGAAACATTCTTCATAAATCCGTCTTTGTTGATATGGTTCAGCACTCATTGGTTTACCACTCCATGACACTTAACAATTGTCTTGAATGCTCTTTTACGAGGCCAAATCCTTCTTCGGCCTTTCAGGCAAGCGTTCTTATCCAACACTAAAACTTTGATGTACAAAAAACTATTTGTACTTTCCAAAACCAACCAAGATAAAATGTTTGTAAGTAATATGATGGATGTCAAACGAAAAAAGCACGGGTAATTTCGGGATATACAAAAGCTAAGAGACTTCCGTACTTTCATATCTGATTTAGATTTGGATAGGTTGTGTTCTGTCCCCCCCAATAAATTTTGTATTTATAGGCTTAAGCAGAGAAAATGAAACTTGTGGAGGTTGGATTGCGTCAAGCGGGTGAATGCGTATTGACAATGCGATCGATATGGATATAATTATTATGTTTTTAGCCAGACTCTCGCTCTAATGATTGACATATATAAGACAGTATAAAGTTAATGTTAATCGGGTTTGAATATCAGTCAACGATTCAGTAAATGTTACAATGTTATCACCTAAGATAAAACTACTCTTATGGATATAATGGATGATGTATACATACATACATATATATATATATATATATATATATATTAAAAATCAACACCTAATTTAGTACACGTGAGCATAAAGTAAAGTGAAAACAATAAGTGTATTGGAGGATTAATGGAAAGGAATTGTGGCCTGAGTTCCGGCAAGTAGAGACAATGGCGCGGGAAGTGTGCCTGTGTTATGCTAGCTGTATGCGTTTTTTGTTACATTCTGGGGTTGCTACAAGTACAACTGCATTCACGCCAAAATAGCGGACAAATGATATCAGAGTAGCTTCATGAAAGTCAACGTCTGGTATTGAAGCTAAGCTTCCTTATCCACCACTATAAGACCAACTCCAGTAGATCTAAACATAGGACATATGAACCTCATAAATTTAGGATTTTCCAAATTACACGATTGGTGAATTTTTTTATTGCACAAACTGCATTAAAAAAAAATCTATTGTAGGAGTACGTTATAATATGCTGCAAGTATAGATAGATACTTTCTAGCAAAAAAAAAAAAGTATAAATAGATACTGCACATGAACCGACATGTTGTGCAAAACCAAAAGTAAGGGGTGAGTAAACAATGTTTCGAGTTAAAGCAATCAACCCGACAGTTTTTTGCAGTTTGGTTTGGTTTAAAAGTACTATTTTGGAAAAAAAAAACAACGGTTCACAAATCAAATCAAAATGTTTTTCGTGGTTTGGTAAGTGCGAAGTAGATTCGCGGGGTTCTCAAAGTCGGTTTATTACCCTGTAAAGGGAAGTCATGTTATGCTCGTCTTAGTAAACTCTAGAGTTTTAGAAAGAACGGCAATTTTAGGGAGAACGCGATTTACTATAAAGCTGCATGGAAGAGATACAAAGGTCAAGATAGAAAATGTGTATTATAAGAGCATTTTGTTCGAATTAATTTTTGTATCATGAGAGTAATAGAGGTACCTTATAAGATGCAAGAGTTAACATACCATAATAGTGTCTTCATAGGTTGCCGGTCATCGTCGGTCGTCGGCCGCCGCCGGTCGTCGGTCGCCGCCGCCAATCGCTGCCGCTGACCACCGCCAGTCGCTGGACGCCGCCGGCCGCCCATCGCCGACCGCCTCCTGCCACCGCTGCCGCTCGCCGCTGGACGCCGCCGGATTGACGATTGCCGAACACCAGAAAATATTTTCCGAAACTTTTTCAGATTTTAGCCGAACGCTAGAAAATTGTGTTTCAGGAAAACATTTTTCAGAAAAATGACTTCCGGGAAAATATTTTCCAAAAGGAGAATATTTTCCGCCAAATGAACGGAGTATAAAGCTAAAAGCAAATCAAACCAAACAGTTTTTTGCTATTTGGTTCTGTTTAAAAGTAATTTTTTTGAAAAAAAAATAGTTTCACAAATCAAACCAGAATGTTTTTTGTGGTTTGATTTGGTTTTCAAAACCAAATTCGCGAAATCGTGCTGTATAAATTATTAATTTTTTTGATCACTATTACTATCTATATATGGAGCAGACTATTGATTTTCAATTAGTGCGAATTTATGAAGCGTTGTAACCGTAGAATTTTGTTTTTTTTTTCATGAAATTACAAAACATGAAGAGAAAAAAATGAAAGAAGAAAGAATGATTAAACGGAATTAATCTGCAAAAGATAATTTGGTTTGACTGGTTCTTGACTATAATATGATTTAGTTTGGTTTTAATTTTTTTTTCATATCATATTTATACAGTTTGATTTGGTTTGATGTTCAAATTGTACCAACCACACCGTGTCGACCTCGTAATAAACGTTAATATCATAAAAAACTTCAAATTGATACACTTGTGACAATTTTACCTTAAATTAATTTTTTAACCATAAAAAACCCCAAAATGATACACTTATGACAAATTTACCCATAACAAATATTTTGATCACTAAAAATTCCAAACTGTTACATTTGTGACAAATTTACCTTTCGTTAGTTTCCGTTAAATTGAATTAATAAAAAAAAATTACAAACTGTTATATCTGTGACAAACGGAGGGTAAAATATAAAACTGGCAGATCAGTCAACTGTCGTGTACCATTTAACAAAGTAATTTGATAGTAAAATTTAACGGAAACAAACTGAGGGTAAATTTATCACATGTGTACTAATTTGGGGTTTTGATGGTTAAAATATTAATTCAGGGTAAAATTATTGCATATGTACCAGTTTGAGGTTTTTTGTTATATTAACCCTATTTATAATAAAATAAAAAGTGTCTTAAAAGATTTGCGTAATTATTTTGTTTTTAATATAAAGACACATTTTTCAAGTAAATTTGAGTAGTTAAATGTTTTTTATCTGCAACGTGTGCTTCCCGATGGAGCTCCTCCTCCGCAAACCGCCGTCCCTCGAGCACACCTAGGCTTTCTCCAGCCATCGTCGATTCTGCATAAACAGACTTCGCGAAACCGTGAATCAGCACTCCCCGGTGGTGGTCGCGAAACTACTCCGGCGAGCACGTCAATTCCGCGCGATCGACGTTAATTTTCAAGGATCCCTTCGCCGGTGGTCGCCCTGTCTGAGGTAAAGCTCATCTCCTGCGCCTTTTCCTCTTTCTTGCTTGGGTTCCACCCCCAAGAAGCTCCTGTGTTTCGTGATTGCTAGATCGATGGCTGAGCTCGGGTCCGGCCGGCGATCTCGGAAGACTCCGAGGTATCTAACATACCCATCTTCTCCACGTGCTTCAGCTCTGCCTGGGGACCACGCTAATTGCAGAGTAAGCTCCTATGGCGAACTCAGAGACAGGGACGAGCACCGGCTATACATTAGGAGGTGAGTACCAGGTGTTCCTGAGTTTCAGAGGGCTCGACACTCGCCGCGGATTCGCCAACGTCCTCTACCACGACTTAAGAGATGCCGGGATTCGCGTTTTCATCGACGACGAAGAGCTTCGACCCGGCGAAAGAATTAGTGGCAACCTTCTGTGAGCGATTGATGACTCGAGACTCTACATACCCATCTTCTCCCCAAACTACGCGTCGAGTCACTGGTGCCTCCGCGAGCTTGCGAAGATGGTGGAGAACACCTCTGAATCTAGAGAAGATGGGAATGAGAAGGTGATATTGCCCATCTTTTATAATGTGAAACCTGATGATGTGAAGTTGAGGACCCAATTGTACAGCAATGACATTCTGAATTTGGAGCAAATGATGGAGATTCAGAAGAAGAAGTTCAGCTCCGAGGATGTAGAGACGTGGCGGGCGGCTCTCAGAAGAGTTGGTGGCACTAGGGGGTTGGACCTGCAGAATTTTACAGGGTAACCATCTAACTATGAATGTGAAAATTATTTTTTACAATTGAAAGGTAGATCTAATGAAGTTCATATCCAATTTCCCTAAATTGAAATAAAAAGTCTCAACTTCTTTTTTTTATTTTTTATATCATGAGAGATCCAAAGTTTTTCTGACCTAATAGAATTATTATGATTTGGTTTTTGACCTAATTTTCATTGTATAAAAATTTGGCTTTGCTTCATATTTTGCACAATAACTCGATCCTTGTATGAATTAAGATTCCTAAAGTATGCCAGAGAACTTGATTATGGAACCGAATGCGGTTGCATTTGTAAAGTTCATTTCCACGTCAAAAGAAATCAGTAAATCTGATATTGCTGTAACTCATCACACACATTTATATTTTAATTCTTCTACTTGATTTATAGGTCAGACATTTTTCTTCCTCTATTCCTTATGCTTGTAATAGATGTTTATCTTTGTAATTCATCATGTTCCTAGAGTAATGGGGTAATATTGAATTTTTATCGAGTCCCATTTCGATTCATGCCCTTTTTCATTGGATAAATTCCCCCTGCCCCCCCCCCCCCCACCAAAAAAAAAAAGTTGCTTCATAATCATAAAGACAAATGTATGTAAATTACTGAGTAAAACTCTCACAAGATGGTGGCGCGAGTGTGCACACATATCACAAGACACTTGATGGAAATTAATTTTTAATGTTCTAGGTGAAATAATAATGTGGTGATAAATTTTTAGTGTCCTCGAACCCGATGAACAATAAAAAAAATTGAACTCGCAAAATTAAATGCGGTTTAGTATTTTTATTTCGGTAAAAAAACACTATTTCTTACACTTTTTTATCATATTGGCTTCTTACGTGGTGGTTTTTTCTTAGATGCAATAACAAAGTATCAACGTTCGATTCCGGGCTCCATCACTTAACTGAGTAGAATCTACCTTTTTGATTAGTTTATGAAATTGATCTACAAAAGAGATGCGAAAAAGACTTGTTCGATGTTTGAATAAGAACCACTTTATTTATATACTCCTTTTCTGTTCTTTTGAATTGTTTTGCGCAAGAATTGTCGATCTCATAACATAACAATAAGGTAATATGATTATGTCATTCGTCCATAATTTTAACGTTTCCATGGGAACAATGTTTAAGATAATTAGATTGAAATTAGTTGACTTAGTATATGGTTGGTCAACATGCAAGGAAATGAATTTTTTACTTTTTCTCAATCGAAACTTTTCAACTTTGTGGCAGCGATGGGGATCTAAGCAAGTCGGTTGTTAACGAGGTTGTGAATAGGCTCCAGACAAGACAAAGAAAAGTTACTGAAGATTTAGTCGGAATGGAGGATCGAATAGCAGCCATAAACAATTTATTAGATGTCAACTCCAATGGTGTGCGGCTTATTGGGATTTACGGGATGGGGGGCATCGGTAAAACGACACTTGTCAAGAAAATCTTCAACCAATTGTGTCCTCAATTTGGAAAATACTGCAGCTTTCTTGATGATGTAAGCGAAACGGCGAAAACCCAGGGCTTACTCAAGCTGCAACAACAACTCTTGTCCGACATCTGTAATTCTAGAGGGGTTCGCAGCATTGGTACCAGTGATCATGGGGCTCATACGATTGGAGAAGCAATTTGCAACAAGAAGGTACTAATTGTTTTGGATGATGTGGATGATGGCAACCAAATCCAAGAACTAATCGGAACTAATTCTTTGTCTCCCGGTACTAGGATACTTGTTACCACCAGGGACAAAACGGTTCTGAAAATCAGGGGATTTAAGTATGAAATCGAGCCCTATGAAATGGAGAAGCTGAGCGACAGAGATTCACTTCAACTTTTCAGTAGGCATGCCTTTGATGACAACTCTCCTCCAGCCGATTACTACACTCTTTCAGAAGGCATTGTCTCTACAGCGGGCGGACTACCTTTAGCTCTTCGAGCAATAGGTTCATCGCTATTTCTTCGGAATGAGAAAAAAATATGGGAAGAGGTGCTAGAGGAGCTAAGGAAAACACCTCATGATGATGTCTTGGGAAAGTTAAGGATTACCTATGATACCTTGAAACCAGGTCAAAAACAAATATTTCTCGATGTTGCATGCTTTTTCATCGGTTTTTATAAGGCTAATCCAATCTACATGTGGAAAGATTGTGGGTTTAGCCCAGAGAATGCTATTGATGTCCTTATTAGCAGGTGCATGATAAAGGTTTTAGACAATAATAGGTTTTGGATGCACGACCAGTTTAGAGATCTAGAAAGGGCAATTGCTAGTCAAGAGCGTAGCAGGTTGCAGGCTAGAGATGACATCATTCACGAATTAAGATCAACAGAGGTAAAGTATGGCCAAATTTGAATTGAAAATTCCTTACCCTGTTCCTAATTGAGGATTGATGTTTCTTGATAGGGAGCTACTCTTCTGTTTCATTTTTTCGTCTCTTCGACGATATAAGTTTGTGGGATATTGACAAATTCCTGCTTCTGTTTCTCAATGTCATTGGCAGATCAAGAGAAGTGTTCAAGCACTGGATTTGAGAAAAACTGTCACTATTGATAATGATATGACTGGCGCTATAGATCGGTCATTGATTGATGATTATCCAACTGTCACTGCAGAGCAAATTAAACGGTTCCCACATCTTCGGCTGCTGTGGTTGTGTAACATAACTTGCCAAGGTGACTTTACGGGATGTCTTTCCAAGTTGAAATGGATCGATTTGATTTACGATGTTGTAGACCCCAAACGTGATCTACAGTTTATGGCAACCAATTTGCATCTAGAAAGCGTGGTTGTGATGTTAATTCATTCCTATGTGTGGACAGAAGATGCGGTCAAGAGCCTAATCAAGGTATGTTAGAATCCCCCTTAGTCTAATTTTCTCATTCAATGAAGGATAAAACTCAATGAATTTACAGCCTAATTTTCTCATTTAGTGAGGAGGATCAAATGACACGATACAAGTTGGGAGCCTACATCCGTATTTGTTTCTTGTACATTCATCTAATTCTCTGTCCTTATGTTTCATTGGCTTTTGTAGGGGGCAAGGAAATTGAAGGCTCTCACTCTTATAGATATTCCATTGCTATGCAGGACACCAACCTTTTCCGAAGACTCAGTTTTAGAGAAGTTGACCATATGTGGTTGCCATTACTTGGAGGAAATTGATTGCTCTATTGGGAAACTGCGGTGTCTGACTGACTTGAGTGTTGAGCATAGCATGGCATTTCAAAAATTGCCCAAACAAATTGGCGAACTAAAGAATCTTCAGTGCCTCTCTCTTAATAATTGTTCGAGATTGAGGGAACTCCCCGACTCAGTTTCGAAATTAGAGTCATTGGTAGAGCTGAAATTATCACACACGAGCATTACAAGATTACCGGATTCCATTTATAGACTACAAAGCTTGTCTTCTCTTGATTTATCAAGCTCAAAGATAGTGAAATTGCCTGGGACATTGAGCAAGCTCAGTCAACTCCATACACTGAACCTATATGAGTGTCATGAGATCCAAGAGTTGCCGAAGCTCCCCATAAGTTTGACCACTCTTCGGCTTGAATCAAAATCGTTGCAGACTGTCCCTGACCTCTCAAACCTTACTAATCTAGCTGAACTGCTCCTATCCGATGCCTCTGGTATTTGTGAAAAATCAGATATAATTCAACCTTGCAGCTTGTCGTGGAATAGGAGGCTATCCAAACTGAGGAAGCAGCACTTGTGTCTTTTAAATGTCCGCGCAACGTCTACAGAGTGGGGTTCCCTTTCTCTACTGGAAGAACTTACTCTCCATGGACTAGACTTGCAAACATTGACACAACTTCCATCAAACTTGAGAGTTCTGGAGCTCAATAACACTCGAGTGAAACAAGTAGAACTTGTTGGGCTTCCTCAATTGGAAAAGTTGACTATCGCAATTTGTGAACTCGTCACAAGAATATCAATCACATCAAGTTTGAGAAAACTCAGAGAAGCCCATGTGTATTCTTGCAACAAGCTAGTTGAAGTTCAATTTCTCGGTGTCTTAAAATCGATGGAGAGCTTATCTATTTGTGATTGTGAATCTTTCGAGAGATTGGTTTGTCTGTCGGAGGAGCCAGGGTGCAATGAGCTACAAGCTCCCGAGTTGACTAATGTTGGGCGGAGAGTGTCCCTTGTCTCAAGCTCCCTAAAGATGCTTCAAGAGCTCCACCTGCGGGGGTGCCCAGAGTTACAGGAGATTCAATTTGTTTCAACGTTGGAAGCATTGAAAGAATTTGTTGTTCGAGGGTGCATTTCATTAAAATGGTTGGGCGGTTTGTCAAATTTGAAGAATTTGAGGCATTTAGAGATTGGAGAGTGCGAGAACCTGCAGGTACTCGAGGGCATTGACGAGTTAGAGCATTTGGAAAGGATTATTGATGCAACGACCTCCGGTCCATTTGGTTCGAGGATCACTTGGGACTGTTTTGAAGCCTCAGAATCGGCTTATGTATCTGTAATGGAAGTAAAGGATACGCTACTGGAACAGGTGCGCCTTCTTTCTATTCATAGATCATCACTGTTTCTTCTGCTTTATTTGCTTTTTATTTCTGCTTTGTTCTAGTGAAGAGAGACAATAAAATAATTCTAAAATGTGCAACCACGAAAAATCTCATTTAAAGATCTCCATCTTACTAGGAATCTTCGTTTGCTATGCGTGTGTCAACTTCGGAAGTGAGGTCAGGGATCTTACATCACTCACCAACTGATTGAGAATCTACACTCCCCTTCTTCCTATTTGTGCTTTTAGTTCATTTTACGCTTATCACAATTTACTCAAATGACATGGAGCCTATTTTTACCCCCAAAAATTGATGATGAAACTTCATGTCTTCTTTTTCACTAGATAAAACTGATATTGTGCAATAGGATCATTAAAAATTGTCCACATTAGCAGCACCACGTAGGCCGACCAGCGTCTATGTCAGTAATTTTCAACCAAAATTGGCCAGATAGACTTAATTGACAAAAAGTGAAAAGTTTAGAATTTAATTGGCAAAATTGGAAGGTTTAAGAATGAATTGACAAAAATACAATAGGTTTTGTCACTTTTTGGACAATTTTCTCCTCTGTGAGTTATAGTTTGAGAAAAAAATATTTGAAGTTGAGCGAACACTGGATGAGGATTGGGTGGAATGGGAGCTTGGAATTGAGAGATTATTTTTTATGTTAGAATCTCCTAGTTTGTAGTGGGTCTGTTATTTCTACTCTTCCTGTAAATCTAGATCACTCTTTGAACTGAGCTAAGCAAATTGGGATGTGTTGAATCTATTTCTTATTTAATTTTCCAGTCTCGTGATTTTGTTCGATTGCATGATCCTACTGCACAATATCGATTTTATCTAGTGAAATAGAAGACATGAAGTTTAAAATAGGCTCCATGTCATTTGAGTAATTGTGATAAGCGCAAAATGAACTAAAAGCACAAATAGGAAGGAGAGTGTAGATTCGCAGTCAGATGGTGAGTGATGTAAGATTCCTGATTGCTCCCAGCAATCGGGCTCGACCCGGTATTGCTTGACTCACCTGCAAGCATCCAGGAATGACCCTCTGAACGCCCATACACATACAGATGCCTATTTGCAGCCCTTCACTTGAATCCAAGCTGACATTCTCGACATATCTCCACATTGGCTCAAGTTTGCAGCCAAGTCACAGTCGTGATTTGTCGCTTTACATTGCTGCGCTCTCCCAACGCCTTCCACGGGCCGCTCAACCGCCACATGTCTGTATCGATCGATTCACGTCTTCAGGACTCTCTGTCGGAATAATCTTCTGACACGTTATTACTGTTGTAAAACTGTCAATCAGTGTTGGTCATTACAGAACTTGATTTCCGTGCCAAAATCACTGGCCAAGTCCCTTGGCCACACTACCTCTTCCACTTGTTTCGCTGTCACTATATTTGGTCTCAGTCATTGATGAAGTTACCGTATCTCGTATCAAAAGCTTCCAACTCATATCACAAACCACAAGAGTAACAACATAACAGCTTACAGATCGACCACTCTCTACGTTGTCTGCTCGACTCGGGTCTACTTGCCAACTTACTACCACGCTACTTGAACTGCTTTCCCTATCATCCCAATGAATACCGGAGGACCCATTCCATGTATACACAGGCTGACCATATAAATTACCAACAGCATGTGAAAGATCAAATCTAGCACTGCACCTACACATGGCATACCTTTAACAATCAAACCAGCGTGTGAAATACGAGATATATGCTCCACCTCCTTCCTTGTGCATAATGACAACTCCGAACTTGTCTCACACTCCTCCGAGTCAATTCTCAACATTCTAATTTTCCTATCCCTTCGCATCTCTATATGCGACACCTCCTCTGCTTCTCCCAAATTCACCAACTAAAACCTTCATATTCAACTAACACTCCAACTCAGCCATCTTCACTGACCACTGCAAAGCCTTAAGTCTACGTTCACCACAAAGTGTCTATAAGTTGCTATAGAATACCGCCGCTCTACAAAATCTTTCACCTCATCGGCACTCTGCTCATCTTTGTGTTCTTTTTTGCAACTCCCCCTATTTTTATGCACACCATTTTGATCTTTCTTTATAACTGATTACTCATTCCTTTTATAAATTAGAGCAAACTCGTCAAAGGTAACGTCTTTGCTAATCATAAATCTGGGTAAAAACTAATTTGCGCCATATTTTGTGTACCATCAACCCATTTGCATAGTTTAGGAATTTGTATCTTCTTGCCCTAACCTTCAGTGTGCCATCTTTCACATGAGTAGGAGTAGGGCAATCACGCATCTCAATCCAGTGTAATCAGCAACTTGCTCGGCCGCATTTCCTCATACTACTGCAATCAATTGATATTGATATCTATCCTACATGTTGTGTTCATGTCCAAAATTGGAGAATAAAGAGTGAGCTATCTCCAACAAAGTTATGTTCATCATCCTTTGAGTTTGCTGAAGTGTGGTGTGTCAACAGTGCTGTGGTGTCTTACTAAGCCATCCTTGGTACAAATCGGCTAAAAAATTTTAAAAAAGCTAAAAATCATGGATAAGTCCTTGCAGAAGTCCTTGTTGGGGGCTAACCAAGCAAGCTACGACACCAATCTGAGGCCATTTTGGACAGTTATCATATCAGTACTTGATCCTTGCAAAAGTCCATTTTTGTCTCTAAAATCGGATTTCCTTGTTTTCTTAACACGTGTCAAGTCTTGGGAAGGACACGAAGAAGTAAATCAAAGCCTAATAATTGCTCTGTTCCAATTTTGAGGGAACAAAGATATGCAAATTTGTGAATGTTGCTTGATTCTGACAGATTTATATTCAATTGATGCTTTGGAAAGCGTTCTTACGGTGATTAAGTGTGAAGAAAACCCTTTTATGTTGGTTATTGCTAGGCGCTTGCATTTGGGTGTTCGAACTAAGGATTATTGTCATGGGATATTTGGGGAATCCGTTCTCTTCTTTTAGATGTTTAATCCACCTTAGATATGATAATTTTGAACCTCTCTCCTTAGCAAGATGATGACGACGAGGATGACGAAGATGAGAATGATGAAGACGAGGACAATGAGGATGATGGCAGTGTTGGAGTTGGCGAATACTTCGGGGACCCTTGTTTCTCACACCGGGTACGCCCACGTGAGCTTAGGGAAACTGAAGTGTTGTCCAACGACATGTGACCCATGCGTGCGGAATGCGGGGGTTCGGGGGCAGCGCCCCCGACACGGGTGCCCCGCTGCCCGGTCAGCGGGCGGGGGTTCGGGGGCAGCGCCCCCCGACAGGGGTTCCGCTGCCCGGTCAGCGGACGGCTGCCCCGCTCGCCGGTGAGCGGGCGAGGGCTCGGGAGCAGCGTCCCCGAAACCTCAACGGGTTTGAGCTGACCCGTATTGTGCGAAATTAAGAGATTTCATATAGGTTTAGGTTTTGGGCCCGTTTGGGGCATATATATATTTTGCTCGTTTTTTTTATTATTGTAACGAGTTGAGAGGTTGTAAACCGAAATTACAGTGAAATCTCTTTGCAGGACGTAGCCCTATTCGAGGGTGAACCTAGGTAAATTCGTGCATCGTCTATTTTCTCTGTTTTCTTCGTGATTGTTTTGTTTCGGTTCTCAATACATCCCTTCAGGCAGGAATGATGATGATGAGGATGACGATCAGGAGGATGACAGACGAGGACGATGAGGACGATGGCAGGGACGACGACGACGATGTGCATGAGGACCATGAGAATGATGATGGCGAGGATGATGAGATTGATGATGTGCATTTGTCTCGCAGGCCTTCGCCGGTTTGTTCCGTGGACAATAATGATGAGAACGACAATGTCGATGGAGAAGGTTAAGGCGATGGCAGCGGCGATGGTAACAGCGATAGCAAGGATGATGATGATCATGGCGAGGATGACGAGGACAGCAATGTGCACGAGATTTTGCAGTCATCTCACGAGCCTCTGCCGGATTGTTCCGTGGGCAATAAGGATAAGAACAATGATGTCAACGAGGAAGGCGATGGCGATGGCGATGAGGACGAGGAAGAGGAAGAGAGGGATGATGAAGAAGCCGAAGAGGAGGTAAGAGACCATAACAGCCTAAAACTCAGCTGAAATCTGTTTCTGTTCTCTGTTCAAAATTCGTGTTGATTTTTTGAAACACTGAAATTAAATCCAGCAATAGTTATTGCTCTAGATCGCAAGCTTGCTGCAACTAAAAACTGTGATCAAAGAAATTGATATCAAAACTGTCGGTTTTCAATTTAAAGTAGGGCCTTTTGCACATCGTTGCCCCCTGGTTTGCCCTACTTTCTTCAAATCCGAGTACCTACTGAATGAGAGAGAAAAAGGTGATAAAAAAAGTCCTGTCAACAATTTCTATTAGTCAATTTGAACGGAATTAAAGGATTATGTCGATTCTAGCTGGTTGCTTGCATTTGGATGTTCAAACTAGGGATTAATGACGTATGATATTTGGGGATTTTGACCTTTTCGTCTTAAGATGTTTAATCCACCTTAAACATGATATTTTTAAACCTCCCTCTCCTTAGCAAGATAACCAATGACTGCAACAACAATGAACATGACGACGACAAGGAAGACAATGGCGATGAAGACAATGACGAGGGTGACTACAACGGCGAGGACGAGGACGAGGACGACTAGGATGACAATGTGCAGGAGGTTCTGTAGTTGTCTCATGGGCCTCCATGGATTCATTCCGTAGACAACGATGCTGAGAAGGAAAAAGGCAAAAGGTGAAGGCGAATCGATGGCAACGACAAGGAAGAGAGCGATGATGAAGAAGCTGAAGAGGAGGTAACAGACGGAACTGAATGATGTACTTGGTTTCTTTTTTCCTTCGAAACATGTTGCGAGATGTCTATGACTAGTAGTTGAAAGAGTGTTTATGCCCGTACCCTTGTGGTCTCAAGAGCTGATTGGCCAAAACCACCTCAGTTTCTCGTCTCTTTCGGTTCTTATCAGGTTTTATTCATTTCCTTTTCAATTGTTCAAATGTTAAATCATTACTTTCTTTTCTCTCCATAAAACGACAATGGTATGCAAGTGCCCTATTTATTTCACACGAATTTGTTTGGATTTTACTTGTTAATCTGTTCGGATTCAGGGTATGCGTCTCATTATGTCGAGAGGTGCCCCGTAGACACATGCTTCATGAACCTGTCTTTGCTGATGTTGTTCAAGACTCATTGGCTTACCGCTCCACCACACTGCATAATCATAAACAAAACAAGACGATTGTTCTTTTGCCAGACAAAATACGTCGTCCCTGGCCTTTCCGGCAAACAGATGATTCCCGGAATTCTTCCCCTTGAAGGCTTTTTCCAGGGTTGATCACATTATGGGCCGACTCCAATTTTCTCGTGATGGCAGGCCCGATTAATTAGGGCTTCTTGTCATCACGAAATGTATCACTACCGCCATTCTTGCTCGTCTTTAAAGTATATAAACAAAAACAGGAACAATTGCACATGTTTCGGTGTTGGTTCTAGGGTCTACCTAGGTTCCACATGTATTATTAATTGAACAATTGCAGTGAATCATCACCTTTAATGATCACAACTTGCTACTACGATCTACTGACCAAATTTATATTTAGATACACGAAGAATATGAAACATTAATAAGTCATAAAATGAAAGCTCAGACTAGTGGTTTCGGATTATACACTCATCATCTAATGCCATGGAATATCGCAAAATTACGCGAAGATATAAACAAAAAAAAAATTGAAAAAACTTATTTAAGGTTTTAGGCTCCAGGTTCCACTGACCTAGAACTTTGAACTTATCCGTCGAAACAGATTTCCCAATTTTTGAAACCTGAAACCTACTCTACATACCTTCGAACCTAAAACCTACAGATTCTCATTTATCAGGTTCTCAGGTTCCAGATTTCACCCTAGAACCATGTTCACCTCTACTCTCGCCTACCACAATGGAAAAAAAAGAAGAAAAAAAATATGTAAAAATTGCAAAATTATTCACGTCAGTACCGGACGTGCCACGTAAGACATCGTCCATCATTGTTAGTGATTTTCAGTCATTATTGGCTGTAAGGACTACGTTGACGAATTGTCAAAAGGTTTATCACTAAATTAACCAAATTAAAAAGTTTAGGATTGAATTGGCATCCATACAATATGTTTAGGACTTTGTTTGGTAATTTTGGACACTTTATAGTCAATAAAATTGATGGCTTTAAAAAGAAAATAAGTTGGAGACCAATTAGAAAAAGCGATTACAAGGACACATTAAAGTTTGCGGTTGGTGATAAATCGGTTGCAAGAACTTCAGGAAGTGTCGATGTTGATGATCAGAGTCGCGGGATAGTTGAATTAATCGGTTTCGAGCAACTTCGGACAGGCTAACTGAACAACAGGGCAGAATAAAAGGAATCGGCGGCAGCTCGGTAATGGTGAACCGCAACGAGTCGGAGACGGAACTTGATCTTGATCTTGAATCAAGGGCAAAACCGGAGTTAGCGGAAGGACGATCTCATTCTCTCTCGGATATTTTGCCAGATTCCTCTTCTTCTTCGTGAATCTGAATACGAGAGGGAAAAGATTGAGGGACGAGAGAGGTCAGTTTCGATCCTTTATTATTCTTTAAAATCATCAAAGTGAATTGAAAAGTCAGAACGAAGCCAGCAGAAATTGAAGGTGAAACCGTGAAGGAAGGCTGAAGACAGTAGGAAGAGACAGAGAGAGAAAAGGCACTGTTCTCGAGAAAGCTTTGTAGCGCTCCAGCAAATGCAATCGGGAGGGGGCGGCGGTTCTACTTGAAGCTTTAGCAATGGCGATTCCTCGGTTGCCAGAACTTTTAATTAGCCTTTTATTGCTCATTTCTCTGCTTTTCTTTTCCTTTTTTTTGCAATGTGTGTTTGATGTTGTCGGTAAAAATTCAGGTGCCAATGAAGATACATCTTTATGCGCTTGTTTATGGGCCTGTTTGGTTCGGCTTTGGGGGAATGCATTTGGGGAAATGCAAATACCTTTGGGTGAAAGTCCATTGGGGAAAGGCAACGGTGTTTGGTAAAAATATTTTGTAAAGTTACTTTGGCCAAAATATAGCGTTTGGTAAATTTTTTTTTGCAAATGGACTTTGAGAATTATTTTATTTATTAAAAGAAAAACGAAACTTACCCATCGCCGGAGCCGGCCGCCGGCCGCCGGAGGCGACCCCCGGCGAGCCAGATCCGCCGCCGCCGGCGGTCGCCCGAGGCCAGGCGACGGCCGCCTGGGTCGCGCGACCTCAGGCGGCCGTCGCCTGGGTCGCGCGACCTCAGGCGGTCGTCGCCTGGGTCGCGCGACCTCAGGCGGCCGTCGCCTGAGGTCGCGCGACCCAGGCGACGGCCGCCTGGGGTCGCGCGACCCAGGCGACGGCCGCCTGGGGTCGCGCGACCTCAGGCGACCCCAGGCGGCCGTGCGACCCCCGCCGAGGGTCGCCTGGCCTCGGGCGACCGCCGGCGGGGGCGGATCTGGCTCGCCGGCCGTTCTCCCTCGCCGGCCGCCGTCGCCTGCCAAGAAGCTTCAAACCCTAAAAAAAAAAAAAGTTAAAACAGTAGCATTCTTGCAATGCTGAAAGCCCAAGGCTGGTCTAGACCAGCCTTGGGCTTTCAGCATTTGGAATGCTAGCATTTGGCCAAATGCTAGGCCAAATGCTGAACCAAACATACTAGCATTTTGGGAAGGGGCTTTCGAGGCCCAAAGCCCCTTCCCAAAGCTGAACCAAACACCCCCTATTTGATGGCAAATGGGGTCAAACTCAAACATGTGAAAAGGTATATTTGTAATCATAACGTCCTCCACCTTATTATTTCTAAGTCCATCGATTTTATTGACTATAAATTGGAAGCTCCACTTACGGAGAAGTTGCTCATTCGCGTTTTTTTTAATAGCAAATGGGTTCAAATTCAAAATATGTGAAGCGTCGAGAGAAGCTTTTTACAGCGAGTCAACATCGTTGACCGTTGGAAAGGACTGAAAAATCAAGTTCCTATTTATCATAATCAAAATTCAAACGCGGCTTAAATACATATAAACTATATTGCAATGATTAAAAAGCACAATTAAAATGCAGAGGAAATGATATTAGGAAATTGCATCATTTGCTAGTTGTTCCTAACTTTTCTTTTTTCAAATGTTGGGCAAGTTTAGAGTTGAATAATAGTCAGTGCAGTGAACAAAAAGCAGAAACCAAGGACCCAAGGCAAAGAAGAACGCAAGCAGAGGCAGATCGGGAGGAGATGGCTGGTCTGTTCGACAAGCAAGCGGAGATCTACGTGGACGCTCGTCCGACGTACCCGGCGCACTGGTACTCCATGCTCGCTTCTCGCACTCCTCTTCACTCCCTCGCCTGGGACGTCGGCACCGGCAACGGCCAAGCTGCCCTCGGTGTCAGTCCTCTCTCTCTCTCTCTCTCTCCAAGATGAGTCGCAAGTTGAATGTTTTGTCCTGATACGACGGAACCCAACATTTGATCGGGAACCGTGACGTTGTGAGCAGATCTTCTAGATTTTCCAAAAAAAGAAATGGGGTCGACCAGATGTGATCGCAGATCTTGCGAAATGCGAAACTTTTTTTATGAACAATACATGTCAAATGCAAGTCTCGCTGAAGAGGGATTTTGATGAGAAGCATTCATTTGCGTACTCACCTTGTATGAACATTTTCATTTCTTTTTGCTTTCGGAGGTACTTGAGTAGACATAAGGTGTCGAGAATGAGTGAGATTAGGTCATCCTGGGTGAATTTTAGGACTTCGCTTCACTTCAACAGTTACCTGAATCCCCAGACACTCTGCTTTTTACTCCTCATTGATACTGAGAAGTTGATTTATTCTATTTGATTTTGTTTGGGGCTAGGATTGGCTGGGTACTGCTTACTAATCACTAACTGAAGGTGGAAATCCTCCAGTTCCACTTAATTTGTCTCAAATCATTTGTGTTGGTTTGAATCTGATCTTTGAAACTGAAGTTCAACCCGTCTCGGTGTCTTCCAGCTTCTTTTCCCTTTTGTGCTTTTTGTCAAATGGGCTTCTCTTTCCTTCTCTTTGCTCTATGATGATTGATCTTTCACCAATTCAAAGCTCAACTTCTTTCATTACTACCAGATTTTTCTTGTCAGTTACAACTCTTTTCATATACCCTGCACTTGCTTGTAAAATAGGTAGCCGAGCACTACGACCAGGTGATCGCCACTGATGTGAGCGCAGCCCAGATAAAATGTGCGATGCAGCATCCGAGAGTCCGCTATGTCCACACCCCAATACCCATCTCCAACGACGAAATCGTGACCTTAATTGGAGGTGAAAATTCAGTGGATTTGATTACGGTGGCTCAAGCGGTGCACTGGTTCGACCTACCCAATTTCTACTCCCTCGCGACCCATCTGCTCCGGAAGCCGGGAGGTGTGATTGCAGTGTGGTGCTACAATGACGTTGCAGTGAGCCCTACGTTTGATCCGGTCATGAAACGCTTCCATGACACTACGCTGCCCTTTTGGGACCCCAACATAAAGCACGTATTCGATGGTTACAAGAACCTCCCTTTCCCATTCAAAAGTGTAGGCTTGGGATGCGAAAGCGAGCCATTCCCTCTGGATATACCAAAGCAGCTCTCTTTCGAAGGGTTCTTGAGGATGTTACGGTCATGGTCCGCAGTTGCTACAGCTAAGGAACAAGGTGTCGATTTGTTATCCGAAGGTGTAGTGAGAGAGCTTGAGGATTCATGGGGTGGTCCTGATTTGGTCAGGTGCATTGTGTACAAGGCTTTCATGCTTGCTGGCACAGTGTAAGCTGCATATATCTATGTCCTCTTTAGACTTCATTACAATAGAACTGAACCAGCACGGCGGTTTTACTGATCCTTTCAATTGCCATTTTTCACAAGCTGAGAACTTATGAAACTTTAGCTCGGACCCTGTGCTGAGCCGATATGCATATACTCTGGCATTTATCACTTCGGTGGGGAAGGAATGATGTGGAATAGAAATCTGTAATTGGGCTTCTTTATTCCTCTAAAACGTATGGCTAGATGACTATGACTGCTAGTTGAAAGAGTGGTGATTGCCGATATCCCTGCGGTCTCAAGAGACGAGGTGCTAAACCGGCTTAGTTCTCCGTCTCTTTCGGTTATAATCAGGTTTTATTCTTTTCCTTGTCATTAGTTGAAGGCCAATTCGCTCCTTTTTTTTTCCATCCATAACCAGACAATCGTATGCGAGTGCCCTATTCATTTCACGCATTGTTTATAATATACGTCTTAATCTGTTCCGATTCAGTGCATCCATTTCTAATTACGTCCACGAGAGGTCCCTTCCAGAAACATGCTTCAAGGACCTGTTTTTGCTGATACAGTTCAAGGCTCATCGGTTTACCACTCAATGACACTTTGATCATAAATGATATGAATGTTCTTTTCCCAGACCAAATCCTTCTTCTTTGAGGTGATTCCCAAGATTCTTACCTTTGAAGGCTTTTTCAGCTTTGATCACATCATGGGAAGACTCCAATTTTCTCCTGAAGGCAGGCCTAATTATTCAGGACTTCTTGTCTGGCACCAAACTGTACAATTAAAGGAAAACAGGGACATCTCATTAGGAGAGGAATCAAGCTCAAAGAATTCAATCTCATGTACGAGTCTCTCCAAGTTGATGCGATGGCCTTCCAAAGGCCTAATTAAAGACGTCAATTTTTACCGCACAGTTTCCGCTCGTTAAAAACTTGCCTCAACGGGAATCGAATACGATTCTTGCTACCCAAATGCATGGATCCAAATTCAAAAGCCTAGTGGCCAAAATTTTTTTTATAAAAAAATACATTGAAATGCACTTGCAAAAGAATGAACCAAAATCCATGCACGATTGCTATTAGGCAAAAAGAGAAATCATCAATAATCAAGGGAAAAGTACCAAGTCCTAAACCTATTGCATTAGTACCAATTTAGTCATAAATTTTTCAATTGGACCAATTTAGTTTTAAACATTTTCATATTTGTACCAATTCAGTCCATCCGACCAATTTAAGCTAGAAATCATTGCATGGACACCAGCTATCATACGTGGCATGGCCGACGTTAACGTGGACAATTTTTAATAATTTTTGAAAATTTGAATTTTTTTTCCTTTTTTTCGGAAGGAGAAGGAAGGGAAAAAATGAAAAAAAATTATTAAAAAATTTAAAAATTATCCACATCAGTGCCCGCCGTGCTATATAGGACGGCCGGTGTCCAAGTTAGCGATTTTCGGCCTAAATTGGCCGGATTAACTGAATTGAAATCAATGTGAAAAGGTTTAGGAGTAAATTGGTTAAATTGAAAGGTTTGTAATTGAATTAGTACCAATGCAATAGATTTAGGACTTTTTTGGTACTTTTCTCCAATAATCAATGAATTAAACAAGAACGCATGCAAAAGAAAAGGAGTGGTTAGAGGTTCCATGGCAACGGAAACATAGTTTACTTTGAACTGTTGCATCCTCCTTTGGTACAGTCTTAAACAGCAGTCTAAAGTAACACAAAAGAAGGGTTCCCAGAACAAGATTGTATGCAATTAGAAAGAAGAGATTTCATTCAAAATCATAACAAACTACAGTGCCGTCCTCAGTGACATTTATTTTGCACTGGCCATTCAACCGACGGGATTGATTGCGCCTATCGATGGAGTGATGAGGGAAATCGCCCGATATCCCGGGGTAGACGTAGATCCTTGCAGGCTTACTACAATAGTCCCTGCTTCACACTTTGATGGACTCCCCCGGTCGGAACACTTGGAGTTTCTCCCCCTGAATCCACGCCAAGACGTGCTTGTCTTCCCCGCCGCGGTTCCTCTTCTCATACTTTGGGACCCCTTGCATAGCCACCACTGATGGGTTTCTAATCACACACTTCTTGTACGTCCCTAAGGATATACACAAGGTCTTGATAAATTCTTGATTAGAATCGTAACTTTTTTTATGTAATATTTGTCAAAGATGTCATGGTTTTTACTTGGGGTATTCAAAGTTGAAATGTTTTATAGATGAAAATAATCTGTAGATGATTCCTAGTATGGAATAGCATTGATATATTCAAGGCCGAGAGCCTCCTAATAGGGAAAGGGTTACGACTTACGAGTCTTAGGACTCTGATATTCAAAAACGACCCTTAAGAGTAATTAGGGTTAGTGATTGGTGATTCGTGAATAATGGTTTCGCCTTAACGAATTCATTTAGACGTCCTAGTTCTGAAAAGAATGTGTATCCGTAAATTTAGCATTACTTGGAGTAAATTGTCCTTTTCATGCTAATTTAGTTTGGAGCTTTTAGCAATTGAAATTTGACTTAAAGGCCAAGTAATCGACTAAGAGCATCATGTTCTTCGTCTACCGAATTGAGGGATATACTATGATATTTGTTTGGGAAAACTTAAAAAAAGTAACTTGTTATTAAATTGTACTTACAACCTGTTTGGCCTTTCTTTTATTAAAAGTAAGAAGCTATTAGTCCACATGGATAGAAATTTAATACTCGTTGTTAAATATTAAATAAAAGTCAAAGCTTAATTGCTAAAAAGTAAAAAATCATTCAAACATACCCTACAATTTGAAATATGGAGCACCATGTACACGTCACGATTGAAGATGGAGAAAGTGTTTTCTTCTTTATTTCATGTAAATGGCCGCTTGGCACATATTGCCACATGACATAATCACACCTAGCATTTCTAACGTCAATATCCTTTCAATGATCATGTCATAGAGCGCTAATTGCAATGTGATAGTTTGTAGGGCATTTGGGAACCCACTTTAACCCATTACTTCTAGTTTTAGCTTCCAACATTCAATTCAACTTGCTGTTCGAGCTCAAAAATTCGACGAAAGCCAAACAGTAAAATCAAAAAGCAAAGACTACTTTCCCAACTTTTACCTTGTGATTATGGCTTTTGAGGGAACCTCCATGAACTTTCCGGCTTAAACCTTGACATGTAAAACGTAATCACGGGGCAGACAACCCAACATATTCGAAGATCATAACCACCGTTGTTGCAACTGTTAGGTGGCACCGTTTCGCCCATGATGGGATGTGTTATGAAAGGCACCCTTTGAAAGGGTGTGAGTTGTCTTCTAAAGGGAAGTGAAAGTAACTTCTACTATATAGAGAAAACATAAGACAGACAACATACATAAGAGAAAACGTACGTTATCCTCTTTCATTCAGAAAACACACACAAAAGGATTCTATCGTTACTTTGAGAAGACGATCGACATTAACATTGTGGAACAATAATATTTTTCTCGTGATTATATTCGGATCGATGTGACATTGCAGATTCGCCCAACAAACACCGGTGATTCAATTCACATTCCTGGGTAATTTGTTTATTGTGCATCAAGAGATTAGTCAATTTCTTCCATGACTTTTTCCTAACATTGGTATCAGAGCGTGCACTATGATCTTTGTCTTGTTTTTTTGTTGAGTTTTCGCTCGTTGTTCAATAAGGAAATTATGTAGCCGATCGATTTCCAAGCCGTCTACATGTTGAATGCAATGAAATTACGGCAATGATGTTCAATACGAATCAAGTGTGAAAATCGAGTCTTGAGTTCGTCGACCACTGTTCTATTTGGCCTTTTTTTGTCAAAAATTTTTTCGATGAAAAATTATTTTGATCATGTGGGATGAAAGATCTCATTGAGATGAGCCAAATGGCAGGTCGAATGCCTCTGGGGGGAGCCGCACACACCCCCACGCGCGGTTGCAAGTTGCTATGTCGGCGGCCACGCTCCCACACGTGGCCACGCGCTGGGATTGCCTAACGCGTGTGCAACACACGCCTCACGAGTAGGCATGTACGCCTCACGTGCGGGGTACCCCCGGCTAACGTCAGCTACCTAGACTAGGAACCCGACGACCCGATTGACCTATGATTCGACCCCGTTGACTCGACATGTTGACTGGTCAACAGTTGAACCGGTCAACGGTCAAACGGTTAGACCAGTCAACAGTTGAACCGGTATGACTGGTAAGTCCGACGTAAGAACCGAATGGACCCCCTGTGCGTGCGCTACATGCGCTGTGCACTTAGGCAGTGCGTATGGGCGCGTGGGAGGTCCAATTGGAGCATGATTGGTACCGTTATATTCGTATTGAAATTATCTACATTATGGTATAGTTATTTTACATGTTTGAAGCTTTTAAGGGTATCAAAATAAGTACAGAACTCTAAATATACGTATTTTTTGGGTATTATTGCATTTTACCTCTATTTCTCTTTGGTTTTGGAAATACAAAAGCTAGCTTATATGTAAATGACCGCATACAGATTGTGTAGAGCATGGTTTATGGATGAAATGTATATAAGATTTAATGTGCTTGCAATTTTAGTTCTGAGCAGACTCAAACAATGGTTGGAGATCGTTATTTAATTTTTTGTATTCCGCATTTAATTATAGATGATGCTTGAATTACTTGTACTTTGGTTAACATCATGCTGTTCTCTATGATTGCATGAGAGAATGTGATCCTTGCATGATGTATTATAATTGTCTTTTCAAGTGGGAGTTCATAGGTTACTAGAATTCAAAGGAATGATCACCTAGAACTTAAATTTTGTGCAAATTAAACAAATTTGATGATAGTAGACAATCGTAACATAGAAGCTGATTGGGAACATAGTGAACTTCATTTCAATGTCTTTTGTCGAATTATCATTAATTTTGTTTGTCTTTGGTGCAAAATAAATATGTGTGTTAATGTGAAAGATGTGTTAGTATTAATTATGTGTTTATTATGTCAATGTATAGCTGTCATTGATTATGGTTTCAGCATCTAAGACCATTGTGGCTGACCTTAATAAGGGTGAGAAATTGAACGGCGACAGTTTTGATATATGGCACCAAAAGGTTCAGTACATCCTTGAAGAGCAAGAAGTTTTGGAGACCTTTGACCACACTATGGTTGAACTTGACAAGGAACTTCTGCTCAGCACAAAAGAGATCATGAAGCTTATCAAGCTTGAAAAAAGAAAAATAGCATTGCTCGCATTACGTTACTGAGTTGTATGCAAGATGATTTCATGTGTGAGTTTGAAAGGTTTGATAACTCTTAAGGAATGTAGGCTACACTGAAAGACAAGTTTAGAGGTACATCTGCCACAAAATTGAGAATGCTCATTATCAAGTTTGACACATTCCGAAAGCACCAAAATCAAACAAAGAGGCAGCATCTTCAAGAGATGTCAAATATGATAGGAGACCTAAAGACACTAGGTCATACCTTAACTGATGAACAACAACTTCAGGCTATTATAAGGTCACTTCCTAACAATTGGGAGTATATGAAAATCAACATAACGCACAATGAGAATATCATAACTTTTGATGATATAGCACGTCATTTGGAATTAAAGGATGAGACCCTAGAGGCTGCGAGATCCTTTACACATGTTTATGTTGTTGAATTTGCTTCGCGCTAAGTTTCGAGCTTCAAGCGTAGAGATTCAACAACAAAGGAAATGAGATTGGTCAGCGCCCAAGAGGGCTAAAACCCTTCGTTGCAAGAAGCGTGGTGGGAAGAAAGACAAGGCCAAGATGAAATGCTACAATTGTGGTAAGCTAGGTCACTTTGCTCGTGAATGTACTAGGCCGAAAGAGGTATTAAATTACTCTATTACTTTGAGTAATGCTTTTGTTTCTAGTACTGTAATGCTTATTGAATCTCATCTTATGTGGATGATAGACTCAGGAGCCACAGATCATGTAGCTAGAGATGGAGTAGCATTTGTGGAGTATTGTCAGATACAACCTAGAAGTAGATGGATATATGTTAGAGACAACTCAAAAATTAAGTTGAAGGGCATTGACACATGTAAATTAAATTTACGTGGTGGTCGAAGTCTATTCCTACATGATATCCTTTATGCTCCTGATATTCTGCGGAACTTAGTTTCTGTAATTGTTCTTCTTAGCTTAGGTTATGTTTTGAATTTCTATGATGGTTGTGTTGATATTAAGTTTGGAACAATTTATTATGGTTTTGGTCATGTACTGAATGATTTTATGGTGTTCGACATTGACTATGATATGTTTAATGTTAATGATGATGGTTGTTTTTCATTGATTGCATCTTCTAATAATGTGGAAGCTGATGCAAATATTTGGCATGTTAGATTAGGTCACATTGGGTTACAAAGAATGAATAGATTAGCTAGAGAAGGCCTTTTAGGGTCACTCGCTAAGATTGAACTACCCATATTTGAACATTGTCTAGTAGAAAAAACAACTAAAAAATCATTTGGTAAAGGAAGCAAAGCTGAATTTCCATTGCAACTTGTATATTCTGACATTTGTGGTCCATTAAATGCAAGGGCGAGGTATGGAGTCTTATATTTCATCACTTTTATAGATGACTTCACGTATTTCGATTATGTTTTTATGATTTCCCATAAGTTAGAAGCATTAGATTGCTTTAGATAATATATAGTTTTGGTAGAGAATCAGTTAAACAAAACAATAAAAACTTTGAGAACTGATCGCAGACGTGAGTATCTATCGAAACAGTTCAAGTTTCTTTGTGATGAAAAGGGGATTGTAAGATATTTGACTATTCCTGGTACTCTACAATAAATGGAGTTACTGAGAGAAGGAATAGAACCCTGTTGAAAATTGTTAGGTCTATGATGACATAGGCAAATCTACCTATGAATTATTGAGGAGATGCGTTATTAACTGCTACATATATACTTAACTGTGTGCCCTCTAAGTCAGTCACTTTCACTCCTTATGAATTATGGATTGGTAGGAAACCAGACTTAAGTAATCTACGACCCTGGGGTTGTGCAGCATATGTTCATGATTCTTTCCATAAATATGAAAAATTAGGTCCAAGTGGGAAGAAATATATCTTCATATGATACTCCAAACACTCCAAAGAGAATGTGTTCATAGGTGAACAATCTGATGGAAGTGTGATAAAAATGGAGTCACGAGATATCACATTCTTGGAGAACGATTTTCCTAGTAGAAATGAGATTGATGATTTTCTTAATAGAAATGAGATTGATAAGGATTTTCAATTATATGAGATAGAAAATCCTGATTACACACCCACTAATGTTGTTGAGGAAAATAGAGATTTACCTCAATACACTAGACCTAGTGGGAGTGTCACATTGCCTAGTGAGCAGAATCCATAAGGAGTTCAATCACATAAAAGTAATCGTAAAAGCATTCTTCGTCGTCGTTTTAAGATTAAAGGGGAAGCATTTATGATTGTCACACAAGATGATACTAAGCCTAAGACAGTTGAAAAGGCTCTCTCATCTACTGACAAAGAAGAGTAGAGAAAAGCTTTGGAAGATGAAACGGAGTCTACGAGAGCAAACCATGTTTGGGACTTGGTTGATCTATGACCCAAACGCAAGGCTATTGGAAATAAATGGGTTTTCAAAATCAAGAGTCGGGCGGATGGGTCTGTTGAAAAATATAAGGCTCGCCTTGTGGTGAAGGGCTATACTCAACAAGAGGGTATAGACTATGAGGAAACTTTTTCAATAGTTGTAAGATTTGTCTCGATACGCCTTATCCGAGCTATTGTTGCAGATTTAGACTAGGAATTACATCAAATGGATGTACAGACAACATTTCTAAATGGAGAACTAAATGAGGAAATATATATGAAACAACCAATAGTTTTCATAGCTAAAAGTCAGGAGCGCAAAGTTTGCAAGCTTCATCAATCAAAATATGGCCTTAAGCAATCATCTAGACAGTGGTACTTTCGTTTTCATCGAGCCATTACTTCTTATGGGTTTACGATGATCGAAAAAGATCACTGTGGGTATGTCAATGTGAATGATATTTTGTTAGCTGGGAATGATAAGGTTTTGGTTATTACCATAAAAGAATGGTTGTCCTTTAATTTTGAAATGAATGACATGGAAGAAGCTGCTTATTTATTGGGAGTTAAGATTGAAATAGATCGAACAAGGAAACTCCTTGCTTTGTCACAAGAATCTTATATAATGAAGATTCTCGTACGTTTCATTATACAACACTGTAATCTCATTGATACCCCCACCATGTAAGGTGAAGGCCTAAACTCTAAAATGTGTCCTAAGACTTCAGAAGAAAAGCAAGAAATGGAAATTGTTTCTTACTTTAGTGCAGTCGAAAGTTTGATGTATGTTATGATGTGTGTTGACACTTAATTTTTAGCCGACACGTCATCAAAAGCAGAAAATTCAAGAATATGGTTTCCGATCACGACGGAACTCGTTTCTTGAACAAAAAGTGTCGTTTTTTAATTTTGTTTGTTGGCCTAGCTTCTATAAATAATTTTCTATGCATTTCAAGCAAAAACCGGAAAAGTCAAACGATTGACTTTTAAGTTGACTTTTTGGTCAACCATTTGACCAAAAGTCAATCCCTGGTCAAATTGGGGCTTTTCGCATAAAAAAGATTCTTTCAAGTTTAATTTCACTTTAGAAGTGGAAATTCCAGAAAAATTCAAAGATTTGATCATAAAATCAAGTTCCTAGCGAAAAGTCAACTAGAGTTTGATTTTTGGTCAAACCTTTGACCAAAAAATTGAAAAATAAAAAAATCTAAAAATCATCTTATTTTACATTCAATTTGACTTTGGTATTTGAAACTTTACAAATATCGGTTTAGAATTTCCCAATTTGCGGAATTTGGTTCAAATTGACCAAAAATGAAATTACTTTATTTCTATTCATTTTTTAGGTTAGTTTCCTTCATGACATTTGATGTAGAGGTTGTATTACTTTCAATTTTGGAACCAATTTTGTGATTCCAAGCCAAACGCAAAACTCCCCAATTTAGGCCCTAATTAGTGATTTTGATCAATTCTTCATGATTTGCGCAATTGAGACACGAATGAGCCTAATTTCTTATATGAAATCCAAATTCGAAATCAAATTTGGAAGATTGATATGAATTTGAGTTAATTTGATCAATTTAGTGATCCAATGATTAAGAAGTCTAAGAGTAATTGGTCCAATTACTGCAATTCAACTTGACCCACTCTAGACTAATATTTAATTTGATGAATTGAAACTCAATTTGGCTAATTGGACTTCAATTATATTTGTTAGTTTAGCTTGGCCATGCTATTAACTCAAATTCAAGAACAATTGAGCTAAACAAGTTAAATTGGATTAATTTGTGCATGAATTTCAAATCGGTTCAATCCAATTTAATCAAATTCAATATTAATGGGGTCAATTAATCATGATAGAGATCAAATTGTACAAAATTGGAATAAATGGAACCAAGGATTGAATCGGTTCAACCCTGTTTGATTTGAATTCGATCGGTCTAATTGGATTGGCTATTTTTCGATCAAAAATCCGACGATCGGCGATCTATTTCGACCAGCCAAGGCTAGCCATGTCCCTTTGAGCCCAAAATGACAAAAATGCCCTTAAATAAAAATTACGAAAATACCCATAAGTGAAATTACTAAAATGCCCTTCGTTAAGGATTAATCAAATTACTTAGGGGGTAAGCAAATCAATTATGGCCATTCATTTAGAATTAATCATGTCCATCCATAATGCCATGTCACCAATCCTTAGCCCTTAAGGAATATTCTTAATCATTAAGGATGTATTATAGGCCATTGGATCAATCTAAGGGCTAGAATTCAAAGTTGATGGGAGTATATAAGTTTTTTTTCCCTCCAAAATTTGATAAGGATTCCCATTTTCAGATCTGTTTTCTCTCTCTTCTCTCTCTCCCCTCTCTCTCTCTAAATCACATTTCCTCCTCTCTTGGCCGTGAGTTTTCCTTGCTCACATCGGCCACTTGCTGGCCGATTTCTGATGCACCACCGCCACTTCGGTAGTCCCCCGGACGTCCTAGAGCCAGTCACAAGGCTAGCCATACCTGCTGGTAACCGGAGCATCTTCGATTGGCTCCATCTATGTCTTGGTTGCATCACCGGCAGCCAAGCCAGTGATCTGTCCAGCCAGTGATTATAACGATTCCGGCGTTTCGGCATCCTTCCTAGGTGGTCCGAGCCTTGCGATCATCATCCTTAACCTCATCTCGAAACTATGGTGGCCGGCTTTCACCGGAAAAACCACCGGAGCTTGATCTTACTTCTCTTTCTTTAGATCAAAATCTTATGCCAATCTTCTTACCTTGTGACGTAGATATCGGGAGATATATTTGATGCAATTCCGGAGTTCATTGGTGGCCAAAATAGCTCATTTGAGCTCAGCAACACTCTTGAACAAGGTAAGTACACTTGGACGTTATTCCGTAAATTCATGTATAGAGAAACCTGCATGTTTGAGATGTTGATTTCAGTTCGTTAGTGTCGAAATCTTGCGAAGTGATGAGCTAGAGAGTCGTAAAACACGTCTCAAGGTTCGATTTGATATATTGCTGTTGACACCTATTTTTAATTTGCCCAAAATTAAGTGCACAAAATTTAAGAATTAATTTTTTAGTTTCTAAAATAAAAAAATATATTTTTTTAAATGCATTGCATGTAGAAATTAGGCATATTTATGTTAATAGGGTCTATTAAAATGTTAATTAAAAAATGAAAAAAAAATGACAAAAAATGACAAAAAATGACAAAAAATGAAAAAAGAAAAAAAACTGAATGAAAAAATGATAATAAATAAATAAATAAATAAATAAATAAATCTGATTGGGCCGGACCAAGGCCGACCCAGCCCGCCCTTTTGCTTCCTCTTTCTTTTCTCTCCTAGGCGGGCCCAGCCCGTTTTTTCTTTTTTTTCCTCCTCGCGCTGCTGGGCTTGGCCCGGCCCAGCACTTTCTCCTCCTTCCTTCTCCTCCGCTGACGTCCCTTTCTCTTCCCCTGTTCGCCCCTGCAGCTGATGTAGAATGACGAGCGGCGGAGCAGCTCTGCGCCGTCTCCATCAGGCCAGAGGAGGGCCGGGGGAACATGCCACAGGGATTGGCCATTAAGGCCAGTCCCGTCTTCTCTGTTTCTCGTGCTCTCTCTCTCTCTCTCTCTCTCTCTCTCCTTCTGCATTCATTGAACCGGCCCCCCCTCCTTGCTCTGCTCTCAACGGCCTAAATGGCCACGAAAGTCACAGGCCAGATAGGCCGGTGCAGGCCTTCGTCATGCAGACGCGAGAGCAGGTGAGACACATCGTCGCCGCCTATAAAGGTCGAAGAAGAGAGAGAGAGGCTCGGCCGGCCAATTGACAGAGAAAAAGAGAGAAACATAGAGAGAGAGAGAGAGAGAGAGAGAGAGAGAGAGAGAGAGAGAGAGAGAGCTGAGAGAAGAGAGAGAGAGAGAGACAAGGAGTAGAACCAGAAGCATCACCGTTGCCCACACAGTCGCCGGAGGCCACCCAGCCGTGTCGTCGATTGGTGAGCCCCCCTCGGCCGAGAAGCATCTCTGTTTTCCCTTGTTTTTGCACGCTGTCCGGCCGGGACTTGCGTAGGCCGAATCGCGCGAATCCCGGCCTATACCGCTGTCCCTTGCCGTCTGTATGTCGTCACCGAAGGTTCGCCGGGTCGCCTGAATCCATAGATTCGCAGGAGCAAGTCAAAACTCCCCGATTTTTGTCGTGCCCACCACGTGTTTGCTAAAATGCCTCAGTGAAGCCTAATTGTTTTTCGTTGCCGGCTGGCGAACGGGTGACCGAACGGCGAGCCCAGTCGTTGGAAAAGGTATATGGGGGTCATGGGGTGAATACCCAGGCCGTGGATGGCCTAGGTCATCTAGCGAACTCGTCGGATTTTGTCGGCGAGGCTCCCGCGTGCCCAGTCACGCGGGAGCCGGTCTTCAACCGGTCCACAAACCGGTCTACAAGCAAATTGGGCAGGTTCGACTCGGTTGAACTGGCCCAATTTTGTCTTCATCCATCGGACTGGGCTCTAACCGGGCCGGATCCGATCCGTACCCGGGTCAGTGACCCAGGTCGACCCTTGACCCGGGTCAACGCAATGGGTCGAGTCCATTGACCTGGGTCGATTCTGACCGACCCGGATCCGTCCCGACCCGACCGGTTTTTATTTATTTTATTTTAAAAAATATTAAAAAATTTTAAAGAATTAAAATTTTAAAAAATTTTAAAAAGGTTTTTCTTTTCCTTTTTCTTTTCCTTTTTTAAATTTAAAAAAATTAATTAAAAAATTTTAAAATTTTTTTTATAAATTTTCTTCTTCTTTTTCTTTTTCCGTATTTAGTTTTTTTAAAAAAAATTAATTAAGAAAAAAAACTTAAAAATTAAAATTTTCTTAAAAAACTATATTTCCTTTTTATTTTCTTATTTCATTTATTTTATTTTATTTTTTTCGAATTTTTTTTTGTAACTTATATGAGTGTTTTGATCCATTGTCATATTATGCATATTGTTGTTTTATTTAAATTAGACAAGCCTGAAATTGCGCGGTAGTATGTTGCGTGTTTTATTATTACCGTTGTGTTGTTAGTATGCATGTTTTAATACAATTGCATAAACTGCCGTCTTTTGAATGTCATCTGGCTTAGTTAGGGCTAGAACCCTAGGTTGCATGACTTGTTGTGTTCCTGACTACTGATCATTTCTGATTATGTACTCACTTGATCACCCCACATGTTAGGAGAATGGTCCTAAAATCAATCCAAATTGCCTGATAAATGTTTTCAAAAAATGAATATGGTAAAATGGTACCGACAGGGCATTAGTTATCCAACTAGTGTAACCAAGTCCCCGAATTCGATTAATCTCTGGTTCGTAGGAATAGGGTGATCCTCCCGTCACCCTATTTGGGTTTCTAATTGACCTACCCCAAATCGATTAGTGACGACTCCTGCATGTAAATCACTCACATGTTAAAAACTTAAACCTTAAGTCGCGATATGCTATAGGTTTGGGAGAGCCCGAGTTAAGTTCTGAACCTAGACTTAGCACGTACCAGGCGAGCCCCCTTGCTTTTCACATGTTGTCCAAAATGAGGGCTCGGGAGTTCAGTCGCGACAATTGCATGCCTCAATCAGACTTAGTTTGCTAGGTCAAAACTCTTTTGGAAGTTCGGAAGTTAGGATTAGAATCTGGAATGTGATGTTCAAGTCTATTCTGATGATTTCCCGATTGACGTTGTGCTGTTCTATGATTTTTTTTGATTTTCTATGATCGTTGTTTGAAGAAACTTCCTTCATGAAATTTGTAGAATACATCTTAATTGTTTATCATAAAATTTTCATAAAATTTCGACTATGTTAGGATTGTACGATCTACAACGCCATATATGTATAGATCTAGTGACAGACTAGTTTCTGATTGACCTTCATGTGTTCTTCGATTTTTATAAATTCATGTGTTCAAAATATAAAAAGGTTTTCTTCACAAAAGTTCACACTAAGATCGAGATCTTTCCAGTGATACTAATTTCATCAAAACATGAATTCATTTGAATTTTCAAAAGGAATTTTTATGATCTAATCAGTATATGTGATCAGCTATGATTTTCATTCCTTTGGAGTCCAAAAGATGTTTTTTCGAATTTGATAAAGTTAGAGTCCTCCTTTGCAAAAAATTCAAATTATAAAATTGTTCCTTGGGATCTCATTATATAGAATGGAAATTTTGAGGGCCTAATAACAATTTTTAGGGGGTTGATTTGCTAAAAACCTCAGATAAGGCCTTCTCGGTTTAAAATTCGATTTGCAGTTGAGTCCTTTGTGAAAACCGAATTTTATAAAAATTTGGACGACTTTTTAGCAAAAACTCAAAATGTGAAAGTTGTCACACGCAGAGAGTCCTAACTGCCTAAAAATTTTCACATGGTTTTGATAAGGATCGTTATTTTTCCCGCCATTATTTTAAAATTCCTAACAGAACTGGGTCCAGTCTATCACTGAGAAAGAAATTGTCTGTTACGTGAAAATCGATGGGGATTTAAAAAAAATGGTCTTCTTAACTTTTGATCCTCATGACATAAGCTTTCTAATGACACTTGAATCACTTCATTTGGACATCATTAGGTTAGTTAATCACATCTGAACAAAAGTGGACCAAATTAGATAATAATTGAATAAGTGGTCTTCTTATGAAGCCCACTTCTCATTGCTTTATTGGTTGAGAAACAAGGCCCATGGGCTTGAATGCATGTTTTACTTATTGCTATGCATGTGTTCATTAGATGGATGTTAGGCCCGGTGCATGTTCGGCGAGTAGCCCATTATGGTTATTTAGAACCTGACTTTAGGGGTTAATTGATATGAGTTGCCGCTTTGTGAATGCAAATAGTAGCCTATTATCGTTAACCATTAATCAAATAATGTTAAATGATTAGGTGGGTGGTGAATCAAAATGCATGAAAAACAAAGGCCGATCTCGAGACCCGTGCTTGATTAGTGAATTGTTTGCACCATTGCTTTCCTTTGGTTATTCCTTTGTATATTGTTTGTCGTGAATGTATGTTGTGAATGTGAATGCCGACACCCGAGAGGTGGTTCATGGAGGGGATAGTCCAAAATTGTAAAAGACCAAGATAATAGACCGATATCCAATTCGGTCTCAATTTGTGTTCAAATTCATTTGTTCTTGACCATGTCTCGGGTTTTCAATTCGTGTTGTAATAAACACCCGACGAGTTGCGGTTTTTACTTCTCGCACCTAAAATTATCTTGTCTTTTTAATACTTTGAGTGTTTACTTTACGCAATGCCTTTCAATATAATTAATTGTTTCTTTCTTTTCTAGACTAAGATAGGATTAGTTTAAAATCTTAAATGAAAACGCAAAAAAACAAGATGCACGATCACTTAATGGACTAAAACTTTGACATGAAAATGGTAAAGAACAAATGCATGACAACATAGATAACAACCATGTTAAGTTTAGCGGTACCGAAAAGGCATTAATAGAAATATTAACGTAAGCTAGTCCCCTAACCTTTGATCTCTAGTTTTCATAGAAACCAATACGAAATTCCCACGTATTAGTTAGGTATTCTAGCCGACCTTCGACCTAAGCTAGTGGCGACTCCTAAAAAAGATAAAATTGATCCACTGTCACGCGGGATATGAATTAGGGAAGATTCACGTTCATGAATAATGGACCGTACGGATGAGCCATCTTTTATGATGTACCGTATGGACTATTTCATGAATGCTTACCTCTAAACCCGCCTTATCGAATTCAACCCTCGAGAGGTAGGTTGCAACAATGTGTACTTGACCCAACATATGTTATGCCGTGGGGTTAGTGAGCTGATTCCAGTCAAATCCCGGTCAAGCACACTAGAAAGCAGTTAAGAGAATCTTGAGATACTTGAAAGGCATAATGGACTATTGACTTTTTTTTTTCAAGGGAACAATTTACGATTAATGAGTTACTCAGATGCTAAGAGGGAAGGAGACTTAGATGAGCGTAAATCGACATCTAGATATACATTCTTGTTTAATGGTGGTGCAATTTCTTAGAGTAGCAAGAAACAGACATGTATAGCTCTATCTACGATAGAGGCAGAATTTATTGCATACTCTGCTGCAGTGTAAGAAGCAGTATGTCTAAAAAGTTTTTTTGAAAATTTAGCCATTGTCACTGACATTCCAAGATCAATGAAGTTTATTGTGATAGTCAAGCAACCATTGCCTATATGAAAGATCCTAAGTATCATGGTAGGACGAAGCATATTGACATAAAGAATAATTTTATCAAAGATATAATAGTGCAGAAGGAAGTAGTCCTACAATATATTTCTACAAACATAATGGTTGTTGATCCATTCACGAAGGCTGTTTCTAGAGACGTGTTCTTAATCCGCATGATGTCTCTAGGGTTACATAGAATGTGATATGTCATATTGTTGACGATCATTGGCTTATGTGAGTATGTATTGTACTTATTTTTCTTTTAATGAATTGATGTTTTATCAATTAGTATAATGTTATGAGACTAGCATAAACACACAGATATTGTTGAAAGGTATGTCACCAGGCAATAATTGGCTTACTCACACGAGCAATCACCTCAAACGCTATATTAAGCAGGTTGAGATGAGACGATATGTACTACAAATGCTAGAAGAGCAAATTTAGTACATAATACAATATTACATTGCCTTGATTAGGATTAAGATGAGGTCTCTGATTATATGTGATATGACTGAACATGATAGTTCCACAATCATGTATGCCTAATGGAAGCCGGATGCGAGTACTTAATCGGGCGATGTAGAAAGCAAGCTGATATTGCACTCAAACTAAACATTTGTACGTGAGAAGCATGTGACTATGTTTAGACTAAGATCCATATAGTGGATATGTTTTATAAATAACATACGCTTTTATAGAAAGAGAAATCCACTATAGTATGTAATTCATACTACATGTGTTGTTTATTCAACCGATAAGGAAGGTGAGTGAAATTATCCCTATTTACTCATCGTGTGAGTCCTTAAGGTAATTTATGAATTGATTATCTCGTTTTGTTACCTATGTTACTTCTAATTATGTTCTCAAAGTAACAGAGTAATGTTGCTACTTTGGCATGTTACCAGCGGTCATGAATAAATATGATTTTATGGGATGTATCTAGGAAAGCAGTTGTTCTGAAATAGAGAGAGACATAAGTACAAAAGAACAATATTGTTATTTTATATCTATCACATGTGTTTACTAGTCGACCAATTATTTTACCTATAGTGGCTTCGGAAATAATTGTAAATATATGGTGTTATGAGAATGGTTAAGTATAGCTTTTAAGGAACATGTATACTTAGACTGATGTAACAAAATATGTCTGGAGCACTGTGAGACATCATTTGCTTATTTTGTCTTTTTGAGTCGTAGCCATTATGTTATCCCTAATAGGTGCATAATTTGAGCTCCCAAGTGCAGATGTACTCATTGGTCTCATGGCATTTTTGTCAATATGAATTGTTTCTAAAGTAGATAATGTTAAACGGATTATATTCTTGATAGAGTATTATCAAGCCCATTATATTCAAGTGGGAGAAGTTAAGTGGCAATATTTCGCCCATGATGGGGTGTGTTCTGAGAAGCACCCTTTGAAAGTGTGTGAGTTGTCTTTTAAAAGGAAGTTAAAGTAACTTCCTCTATATAGACAAAACATAAGATAGACAACGTACATAAAAGAAAACATACGTTATCCTCTCTCATTCAAAAAACACATACAAAAGGATTCCATCGTTACTTTGAGAAGACAATCAGCATTAATGCTATGGAACGAAAATATTTTCCTCGTGATTATATTCCGATCGGTGTGACGTTGCAAATTCGTCCAACAATCGCTAGTGATTTAATTCACATTCCTCGGTAATTCGTTTATTGTGCATTGAGAGGTTAGTTAATTTCTTCTGTGACTTTTTCCCAACAGCAACAAAGGCGAAAGCCTATGTTTGTCTTGCCCATCGCTAGTATAGTTCGCTTTTTAGCTCTTTCTTTTGCCATCAAGAAAAAATCTCGTTGAGAAAATATTTTTGGCTTATTAAGCTTGGGAAGTTAATAATTAGGGTTTTGCTGATTTCCAAAGGGATTCTCCATCTTCTAAATTTGGTTCTGATTGTTCTTTTACCGTTCAATAGCTTCATTTAAAATCAACCTTTCTAGTCGGCCTAATCAACCTTTTGATCCATCCCACTTAGCCTCATTTGTGGCAAGTCTTGTTGGTCGCCATAGATAGAGTACCTATAAAAGCTTCAGCCATGAGAAATCCTAGGCACATGTGTCTGTTAGGTTTAGAGAATTGGAATTGATGCATTTCTCATCAGGCACAAGGCCAATATATAGATACAAGGAATGGTATAAGCATAAATATATACAACCCTAAGATATACAATATAACGTAATATATACAATATATCTAACATCCCTCCTCAAACTCAAGATGGGCCACCCAAAGAGAGTTTGGAAAGAAGAGCAGTAAAACGTTGTGATGTAAGAGATTTGGTGAAAACATCAGCAAGTTGAGCTATAGAGGCTACAAAAGGGAGAGAAATGACACGTGTCTAAAGCTAAGGACGCGTGATGTGACAATCGATGTCGATGTGCTTGGTACGCTCATGAAAGACCGGATTCGTAGCAATGTGAATAGCATTCTTGTTGTCGCAATAAAGAGGAATGGGAGCAGAGGAGGCAACACCCAGATCAGCAAGGAGACGATGAAGCCAAATAATCTCAACTGTAGTGTCGGCCATAGCACGATACTCAAACTCAGTAGAGGAGTGAGACACGATAGGCTGCTACTTGGCACACCAAGAAATCAGAAAATCACCCAGAAAAACACAAAATCCAGTGATAGACTTGCGATTAGTAACATTCGCCGCCCAGTTAGCATTAGAGTAAGCACGAAGAGCAAGTAAGGAAGTCAATGGGAGAAAAACGGAGCGTGTCATAGTACTGTGAAGATATCAAAGAATCTTGAGTACATCAGCATAATGAATTGTACGAAGAGTCGCTACAAACTGACTAACAAGATGAATAGCACAAGCAATATCAGGACGAGTGGTTGTAAGATAAAAAAGACAGCTAACTAGAGCCCTATAGCGAGTGACATCAAACAAAGGCTCGCCATCATCCGAACGAAGCTAGAAATGAAGTTCAATAGCAGTAGTCGTGGTACGATTATCAGATAACTCAACACAAGCAAGAACGTCAGCGATGTACTTCTACTGGGAGAGAAGAATATCATATTGACTATGAGCAACCTCAATACCGAGAAAATAGCATAAGATGTTGATTAGTATAAGCAATATGACCAGAGTCATCCCCAGTAATAATCATATCATCAATATAGATAAGTAGAATTGTAGAACCAGCAGGAGAAGTGTGAGTAAACATAGCATGATCATTTTCTCTCTGAATAAAAACAGCTAATCAAACAACATTTGCCAAACGCTCAAGCCAAGCTCGAGGAGCCTGTTTGAGACCATAAAGGGCCCGATGAAGATGACAAACTTGATCAGGAGAATAAGCAAGACCCAAAGGTGACTGCATATAAAGTTCCTCCTGAATGGCCCCATGAAGAAAAGCATTCTTCACATCAAGCTAAAATAGAGACCAATTACGAACGGAGGCTACTACAACAAGAGTGCGAACGGAAGTCATTTTGGCAACAGGAGCAAAGGTCTCCTCATAATCAATCCCATACTCCTGATCAAAACCACGTGCGACAAGTTGCGTTTTATATCGCCCGATATTACCATCAAAGCAAGTCTTTTTTTTTTTGTAAATCTAATGACAAGATATCAAGTACTTCCTTGGTGGAAGAGGCACGAGGTCCCACGTACCAGTGCGCTCAAGGGTAGACAACTCCTCAGACATAGCGTCATGCCACTCGGCCTGACGTACTGCCATACAATAATGTGACGGTTCCTGCAAAGTGTGGACAGCAGCCATAAAAGAACTAAACTCATCAAAATGTAGCCGCCACATACCTAGCCAGAGGACAACGATCCCGGGGAGGATTTCGTCAAGGGGACGGTGGGCGAGAATCGTCAAGAGGCATCGGAGTGGCAGGTGAAGTAGATGAAGAAGGAGGCATAACATGAGAATGTGGTGACACTAGGTCATACAGAGAAGATATAAGAGGAGGATCATGAGGTGATTCAAGAGGAAAATCCATAAAAACATATGAAGATGACTGTGAAGAATTAGAAGAGGCGGAAAAGAACGGTAGGTGCTCAAAGAACTAAACGCTACAAGAGATATGAATATGCCGTGAAGAGGGATCGTAACACCTGTAGCCTTTATGTTCTGTGCTGTTGCCTAAGAAAGCACACCGAGCTGACTTGACGGAGAGTTTGGTGCACTCATGGGAAGAAAGAAGCACATAACACGTACAACCTAAAACACAAAGGTGGTGATAAGTGGGTAGTTTCAAGAAGAGACGTTGGTAAAGGGTGGCTTTAGAGAGGACAAGAGAAGAAGAGAAGAAAGTCGATTTATGAGATAGACTGCAGGAGAGAGTGCTTCAACCCAAAATTTAGGGGGAATGGAATTAGACAACAGAAGAGCACGAGTAACATTTAGAATATGACGGTATTTTCGCTCAGCATGACCATTTTGAGTAGGAACACCAAAACAAGACAACTGAGGTAGGGATCCCCAAGAAGTTAAGAAAGAATAAAAAGTTGTAGAGAGATACTCCCCACTCGAATTAGAATGAAAGACTTTAATAGTTTTAGAGAATTGAGTAGAAATCATGGTTGTAAAATTTTTATAGATAGAGAGAAATCTAGCACAAGAATGCATAAAATAAACCCAAGTTAATGAGAATAATCATTGATAAATAATAAATAATACTTAAAACCACTTCTAGAAATGTGAGAGGTAGGACCCCAAACATCTAAATGTACTAAATCAAAACAGGCATTAGAAACAAAAGAGCTAACGGGAAAAGGAAATACAGATTATTTAGCTAAAGGGTAACTAGTACAAGGATGCATAACAGATGATGGAACAGGCCAAAGTACACCTTGCTAATGCAGAAAAGATAAACGAGATGCAGATATATGACCCAAACATTGGTGCCAACAGTCAAGGTCGAGGATGGCAAGAATAGGTTGAGGTGAGGGTAGCTGAAGTTGTTGCATTGTATACAATCCTCCATATACTCCTGCCAATTGTCCTACCACTCATACGATCATGCACAACACAGGAATCAACGATAAATGTCACAATATAACCCATTTCACGGGTTGCCTAACAAATAAAAGATTAAGAGCTAAATTTGGTATATGCAAGATATTAGGCACATAAAAACTACCAAGGATAGTAAGGTGGCCATGCATAGTGGTAGTAAGATAGGATCCATCAACTGTAAAGAACCGTTCAGGATTTTTAAGTGCAGTCTGTTGAGTGAGATGCTGAGCAGAGGCAGTCAAGTAGTGAGCAACACCAGAGTCAAGAATCCAGGAGGAATTATCACTTAAGGATTGCGCAGCAACTGCAGTAGCAATAGAGGAAGATGCACTAGAAGAACCAAAATAAATCTGAGCTAAACTAGAAAGCTAAGCCTCAATAGCAGCAAGACAATCATTCGAAGATGAGGATGAAGTAGCATGGTCCATGGATGGAGAAGGAACATGTGCAACTGAGCACGAGGATCCATCAGAAAGATCACGCAACTTCTGAAAACACCGATCCTCAGAATGTCCATCTTGTTTACAGTAGTTACACAAAAAACGTGAACCTCACTGAGAAGAGGTATGCTGAGATGAGCGACGCTGGAAACCAAGCTGAGAGGAATTGGATTGCAAAACAGGCTGTGCGGTGGCAAGTACTGCAGAGGGATCTAGAGATGGAGGAGCACCAAGAATTCCTCGTCTAGTTTCCTTGACCTGAAGTTCCTTGACTACATCAGAAAGAGATGGAGCAGGATAACAACAGAGAATCTGACTACAAACTCCCTCAAAATCTGGTGAGAGTTGCATCAAGAATTCATAGAGAGGATACTTGTTCTAATCTTCAAGCTTAGATGCAGCACAAGAAGTGCAACCAACACACGTGGGACATGCTAGACGAGCCAACACATCAAGTTAAGACCAAAGAGACATCATATAATTATAACAATCACGAACAGATCGTGCACCCTAGGTGGCACGACGAAGTTCCTACATAAGCTAATAAATATTGATAGAACCTGTTTGTGTATACATCTTAACAATCTGATCCCGCAACTCTTTTGCACCAAAAATTTGAGAAAATTGGGGGCGAAGATAAGGGCTAATAGAACCAAATAAAATTGTCCATGCTTTCCAATCGGCAACATGCCAAGACTTAATTTCAGATTGACGTAGAGCAATTTGATTAGCACTAAGAATGGGCTCAGCAGTTGTATCATCCTGAATTTTGACCCATTTTCGAGATCAATAATAATGATATTATTCTCATTTAATTTTAATGAGTCTTGCCCGGAACGGATTCTTCTTGGAATACTGATCAATAGGAAATAGCTAACTAGGAAAACGCTACGTGGATTAGGGACCTGATCGCAAATCGAGCACCGATTCCGAGAAATGAAGACGAAATATTTTGGGCCAATGTGGGCCGATTCTAGGAAGGTGACGGATTTAGTTTGGCTAATGATGTACAATCGGATCGCAAGTGATTTCGCATGACCAAGAGTACGTGTGGTGAACAAATCCTGAATTTAATCCGAACGATCATGACCTTCGGAACTAGCGACAATTCCTCGCGTTCTTCCGGTAATTGAGACCGTCACGGCTCAAGTAACCCTAGGTTGATACGCATAACCCCTAAATGGCCGCCCGTTAGTGAGAGACCCTAAAATTGTAATTGAGCAATTTTGATCGCGAAATTAGATCCGGACTTGGACGTCGAATTTCGTGGACGTGTACGATTATTTTGCGAGGACGACGTCATTTTAGTGTGGCCAACTATATTTGGGATCAGTACGGTCGAAAAATGAAATTTCAGCCCGAAATCGAAAAATCGCGATTTTGCCCCTAAGCCTATTTTTAGTACTCCGAATTTTGGGATAATTATTGAAAATTATTTTGGGGATTCAAGTGGATAATATCAACCCAATAATTCAGAAATATCTTGAACCAAAATGCCCCTCAATTATTGGATTTATTTTATTCTCAACCAAGTGAGTGAGGGGCAAAATGGGAATTAAGAAAAGCTTGATCAAACCCCTATTTAAGACCAATAATTCTTTCTCTCTCCTCTTATTTCCCTCACCCTCACCTTCGGCCATTTCCCCTCCTCTCTCCCATGCCATTCTCTTCCTCTCCCTCTTGTTCGGCCGTGAGTAGCCGAGAACACCGGGACACCATCGTCGCTCGTCGTGCCGCTCGTTCGCCATGCACCACCACCACCGACCGTCCCATCCTCTCCCTCTCTTCGTCTCGTCTCTCTCCCTCGTTCGGCGTGAGGAACACCGCTGATCGGCCCCTTGGCCAAGAGCCGTCGCCCCTCACCGTTGAACTGTTGCCGCCACCGTGAGCCGCTTGGACTGCCCATTCTCCGCCGGTTCAACCTCTAAGTTGGAGCTTAGGAATGGTGAGTAAATATCCCTAAACCTTAATTAGGCTTTTAAGCATTTCTAGATGGGTTAGAGTTGGATTAGAGATTAATTAGGGCGAATTTAGGCATGATTAGTGGCTGATTGTTGGAGGTTGTTTATGTGCCGATTATGGGAGTCTAATGCGATGATTTGGAAGTGGAAAAATGGCCAAGAATGTGCTGATTTGTGGCTGTGTATGCCAAGAATTAATTAGACTAAGATTGGACAATTTAGAGTTTAGTTGCGAATTCCCGAGCATGCCGTGTTTGAATGATCTAGTGCTGATTTGTGCTCATTGATGATCAATTTTATCATGCCATGCCATGTGTTTGTGTGGCTGGATGATACAGTCGGTGAATTGGCCAATTATGGACGTGAATCCTATTGATTGAATACGTGAAATTTGTGTGCCTATTTTTGTGCCATGTCGAAATTTGTTAATTTGAGTATATAGACATGCCGGTGTAATGTTGATTGAGCACATTATGGCATAAATTGGGCATGTTGTGACTAGTGAGCATGTTAAGGCACAAATTGAGCTTGTCGTAGCATTACTTGATTATGCGATTATACTTGGGAATTGGATGCTCATCGTGCATTGCATTATTACCCGAGTGCAGGACTGCATGACCACGCATTTCGCTTTCTGACCATTGGCTCGAAATGAGAGTTGTGCGAGTATGCGTGCTTGATATGAGCATGTGATCACCGATAATACCTTGATGCGTTTTATGCGGGGTTCAGATAAAATTGGTTGTGTGCACGTGTGATCACGATAAGCTCTGATGCGTGTTACGCAGGATGTTGAACCCGTCCTTATGCATTTTTTGCGGGACGATACCTGATCTACCGGAAAATGGCCAACCTGATGCGTTTTATGCGGGTTTTGGTCCATATTTGGAGATCGGTGTTGCGCCTGATGCGTTTTATATGGGCTAGAGACAATGAGCCCGATACATTTTACGCGGGCTAGAAACAATGGGCCTAATGCATTTTACACGAGCCACGAAGTATTGGTATTGATTCTTAGACTTGATGCGTTTTACGCCGATCGAACTCTAATTGAGAAATGAGCTGTGTGCCAGTGTGCATCATTGAACCAGAGCATGAATATGTGTATGTGCGTACCGGTGATTCGTATATGAGGTAGGTACTAATGAGTATGAGCATGCGTATGACGTACGTATAACTAAGTGTGATCACGTATGCGCTATGAGTATTATTATGTTATGCCTAACCTGCAAGGTCAATTGTGTGCTTGATTTGGGATCGAGGGCCTAGGTCAATTGATTGTCAGTTATGACTGGTTGTATGTGATTGTTTGCCTGTCAGGAGGTGCATGTTAGCCTAGTTGAGGTTTAGGGGGTTTTACTCGCTGAGATTCGTCTCATTGTTGTTAAAATCCAACTTTTCAGACCCTCGGCCTTGAAGATGTCCGAGGTCCTGGTATATTTTGAGATTCCGCATCATATAGAGAAGACAATGTCCGTGTACCCCGTAGGGAACGGGGAGATGTATATTAGGTATTATACTTTGGTATGGGTTGATATGAGGGAAATGCACTTTGAGACCCACGAATATGTAGCGTGATGTTTTAGAGATTACTTCGGGGAGTATGGACCTCTTCGGACTTTTGACATCTCGTTCAACGGGCAGGGTGAGATAGATCCTCAGTGCCCCAACGGAGACCTAACAAGCCCCAAAGCTACACTCAAGGGGAGTTCGAGTTTTGGCGCTAGACCTGTCGTCTAGGAGGTGGATGAGCTTGACCCGATGGACGAGGAGCCAGTAGATTGGGACTCTGACCCAGAGCCGATGGGGCCGGATGAGGAGCTAGAGCCCATAAATGAGGACCCCAAGCTGGAGGGCGAGCCTAAGGAGATGGACTCTGAGGAAGAGTCGGCAGAAGCCAAGTCCGAGCTAGATTTCATAGACTCCGAGGTGGAGCTGTCTGACAGTTCTTCATCTTCCGAGTCCTCGGGATCCGATCCGGACTGAGTCCCATAGGGTTAGCCTTAGCCTCAGATAGGTCGGGCCAATCCCTTTTTAATTGAAGCCCAATCTTAGATAGTAGTCTAACCATCCGGGCCACTTATCCCTTTTTGTCAGTGGTGATCGTTGACCGGTTTAGATTTTGGTGCTTTCTGTAAATGGATATTGTATATATTTTAGTGGTAATGCAAAAGGATATGTGTTTCCCCGGTTAATACAAGTGTATATTTCTAATCACGTTGTTTGTTGTTGTGCTATCTTTGGTCTTGTGTTGTTTTATTTTGTACGGGTGTTTATATTGCTTTCGCATGTGCAATGATATTTGTGTTGGGTGTTGAGTCGGTGACGAGTCTTGGGACGTCGCACCAATTCGACCTCTGGTGGGATGCTCGCACGCCGTAAGGTTCAGGGTGTGACAGTAATATCAGACAAAGATGTAGGACAAGGACGAGTACCATCAACATGCCCATATAAATCACGATAAACAAGAGCAGCCATCACAGAAGGTTTCCAAACAATATAATTAGAACCATCCAACTTAACATCAATGCGATCACTACTATCAGCCATGATTCCGAGTTTGATAAGTCAAAGCGAAAGCAAGAAGATATATGAGTAAAGAAGACAAAACCCGAGGTCAATCGCCAGAACGAGGCGAAAGACAAAGCAAACCAAATCGATTGAGACAAAGTCGAAGGAGATCGGATCACAATGAAAACGTTGGACGGATCACAAAGTAGGCGCGATGAAGAGAACGTTGGACGGCCACAATGAAGAAAAATCCTAGCTCTGATACCTTGTTAGGTTTAGAGAATTGGAATGGATACATTTCTCATTAGGCACAAGGCAAATATATAAATACAAAGAAGGGTATAAGTGTAAATACATACAACCCGAAGATATACAATATAACCTAATATACATCTAACAGTGTCAACCATCCATGGTGAGCAAATCCCACTAAGCAAATCATGCTTTCGTATTTTTAGTATCATCTAGCTAGGGTATTCCCCAAGTGTTGCTCTCACATGCAGGGTTGTTAGCCATAGGTCTTCGAAGGCTGAGAGAGAGCGATAGAGAGATTTATTCTTATAGACAAGTGGCGCAAATCCGACAACCGATAAGTGATAACAGGAGATTGGCACATGATGTAGAAATCCATGAGAACGGTGGTATAAATGCTTTCATGCCTTTTCTCAAGTCATATATATGTCGAAGATCACACCATCAAGAATACCCACGATTTGTAACATCGTATATGAAATATGGAGTGCCAGCAAAGCATGACTCCTGAGAGTCGAAAGTGATACACATAAGCCACAAATTTCATAAACCAGTTACTCCTTGAAGATGTGTCTCTTGTGAGATGGAGCGGGGTGAGTTACGTTTCGCACGCTAAATGGTGCCTAACCTACAAACAATAAGTTGTAATGAGTGGGCAGTATGAGATCTGCCGCTATCAACACCACATCCACTGTGTCCTGCACCATGCACGCCTAATAATCGTGTGACAACTCAAAATCCGATTTGACAAGTTACACCTGTTCATGAAACTTAATGGAAAGATCTAGATGTTGACGAGACCAATCTCTCGTAGGTACAAATCAAGAACAGGATATCCATCGCGACGGACACCCAATCAAACCCCAAGATGGCCGGCATGTTGTGCCGCGTTCACGTGCACGACACATGTCCAAGATTACGATTCAACCTCATGAGGGTTTCTGATTCTTGAGAAGGACATGTGGGTCAAATTATGAGGGCCACGTGAAGTTCTCCGATGTGCTTTTACTATCGCCAACATGTCCAATGATGTCGTGCGCTCACATGGCAGCGGACAGCAAGGATCGGAGAGGCATAACCTGAACGAGAGAGTTCTCTCTTGCGGTCATGGATTTAGGTGGCGGCGGCTTGCAACGGGGCCCTTCTTTTTCCCATAGAAATATCGTAAATAGTGTATTGTTTTCCTTGGAATTTAAATTTTCTATTATCTCAAATATCTCTGATCGATTGGTCTCTTAAAGAAGTTGTTACACTAGATTGCCATAAAATTTACCGGGTGAGCCAACAATCGTGGAATCATATTCGGTTGAGATTAAGGCCAAAACTTTCCTCATGTGCACACACTATCATGAAATAGATTTAAACGACTGAAAAAGAAAAGAACGACATTGAGAGCAACAATTATGCATAACGTATTTGACCAAATACCGCACATACATCAAAACCCACAAATAGTCTAGTGTCAAAATCATGCGAAAAGTTTGAGTCACCTCTATATCAAATTGTCTTTTATAATTGATAATGATGCATTTGACTAAACAACTAGGTTTGGGCTAGCTAGGACTCTTCAAGCCAGTGAGCACAAGTGTGTGTAGGGCCAAACGTATCTCAGAAATATTGTCAGAATCGATCTCGAAAAAGGAACATGTCCCAACGAATCCTGCACTTCGTCTGTTTGCACTAGTCTGGTCCAAAGTCGCACCTCTCACCACGAAATTTTGTTTTTTTTTTCTCTAGTGTTTGATCCCGTCGGGTCTGTCGTATACGTCCAAAAGCTGAAGAACGATAATGCAAGATCAAATAACCTGTTGGGTCGACATGTCAAGCTAAAGCTAAGCTTCATTAGGTATCTCAACAAAAATCATTATGAAGTTGAGTAGATCTCGCGCTGTTCTGGGATTATAATCTGTGGACACGTGGCATATGGATTTATCTAAGCATATGGTGTTTGTGGTCAGCACTTAATCCGTCTATAGTTTTCACTTCCTACATCAATAACTTTCATTGTAAATGAAGCTGAGATCATGACAAGATGCTTTCTCCCAATAATTACCATAAACATATGGGCCCATAGAGCCCCATTTACCGGAACAAGATGATTAAATGATTCGGATCATAAATCTTTAGTAGGTGGATTTTGTTGGTATAAAAATCCAAAGAGCAAAAAGAGAGAAAAATCTTTAAAAAGAAAACATAGAACTTGCATGGCTCAAGTCAAAGTCTGTAATTCTCAAAATGTTAGCAATTTATTGGCCTTTGCATAGCTCGAGTAACTTACACTACTATGCATCATTTGTGTCAATGAATTTTCCCATGATATAGTCTCTTTGAAGACATATGATAAGGTGGTTTTTCTCATAAATATGAGAAGTGTTGCTTAGGAGGGAGAAGTTTTACGACACCTTCGAAGGTGGGAGTCGAACCTCTCACCTCCTCCTTCTCATGGGAGAAGGGTAACATAGCCACTAGTTGAGCAAAACCCTAATGGCAAACCATTAAAACACTTACTTCCTCTAAGTGACTCCTTAAGTTTATAAGTATTCGATATAGTGTTTTCAACTCTAACTGCAATCTCATGCAGTTTCACTTTGATCTGCAATTAAGAAAGTGTTGGAGATAAACACAATATTTTCCTTAATTCTCCATATTTATCATAATTGTATGGATATCTTCTTTAATTATGCATATCTTTGATTAATTACAAATTATATCTTAATATCTTGTTATCTTAAATAGTCATTTAACAAAACATCTAAATAGACTTATTGAACAGATGGATGGTCCTCATACGTCGAAACCCTAAAATTGAACCTAACTTGTTATTCAGGACTATTCATATGACAACAAAACAGTACATGAAAGTCTTCACCAAGATGAGCAGGCCCGGCTTTTCCAGCCCCTCTTTGCATGGCGGGCCTAGCTGGCTAAACGCGACAGTACACCGATGGTCATGCTTATATTGTTAAATCAGCTTAGTTTCTTTATAATATTCTAGCCCTAACAGAAATGATCTTATTACAGAACAGCAGAAAATGATTGTGGGCATCTGGGGTTACACTTCCCCAAAAACAAATGAACAGGACACGTGGCTCGTGGACAACTGTGGGGAAAGCGATTTGGGGTCACATGATTTCTTGTCTTCTTCGAAGGACAAGACAAGTGTTGGAATTTGGAAATTTGATTCTCATTAACCAAATTTGTCCACTCCTCTCCATATCGATCTTGGAATGCATGTATTTTGTCTCATGTCTTACGTCCTTTTTCACCGCCCCATACAACAGCGCCCTCCCCCCCCCCCCCCCCCCCCCCAATAGATACTTTAAAAAATTATTCTAACATCTCTCTCCAACACAGAAACAAAAACTTGTTTGTTCTGCTGTGAGATAGGGCGAGACAGAGGACAATATGCCGTCGTATGAGACGAATGGAGCATTAAAGATGATTGGAGTCACGTACGGCCTTGAGATTTCCACTTTTTTAACTGCATATCTGTAAGTATAGTAAGAGTACAAAAGCCTAGGAGAACAAATATTGATATATACAGTGAATCAATGAAGTGACGTATCAAATTCTAGTATTTAAACAAGCAACTCATATCCGACTGTCCAATAAGTCCTTGACACGTTATCTATCAAACTAATTTTGTAACATAATTTTTTTTTTATAACTCAAGGAACCCCCGTATGACCGACAGCTAGGGAGTAAACCCTGGGGCCGACACGTGCTAGCCATCACACACGTACCACCGGTTAAGTCACCCTGCGGCTCCCAGAATTCGAACACTCAACCTTTTACGAGAGAAAGAATGCGTGCTCCAGCAGCGCTATCTAGGTGGGTGGTTTTGTAACATAGTTTTTGTATCATTAGTTTGATTAATACGGGAATATAATGATTTTTAAGTCTATGTTTTGGTACGGTAAGTAGGGATCAAAATATAATGATTTATTGAGTTTAAGTTTTGTAGGGTGAGGAGGGATTAGAATTTGGAAGGATCCCACAATTTAATGATAGCCGGTAGTGATAACGACTTTATTTAATACTTAGGAAAATACCAAAATCATGCATATAACCTATCTATTTAAGTTTAAAAAAGATTTGGAAAAGTAGACTCTATATATCAATAGTATATGCTTTGGAAAAGTTTGAGGTACTTGAGTTATTCTAAATTAAATTAAAAACAAGAATGCTACAATAACGTTCAAGACCTAAGGGGGAAATCAATGACGATCCATGATGCAATTTTCTATCTAAAACATAGTACATGCCATATTTTAATAATTCCACCAGACTACAATGTTGGAATTTATTTAAAAATTAAGTGGCCTAGTTGTTTGCTAGTGAGAAAGTGATAGGGTTGGAGGCCGTGGCTCGTCCCTGCTGTTGGCCCCTTAACCATCTTCTCCAAACCTTTGCTTCAACCTTTCTAATGGACTGTTTTAAGACAACTTACATTTTTAGTGGATTATTTAGGCATATAAAACATGCACGAGTTATTGATAATTAGGTACTAGAGTAATCAGAAGTACAAGATGGGCGGCTTTGGCCTTTCTCTATTCCCAATCTTTAATGACCTTTCTCTAACTCCTATAATTGATACCGATTCATTAAAATAACTATAGATTTACCTAGACTGATATATCAAATTGGTATGCTAAGAGATGTAACAGATTAATTGCGAGTATCGGGTATGCCCTACTTTATTTAGATATTTGCAAGCGGTTCACGATCTTATCGAGTATTACACTAAGTTTGTAGACTGATGGAAATATATATATTATTGCCTGTCGTTCCATCATACCTTGATTAGAAGAGAAAGGTGACTTCTAGTCTTGGTCCCAGAACTTTTCCAAACATCACATTTCGGTCCCTCCATGCCCAAATGTCCACTTTGTTACCATCAAATTATCAATGTCGCAGCTTCTCGAAGACAAATTGTTTTTTCCAGCTTGTTCGACTGAAGTAATGTGTCAATATAAGATGACAAGACTGTCATATCTGAGTCAGCGACATCGCAAATAGGTGACATTGATTAACTAATCACGTACGCAACACGACGGAAGGGGTATGATTATCCTTAAATTGTCACATAAGGAAAGGAATTTATAATGGGTATACTAGCAGTGTAAATAATTCTTATTACTACTCTAAATGTGATATCAATATGTAAAAATTTAGTTGTGTAATTAATTATCAAATATACGTGTGCCTCTTTTTTAATGATGACAGCATAAAACTCTTTCTACATTATTAGTGAACCTAATAAGAGGCTTTTTAGTACGACTTTCCCACGACACCTTAGCTATGGATAAGGGTGTTGTAGCTTTATAAGGTTTTCAGCAATTACCCAATCTTAAAGTGTCGCAACTTCGAAATATGTAATATTAATCACATAAGTAACAACGTACTTCACAACACGGCCAAGTACAACACGGCTATCTTTCGACTAAATGTATACCAAATGGGCTCTAAATCCATTATGAAAGTCTAGACTTAAGATTTTAAAATTTTAATTTAAGGTTCTAAAGTTTTATTCAAAAAAAAAGTTACTATATTTAAAATAACTGAGGTTATCCGAACTTTTTTTATTTAACAAATCCACGATGATGCACGCAAACCAGTAAGCCACTTACATCGGTTAAGACTGCAATGATCCCTAGTGTAGCTGGCGTAATGCACAAAATTACTTTTGAGTAGAGTATGATATGATCTTTTTGCAGTATTATCTTTTTATCTGTGGATACTCCACGGTTTGAATAAAAGAGAAACAAATCTTAATTCTAAATAGTCATCCTTGTTTTGTTGTCCAAACCGGTGGCCCCCTTCTTGTGGGTGCTCTATAAGTAGATAGTTTTTTCAGCAGCAAAAGAGCATCCAAAAAAATGTCTTTCCTAATGGACACAAGTACTTCATCATCAACTCTTGTTCTATGCCCTGCAATGGAGCTCAAGGATGAGAAGGAGACACTCCTGTTTGACTCCTTGCTTCAAAAGCAACCCAACTTGCCAAAAGAGTTCACATGGCCACACAAAGACCTTGTTCACACCCAAGAAGAGCTGAAAGAGCCACTCATAGACTTGTCAGGCTTCCTAAAAGGCAATGAAGAAGCAACTTCCCAAGCAGCTGAGCTCATCAGGACTGCTTGCACCAACCATGGGTTTTTCCAAGTTGTCAACCACGGAGTTGACCGGGGCCTCATAAGCGCCGCCCACAACGAGATTGAGTCGATTTTCAGGCTCCCCACAAGCAAGAAGCTCGGCATGAAGAGGAGGCCCGGTGGAATGTATGGTTACTCCGGTGCTCATGCGGATAGGTACGCATCCAAGTTGCCATGGAAGGAGACTTTCTCTTTTGGATTTCACAAGAACGAGAGCTCTGAGCTTGTGGTGGTTGATTACTTCAAATCTGTCTTGGGCGATGATTTTGTAAATACAGGGTAAGATAATTTTTGTGGTTATTATTGTTGTTTTTATATATATGAAAATAATTAACTCCACAACCCTAAAAGCAGAAAAAAAAGATAAAAAAAAATAGCTTAGGCTGATCCCAGATTTTTTTATCTAACCCGATCTATATATATACTTGCATGTGTCATGAATTTCCTCCATGTCCATAGGAAAAATAAAGTTGAAAATGGATCACCCTTGATGCAAACATAGATGAGTTGGTCATAAGATTACAAAATTCAACATCTTGCCAAAATAAAGGCTTAAGTTTCCGTTCAGTTACTGTTTAATTTCTTCCATTTTATACCACAGAACAATGCTTCCTTCCAAGTCACTTTTCCGCATTTTTTTGGGCCTAGCTCATATACAACTACCAATGCATGCATGGAAAAGTCTTGAACTTAATCATTAGAGATGGGCAAAAAAATAGTTCAACTTTCCATGGAAACATAGACAGTGCAAAGTAGTACTTCCAGTTATAGGCGTCTTCGCAATCATGATGCCAACGCCTTTACATAAATAAATGCCTTACTTAGATGAAGGCATGTTGTGACTTTGGTGGGGGTCCGCTGGTAATGGAAGAATTCTATACACAAGCACCCATTCATCTTCATCATCATTACTAACTGTTAGTCGGCCCTAAATAAACATGTCATCTTAATCAGATGGGTGTACCAGAAGTATTGTGAGGCGATGAAGGAGCTAGCACTGGTGATCATGGAGCTGCTGGCGATAAGCTTGGGGATCGATCGCATGCACTACAGGGACTTCTTCGATGATGGGAGTTCGATAATGAGGTGCAATTTGTACCCGCCGTGCCTGAATAACGGGCTCGCGATGGGCACGGGTCCTCACTCTGACCCAACATCCTTGACCATCCTCCACCAGGACCAAGTTGGTGGCCTCCAAGTCTTTGCCAGCAACAAATGGCAAGCCATCACGCCTCGTCAAGACGCACTCGTCATCAACATTGGAGACACTCTCATGGTACTTTTCCACTACTTTTTCCCAACTTTTGTTGAAAGCTCTGAACTTTGATAAATCTAGTCAAAGTATAAATACCGTTATTTTTGCAATGAGTCCGAGACTTTTTCAAATTACACCCATCCATAACGTCACCATCACTGATTATTTTCCTACATATAATGATCTTTCGACACAACCTCTGTAGTTTTTGGAATAGCAGAAATAAGAAAAGTGATGACCGATATGAAGTATATCACTTATTACTTAAAGTCGGGATTGCAATAAGTCTCATAAGTTCTTGAATTGGACTTAAGAGAGCCTGTTTCCGCATCCATCATGGCCCAATTACATATCAACGTATTTTGTGCATGGCTCTTGATCATCATCTTCTCAAATCTGCAATTTCATTTGTGTTGTTTATTCGGATTCATTGTGATTTACATGTGAAAGCCGGTGTTAAAGCATACAAAGCATGCTTAGGTAATAGTACTTGTATTAATGTAACCTACTTTCATTCAAAAATTTAACTTTAGGGTTGAACTTTTTAACAACCTCAGAGATTAAATGTCTAAAGTTTGGAAGAGCTTGCACAAATTAAAAGGTTCCGAACTTTATTGAATGGCATACTACAAAGTTTAGGACTTGCAATGTAGACGATGTAGGTAAGTGTCCAAAATAGAACGATGAAAAAGTTGCCCATCAATTAGCTTTGTCTCTTTATAATCCGTTAAAGTGAACCTATCATGAAAACAGAAGTTGAAAAAAGATACAGAGCAAGCGAGGAAAAGAGGCTTGAACAATCCGAGGAATTCTAAAAGTAGTCCATACGGTCCGACCAAATAAATCATCACGGGCCGGTTCATATATAGTCGACTTGTGGCGCCATTCTCATCCGTTCTCGATACTGAACTTGTACTTTTATTGGTTCTCATATTAGTAATGCAATATCTATCATTCTTGACAATGATTTGACGTGTCACGACTAATACAGGCATAGGATGAGATTGGCCGATGAAGTGGTTATACATCATTAGGTCAATAAGAGTGGCTGGAAATAATATAATAGTAACTTATCATCATTGGAGCCGTGGTTAGCTCGACCTGTTCTTTTCGTCTTGAAGCTTAGCTGCTCCGCTAAATCATCAGCCAACTTGTCCTTTGACCGTATGTGCTTGCCAATGAACATGCATTGCAATGTGGGCACTCGTGGGACCATTGGCTCTATTACCTTCTTCTCCATGATAATTTAGGGTTTACTCCAGATAAGAGCGTGATGTTTGAGGAGCTGTAAGAGTGAGACTAAAGCATTACTGAGACAAGAGGATAGCGACATGTTTTCCTCTGAAATTTCATCTAAAAACCTAGGATACCATGCATGGTTTCGATACTTGTCGAGTTAGAGTTAGAAAGCCGCTCTCAACAGCTGTTTCAGTGGCGATTGATATTGAATTGCAGGCATTAACGAATGGGAGGTACAAGAGTTGCTTGCACAGGGCGGTGGTGAACAGGGAGAGGGAGAGGAGGTCACTGGTGTTCTTCGTGTGCCCGAGAGAGGACCGGATCGTGAGACCCCCACCAGATCTTCTTGGGACCGACATGGAAGTGCCAAGGAAGTACCCGGACTTCACGTGGTCCGACCTCTTGGAGTTCACTCAGAACCACTACCGCGCTGACGTCGCTACCCTCCAAAGCTTCATCCACTGGTTACTATCTCCCAAATTCTAAATCTCTCTCTCTATGAAATGTTCACCTTATTGTTCTTTTGGCTGGCCAGTTTTCTTCTTCCTTTTTTCTTATTTTTCTTTATTAGTTTTGGGCATGCATGGCTTTGGATGCGGTTGGATCATCATTTGGTTTGTCTTATATGTTTCATCACTTTGTCCCATCTCTCGTCTGTATAAATTCCCCCGAATCCCCTATATTTTGGATCATTTGGGCATGTATGTCAGCTTCCTTGCCACATTATTATATAGTTGTGTTTTCTTCTGGTGTGTGTGTGTGTGGTGTTTTGTATGCATGCATGAGTAAGATTGCACGAACGCTTTAGGAGTGTCACGCAAACCATTTTCCTCGAAAATTTAAAAACTTTAGAAAACGGGTTAATGATGTATTTATAGCATATTTCTCAACCAACAAGAAAAAAAAGAAAGTAAAGGGAAAAAATGGACTTTTAGGTTTATATGCATCCGCCATTCAAAAGTTGTAGGAGACTTGACTTTTGTAGATCATGCTACACTGATGGTTCATAAGCAATTAATAAGATCCGAAATAGATGTTTCGAAAATCATCTGATTTTTTTTTCACGGTGCGTAAAGTTTGGTCCCCGTCTCGCAAGCGGACGAGAGCAATTGCCCCATATAATCACACAGTAGGGATATGGTCAAGAATTCGTTTGTTGATGACATGCATGATAAGGACGGATTTGGAAGGGGTCTCCATCTATTTTTAAGAAGTTTGTCCTAAGGAATTGCAACATGACCCAGTGGCCATCCTCGTGCAGACTTAACCTTATGTCTGTTTCTGTTTTGACATGATTGGACACCTTCAATTTGGGATGGAAAATTGCAAGACTGGGCCACCATGAAGTGTTAGCACGTGTGCCCGTGATGATGATTGGAAAAGCTTCTGGAGAAAGTGGTGTCGATCTTGGATTATGGGACATTAGATGACAAATATCTTTTCCTCCTCTATATTATCGAAAGTTACAATTCAACTACGATAATTGAGATGATTTTATAAGAGAAATTGCCAGAGTTTAATCCACTACGAGCTGATCTAGCGACTGTTAAACACGCTGTTTTTGTAGTAAATTTATATTGTAATCGATTGATGCTTTAAATATAATAATCGACGGTTGTGGATTGTAATCTTTTTTAAAATAAAAAGCCACATAACAATTGACATGCGTAAATGACTCAATCGACACTAAAAATGGCCAGTTTGTTCTCATTTCTTTTTCGGCAAAATGTTACCTGTTGATTACCCTGTTAAAAGGTACGACGTATTCAAGTTTCAAATTGATTACGAAGAATTCATACATATGTCTACATGTCAATATTTATATATTTTGATATGATATATTGAGCTACATATATATACATACCTAGGTTGTAGTATTAACATATGTATCCGAACGTATTTTCAAGACTTTACAAGTCTTTTGGAAAAATTGAGATGAGGTTTTGATTTTCTAGGCAGCTGACGGGTTAGTAACCAAATCTGAACTCGAATACCTTCCCTTTGGACCCTTCAAAACCTTCGCAAGCATGAACCACAAAAGTATTTCTGTGGCACATGATCTTTTCATTTTCGAAAAATCTAGGACTGAATTTTGGTGATTCATTAAACAAAAGAGTTTGGGGATGAAAAATGCAATTTGGTCATTATGTTTAAGGGATTAGGCACAAAGACAAAAACTTCAAGATGACTGTTTGCAACTTTAGGGAACCATATTAGCAATTTTTATGAATTTTATGTAAACGCCATCTGTTATAAATCATCTTCCAATTAGAAAAAACAAGCTGCAAACAATGTAATACATGAGATAATGCGTGATAATCTGGTCGTCGCAACTCTCAACATGTCTAGAGAGTCAAACCCCTTCTATTTTCAGCAGCTAACATACCCTTTCTCTTGCAAAACGTGGCGGTCGACCCTTCAACGTTGAGTTCGACTCTTCGACATGGGTTTGACATTCCTTGCTCAAATCCATCGAAGTTCTTGGGTATTGACACAAAAAGGTATTAATCCTCTTGGTTTGGTTCAACTTTTATCTTCTGAGCAAGGTTTAGGGGTAATTTTGAAAGTAAGAAACACTGGTCGAATTTCATCAAAGCATAGGTGCGCATGAAATTTCTTCTAAACTTTTACCCCACGTCTCTTGTTTACGGGTTTATTTAAACTTTATACTAATATGGTCTCTCTCCATTTATTGCTATAGCCTTTGTTGGAATTTCTGACATAATACTAAAGTCAAGTTCCACCCTATTTTATTTTATGTGTAAGGCTCCCCGTTCATTAATTCCACGCGTCATTCTCAATCCGATTTACACATGAGAAGGGGCTTGTCTATGTGGTTTGTACGGCTTATATCAACCCGCAGCTCGAGAAGCGCCCGGGGGGGCGGAAGGAGGAAGATGGGGAAAAGTTGGCCTCTTGTATTTTTTTTTTTTGCCTTTAATTATGTTTGGGGCTCGATATTTTTTGATTTTCGCGGTTTCGACCCGATATTTTGAATTTTTGGTGTTTGAATTTCATTGCAAAATTCGTGAGAAATTTCCCACGAATTTTGCCACAAATAGTACACGGTGAAATAATTTTCCGACGAAACTTTTCCCACGAATTTTGCCACAAAAATAGTACATAGTGCAATAATTGCCCTAAAACTTCAAATTCGTGGTAAAATTCGTCGGAAATTAGCGACGAAAAATTTTTCGTCGCAAAAATCGTCGGAAATTTGCAACAAAAAGTGTATGAAATTAGCAACGAAAAATTTTTCATCGCAAATTTCCGACGATTTTCGTTTTCGTTGCAAAAGTCGTCGCAAATTTTCGAGGAAAACTTTTTAGTTGCAAATTTTCTTGGCAAAATCCAAGTTTTTTTGTAGTGTTGTTGGAAAATTCGTGGCAATTTTGCCATGAATTTTCAAAAAACGCATTTTCTCTAATATGTTCTATTTTTGATGGAAAATTCGTGGCAAATTTGCCACGAATTTCGAACATATTAGAAAAAATTCCTTTTTTGAAATTTGTTGGAAAATTCGTGGCAAATTTGCCACGAATTTTCCAATGAATTTCGAACATATTAGGAAAAAAAGCCTTTTTTTAAATTCTTTGGAAAATTTGTGAAAATTTTCCACGAATTTTCCAACGAATTTCAAACATATTAGAAAAAATACCTTTTTTGAAATTCATGGCAAATTTGCCACGAATTTTGCAACGAAAATCCAAAATAGTAGAAAAAATGTCATTTTTTGAAATTCGTTGGAAAATTCGTGGAAAATTTGCCACGAATTTTCCAACGAATTTCAAACATATTAGAAAAAATACCTTTTTTGAAATTCATGGCAAATTTGCCACGAATTTTGCAACGAAAATCCAAAATAGTAGAAAAAATGTCATTTTTTGAAATTCGTTGGAAAATTCGTGGAAAATTTGCCACGAATTTTCCAACGAATTTCAAACATATTAGAAAAAATACCTTTCTGAAATTCATTGCAAAATTCGTGGCAAATTTTCCACGAATTTTCCAAAGAAAATCCAAAATAGTAGAAAAAAATGCCATTTTTTGAAATTCGTTGCAAAATTCGTGGTAAATTTGCCACGAATTTTCCAACGAATATCGAACATATTACAATAAATGCCTTTTTTGAAATTCGTTGGAAAATTCGTGGCAAATTTACAACGAATTTTGCAACGAAAATCCAACATAGTAGAAAAAATGCCATCTTTTGAAATTCATTGCAAAATTCGTGGCAAATTTGCCACGAATTTTTCAACGAATTTGGAAAATATTAGAAATAATGCCTTTTTTTGAAATTCGTTGTAAATTTCCAACGAATTTAATTTTTGTCACAAAAGTCGTCGCTAATTTCCGATGAAAAATTCTTCGTCACAAATTTTCGTCCCAAAATCCTAGTTTTTTTGTAGTGGATTTTCGTTGCAAAATTATTTGGAAATTTCTAACGAATTTTTCCACGAATTTAAAAAATGCCGAACAATACCGGGTTTTTTTAAATTCATCGCAAAACTCGTTGGAAATTTCCAACGAAAAATTTTTCGTCGCTAATTTCCGACGAATTTTGGGACGAAAAATTTTTCGGCGCTAATTTCCGACGAATTTTACTTTTCGTTGGAAAATTTGTCGCAAATTTGCGACAAAAATTTTTTCGTCGCAAGTTTTCGTGGCACAAATCAAGTTTTTTTGTAGTGAAATAACCCTTTTTGGATTTGCTGAGCTGGTTCGTTTTTGCACAAAAAGCCCTCGCAGTCTTATCTCGTCATGCCAATGGTATTCTCTCGCTTGATAAGTACATAGATCTCAAATGACACCGAGATGACACAAGTTGAGAGAGGAATAGTCGTGTAGCCTATCGAAGGGATTCGCGTGGAGGTCATGTTTAGGGTGGCCTATGAATAGAAGAGGGCAGGGTAACATTGTGGTATGTCTCGTCCCTACCTCTTTTTGCTATCTCTTTGTATCTTACTTTTTACGTATCGGAGGGTCCTCCAAAGTAAAATCCAAAAAAGTTTCCAGTTTGTAGCGTGCAGGTCCGGAACTCGCATTGAGGCTTGGGTTCAGCCTGACTACGTCGGCCCAATGTTAGCAGCCTTCTAGATTTTGTACGTCCTCACCACCAATGATCAATTACTCCGCCCATTCAATCATGGCATGATAATACGCAATCTGTTCAGAAGTCTATGTTTTCTTTCAAATCATCGTTGCAATCATTGCCTAACAATTTCAGCGATCCGGGATCATGGATGAGGATCTCAGGTTTTTAGGCCCAAAATCAACTGCTTGCATGGCTTATGTCCTAACAACAAGGCCACGACTTAACTGCCCTTTTGCCGATACGAGGCTACATGGGCCAACATACTTCAATTGGTGCTCAAATCCATTTGGGCCACAGCATTGAGCAAACCCATCGAACTAGAGGAATAATCAAAAGTCATAAAAAGAGATCGAACCGAACTTACAATGCCATGTCCGACCCAAAGAAATACATGAAATATGTAATTAGCAAATCTTAGTAAACAAAATTGTGTACACGTGCAGCACTATTTTAGTAAATTTTTCAACGACAAAGTTATGTGCTCCGAGAATGACTAGAGATTAACTAACCGGACCAATAAGCATTATCCAAACCCAGAAGTTTATTAAAGTTAATTAAGACCAAAGTGCTCAAGTGCTCAATTACGGCATAGCCATCGTCATTTGCATGGAACCCTCGGACAAGTTTCCCAATACCCCGTTTCGTAGAAGCTTCGTCTGTCTACACCTTCGCTCCCGGGCCCAAAACACCCACCAAACCCCCCTCTGCACCTCCTTTTTGACACGGCGTCTCCTACTTTGGATCAACTCATGTCACTACACTCTCATTCATGTGCATAACCCCAATGACTTCTGTGTCGCATGAAATGAAGAATAAATGCAAGATTGTATTATTAGAGCATCCCGGGTTGCGCAAGTCATGCCTCCACAAAAATCCAAGAGGGAGCCTATAATTTGAGTTCATTGACAACCTACTTGTATTAACTTTCTCTCAAAAGTTTATGCCATGAAATTAATGCCAACTTGGTATTATCGATTGCTCTCAAAAGTTTAAGACATAAAACAAATGACCAACTAGATATTATCAATTACTCTTTTTAGCTTTAAACATTTCAATGCGAGAATTCTTTATTTTAATGCAATGGTTAAATCATTGACTTTTCATATGGACTGTCGAATAACTTAAGATTCAGTAACTCATCTGTCATTCATTCTTTTTTTTTTTGGAGACAAAGTTGTCCATTCGATTGCTCTACACCAATTCATCTTGGCCATGAAGCTCCTGTCGCACGACCAAAAAAAAAAACTAAGCTCCTATTGAAAAACCAAGCACCTCCACCTATAAAACTTTGCTCACTCATGATTATCAGTAAAGAAAGGATTTTTCTTTGATACACAGGTCATGTAAGGTCTCTGCTACCTAAGCCAACGCTTGTGTTGACTTTTTGCCTTCAAGGGGATTTTGTAGTTTTGCATTAACGTTATTAACTTTCAAGAAAATTATCCAAAAAATTCTAAACTTATCACATTTTTGTCAATTTAATCATAAACCTTTTAATTTTGTCAATTGAATCATAAATGTTTTCACTTTTTACCAAATGAGTTCATCCGATCAATTTTGATAAAAAAAATTACTGAAGTGGACACCGACCATCCTGCACGGCATAGGTGGCAATGACCGGCATTAACAATGACAATTTTTAATAACATTTTAATATTTTTTTCGAATTTTTTTATCAAATTTTATTTTATCTTTTCTTTTTCCTACCTACTTCATCTTCCTCTGCCGGTTGCGCAGGCTAAGGTGATGGTCGGCGACCGGCCAAATGAAACAACCAACGAGGGTCACCGTCATCAGGATCTAGCAAAGGGCGATCTCGCTTGCCTCGAGCTTCGGTCAAGGTCAAGCCCTCGCTGCCCTTTGGCGAGGCCAGCGAGGCCAACCTCGCTAGTCTAGAGCGTACGGTTAAGGATGTAGAAGGCCGCTTGTGGAAAAATAATTTTTGCATCAGCAATGAATGCTGCCTTGGACCTCGACAATAAAAAAAAATTGACATTTATATCTTTATCAGAGCCCAATGGCCCCAATCGAATTGCAAGGCTTGGGCACAAGCTAGCGGCAATGCAAACCACCTCCACTTGCGTACTGGTCCACCTGATGGTTTCTCCGGTCTTTTCGTTTTGGTCGGGATAAGGTTTCTGGTCCTTGAGTAGTGCCGAGTAAGACAAATATTAGTCCACTGATTTTTTGCCACGTGTACATGCTGTCCCACTCTGTAGAAACTTCAGATTTTTTTCTTTTTCTTTTTCCTGCTACTCTCTCTCTCTCTCTCGCTCTCTCTCTATCTCTCCCTCCCCGGCCGCCTCCTCGGCACCGTCTCGCCGTCGCTCGGGAAGTTGACCTCCCTCACCCACCTCAACCTCTCGCGCAGCCGGCTGTCCAGGCCTCCTGTCTGCCGTTTTCTTCGCGGCGCTCGGCGAGCTCCGAGTCCTCGACCTCGGCTTCAGCGGGCTCTCCGGCGAAATCCCCGTCCTTCCATGGGACAGCGCCGTTCAGACCATGGATTTTTCGGGCAACGCCTCCCGCGGCGTCATCCGCCCCCCATCGATCTTCCAGCTTGGGTGGAACCCGACCAGCTTCAGCGCCAGCAACAACCACCTCGCAGGCGCAATCCCATCGCCGATCTGTGACGCCACAAACCCCCACCGCTCGCTCGACTTGTCGGGCAACGACCAGAGCAGCGAGATCCCGGCCGGGAAAGGGAGCTGCTCGGACCAGGCGGTCTTCCGCGCCGGGGCTTCAATTCGCTCGCTGGGTAGGTCCCTGACGACATATACGCCGCGACGTCGCTCGAGGAGCTTTCTCTGCATGTGAGCCAATCGACGGGCCGATCGGCCATGAGATTGGGAATTCGAGCGATCTCAGGGTTCTTGCTCTGTATCCCAAACAATTCCAGTGGCTCGATACCCAACAGTACCGTGAATCTGGCCAAGCTTTGGGTATTCGCTGCTTTACATCAACGATTTTAACTGGACCTTTGCCTTCTTCATAGAAGAATGGCGCGGCGGTGAGCGTGGGTGAGGGGAGGAGGTCGGCTTCCCGACCGCGAGGCGGCGCCGTTCAGGAGGGTGGATCGGGAGCGAGCGGCGGCGGACCGAGAGAGAGTAACGGGAGAAGAAAGAGTGGGGCCCACAGTGCGCGCGCTCGTGTGAACAAATTAGTGGACTAATTTACGTCCCACCTGGCATCCAGTATTTTCATTTATCTTTTTTCCTCATGCACAGGAATCGTACACAGTATGACGTCACTTTCCGGAATGGGTCGCCCGTATCACCGAGAATTCCGGGAAACGACGTACGGCTGATACAGTGAAAGATCGAAAACAAGCAGCGACAGACAAGACGACCGACGAAACAAACACAAACATCAGACGACATAACACAGCCATTTCCCGCGCGAAACCACTACAAAAGCAGAACCCACAACAACACAGAACTCAGGAACCGAACGCAACGGCCGATCAACATCATGGGGGCGGGCTAGGGCGATTTCTTCCTGCAAACCGGACGAGCGAGTGGCGAAGATGAGAGAGGTGGCTTTTGATCTGCTGTGGGAGCGTCGCGGCCGAGAACGAAACCGAAGAGTTGAGCGACGGGGGCTTTCAAGCTTCGGAACAGACAGGCGAATACGAGACCCTTTATGCGTCCGCGCCTGGGAGGGAGAAGAAGCGCCTCTTGACTCTTCATTGCTGATCCCTTCTCTTTCATGGCCTCCTCCTGCATGCAAACCATCGCGCTTTCTTTGCCGTGCTTTTTAGAGAGAGAGAGAGAGAGAGAGAGAGAGAGAGAGAGAGAGAGAGAGAGAGAGAGAGAGGAGGCTTGGTCTTTGCTTGGGTGGGAGAGATATGGTGGTCATATTTATAGGTTAGTCGTGCGTCATGTTTCGTCATGTTTATAGGTTTTTTAGTTCGTTTCGTGCGTGTACCAAAGCGTTCGCTGGACGTTGATTTCCTATTTCCTGGAAACTGCACTCCGCTCGGCTACCTGGGTTAGGTAAAATACACAAAGCTAGGACCATTCCACATACTCAGCCATTTTTGTTTTTTTCGTCTTTGTTGGTGGATAGCATTTACAAGAAAATACTCCCACGCACTTTTGCCTCTTCCCATCGTTTTGCCCATCTATCACGTCGATTAGGCTATCACATCGACCGTTTTAAAAATTTAAACTATTAAATAAATATATAATTTATTATTAAATATTTTAACATTGTCCCTTTCACGAACAATGCGCGATAACGTTTCAACGCCTCCTTTCACGTATAAGCTAAATCATGAGTGACACATGGAGTTTAATTCATAGGGATGGATTAGACCTCTCAAAAGAATGAGTTTAGTCGGATTTGGGTCGGGCCGAAAATGATCCGACCCATATTGACCCATTTCCATACAACACAATTTTGTCGATCCATACCCGACCAATCCGATCCAACCAATATTACTAAAAGACTTCAATATTAAATCCAATTTAGAAAAACTTGTTTCTTATAAATTTTTAAAAATATATATTGCGAAAATATTATGGACAATTTTTATAATAAAAAAACGCGGGATAAATAGAAAAAAGATACACGGTATCGTGATTGACCGACTATTAAATCAATTACAAGTCTAGAGGCCACACAACTTAGGTTTTTTTCATGGCATTTAAACTCTCGCTTAAGATTTGGACCAAGTCTTTCCCATTGATCCTTGTCGATTTGCGCGCAATACTTGGGCATGTCTAAAAGCGTGCATCCGAAGCACTCTAACACGCTGTGTGAAATAGTTTTGCAAGCTACAAAATAAGAAACGAATCACACGGAAAAAAAGTTGGTGCGTCGAAAATAATATACTATTTTCCATTACCGATTAGTGAAATAATTAAAATCAAAAGTTTTAGGGGCCTAACGCTTCAGTCGATGGGAATGAACAGCTACTTCTTATCCTATTATTATTAAATAATCTTTTCCCACGAATTCACAAATGGGACGAAAGTCTCATATCATTATCATCAACAGTTTTTTTTTTTTATCATTTTCCCTTCTCTATCAATCAATCACAAAAATTTAGAAAGATTCAGACCTGGGTTTGCAACTGGAACTATGAGGTCCTTTTGCTTTATCGTCAATCGGAGGACGTCCACAAACATGGCCAACCAACAGATCTCCGATCAATATGTGGAAACTAATGTACTTTTTGCTATGATTAGGAATCATAATAAGATCTTCCTGATCCATCTTTTAGATTCGGATAAATGGTCATGGTTGGGTCTGATCAAATTACACCCTTGGGTGTAGTGAGAGAGTTGATTCTTGATTCTGGTGTGAGTGGATTTTCCATATATACGGCTCCTAGGTAGTCATAACCACGGTTCGGAATCGGCGGTTCCAGTTCGTGGTCATGTGTGAATCGGAACCGGAACCGGAACCGCCCCCAGCGGTTCCAATTCCAGTTCGTAATTTAAAAATTAAAAAAATAAATTATGAAATAAAAAAATAATGAATTATTCAATATAAATTATAATCAAAGCGAAAATTGTAGGGGTGATCGGTTCCCGATCGGAACCAGGAACCGAACCGGTAAGACCGGTCCTTTAATTTTAGAACTAGGAACCGGACCGACAAACCATAGAATTGGGAACCGGACTAATAGTTCGGTTTCCGGTTTTAGGCGGTCCAATGAAACCCTTTACTCTTAGGCTGTGTTCGTTTGGGGAAAAATATTTTCTGGAAAAATATTTTCAGGATTTCCGGTGTTCGGGGGCAGAAAATAACTTCCTGGGGAAAATGTTTTTCCACTGATGAAAAAAATCCTTCTGCAAGCTGGGGAAAATGACTTCCTCTTTTGAGAAAGAGGAAATCATTTTCCCTTCTTTCTTGTTTGCCCTCACGTTGCCCTCAAGCCCTCTCGCCCTCTCGCCCTTGCCTCCTCTCGCATCGCTCTCTGTTTCTCATCTTTCTCAGGCCTTCTTTGTCTCGTCTCTCATCTTCAGATCCGCTCGTTCTCCGTTGCTGGCTTGCGCTTTTTCTCGCCCCTCATCTCTAGATCTGCTCGTTCTCCATTACTGGCTTGCGCTTCCTCATCTGCAAATCCACTTGTTCTCCGCTGCGGGCTCGCACTTCATCTGGTCTCTCATTTCCAGTTCCGCTCCTTCTCCGTTGCTGGCTCGCACTTCGTCTAGTCCCTCTTCTCATCCCACCTAGACGCGATTCCGAGGTAATCTTCTCGTCCCATCGAGACGGGATTCCGAGGAATGCCGAGGCGCTATTAGCAGTTAGGTCTTTCGTCTATATGTCTGTTCGGGTTGTTGGTTAATTGAGCGTGTTGTCGATTCGTTGTTGATGGGTCTGACGGGGATGTTGCATTCTAGGGTTGGGGACGGCTGAATGGTCGGATTGATTACGGAGTTCATTAGATCTTTAGGTGTTTGTTATGTTGTCGGGTTGACATGATCGAGTTTGCTTTTTGGCGTTCCTTTTGGTTCAGGGAGCCATTCATCAAGTTCCCCAAGACTGTTCAGATTTTTAGAGGAAGAGGAGAATTCTGAGGCAGAAGTTGAAGGTTCCGCCAGCTTTGAACCAGTTCACCAAGACCCTCGACAAGAACTTGGGTATGCAGTAAAAAAAAAGTTCTTTTGCTTTCCTGTATTTGAATATTGTGGTCGGTGTAGATTCTTAAGATGCACTTGTGTTTTGCAATAACTAGTTCTTCTTGCTTTGCTCTCTACCAAAATATAATATCTGAGATGCGATTATGAGAAATGGCTACTTCAGTGCTCGCAACTTCTTTGCAACCTCCATTTGAATTGTAATTATCAAGAAGAGAACAAGAGCGAGAGTAAGTAGGCTTTCTGAATACATCTTCATTCAGCCAGCTAAATAAGCTTCCCTGTGCCCTGTCTTCCTTTTGATAGACATTCTTTCCCTCACCACAATCTATCTGATAGTCCTTGCCTGATATCAATCAGTTTAAGTCAAGTTCCCAAAGTTTGTTATAGGCTTGTGATAGATTAGAAAGTTCCTCCTCTGTGGGTTCTATGCCAGAACCGATTTCAACCTCATTGGAGTATTCCTGCTCACTAGGAGGCCGTTTGTATCCATGCCAATGATTCATCTGAACTTGATAATTGGTAGATCAGAGTTCTTCTTATGATAGAAATAACACATAGGCAAATAACACAATTACTAGAGATGTTCTGTTCAATAATGCTCATTTTGAACATCAAATGGATGATAGTTAACATGATAACACATTGCCAAAATCTGGTTGTGGATTGTCTAGGCTAAATTCCAAATGAAGAACCAACAAAATGATGAAAACAAAATCCTTAACAAGTGAAGCTTCATCTACATTTATCACTCTTTCTTGTCAGTACGGTTATAGAGCCAGCATCTATAGATGCCAAAATCAGTCCCCAAATTGCACATAATCCAGACCATGTCCATATTATCTTAGGTTATTAGAAAGTAGATGAGTATAGTCGGTTTCGCTTCTTATCTGCTATTATCTTATTCCTTCCTATCATTTTCATCTATATCACAAAATGTCAATTTGTCCAGTCATGATCTCTTAGCACATAGAGAACTAAACTAAGAAGCTTAAAAAGCCATCTACACTACTATGGCCTCAGTTTCATTTTGCTTGTATAAACAGCGCTTCTAGTATTTCACCTACATTTTGTGTTTTATGATCAATGTGCTCCAATAGAGATGGATGATAACTAAATCCAAGTGGCGTTAATGGGTGCGGGTGCAGCGGTTATGATAGTTATCACACTAGTTATGGATGATTATAATCATTCTAAGAACCATATACCGAGAGAGCCTCATGTAAACCGAGATTATGAGAGAGAGTTGTATATGAATCGTGTCTTATACAATGGCGATACTCATTGTACAAATCAAATACGGATGACGCCAAATACTTTTTTAGAGCTTTGTAAGGTGCTCGGTGCAAGTAACTTGTTGCGTTCTACATTACATGTTTCTATTAGGGAGCAAATTTTGGTATTTTGCCATATCATTGGACATAATGTGAGGTTTAGAGTCATTGGGGGAAGATTCCATAGATCAATAGACACCATGCATAGGTATTTCAAAATTATCTTGCAAGCGATCCACTCCTCCTGAGATAAGTAGCAGTCGAAGGTTTTATCCATATTTTGAGGTATGAAATTTGGAAAAAAAAAAGTCTTTATACATTGCTTGACAAGTTTCATTAGTATTTTGTTGGTAAATATATTGATTATTTTAGGATTGTATCAGAGCAATAGATGGAACTCATGTACGTGCATCAGTTCCTCTTGAAATTCAAGGAAGATTTCGTGGTCGAAAGGATGGAACAACACAAAATGTATTAGCTGCTGTTACATTTGACTTAAGATTTTCTTATGTCTTAACTAGTTGGGAGGGCACTGCACATGATTCACGTATTTTATCTGATGCACTTTCAAAGCCGGATGGATTGAACGTTCCTCAAGGTAAGAAAATGGAATTTTATACACAATGTTTGAATTGAGGTTAGTATCTTAGTAATAAACTTATTTATAATTTGTAGAAAAATATTATCTTGCTGATGCTGGTTATGGAATCCAAAATGGCATCCTCTCTCCCTATCGTGGTGTTAGATACCATTTGAAGGAGTTTAGCGATCGTCCACCTGAAAATGAGAAGGAACTATTCAATCTCTGCCATTCATCTCTAAGAACTACTGTCGAAAGAGCATTTGGAGTTTTAAAGAAACATTTTCGAGTGTTGGATTCTGAACCTTTTTGGTCATTTGAAACACAAGTCGATGTTGTCTTAGCTTGTTGTATCATTCATAATTTTGTCATGAGATTTGATCCCAATGATTCCATCATGGAAGAGATGAATAGACAAATGGAATATTCAAGAGAAAATCCAAGAATCCTACTTTCGCAAAGAGATGAAAGGGAGGAAAATAGGATATGGGCAGCAAAAAGGGATAGTATTGCGCATGCAATGTGGATTAGTTATAAGAATATTTGAAGAAGTCAATAGTTTTCCTTTTGTTTTTTTTTAGTGTTTCATTTGGAATATGTGGTTTCTATTTCTTTAATGTTAATCATCTTTAAATAGTTACTACGCATCTCTCTTCATCGTATTTTTTCTTATTCTGCTGTTTAAAGTTGTTATGTAGTTATCATGATGGGTAAAAGTAAGGCCAATGATGAGAAGATCAAGCAATTTAGATGGTCTAAGCCTATGGAACGTGTTTTACTTGAAATTCTTGCCGATGAAGCTAGTAAAGGAAACAAGCCTTCGAGCGCATTCAAACCCTCTTCAATTGCTCGAGTTGTCAATGCAATAAGTGAGAGGTTTGGCGTTCATTGTCAGCCCGAACATGTTGAGAACCATTTGAAGACAATGAAAAGCAATTGGAAGACGATTCAAATGATACGTGGTAAGAGTGGATTCAATTGGGACGACAATTTGAAGATGATCATAGCTGGGAAAAACGAATTTGATGAATATATGACGGTAATTTTTCTCATCACTTTTCATTTGTTTGAATAATTGGGGCAAAAGAAGCTTGATGGTGGGGCAAACTGAATCTTTGTTATGTTTGCCTGCTCAAAATAGCTCAAATTCTCTCTATTTCACTTATAATAACTGAATGAATATTGTGTATATTACGACGATCTAAATTGTTTCGTTTGACTTTTTGTGGACTATTTGTATTGGATTGATAGGTCCATCCTTCTCATGAGAAGTATCTAAATAAGATGATTGATATGTATGATGAGATGTCTTTGGTGGTTGGGAGAGATATGGCTATCGGAAGCTTTGCTAAGTAGCTCGGAGATGTTGATGCAACGGAAGTTGACTCCTCACCGATTGATTTGGATGATGACTTTGATGAGTTGATGAAGGGATCAAAAACATTTTCATCTACCATGCCTTCGGAAAAGAGGGCCCACAAAAGACAAAAATGTTCCGACAATGATGATAAATATGCTCCATTTTCAAAACAACTTGGAGAGATGGCATTGGCGATTAAATCATTGGGTCAAAGCGGCGTCAATTGCTCTCAACTGTACAATGAGGTGATGAAGGTGGATGGTTATGATGAAGTTTCCCATGGATCGGTTTTTGACTACCGAGTTGAGAATGAAAAAATTGGAAAAGCATTCATGGTGAAGAGTGTGAATCATAAGAAAGTGTGGATTGATAAATTTTTCGTCAAAGGAGAACAATGACATATTTTGTAGAGCTTTGTTGTCAAAAGACTCATGTGTTGTTTCTTTTTATATTGTTAGTGTTAGTACTCCGAGAGATGAAGTTTGATGTAAGGTTGGTCTGTATTGGCTTTTCTATGACTAGTGATCTCAGTGTGGACTATGCATTTCAACTTAAAGAATGCTTACCCTTTGTTGTGAAGTGATTCTATGTTGTTTATTGGATATGAAGTTGTGAATTTTCTCCCTTCCGCATGTCTAGCTAATCAAAATTTGGCTTCTGAAGAATGTCCAATACCTCATTTTGGTAAGATTGGTAGTGTTCTGATATCTTTATTGTTTATGCATAATTGTCTAAATCTTATACTATCAAGATCTTTAGACATCTGCCGTGGAGTTTGTTCTATTTGTGTTGAGTCTCCATTCTAAGTGACAACGAGTAGATCCAAAAATGCCATCGTTCTGGAATCATATGAGTTTGTTCTGTTTGTGTTGAGTCTCCATTCTAGGTGATAGTAAGTTGATCCAAGAATTGCAACCATTTCTACGATGATGCTTCGCTCACTAGAAATCCTATGCATAAAAGGCAAGTGCATGCCCAAGTGGTGAAATCTGGAAAATATTTTACTTGCTGAACGGCAGAAAATATTTTCCAAAGCTTTTTTAGATTTCAGCCGAACGGCGGAAAATGACTTCCAGGGAAAACATTTTCCAGGAAAATGACTTCTGGAAAAACATTTTCCAGAAATGGGTCATTTTCTGTCAAATGAACGTAGCCTTAATTAACAAAGGATAGTAGCCACAAAAGGCATACAACTTCATATACTCATGGCTTGGCTTGGGTTTTATAAACAACCCCTTTGATGGTCTTTTTATTCTCATTGGATGTGGGACTCTTTGCATTTACATAAAGACAAGCCAAGAGTCTCATATTGAAGGTGTTCAAGGCAAGCCAAGAGTCCCACATCGAATGAAAATGAAGAGACCATCAAAGGAGTTGTTTATAAAACTCAAGCCAAGCCTTGTAATTAGAGCTCAATACACCCAAGCCAAGCATTATAATTGGATATCAATGCACTTATAATGCATGGCAATTAGAGTTCAATTTGTTTTATAAAAAAAATTAAATAATGAATTTTTTTAAAAAAATCATTATTATTATTGTTTTTAAAATAATTTGGAACCGGAATTGGAACTGGGCCCGTAGGCCACGGGCTAGTTCCGGTTCCGAATTGCGAGCCCGATCAACGGGCTGGGCCCGGGTTTGACCGGGCCGAAATCGGCCTGGGGCCATGACTACTCCTTGGAAAACCCCAAACAAAGTTCTATTTAGTTGCGTCAATTGATGCTTCATCTCCACTATGATACTAATAGACCTATCAAATGGGCGGGTCGGGTCGGGTTTGGATCGGGTCATAAATGGTCCGATCCAAATTAACATGTTTATGACCCATTTATGCGCAATGCAATTTTCTTGACCCATACCCAACCCAACCTATACCCAATCAGACCCATATTGCTAAAACACTTCCATATTTAATTAAATACAGGAAAATTCATACCCAAGCTAAAATGAGAGTGCGTAGTGAGTGAGTGCAAGATTGAGTGAGGGCAAGAGAGTTGCATTGAGTTTAAATCAGTTGTAAACTCATTTATGACCCATTTACGACCCATTTAATACCAATATAAGACTTTTACCTATTTATGACCCATTTATTAAATATAACTAACCCATTTATGATCCATTTACTAATATATGAGTTAAAAAAATGGGTTTATGGCCTATTTTGACAGGTCTAGATACCGATAAGGTTCATCGGCTCTGAATCTGTTGTTTGGCCCCCTTCCCATCACTTCCATATAGTTTATTCTAAATAAGTCATGTACATTCAGGGTTCATATGATCTCCTTTTCATATTCAACAACACACGCTTTCAAATTATTATATTAGGGAGGATCTACTTTCTGTTTTTCAGTTAGCATAATAATTTGTGTATCTCTCTTGTGATTTATTAGGGACAATAGGTAGATTAGGTAGATTTCCTTCTTTATTAGGGAAGACCTACTTTCTATATTAAGTTAGCGTAATATTTTGTGTCTCTTATAATTAGTGAGATAAATGGTAGATTTTTTCCTTTTTTTTATTGAGTGATATCTTGTATTTATTTTTGCACTGTACAATGAGTAATAGAAGCCAATTACGAAGTCTCTCGTGGTATCATGGCAAAGAGATTGAAACACACCAGGCACGACCCATTCGACCGAGGAAGCATATGCGAAAATAAGGTGATTGACCCTTTCCCACCATGTAAGCTTAACGCTTCCAACAATATCGGAAGCATACTCGTTTTGTGTGTGCTGACTCAAGATAACTGTGCAACATGGTCAAAGGCGACGAGACGGGCATTGCAAGTGAAAAACGAATTCGAGTTTATTGGTAGATTGATAGAAAAACCAAGTCCAATAACACCCGAATTTGATGCCTAGGAAATCTGTAATTCTATGATAATTTCATGGATTTTCAATTCCCTCGACAAGAGTTTATAGGGAAACTTGGCATATGTAGAGGAAGGAAAGGTAATGCGAGATGAGTCGAAGAAGAGATTCACTCAAGGAAATGGACCTCGCATCCATGACATCAAAATCGAGATTGGCCACTACGAGGGGTCTAGATGGTGGAATTTTATACTAAGTTGAAACTATTATGGGATGAAGTCAATGACTATGATGATGTACCAAAATGTACATGTGGTGGAACCTGCAGACATCTTATCTACCAAACCTTTGTGTCAATGGCAACATAGGTATCTACTAAACAAGCTAAGTTGTTGCACTCTAACTGCATAGGCCTTGAGTAGTCATCCACGTGATGGTTTCTGGTCCTTGAGTAGTGCCAAGTAAGACATTTAGGTCATTAAGGGTGCGTTTGGTTCAACTTTGAAAATGCTACTTGAGGGAATGCAAATATCTTTAGGCTAAAGCCCATTGGAGAAATACAAATGGTGTTTGGTAAAAAAAAATTTATAAAGTTACTTTAGGCCGAATAGTGTTTGGTAAATTTTTTTACAAAAGGGCTTTGGGAATAAAAAAACCTAACTTACCCTTCACCAGAGCAGGCAAGCCAGATCTGGTGCTGGTGGCCATTACCCGAGGTCGGGCGACCGTCGGCGGGCCAGATCTGGTGCCAGCAGTCGTCGCCTGAGGTCGGGTGATCCTCGACGAGGGTCACAGGACCCAAGCAACCGCCTGAGTCACGAGACCCAGGCGGCCGGCGCTAGCGTCGCGCAACCTTAGGTGGCTGTCACTTGGGTCCTACGACCCTCGCCGAGGGTCGCCCGGCCTTGGGCGACAGTCGCTAGCTTCTTGCCGGCCGATTGGGCGTCGGCCACCTCGCGAAAAAAAAGATAAACAGTATACACGAGGGGCAAAATCGGAATAAGCCAAAATAAATAAGAGTAGTTTAGGGATAAAAAATTTGGGTTCAGCATTTGACAAATGCTGAAAGCCCAAAGTTGGTCCGGACTAATTTTGGGCTTTCAGCATTTCAAATGCTAGCATTTGCTAAATGCTGATCTAAATGCTGAACCAAACGGTTCAATATTTGGCTAAGGGGCTTTCGAGGCCGAAAGCCCCTTCCAAATACCAAACCAAACACCCCCTAATTTGTTACCACATATACATGTTGTCCTACTCTTCAGAAACTTTCAAATTCATTTTTGTTCCTTTTTTCTTTTTCTCTTGCTACTCTCTCTCTCTCTCTCTCTCCATCCTCCGCCTCTCCCACCCCGACCACCTCATGATGGCACTGCCTTCCTGTCACTTGATAGGTTGACCTCCCTCACCCACCTTAACCTCTTGTGCAACCGGCTGTCCAGGCCTCTACCATTTTCTTTGTGATGGTCAGCAAGTTCCGAGTCCTCGACCTCGGCTTCAACAGGCTCTCTGGTTAAATCCCCATCCTTCCTTGGGACATACAAAAATCCATGATGGAGTGATCAAGACTTAAGGAATAAGGACAATAGAGCAACCTGTAACATCTACACCTAGCCTTTGTATCAGAGGCAACATACATCTCTACTAAACAAGTTAGGCGTCCTCGATGTACATAAATCACCAGCTTAGGGGGGAGTGTTGGAGATACTATTGCTCGTGATTGATATGATGAAGATACCATTAACACGGATTGCTATCGTATATTTGATATGATTATCCTTAATTGATTTATTGGAATATTGTATATCAGGGAATCGTCTTTTTCCTTTTTTTTGTATATTTCTTACCTAGATTAAGTAGACTCTATGTACTATAAATAGGGTTGTTTTCATTGAGTTTCAATATGAGAAAGAAATACAAACCTTCCTCCATTTAGCTTTCCATCAGCCCACATTGTGACATGAATAGAAGAGGGCTCAGGGAAACATTGCGGTATGACTTGGGTTTCCATTGGCTCATTCCTACCTCTTCCAGCTCTCATTCCGCCTTACTCTTCACATTGCTTTTACTAACTTACCTATCACAGAGTCCTCCCAAGTAAAACCTAGTAAACTTTCTTGTTAGTAGCGGGCAGGTCCAACACCCGCATAGAGGCTTGGGTTCAGCCCAACTTCTTCGGCCCAATGTTAGCAGCGTTCTAGATTTGCACATCTTCACCGCCTATGATCAATTACTCTGCCCATGGGTGGAGTAATTGATCAAATACGCAATCTGTTCAGAAGTATTTGTTTTCTTTCAAATCATCGTTGCAATCATTGCCCAACAATCTCTGCGATCGACCATTATGGATGTGGATCTCAGGTTTTTTAGGCCCAAAATCGACTACTTGAATGGCTTATGTCCTAGCAACAAAGGCCACAACATAACTGCCCTTTTGCCAATACGAGGCTATATGGGCCAACATACTTCAATTGATGTTCAAATCCATTTGGGCCACAGCATTGAGCAAACCCATCGAACTAGAGGAATAGTCCAAAGTCATAAAAGAGATCGAAACTAACTTACAATGCCATTTCCGACCAAAAGTAATACATGTAATATGTAATTACCAAATTTTAGTAAACTAAATTTTATACACGTGCAGCACTATATTAGTAAACTTTTCTACAACAAAGTCATGTGCTCCGAGAATTACTGGAGATTAACGAACTGGACCATTAAGCATTATCCAAACCCAGAATTTATTAGAGTTAATTAAGACCAAAGTGCTCAGTAACGGCATGGCCATTGTCATTTGCATGGAACCCTCAAACAGGTTTTCCCGATACGCCATTTCGGAGAAGCTTCGTCTGTTTATAACGTCGTTGCCGGGCCCAAAACACCCACCAAACCCCTGCACATCTTTTTTGACAGGGCGTCTCCTACTTTTGATCAACTCATGTCACTACACTCTCATTCATGTGCATAACCCACATGAACTATCATCTAAGTTATTCTCATGGATCAACTTCTGTGTCGAGTGAAATGAAGAAAGAATGCAAGATTGTATTAGTAGAGCATTCGCGGTTGCACAAGTCATGCCTCCAAAAAATCCAAGAAGGAGCCTATAATTAAAGCCTGTTGATAACCCTACTGGGACCAACTTTCCCTCAAAAGTTCAAATCATGAAGTTATTGCCAACTAGATATTATCAATTGCTCCCAAAAGTTTAAGCCATAAAACTAATGTCTAACTAGATTACCAATTACTCCTTTTAACTCTAAACATTTTAGTGTGATAATTCTTTCTTTCATTGCGATGGGCAAATCATTTACTTTTTGTGTAGACAGCTGAATAACCTAAGGTTTGGTAACTCATCCATTTTTCTTTGGGAATATTGTCCAAAAAGTCTTAAAATTATTGCATTTTTGCCAATTTAGTCTTAAACCTTTCAATTTTATCAATTGAGTTCTAAATATTTTCATATTTTGCCAATTGAGTCCATTTAACTAATTTTGGTTAGAGTTTGCTAATGTGGACACCATATGTTCTACGTGGCATGGTCAACGCTAACGTGGATAATTTTTAATAAAATTTTATTTTTTTTCAAACTTATTATTATTATTTTTTAATTAATTTTTTCCTTTTTTTCCCGGTTTTCGTTCCTTCCTTTTGTTTTTTTTCAATTGTGCTTGACGAGGGTCACCGGGCCCTCGACGGCCAAGCCATAGGCCTACGAGGTTATGGTGGCCCTCACCAATAGTTGATGAGGCCTCGCAATCCTCACCGGCCACAGTTGAAAAAAAGAAAACAAGATAAAAATTTCTAAAATAAAAATGTTAATAAAAAATTAAAAAAAAATTAAAATATTATTAAAAATTACCCACTTTAGTATTGGCCATCCTGCACGGCACCGATAGCTTCCATGTCAGCAAATTTCGGCAAAAATTGATCAGATGGACTCAATTGACAAAATGTGAAAAATATTTAGGACTTAATTGGTAAAATTGAAAGGTTGGGGATTGAAAATAGGTTTAAGATTTTTTTGACAATTTTTCTGTTTTTATTTGGAGGTAAGTTAAAATGTTGAGAATTCAATTGGCAAAATTGAAACGTTTAGAAATGAATTGGTAAAAGTGCAATAAATTTATGACTTTTTAGATAATTTTTCCGTTTTTCTTTGGAGGTAAGTTGTCCATTTGATTACTCTACACCAATTCATCTTGACCATTAAGGCTGCGAATGGCAACTATTTTGTGCTCTGGAACAGATTCAGCTCAGAAATGACTCATTTTGATTTGGTGCCCGGAAACAATTTTAAGGATTTGAAGGCATTTGTTAACTGCCCAAAATTTCTATTATTAAAATAGAAAAAGAACATAAATACATTTGGTAACTACACAAAATTTCATTTTATTAATAATATTTTGAATTTTTAAATATTTTTTTTCTTTCTTTCCCTTCCCTTCCTTGACCATGGCCGGTCGCCGATGTCAGTGACCAGCCACAAGCCAGGGTCAGCGAGAGCGTCGCGGCCCTCACCATCGTCTAGGTGCCTTGCCGTCGTGGCCGCGAGCCGTCCTTGCCCAGGCGGCGAGGGGGACCCTCGCCGGCCACCAATGAGGGTCGCGACCCTGGCCTATGGCCAGTCGCAGGCGGTTGGTGGCGGGTGGGAGGCGGGCGGTAGGCCAAAGAACACCAACAAACCAAAAAAATGAAACAAATCAAGAAGAATAAAAAATGAAAAAATTGTTCCAGAATCAAGAAAGCTACTTTTTTTTTCTTCTTGATTCTGCTCCAAAACTTATTTTGAGAATAATTTTTTGCAAAATTGTGCATGGGCACAAAAAATTTAACAAATGGATTTTTATTCCTAAACTGATTCTGAGAATAAAAGAACATAAATTTTTACTATTTAGCAAGTTACCAAATGTGCTCGAAGCCCCTATTGAAAAACTTAGCACCTCCACGTATAGAATTTTGCTCATTCACAATGTCAATAAAGAAAGGATTAATCTTTGATACGAAGGTCATTTAAGGGCTCTCTTACGTATTGTGTTGACCCTTCGCCTTCAAGAGGGATTTTGTAGTTTTGCAATAACGTCATTAATTTTCAAACCTTACTTAGCCACTTGGACTAAGTTCCAAAACTGAAGTTCGCACCCCTCTCATTCAATTTGGATTTTCGACGATTCGCTTCTGAACCCTAATAGACATAGGGAAAGAGAAGGCACGTTTAATTTGCGCCGCCAGCCACATGGAGACACAATGAGATAGGGAGCGTTGTCACGAATGGATTAGCGTTATATATGTTCGCTAATAATGTATGAAAATTAGAGCATACGATTGGGAGCGTAGAAAGCCGCTTGTGAAAAGGTAATTTTACATCAATGCTTGTTCAAAGGAAACTCATCAGCCGCACTCTAACCATATAAGCCCAGTGCATGTCCACCGTTGAATCTTGTACGCCCTCGTGGGGTACACAAGATCGCTAGGCCAAATGATCCTGCAATAATCTTTTCCTAATCAATATAGCAGAATTTAGCAGTATCAATTTCCTTTCTTTGGTGGTTTATTATGATCAAACTGTTAATGGTCCGCATGATGGTTTCTGGTCCTTGAGTGGTGCCAAGTAAGACATGTCTTAGTCCACTAACTTGTTGCCACGTGTGCATCGCGGTCCCACTCTTCAGCAACTTCAGCTTCCTTCTTCATTTTTCTCTCCCTCTCTCTCCGTCCTCCGCCTCTCTCTCCCCGGCCGCCTCCTTATTGGCACCGTCTTGCCGTCGCTTGGGAAGTTGACCTCCCTTACCCACCTCAACCTCTGCACAACCGGCTGTCCGGCCCCCTGTCTGCCATTTTCTTCGCTGCACGGCAAGCTCCAAGTCCTCGACCTCGGCTTCAATGGGCTCTCCGGCAAAATCCCCGTCCTTCCCTGGGACAACGCCGTCCAGACCATGGATTTTTCCAGCAACACCTCCCGCGGCGTCATCCGCCCCCCTCCATCTACCAGTTTGTAATTAACCTGACCAGTTTCAACGCCAGCAACAACCACCTCGCACGCGCAATCCCATCGCCGATCTGTGACGCCGCAAACCCCAACAATTTGCGCCTTGTCTGTTCGCTCCATTTTTCAGGCAAAAACATAGGGTGAGATCCTGGCCGGGATAGGGAGCTGCTTGGACATGGTGTGCTTCCGCACACGGGCTTCAATTCGCTAGCTGGGGAGGTCCCTGACGACTTGTACGCCGTGATGCCGCTCCATGAACTTTCTCTGAATGTGAACAAATTGACGGGCCAATTGGCCATGAGATTGGGACTTCAAGCAATCTCAGGGTTCTTGCTCTGTACTTCCAACAGTTTCGGTGGCTCCATACCTAAACAGTATTGGGAATTCGGCCAAGCCTGAGTATTTGCTGCTTTGCATCAACGATTTATCTGGACCATTTTGCCTTCTTCATTGAAGAATCGAGTGGCGGCGACGGCCGGGGAGGGAGGTCAACTTCCCGAGCCAAGGCGAGATGGTGCCGCCGTTCAGGAGGTGGCCCCGGGAGCGAGAGGCAGAGGATGAAGAGAGTGAGCTGCAATGTGCACACGTTGTGAAAAATCAGTGGACTAATGTATGTCCTAGTCCTAGTACTCAAGCACCCAATGTTTATTAAGATCTAAGTAGAAGAATATGTTATTGATCTTTTCCTCATGTACAGGAACCAAACACGACGTCACTTTCCAAAATCGTAAATTGGTCGCTCAATGTTACCGAGAATTTTGGAACACGATGTATAACAGAAATAGCGTTAGATTGAAAACAAGTAGCAGAAGATGTCGTTTGAGATGACAGAACATCAAGACGAGAAACACAGCCAATTTCCCGCGCGAGACTACTACAAAAGCAAGACGTAACACAGAATTCAGGAATTGAACGCCACAATGGATCAACATTATCGAGCGGTCTAGGATGATTTCTTCCGGCAACCCAAATGAGCAAGCGAGGAGAAGAGAGGTGACTTGTGATCTGACGCAGGAGTGCACGTCAAGTTGCGGCCGAGAAGAGAGCCGAAGATTTTAGCGACAAGGGCTTGAAAGCTGCGGAACAAGCAGGATAATATGAGACGCTTTATGCCTCCGCGCCTGGGAGGTTGAGGAAGCAGCTCTTGCCTCTTCACTGCTAATCCCTTATCTTTCATAGCTTGCGGCATGGAAGCCATCGCGCGTTCTTTCCTGTGCTTTTTAGAGAGAGAGAGAGAGAGAGAGAGAGAGAGAGAGAGAGAGAGAGAGATGACGCCTTGGGGTTCTAGGGACAAGAAAAAGAGAGATGAGGCTTGGTCTTGCTTGGGTGGAGTGATTTGGGTTATATTTATAGGATTAGTCATTGGCGAGTGTGAACTGAAATGTGGTTTGCGGAGTGGGTTTCCCTGAAGGTTCATGCTTTGCTCGGGATGGACACGGTATCTTCCATTTAAGTAAGCGTCAACGGAAGACCGGCGCAGAGAATCTATAGAAAGATCGAAATGCAGACTCTTATAACCAACGTAAATAAATAAAATTGACTGATATTTGCGGACAGGGCGATTTGCGTGTTTTCACAAAATTCGGACATAAAATTTGAGTACCCCGGGTTGAGACTATAAAAGAAAATTCATCCCCTCCCAAGTCTCTTTATTATCTATGAATAAGTAAATTAGTTCAATATATCTCGAACAGACTAAAAGAAGATTCATAATAGAATTGGTAGTATTAAAAAAGTCATAAATCTATTATATTGATAACAATTCAGCCATAAAATTTTCAATTTAACTAATGTAACATTAACTTTTTCACATTTTTTCAATTGTGTCTATTTGATCTAGGCCAGAAATTACTGACGTGGATGCCGTTCGTCCTACGCGGCACAAATGACGTTAACGTGAACATTTTAAGAATTCTTTTTATAATTTTTTTCTCGAATTTTTGAATTTTTTATTAGTTTTCTTTTCTTCTTTTTTTTCTTTTTTTCGTTTTTTTTTCCACTATGCAGTGAGGGTCGCTGAAACTCATTGACCACTAGGCTTGTAGCCCTCCCCTAGCCTTGCCCAAATCTGGGTGAGGTTCAGCCGTAGCCAGCGAGGCTCTAGCAATGGTTAGGGCAAGGCATAGGAGGCCACGAGTGAGGCCACCTTCGCCTGTGGTCGGTTCGGTGAGGCGGCCTCACCTGTAACCGCTTGCACCTTGTCCACATCTAGGTAAGGGCCATGACCCTCGTAGGCAGTCGACAAGGGCTTCGCAACCCTTGCATAGTGGCCGATGAGCTCCAACAACCTCTCGCCGCCTACCGTGGAAAAGAAAAGAACCAAAGGAAAAGAGAAGAAAAAAAAAAGAAAAAAAATTAACAAAAACATTCATAAAAATATTCAAAAATTTAAAAAAGTTTCTACGTCAGTGCCAATTATGCCATCTAGGGTGGCCGGCCGACATCCAAGTTGGCATTTTCTGGCCTATATTGGCCGAATGAGCTCAATTGGCAAAACGTGAAAATGTTTATAACTAAATTTGTTCAATTGAAAGGTTTTTGGATTGAATTGTTATGAATGTAATAGATTTAATCCTTACCAAAAAAAAAAACGTAATAGATTTAAAACTTTTTTGGCACTTTTAAAAAAAGTTGCCAACGGAGATTAACGAGCTGCTCACGTGTGGCAAATGATTCTCTGCAGTTGTTTACTGGTTGGTTATTTCTTGGCTGCTCCCTTGAGCCTATGATCTTTGGCATTTTGCACTGTCTCCTTTTCTTAGTTGTTATTTGTTGCTTCCTTCTTAGTTTCTTTCTTGTTGAAAAGAAACTATAATCATGCATAGATTCTACGATTCTGGAGATCACTCTAATTCTTTGATGGAAAAATATTAGATCCCAAATCTAACCTAGTTGAGATGGGCAAATTGTATTATGGACAAATATTAGGTACATAGTGTGTTACTTTAATCCACCATTGATTCATGATTTTATTATTGGCCTAATTCCATAAAAAAACAATCCCGAACTTTAGGTTTAGTTCCAAATCTACCCTAAACTTTTTTTTATCTAAAAAAAACATTCAACTTTTACTCTAGTCTCAAATCTACCCTCCTTAACCCTCTGTAAAAAATCACCATTTGGCTGCTAGAGTTGTTGCGGGCACCATGAGAAGCACCGCATCCGTTTTGGGCACCGTTCTAGCAAGCAACGGACGAACTAGAGCGTGATTTGGCAGTATATTGAGCGGTGACAGGAATGAATTCTGCAGTTTTTTCTTCATGCTTAAGATAAGCTTCATAAGCGACAAGTTTGTCGTGTAATTCCTCAAATGAAATAGAGTTTTCTCTAGCGCGAATTGCAGCCGCTAATTCTTTAAATTCAGGACCAATTCCACGTAAAGCATGGATAATAATATCATCATCTTGAACGGGTGTATCAACAATGGAGAGTTCATCGGCAATACCCTTTAAATCTTGAAGATATTTGGAAACTAACCTCGATTGACGCCAGATTGTGGACAACTGGTCCTTGAGAAACATTATCCGAGAACGGGATTTGTTGGCATAATGGTTGGTGAGCCTTTTTAATGCCTCTTGAGAGGTTTCACTGAATGCAATCAGCGGCAAAATAGATTCAGAAACTAAGCCGAAAATGGTGGATAACAATAGCTGGTCTTGGCAGATCCATAATGTGTGTGCTGGACTAGCTGGTCCGGGCGAATCAAGTGATGGACAAGGGTGTGTGCCATCAACAAATCGGAGCATATCATGCCCGATTAAAATGGCTTGAAGTTGTGTTCGCCAAGAGGGAAAGTTGTTGGCTGTGAGCTTCACGGGAAGCTGAACAGTGTTGCCGATGGTGATGAGACCAGTGTTGCCGATAGTGATGAGACCAGTTGCGGAAGAGTTGGTGTTGTCACTGGTTGAACTCGACATGGTGGGATCGAAGGCTTGGTTAAGAGAAAAAGCTCTGATACCATATAAAGTTTAAGAGAATCGAGAGAATTTTAAAGAAAAGATTTTATGCAACTAATACATTTTACATGCACTGAGTACATGTATTTATACAAAAGATTACAAGCCGTTAGAATCAATTAAATTGAATTTACAATCCTTTGATGTTAGCACTTGCTTGTTATGTGAGATTCTTCCTTGACTTTAGCACTTGTGTGATTTGATTTGATATTGATTCCTTGATTTGTGCCATTATCCTTAATAGTTCGGTATATCTCAGAACTTATCCGAGAGTCCCTTGCATGATATTATATCATTCATTGTACATTGTCTCTCTGACTGCATATATGTGTCTGGGTCAATGAAACGAAAATTAATTGTACATATATGTATTTGCTAAGATGTCTTCCTCTAAATTTAGGTTAATTTCCATGATAATTCGAGTTGATTTTTGTTGATTACAATCATCCTCTTTGGGATTAGTGCAAGATTAGTATCAAACTCAAACTTGTTAATGTGTCGTTTCTCCTTTTGCTGAGCGTATACAACCTGTTTGATGATATGTCCCTGAGATACGGTCATGAATTAATTCCTAGAATTGCTCAATCTGAAGATGTTTTGATATAGTTCACATGTGATTAATCGATTGGTTAATAGACAGGATTCTTGATGTAATTTCATAGTTGCCGATCGATTGGTTAATAGACAGGATTCTTGATGTAATTTCATAGTTGCCAAGTACGATATTGAACATTTGTTGCTTCTGTTTCTCTGCTCACCATGTCTTTGTGCTTCACGTGTTTTTACAGTGACTGGTGATGGTTGCCGGTGAGCGGCGGAGGGTTATTTTCTGGAATAGGAGATGTTGTGGCGTCAATTGACTTAAGTGACTCTAGTTTCTGTTTGTCTCACATGTAGATAACACATTGAAGGCCTTAAAAGAGAAGAAAAAGGAGCAAAGGTGCCCAAGCAAACATGCTCAAGCTAGAGTCAAAAGTCGAATGCAGCTATGATATGAAGGATGTGGAAAAATCTTTATTGATGTTGGTGTTTTGAGAAAAGCATTCCCATGGCATCTTTTAGCAGGGGTTTGACTTAAATGAAGTTGTGTTTTAGATGATGCGGAGCATCTTGTAGCTCTATTTTTAGATCTCCCATTTTCTCTTTTCGATTTATTTGTTTTTAATGTCGGTGAAAGACCTATTGAGTTGTAATCCTTGTGGATCTTGAAATATAAAAGATACTGTATTAGTTTCTTGTTTTGTATCATCAGCTTTACAATATAAAACCAGACTTTGCATCTCCATCACCTTCCCTGACAATAACTTTTTATACATCTCTAATGCGGATAAAGACCGACAAAGAAGCTTCAAATGAATCCTAGCAATTTCAAGCTAATTTTTTTTTTTCGGTAACAAAACTATCTAGAGAATGCAGATAGACAATTATTTCACCTTTAAGAAGTAATTTTCCATAAGCACATACAACACAACATAACTTCAAGCTTATTGACTCTTTACCCATTTTCACTACACATTACTCCCATTTTTTGTACCACCTGGATAGATGCACATTCCTCGGGACAAAAAGAATGACATAACATAAAGACGAAAAAAAATACAGAATTCCCCTCCCCATCCCAAATCTTCCACCTTTTCACAAATAGCAGCACCGCATGAAATGAAAAATCCGATGTTAAGACACTGAAAGGAAGGCGTATTAAAACAAAAAGGCCCCCATGCACAGTAGCCTCCTTCGCAAAATTTGCAAACTCTACATGACAAAGGTCCCTTAATTTCTCCTGGACTCAAATCGAACCAGCAAAAATGAGGAGCTCCAATTCACTAAACCTACAAATAGCAATAGAAGAAAAACCAATTCACCTTGCCATCAGTGCAGCCGAACCAACCCACGTCCACGCGGTCGTCGCCTTATAACTAGATTATACAATATAAAATCGGACTTTTTCATCTCCATGACCTTCTTTTTTTTTTTTTGTCACCTCCCTCACCTTCCTAGAAAGACCTTTTTTATATAGCTAATTCCACAAATAATGATCCAACCCAGAACCTTTTGCCAATCTCAGCACCATAGCAAAAACACATTATACATAGCCAAAACAGTGTACATAACCAAAACAATGTGTGTTGGACAAGAGAGACATCCCAAATAGAAAGTTACATTACTAAATCCCCAAAATAGACATAGTACACGGCCAAATCCACTTACAAAAACATAAAAACTAACATTTTTGGTCTATAACAAAATATCATCATCAAACAATAGGAACTAAACATCTACTAGCATTTATTGGTCCACAATTTTACAATCCACCACTGTTTCCAGATTGTTGAGTGTATGGAGGTTCTGAGATATCAATTGAAGATTGGCTTGGTGAAACTTGAACATTCATTGCTCTTGTTTGTCTGTTGGAGAAGGATGGACCTCCAATATCAATAACTCTATCACTATCAGGCATATGCAATAAAAAAAAAATTAACATGTAAACTTGTTTTTCTTTTCAATATATATATGTGTATATATAACATTAGATAAAGACATTACCCTTAAATATGAATTCCTAGTTTCAAACATGAAAAGTTCATATCCTTGTCGAGCCTGAAGATACAAAATGAGCATAAAACATTAATTAAAATACACACAAGTGTTATGAAAATAAAATGTGGCTAAAAAACTACTGACCTGTGCTCACTCCTTCCTGATGATAGCAGAGTTTTTATTAGATGGTCTACTGGCTTGTGTACTATCCTATGCACTAGTAACTTTCTTTGGTCTTCCTCTTTTTGCCTATATGTGAAAAAACACAATAAACACCAATGTTAACAATCATGATAGCCCTCAAAAAAATTATTATTAAAAGTTATAAAATTTTTAAATAAAGCTTACTTTGGATGGCCTAGTTGCAGTAGGATTCTTGCATGTTTTCTTGTTATGCCCAAACTAAAGGCAATTTGAACATTGCATTTGGACTTCAGCTTTCATCAATCTCTTACCATCACTACTTCATTCATCTTTATTCTTGATTATGTTTTTCTTCTCTCTCCCCCTTTTCCTTCGTTAAGGTGGGGGTTTGATTGGCTAACCACTGACTTTGGGCCACATTTGTTGTCCATTCATGGCATAGAGGGGAAATTGATAATATCTCTCATAACCATTTTTCTTGAAGTAGTCATCAACGTAATCATTGATATCTAACTTCATGAAATTAATGCAACATATAGCATATTTACATGGTATTCTAGATCTATCCCATTCCCTGCAAGCACAAATCTTCCCAACCAAGTCAACCACAAATCTATTGTTAAATACTTGAACTTCAAAGGTATACTCCATTGCCGCTCTAGTAATACAATACCTTGACTCTAACTTAGTCTTCTCCAACTTCATTCTAATCCTTGGGCAAATTGGATCTATTCGATCCACCATTAACTAACTTCTTTTTGCCATCCTCTCCATCAATATTGTTCTTATTGCTTCAAGCATCTCGAGTATTGGTTTTACTCTTGGTATGCAAATGTGTTTGTTGAAGGTCTCACTTAAGTTATTATCAACCGCATCACATTTAGTATTTGTCTTAATGTAAGCTCTATAGAAGTGCTTAGGGCCTTGCCTCATAAAGTCTTCATAACCTTTAGGGCACTCCTCCTTCAAATCCACCATTGCTAGGTCAAATTTAGCTCTAAATGTACACCTCACAGCTCTCCAGAAGAGATTCTTAAGAGCGTCCCCTTTATACAATTTTTTCCAATTATCGTATATGTGTCTTGCACAATTTTGATGCTTTCCTTGTGGAGATAGGCATGAAACTGCATTATTAGTCCCCACAACCAAAAAATTAACTGATAAAAAAATTCACATCAATAATGCATTATTGTAGTGTAACAACCAATAAAGACAAAAGATGAGATATCACCTTTTGCTGGTCACTAACAAAAGTCCAACCCTCGTCCATTCCCATGTTCAAGTCTACGAATAACAGGGTGAGAAACCAAGTCCAAGATGCCTCAGACTCAACTTCCGCAACTACTAAAGCTATTAGAAACATTTGATTGTTTCCATCTCATCCTACAGCACACAATAACATACCCTTCAATCCAATCTTAAGAAAGCATCCATTTAAGCCTATGACACATCTACATACTGCTAAAAGACCCATTTTTAACTCATTAAAACCCAAATAAAATCTCTCAAAAACTTTGGTAGCAGGGTTGACTTCCATATTAAATGTTTCAACCTTGCTAACTCTCTTGAGCTCTGCCAAATAAGATCTTAGCATTTCATATTGCTCCTCAATCGGGCCCCTTATATCACTAAGAGCTTTTGATATAGCTGTATAACATTTCTTCTTTTCAGGTATTAGCGCAAACCTTTCTCTTGCATCCTCCTGCATTTTTGCAGTTGAGTGAGTCTGGCTTTAATCTTGAGCATGTACTCTTGAGTGAGCCATGTAACAATGGCTTGCCTTTTAGACTTCTATTGCAACTATGGGGATCTCCAACTCTCTTTATGATAAAAGTTTTCTCATTCTGAATCCAACCGCCATACAACCTCCAACCGCATCCTCTTACACACCTTGCTTCCATTATTTTATATTCACTTTTTTGCTAAAAAAATGTCAAATCCATTAATTGCGGCATACCTTCTCACAGCATTCTTGAACTGTTCATGAGATTCAAATATCATGCCTAGACTAAACACTTCCGTGTTATGGTCATACATAGGATTATACTTATTAACCATTAGGCCTGATGTACCATTGGTTTTTTGAAAATCATCGATATCAAGCCCACTTAAAGATTCATTATTAGAGTGTGCATCTTCATTAGCTACCTCATCTTCGTATAAAACTAAATCTCGATCATCATCGTCCTCCTCAATTTGTATATTGGTGGAACTTACCACTAAAGCTTGACCATCATCTGCCTCCTCCTCTTCCTCTATTCTTGCTTCTTCGAATTCTTTCACCATATCCCTTGTCCAATGACTCTTCATTATCTGATATATTTAGTTCTTTATCGCTCCAGTCCAATGACATATCATCACTGTTACTTTCATCCTATTAAAAATACCGAAAGTCATGAATTGATAACTAAAAACAATATTCAAACATAAAGAGTCAATGATTGAATGAACTCACCATTGATTCTAATTCAACATAGTAATACTCCAATTTTTTACAAGCAAAATGACATTCAACCTGCAAGTTCAATGTTGAACATATCACATTGATTGAAGTAAATTGTAAATGATACAAATCACATCCTAGGAACAATTGACTACCACAACAATCAACCAACATTTTTGTACGATAGAATTATGTTCAAGAATATGAGGATTTTGAGCACATCTTTTGTTATTTCCACTACTTGAAGTGACAGTGATGACTTTGAGGAAACAACAAATCCCATTTATGAAGGTGCTATAACAGACAACACATGGAAACACCAAGGGCAAGCCCTAACATGTAGCTTCTAACTAGGATCATACACGTAACAAGAATTGCATAAACCGAAAATGCAAGATATATGCACGTGTACTTCATCATAAATGATGGAAGTTAAATTTAGGGCAAAAACGAGCGAAAGAAAAAAAAAAAGAACAAATACCTGGTTGTCACGAGAGTTGTTTGTAGTTTCCGCCACCCTCTCCTCTAAGTGTGAGCCTATATAGGAAGAGAGTGAGCGCTTTGGAGTCCACTACTCAGTCATTTCACCAATGATCCCTCCTATCTGAGATCAATTCCTTTGAGCGAAACAAATAGAAAAGCTTACCCATGAAGAAGAGGGGGACGAAGAAGCTTATTGGCTCTAGTTTCGTGGCATAGAGAGCGACCCTGATGGAGGGAGTGACTGAGTGTTGTCTTTATGCGAATTGAAGAAGAAGAAGACTTGAAGAAAAAAAACAAGCGACTTCAAAAAGAAGAAGACAAACCCTAACTTTCCCAATAAGAGCAGTGTCGACAATTTATTGGAGATTTTCCACGCCAACTTTTGACGTGGATTATTGTGCTAACGTGGAATTGCCCCATTAGAAAATTTAACGGTGATTTTTTACGGAGGGTTAACAAGGGTAGATTTGAGACATAGGTGAAAGTTGAAGGTCTTTTTTTAGACAAAAAAAAGGTTTGGGGCAGATTTGAGAGCAAACCTAAAGTTTGGGGTTTTTTTTTTATGGAATTAGGCCTGATTTTATTCACTAATCAATCTCTCACTAACCACTAAATCAAGGAGGTAGAAGGCCACTTGTAAAAAGAAAGTTTTGCATTAACGGTGAATGCTACCTTTGATCTCGACAATAAAAAAATATTGACACTCATGTCCTTATCAAAGCTCATTATCATCCATTCTTATGTAAGGAAAAAAAAAACGTATGCTCCATTTGTTTCATGAAAAATGAGACATTGTAAAAAATATTTCCAAAAAGTTATTATTCAGGAAAATGATAATATTTTCCGGAGTTTTCCTAAAATCAAAAAATGAATAGGAAAATATTTTCCACCATTTGGTATGGAAAATATCATTTGATTTCCCTGAAGCAAATCACCAAAAAAATCGAATTTTTAATTATTCTTTATTTTTCTTTTCTTTCTTTTTTTCCTTCTTCCTCGACGGGTTGCCGGTTACGATGGCCGTCAACTAGACTTGTCAAAATGGGTCATAAACCAATTTTTTAATCTATATATATATTAGTAAATAGGTTATAAATGTATTAGTTATATACACTAAATGGATCATAAATGGGTATAAATATAATATGAGTGTTAAATGAATCGTAAATGGGTTTACAACTTATTTAAACTCAACTCATCTCTCTTTCCCTCACTCAATTTTACGTTTACTCACTCTGCACTCTTATCTCAGTTTGGATATGAGTTTTCATAAATTGAATTAAATATGGAAATTTTTTAGCAATATGGATCTGGTGAAGTATGAATTAGGTATGAGTTAGGTTGGATATAGGTCATTAGATTTATATTACATGGAAATGGGTCAAAACAAGTTAAAGAGGTCTATTTAGGTTAGACCATTTTTTATTCGACCCAAACTTGACTAGACCCATCCGTTTGACAAGTCTACTGCCAATCAGCCATACGTGAGGGACGAAATCAACATCCCTCGTTCTTCAAGTAGCACACCTCGTGTTTCCCTGCATGAGTAATCTTTTTCATTAATTGCTGTTGCTTCTTTTCTTCTTCCTAATTTTCTTCAACTTCTTCTCGTCATTTGATTCCATCTTTATGTCATCCGAAGGATTCACAGAATCAATATCCCTTTTGCTCTCGTGGTGTTGGCACCTTCATTGTGATTACTATCCTCTCCGTTTTCATGTCCATCAGTATCACCATCCTCCACAGCTTCCTCTAGAAGCTCCTTTTTCCTTCTCCTTTTCCTACTAGAGGTGGGCGGTTCCAGGTTCTAAGTAGAACTTGTAAGGAACCTGCCTTCGGGTACAAGTTCCTCATTTTTTGAAATCTGGAACCTCCCATCAGAACTTAGACATGGTAGGTTTCAGAGTCTAACAGGTTCTTTTTTATTTTATTTCATTATGAAAATAAACATAATAATACTGACCAAACTTGTCATTCATCAAAAAGAATACCAAAGACTAGTTTTTCTAACATTACAGTTTAAATAAATACAATTAAAATGAGAGGTCATTGCATGAATCGATATTAGGGATGAGCGGTTTCATGTTCCGTATAGGTTTCACCTAGAACCTACCCATGATAATAGGTTCCTCATTTTTTAGAATTTGGAACCTACCGTATCAAAGGTTCAAGGGTCAGTTCCAAGGTCTACTTAAGTTCCACCTACATCATTAATTGAAAAATTACTATGAATCATCACCTTTAATGACTACTACTTTCTACTATAATCCACTTATAACAACTTATATTTAGACATACAAACAATATGAAATATTAACAAGTCATAAAATGAAAATTTAGACTAGTGATTTCAGATTATACACTCATTATTTAACATTATGAAACACCGTAGGATCATGCAAAGACATAGATTAAAAAAAAACACAAAAAACTCTTCTACATTTCAGGCTCCAGGTTCTATCTACCTATAACCTGGAACCTACCTGTCGAAATAGGTTCTTCGATTTTTGGAATCTGGAACCTATTCTACATACCTTAGAATCCGGAACCTATAGGTTTTCACCGGTCAGGTTCTCAGATTTCAGGTTTTACCTTGAAACCATGCTCATCCCTATTTCCTACTAATTTCCTCCCTCTCATCACCGGTCTCCAATTTCTTTTGGCTCACCATTGCCTCAATCTCTTTCTTCTTCTTTCTCCTTTCCTTTTTGATAGTAGAATCAAAGTGTTCCTCCTCCATCAAAGTAGGTCATGCTTCTTGTTCGGGTTCCCTCAACAAAACCTAACACCGATAGTAAATACAAGTTGCAGTAGATGATCGATTCAAGAGCACAGAGCTATTAGAATTCGGAGCTAATTCAACATAGTAATGAAGGTTTCAAAGAATCAAAAATACTAGCACGGTATTGCTCAATGAGTTTAGGGATGGAGCTAGTCGAATTGTTGTTGTGGATTTGTGATGAAGAAGCTTTGTGGCTTCCCTCGGAGGGAAGGGTGGAAGTAGAGAGAGAGAGAGAGAGAGAGAGAGAGAGAGAGAGAGAGAGAGAGAGAGAGAGTGAGAAAGGTAGTTGAGGGCAAAAGAAAGATGAGGGAAAAAAGATGAAATCATTTTACTCATTTTTGAATATCTTTTTTCTCATTGATTGAAAATGTTTTTCTTGGTTGTGAATAAAACGTCGGAAAATTTAAAAAACTCTTTTCTAGAAGTTATTTTTAATGAAACAAATGAAGCCGCATATCAAATCACATTCTTGCACACAGGCTAGCGGCAAAATAACTCCAATTGGGTCGACTCAGGCTTTTAGTCTAAAACACTTATTCAAAGGAAACTCATTGGTCGCAGTCTAATCGCATAGGCTCAGTGCATGTCGACCGTTGAATCTTATAGGCCCTCATGGGGTCCACAAGATCACTAGGCCAACTGATCCTGCAATAATTTTTCTGAATTTTTTTTTGGTTGAACAACAATTTTTCTTAATTAATGGAGCAAAATTCGCACTATCAATTTCCTCTCTTTGGGTGTTTATGATAAGCAAACTGCAAGGCTACATTTGGTCGATCAGATAAAAGTCAAAATAGAATATATTTTATCCTATCTTGTGTTTGGTGGCGGTCCATAATAGGATAAGATCGGATATAAATCGAATAAAAAAATCCGAGGAGGGAAGGAATAGACCTATATAGAATTTCTAATGTCTATTTTTCTAGAAATCCTATGCTCCACTCGCCGTCATCTTCATCCCCACATCTTGTGCCCTTTCACCAAAAAAATTTCTCGGCTTTTTTCCTTTCACCGACTCCTACGGGCCTGTGAATAGCAAAAAATAAAAATAAAAATTATCCTATCCAACTTTAAATCCGTAATCTATCAAATAGTGAACAAGATATGGAGAAATTTCAGAATTTTTATCCTATTTTATTCAATCTTATCCTATTTAAAAATTCGGACGACCAAATGCAGCCTAAATGGTCCACGTTATGGTTTCTGGTCCTTGAGTAGTGCCAAGTAAGACAGATATTAGTCCACTAATTTGTTGCCACCTGAACATGACCGTCCCACTCTTCAGAAACCTCAGATTCTTTTTTCATTTTTTTTCTCTCTCTCCTGCAACTCTCTCTCCTCTCTCTCTCTCTCTCTCTCTCTCTCTCTCTCTCCCCGTGTCCTCCGCCTCTCCCTCCCCCCACCCCGGCCACCTCCTGATCGGCACCGTCTTGCCGTCGCTTGGGAGGTTGACTTCCCTCACCCACCTCAACCTCTCGCGCAACCGGCTGTCCGGCCCCTGCCTGCCGATTTCTTCTCGGCTAGCTCCGAGTCCTCGACCTCAGCTTCAACGGGCTCTCCGGCGAAATCCCCGTCCTTCCGTGGGACAACGCCGTCCAGACCATGGATTTTTCCAGCAACACCTCCCGTGGCGTCATCCGCCCCCCTCCATCTTCCGGTCTGTAATTAACCTGACCAGTTTCAACGCCAGCAACAACCACCTCGTGCGCGCAATCCCATCGCCGATCTGTGACGCCACCAACCCCAAAAATTGCGCCTTGGCCGCTCGCTCCACTTTTCAGGCAAAAACCTGAGGGTGAGATCCGGGCCGAGATAGGGAACTGCTCGGACGTGGCGTGCTTCCGCGCGCGGGCTTCAATTCGCTCGCTGGGGAGGTCCCTGACAACCTGTATGACGTGATGCCGCTCCATGAACTTTCTCCGCGTGTGAACCAATTGACGGGCCGATTGGCCATGAGATTGGGAATTCGAGCAATCTCAGGGTTCTTGCTCTGTACTTCCAACAGTTTCGGTGGCTCCATACCTAAACAGTATTGGGAATTCGGCCAAGCCCGAGTATTTGCTGCTTTGCATCAACGATTTAACTGGACCATTTTGCCTTCTTCATTGAAGAATCAAGCGGCGGCGAGGGCGGGGGAGGGAGGTCAACTTCCCGACGGCAAGACGATGCCGCCGTTCAGGAGGTGGCCCCGGGAGCGAGAGGCGGAGGACGAAGAGAGTATTTTCTCGAGAGTTAGGGAGAAGAGTGGGGCCCAGACCGTGCGCGTGGCAACAAATTAGCGGACTAATTTACGTCCCACCTGGCAAGCAATATTTTCTCGGAAGAAAAGACTGAGTAAAAACATATATTATTTTATCTTTTCCTCATGTACAGGAATCGAACATAGGATGACGTCACTTCCCCAGTGGGTCGGCCACGTCATCTCGAATTTAAGGAGACGACCCTACGCTCATGGCTGAAGCAGCACAGGCAGCGAAGTTCTCGGAAAGAAGTAGTAGAAAATGTCGGATGACATAATGCGACATCAGACGAAAACACACAGCCATTTTCCGGCGCGAAACTACTACGAAAGCAGAACCCAAACACAGAACTCAGGAACCGAACACCGCAACCGATCGACGTAATCGGGCGGGCTAGGATGATTTCTTCCTGCAACCCCAACGAGTGAGCGAAGATAAGAGAGGCGACTTTTGATTCGTCGTGGGAGCGCACGTCCTCGTGCTGCGGCAGAGAAGAAAGCCCAAGATTTTAGCGACGAGGGCTTTAAAGTTCCGGAGCAAATGGGCGAAAATGAGACGCTTTATGCATCCGCGCCTAGGAGGAAGAAGAAACACCTCTTGACTCTTCACTGCTGATTCCTTCTCTTTCATGGCTTCCTGCATGTAAGCCATCGTGCTTTCTTTTAGAGAGAGAGAGAGAGAGAGAGAGAGAGTGAGAGAGAGAGAGAGATTGCTTGGTTGTGAGGGATGTGGTGTTCATATTTATAGGTTAGTCGTGCTGCATGTTTACTGGAAAAGATCACCATGTATATTGCCTGGAAACTTCGATGTGCTCGCTTTGGTACCTAGGTTAAATAAACAGTGTTGGGACAATTAGCGTCCCGGCCTCTCTTAGCTTTGTTTTTTCTTTTTGTTTGTCTTGTTGGTTGTCAGCATTACCCTCAATGTTCTCTCTTACTTGATATCTCCGATTATTAAAAAAAAAAGTGAGTCAAAAGAAACACCTTTGCAAAGGTTTTCTTTGCCGATTTGCCGTCTCCTCGCCCGGTTTGCAACGGCCTTCTTTTTCCTAAGTGGTTTTTTGTTGGTTCTTTCTTGTTGAAATGAAACAAAAACAATGTATAGAATCCACGATTCTGAAGATCATTCTACTTCTTTGATGGAAAAATATTAGATCCCACATCTAACACAGTTGAGACATGTAGTTTGTATCTTCGATAAACATTAGTTTTTTTTTTTTTGCGCATTCCGTATTTGAAAGCATTGAGACAGCGAGTGATTTTATTTTTAGCATGTAATTAACTCCGAAATGGTAAAAAAGGTGGGATATATACGAATCAGCTGCATGAGCATGCCGACTCTTCGTATTGCAATGGACCGATTGTTGAACCAATTGCAAGTCTAGAGCCCAAACAACTTAGGTTTTCTCCTGGCGTGTAAACTTTCAATCAATTCTACTCCACTTAAGATTTGGACAGAGTCTTCTGGTTGATCCTTGCCCATGCACGTAGAACACTTGGGCATGTTTAAAAGCGTGGTTCCGAAGTAATCTTAACGCACCACATGAAATGATTTTGCAAGTTATAAAATAAGAAATGATCTAACTATTCAAGATAGAATCACGTGAGAAAAGTTTGTGCACTCTAATCGGTCAGTTGATGGGAGTAATTTCCTGTCATTACAACACACAACTACTTCCTTGTCCTATTATTACACATTGTATCTCACGATTAAGTTGCTGGGATAAATATTCTTTTCCCACAAATTTACAAATGGGACCAAAGTCTCATATCATTGTTATCGACAGTTTTTTTATCATTCACCCTCCTCGGGAAAAACTATCCGAAAAATTTAGAAAGTTTAGTCCTGGGTTTGTAATGGGAACTGTCAGGTCCTTCTCCTTTATTGTCAATCAGACGACGTTGACAAACATGGCCAACCACCAGATCTGCGATCAATATGTGAAAGCTACTGTACTTTTTGCTATGATTAGGAATCAGAATAAGATCTCCTCGATCCATCCACTACAAAAAAACTGTAATTTAGCTACAATATATTTGCGACGACAACAGTATCGTCGCTAATTAGTGACAACAAAAGGCAAATAGTCGCTAAGTGGCGACGAAATTAGCGACCAAGTTAATTTCGTCGCCAATTACGGAAAATAGCGACATCAACAGACAATTAGTCGCTAATTCGTCGCTAAATAGCCACGAGATAAAGATGTCGTCGCCAATTTGCGACAATCACGCTTTTCTGTCGCTAAATCGCGACTACATTCAGCGACGGCATTTTTATCATAGCTAAGTAGCTACGAAAATACTTGGTAGTCGCAAAAACACAGTTTAGCGACGCATCGTAATTACTTCGTCGCTAATGTGATCTAATGTTACATTTTACGTTTGTTGGTCTCTGGACAGTTTAGCGACTAAGTTGTCGCAATCTCGTCTCAAATTAGCGACGATATTAGTACCGTCACTAAATAGCTACTATATTTACGTACGACTTGTGTTTAGTCGCTGAATAGCGACTATCTTTAGCGACGATTTAGTTTATTAGTCGCTATGCAGCGACGAAGTAAACATATTTCGTCGCTAAATATAGCTTATATCAGCAACAAAACAGACGATTCATTCATTTCGCAGCACTCGATCTCTTCTTCCTCTCTGTCTAAACGAGAGCCCGACGCCTACTTGGAGTAAGTACAAGTTACCTGGAGGTGGAGATGCGTATGCTTTAGCGAAGAAATCGGAAAAGCTTAACGGAGTGAGAAATTCGCGATTGAAGAAACCGCAAAAAATACACCATTGTCCCAACTTGTTTAATTTCAAGGTAAGTTATTTCTTCTTTCAATTTGACTGATATTTCTGTCTATTACGCGTTGTTGTGTTGCCGTTATACGTTGTTGTTTACACGAGATTGATTTCAATCCTAATATGGGGTTAAACGACTCGGATACATGTGACACCCCCCATATGTTTGTTAAAATACCGTAATGAATCTTGACATTTGTTGAGTCGGGTTTTCATCGTAGGCATCATGGAAGGAGATAGGTCTTGGATGTATAATAAGAACTTACCTAGGCGTGGAGGATTAACCGATGAGTTTCGTGCTGGGTTGGAAAAATTCATGGCGTTTGCTAGTTCACAAGTTGAATACATGAACGGAAGTAAGTTAAGGTGTCCGTGCAAAAAATGCAAAAACAGTAAATTCCAAGAATATGATATCGTTCAAGAGCATCTTTATAGAAACGGTTTCACTCCGAATTACTACAATTGGACTTGCCATGGTGAACCATTTATGTCTCCCGAGGAATATCGCAATACTCACCAATTGCCTTGTGTACGGGAAGAATGTAGTAGTGCTAGAGATGAATTAAATCCATATCAGAGAATGGTGCTTGATGCAGCTGCTCATAATTTTGGATGGGAAACGAACCAAACTAGCACCCATGAGCATGGAAGCTCCAGTCATACATCACAGTTTGACAACTCTGGTGACACAACATTTGAAGAAAGTGTGTGCCATAAATTTCGTAACGTGTTGAGTTCAGCGGATGAACCTTTATGGGGAGGTTGTGACAACCACTCAACGCTATCGGTCACGGCAAGAATGCTAAGTATTAAAGCCGAGCATAACGTGTCAGAGAACTGCTTCAATTCTTTTGTGGAAATAATGCGTGAAGCATTACCCCGTGATAACAACATGCCGAGTTCCTTTTACGATATGAAGAAGTTAGTGCATGACCTGGGTCTTCCGGTTGAGCGGATTGACGTTTGCATCGCAGGGTGTATGTTGTATTGGAAAGAATATCAATCTGCTGAATCTTGCAAGTTTTGCGGTGAGCCTAGATACAAGGTTCAAAGGAGGCATGGTGGTAACCATGCACGTAGACCAGTGAAGCAATTGTTTCATCTGCCGTTAATTCCTAGATTGCAAAGGTTGTTTGCGTCTCGAGCTACTGCTGAACACATGAGTTGGCACGCAAACCATGAAACTGAAGAGGATATGATGTGTCATCCTTCCGATGCATACGCCTGGAAACATTTCGATAGAACATACCCAGATTTCGCAATGGAGCGACGGAACATCAGGCTAGGTCTATGTAGTGATGGGTTTGCCCCATTTGGTAAAACCGGAAAAAACTATTCATGCTGGCCAGTCATATTAACGCCGTACAATCTCCCTCCTGGCATGTGCATGAAGACACCTTATATGTTTCTGACATTGATCGTGCCCGGTCCGCATAACCCGAAGAAGATGATAGACATTTACATGCAACCATTGATTGAAGAGTTGCAACAACTATGGAATGTTGGTGTTCCAACCTATGATGTTTGCACCGATAAAACATTTCTATTGAGGGCTGCGCTTCTTTGGACGATAAATGACTTCCCAGCTTATGGAATGTTGTCTGGGTGGAGCACAGCCGGCCTGTTAGGATGTCCGATTTGTATGGAGAAATCAAAGTCGTTCCGATTAAAACATGGTAAGAAGGCGTGTTACTTTGATTGCCACAGACAATTCTTACCGATGAATCATCCATTTAGAATGAATAAGAAAGAGTTCGTCAAAAAAAGGATTGAAAGGACACCTCTACCAATGAGGTTGACCGGTTATGAACTTTGGGAACGAGTCCAAACCTTCCCGACCGTTGTTGAAGCCCCGCAATGCATACCTCATTCGTATGGTTCTACGCATAAATGGACAAAGCGCAGTATATTTTGGCATTTACCATATTGGAAGACCCACTTTGTTCATCATAACCTTGACGTCATGCACATAGAGAAGAATGTTTTTGAGAATGTCATCAACACGGTGATGGACGTCCCTGGCAAAACAAAGGACAACCTAAATGCAAGAAAAGACTTGCGAGACATTTGTGATCGGCCGACTCTAGGCGTGGAGCCAAGCAGTATTGGTCCAAAGCCAAAAGCAGTGTACACATTGACCAAGGAGCAGCGACGTGCAGTCTTAACATGGTTGAAATCTGTCCGATTTCCTGATGGGTATGCTTCAAACATCGGGAGATGTGTTGATTTGAATGCATGTAAGTTGTCAGGTATGAAAAGTCATGACTGTCACGTCTTTATGGAGCGACTACTTCCAATAGCGTTGAAGGAATTTCTGCCAAACTTCGTCTGGGGCGCTCTTACTGAATTGACGACTTTCTTTCATGATATTTGCTCGACAATGTTACGTACATCACACATGGAGAAGCTGGAGAAAGATATTCCAATCATCATGTGTAACTTGGAGCGGATATTCCCCCCATCGTTCTTTGATTCAATGGAGCATCTACTAGTTCATTTGCCATACGAAGCAAAACTTGCAGGTCCCGTCCAATTTCGATGGATGTACCCATTTGAGAGGTAACAATGTTTTTCATTTTGTATAGATATGAAACTACCTATCAACGATGTTGAACTAAAATGTCGTTTTCCATATAGGTTTTTGTATCATTTGAAGAAAAAAATTAAGAATAAGGCATGTGTGGAGGCTTCAATTTGTAATGCATACATTGTTGAAGAAGTGACTACATTTGCATCATACTACTTTGAGTCGCACGTGCAATGCAAGAGGCGGAGACCAGGACGAAACGACGAGGGACCGCTAGATTCGGATTGTAACTCATTCTCCATTTTCAATTATCTTGGTCGACCAAGCGGCGTATGTAAGTTACGTTATATAACGGGAGAAGAAATGCATGCAGCCCACACATACATTTTATTGAATTGTCCAGAAGTGGAGCCATACTTTCAGTAAGCATTTCATATTAGACCTCACAATGTGAATGTATATACACATATATTGTGTCTAACCATTCGGTAATAAATTATTCTTTCTTGGCTCAAATCGAACAGAATGTTTCGGGCATCCATGTCAGGAGTATCGCCTGATGAGCTCGATCGTTTGTGCAATGTCCATTTTGCAGCATGGTTTAGAAATTATGTAAGATCGACGTGCAGTGTTAACTTGTAGTTTTCATCAAATTTTGATATTAAGCAATACTCTATGTATACGTACATATATGAATAACTTATTCATATGTGTCATTAGGTTCACAATATTCCAGCCATGATCGAGAATGAAGGGTTGTTATATCATCTGTCATTGGGTCCAAAAGCAATAGCAAGAACTTGGCCAGCATATTTTGTCAACGGTTATAATTTTCACACGCAAGAATATGGCAAGGGAAAGGCCACGATGAATAGTGGCGTCTGTGTTCGATCTGGGAGCAGTTTGATGGAGGCCTTTTACGGCTTGTTGGATGCTATCATACAGGTAGAGTACCCTGGTCCACCATTGGCCGTTACGTTATTTAAATGCACGTGGTTCGACCCTATCAAAGGAATGAGGGTGCATCCGAAGTTTAATTTGGTTGAAGTTAATCACAAGAGAAAATATATGAAATACGAACCATTTATATTGGCACAACAAGCAATTCAAGTCTATTACGCATCATATCCAAGCTTGAAACAGGACAAAGTTGAGTGGTTGGCAGCATGTACAATCAAAGCGCGAAAAAAGATCGAACAACACTGGAAAGATACAGCATATCAGCAAGAGGTCGTTCTGCACACAGCTGAACCTTATGAATATAATATTCCATCTTTACAAGACCCACATGGAGCATTGATCGATGTTGATGCAAGTGAAGTACGTCAATCGAACTTGCATCATAGTGTTGAAGAAGATGAATTTATCACTGATGATGACGAGGACACTGATGAGGAAAACGAGGACACCGAAGACGAAGACGAGTTTTATGATCATAGTGAAGATGCAGAAGACGACGATTATCATGACAACGACGAAGATGACAATGACAACGACTTTGGGTTTTGAAACTTTTATTATTCTTCTTTATGACATGTATAACGTATTTTATGGTTTATTGTGTTATAATTAATATTCAGAATATACGGTATATTTGATAATATTATTTATGAATCAGGTGTATTTATATACAAATATATAACAAGGTAATTAGGTGTATTCTGTAAAAATTAGCGACAAGTTTGTCGATGTCGTCGCCAAAAAAGGCCGAGAGCTATAAAATTTGCAATGGGGTACATCTTTAGCGACCAACCATAATCAATAGTCACTAATTAGCGACGGACCCTGTTCTTGTCGCTAAGTAGTGACGGAGACGTGGTCGGTCGTCGCCAAAAGTTACCGAGAGCTCTAATTAAGCATTCGGGGACATCATTAGCGACAGATCACATATCTTCGTCGCTGATTGGTGACGGGGCGATCATATCGTCGCTAAAAGTTAAATGTTAGCGACGGAGACGTGGTCGGTCGTCGCCAAAAGTTACCGAGACCTATACAATTTGGAGTCGGGGACATCATTAGCGACGGATCACATACCTTCGTCGCTGATTGGTGACGGGGAGATCATCTCGTCGCTAAAAGTTAAATGTTAGCGACGGAGACGTGGTCGGTCGTCGCCAAAAGTTACCGAGACCTATACAATTTGGAGTCGGGGACATCATTAGCGACGGATCACATACCTTCGTCGCTGATTGGTGACGGGGAGATCATCTCGTCGCTAAAAGTTAAATGTTAGCGACGGAGACGTGGTCGGTCGTCGCCAAAAGTTACCGAGACCTATACAATTTGGAGTCGGGGACATCATTAGCGACGGATCACATACCTTCGTCGCTGATTGGTGACGGGGAGATCATCTCGTCGCTAAAAGTTAAATGTTAGCGACGGAGACGTGGTCGGTCGTCGCCAAAAGTTACCGAGACCTATACAATTTGGAGTCGGGGACATCATTAGCGACGGATCACATACCTTCGTCGCTAGTTGGTGACGGCGAGGTCATCTCGTCGCTAAAAGTGAAATTTTAGCGACGGCGACGTGCTCGGTCGTCGCAAAACTTACCGAGAGCTATTCAATTTAATTGCATTCGGGGCATCATTAGCGACGGATCACATACCTTCGTCGCTGATTGGTGACGGGGAGATCATATCGTCGCTAAAAGTTAAATGTTAGCGACGATGCTGTCGCTGATTGGTCGCCAAATGTGGCGGAATTATGGATTTGATTCAGGCGTTTTAGCGACTACTTGGTCGCGATACCGTCGCTAATTAGCGACGGACGTTATTAATTGTAGCCAATTAGTGACGATTCGTGGCTATGCCGTCGCTGAATCAGGATAACCTAAGTTCGAAATCGATTTTTCCCCATTCTGTCTCTCTCTATCTCTCCTCTACTCTCGCTCTCCAGTCAGACCTCCGACGCCGCTCGATCGCCCGCCGCCGCTCGTCTGGCCTCTCGCCGCCGGTCGTCCGCCCGCTCCCCGCCGCTCGTCCAGCCGCTCGACTGCCCGCTCCCCGCCGCTCGTCCAGCCGCTCGACTGCCCGCTCCCCGCCGCTCGTCCAACCCGTCGCTTCCTCGCCGGCGTCGCAGCGGAGCTCAAGCGAAGCTTGCCTCCAGAGCAAAAGTGAAGTAGCTTGCCTCCAGAGCAAAAGTAAGTTTTGGCAACATATCTTCCTAATTCTTATTGTCCTACATGATACTGATGCACTTCGACACGGTCCGGTAAATTGGCACTGACTGCAGTCGACCACCAAACCATTAGCCTTGATGGCTTGTACTCCTAAATGGTTATCTGATGGGAAACACTTGAGAGGATATGACATCACTATATGTGCTGCACATATAGAAGTAACAGAGTGATCGAGATACTGTAAACGGAGTTTATTATAGGTCTAGACTTGTGTACATTTTCTGGTTAGCATGCTAACTAATGATTAGATTGGGCCCAAGAATGCAAGTCTTTGCACAAAATCTTTTAAATTTTGTCTGTAAAATATGTGGACATCAACTTCTATCCAGTTCAAATGCAAGATGTTTTATTTTCATTCTACATTTTAAATTTATTTATCCAAATTGTCTGAAAACAATATTTCTACTGTGAAACTTCACCAAGAGCTTTTCCTTCTCAATAATGTAAGCGAACAAATTCATGAATGGAAAACAGGGGGCTGTAATCCCATTTTCAGAAAAAGTGTTGTCTTTTAACATTTGATCCTTGTAGCCTTTATGCACCCTATACATGCTTCTGGCTGTATCAGCTTGTGCATTAATGTACCCCACAAATTGACCAGCTAAATGGTTCTGTACTTTTATTTTTAATACACAAAATTATTTCAGTGAAATCTATATAAAAATTTTCCATGCCTATAGCTATTTATGATCACCTACTTGTGAGTAAAGGCATGAAGAAGGTCCATTGGATGAGTGATGTTCTTGGCACATCCTTTTTTATTGGTAGGTTATTATCCCAGAGAGTGAAGAAGAAATACAGCAAATCTTGCTATCCTCTGTGTAGAGTTATGATTACACGTGCTTTTCATTTTGATTATACACTCGTGTCAAAGAAAACTATAGAAAAGAATGTTCCTCCAATTGGCAGGCTTGTTATCTCAAAGTCAAGCTCCTCCATATGGGGTGGGGTTTTGTTTGGAATTTGATCGACTGTAGTGAAAAGTGGTCACTAGTATAGAGTAATATTTGTCTAGTGGTACTGATGTTACCTTTTGTAATGTTGTTTTCCCTATGCAGGAAGAAGAACAATATTTACACACTGCAAGAAAAATGGTAAGTTTTTAATTGGGTTATAAATCATTTCTAGTTAGTAAATAAATTGTTCTAACTAGTTTGTTTTTCCAATGTGCACCAGCGTCCAAATCAGAAAAATAACAACAAGGGTAAGGGTAAGGCTGATGATCAACCGACGGTCTATACACGTGGACGGGCCAGAGGAGGGCGTTCAATGCCAGTCGTGATCAGGCCGGTCGACGAGGCTAGTCCCCCTCGACGGACCTTCGTGCCCACGCCCACTTGGGTCGATACGCCCCCCACAGAACCGCAGCCTCAACAGTTGGAAGACGAAGGAACGGAGGAGACTCAATCTGAGGGCGAGCCTTTGATCACAGCACGATCATCGGTAGGCCAAACGTCGACACCGCCAAGCGCCGAAGATGCGGATGATAATTGGGTCATCGATGATGAAGGGAGGAGGCGGATAGAACCGTTAGGAGACTCGTAAGTACAATATGATGAAAGGGCATAATTTTTTGTTATTAACTGTATAGGCTAGATTTTCTTTGGAATTTGAGATGTTTTATGTATTTTTTTTGTTTAACAAATGCAGCTTCTACAGAGCGACGGTAGTCCTGCGGGACTGGTATCGTATGATCAACAATTTTTGGCGTGGGCCATATACATGCATTACGCAAGCGCCGGAGGAACATAGGAGAGTATGGTGGCAAGAGTTCGAGGTAAGTGTAAGATCGGTTTGTTAGTGACATTTCTAAAATGTATTGGTAAATTGAGTTAGCGTTTTTTTTTTTACAGCGCAAGTACTATTGGGACAGATCTATGGATAGCGAGGTTAGAAGAATTTTAAACAAGAAGGCCGGCGATCACATGCGAAATGTGATGAACAAGGCGAAAACCACTCAGAGGCAGCCGGCTTGGATGGACGATCAGTCATGGGGGGAAATCCATAGAAAGTGGGCTAGTGAGGAGCATAAGCGCGCCAGCGAGAGGAATAAAGTTAATCGAACTTCCAGTTCCAGAGAATCTGGGATTGGGACGTATGCCGGCGGCTCCATCACAGTTGCGGAGCACAAAAGGAAGATGGTAAGTATTGTCAGATTGTCAATTTATTCCGTTAATAGATTGTATGACTAGTTGGAAGTCCGTTTTGTATGTTAGGCGAAGGTGTTGGGAACGCCGCCCAGCTTCTCACAAACGTATGAGCGGACCTTCATGAGAAAGGACAAATCATTCGTCAGTGGCACGGCGAAGGCCGTTAAGGTATGTTCGAACATGATGATTTTATAGCAGATTAGTTGATTGTGATGCATGCCTAGTAACTTTTAAATTCTGTACGTAGGAAAAATTTGATGAAATGCTTGCATCTACGGCGGGTGTCGGGAGTAGTGGCAGCGGCGAGGGTACAGAAGGGACGTCGCCCTCGATTGAAATGTCGCAGGCCGAGCAAGAGAAGCTGTGGTGGCAGGCATCTGCAGCAGTGAAAAAAGGGAAGGTGTACGGGTTGGGGTCGTTAGCCCGGGACAGCATGAAGTCGGTAGGCACATCTTCTGCTGGAACGAGTTCAAGGCGCAGCGCAAGAGAGAGTGAGCTGGAAAAAAAAGTGGAAAACCTCGAGAATCTACTTGCAGAGAAAGACGACAAAATGAAGAAGATGGAGGAGAGACTAGATGCCATAGATGCCAGAGATGAGGCAATGCGCCTCATGCAAGAACAATTGAGTATGCTATTGAGACAACAGCAGGGTCAGCATTCGCAGCAAGACGATGAGGATGAAGCAGCCGAGCAGAGTGGACTTCCACCGGCACCCCCACCCGATGAAGACCATGAAGAGTAGATACATTTGCTGAACATTTTTGATATGTACGAATGATAATTGTTTAGATACATTTGCTGAACCTTTTTGATATGGGTACTTTTCTTAGATATTTACTTTTTTGCTTCTATATTTCGTTATGCGTTGAATGTTATGACTTATCAGGTAGAACTGAACAAAAAACAAAAAATAAATATTAATCGTTCAAACAGCTTTAGCGACGCTACGATCTACTATCGTCGCTATTCTGGACGATTTAGCGACGAACACTAGCCTTTGTCGCTAAATGGCGACGAATCGGCGACTACCTTGTCGCTAAAGTGGCCGAGTGATACAATTTTGCATTCGGGACAACGTTAGCGACAGACTATCTAATCGTCGCTGTTTAGCGACGACCATTAGCTTTGTCGCTAAATGGCGACGAATCGGCGACTACCTTGTCGCTAACGTGGCCGAGTGATACCATTTTGCATTCGGGACAACGTTAGCGACGGACTATCTAATCGTCGCTGTTTAGCGACGACAATTAGCTTTGTCGCTAAATGGCGATGAATCGGCGACTACCTTGTCGCTAAAGTGGCCGAGTGATACTATATTGCATTCGGGACAACGTTAGCGACGGACAATCTAATCGTCGCTGTTTAGCGACGAACAGTAGCCGTTGTCGCTAAATGGCGACGATTCGGCGACTACCTTGTCGCTAAAGTGGCCGAGTGATACAATATTGCATTCGGGACAAAGTTAGCGACGGACAATCTAATCGTCGCTGTTTAGCGACGACCATTAGCCTTTGTCGCTACATGGCGACGAATCGGCGACTACCTTGTCGCTAAAGTGGCCGAGTGATACCATTTTGCATTCGGGGACAACGTTAGCGACGGACAATCTAATCGTCGCTAATTAGTAACGGAAGAACACATTGTCGTCGCCAAAAGTGACGGTAGATGATAGTGTTGTCGCTAAAAGTGGCCGAGAGCTATAATATGCATTCGGGACGTCATTAGCGACGGGGGAGAGAGTTATCGCTAATTGGTGACGGCAGTAAACATTGTTGTCGCTAAATATGCGATACTGAGTTCCATGCATGCTGGACATATTTGCGACTACAAGAAAAATATCGTCGCAAAAATTTGCGACGATCATACTCTTGTAGTCGCTAAAATATTAGCGACGCCAGTAGTAGTTCGTCGCGAAATGGCGACTAATGGTTTGTCTAGTCGCTAAGTTGCGATATCTGAGTTTTGCGACAGATGTGTTAGCGACGAGGCAATTTGTCGCTAATTAGCGACGAGTTGCCATTTGTTTCGTCGCTAATTTTAGCGACATGGTTTTTCGCAACGAAATTTGGTTCGTCGCAAAAGTCGTCGCTAAAAAATTATAGCGACGAAAATTTGCGCGTTTTCGTCGCTAATTGTCGTAGCTAAAATGCAGTTTTTTTGTAGTGATCTTTTAAATTCAAATAAACTCATGGTGGGATCTAAGAAAGTGATTCTTGATCCTGGTGGGAGTGGATTTTCTATATATACGGCTCCTGAGAGGATCCCAAACGAAGTTCTATTTAGCTGCTTTAATTGATCCTCCATCTCCACCGCGATTCAAATCAGGTTCATCAACTCTTAATCCGCTGCTTGGCCCCTTCCTCTGACTTCCATATATTTTATTCTGATAAGGCATGGACATTCGGGGTCCATGTGATCTCCTCTTCATATTCAACAACACATGTTGCATATAATTATATTAGGGAGTATCTTCTTTCTGTTTTTTAGTTAGCATAATCATTTATGTATCTCTTATGATTTATTAGGGATGATAGGTAGATTTGGTAGATTTCCTTTTTTTATTTATTTATTAAGGAAGATCTACTTTCTGTATTTAGTTAGCATAATACTTTGCGTCTCTTATAATTAGTTAGGTAATTGATAGATTTCGTAGATTTTCCTTTTTTTTATTGAGCAATATCTTGTATTTATTTTTGCATGTACGATGAAAAATAGAGGCCAATCATGAATTCTCTCGTGGCATCATGACAAAGAGATTAAAACACACCAGGCATGACCCACATCCTTTGCAATATGGCCGAGGAAGCATATGCAAAAATAAGGTGATTGACCCTTCCCCGCCATGTTATCTTAACACTTCCAACAATCTTGAAAGCATTCTTGTTTCGTGTGTGCTGACCCATGATAACTACACAACATATTCAAAGGCGATGAGATGCGCATTGCAGGTGAAAAAAAAATTCGAGTTTATCGGCAAATCACTAGAGAAACTGAATCCAACAACACTCGAATTTGATGCTTGGGACATCTGTAATTCCATGATAATTTCATGGATTTTCAATTCCCTCAACAAGAGTCTACAGAGAACCTTGGCATATCTAGAGGAAGTAAAGGTAATCTGACAAGAGCCAAATGAGAGATTCACTCAAGGGAATGGACCTCACATCCACGACGTCAAAATCGAGATTGGGCCATTACAACAACGAGGGGACTCAATGGTGGAATATTACACTAAGTTGAAGGTCTTATGGGATGAAGTCAATGACTATGATGATGTCCCAAAATGTACATGTGTTGGAACCACGAAGTATGCAAAAAAGGAGGTGGAGAAGATACACCAATTGCATTTGGGCCTCAATGCGAATACTCAACCTATCTCGAACCATTCCCTTCCCTCAGTACAGTTTATTTTATAATCACACAAGAGGAGTGGCAACAATCCATTACTCGAGGGAGGGAAGAGAAGATTGAGGGTGCCACTTTCTTGGTTGGAAGAGCAAGCCCTAGGAAGGCACAGTTTGGGCACTATCGTAGCCCTTAATCAACCCCAGCATCAGAGGGTCCTCCAGAGCAAAACCCAGAAAACCTCCTTAATTATATCATGCAGGTAGGGATGTCAAAAATGGGTCACAAACCCATAATTTAACTCATATTTATTGGTATGGGTTACATATCACCTCAAATTATGTCAAAATGGGTTCCAAAGTGAAAAACCCAAAAAAAGGGTTAGTAATAAACCACTTTCAATCCCATTAATCAAGATATTTAAGTTGAGAAAACATTGTCTAATTGGGGATCGGGTTGGGTTTGGGTGGGTCGAAAGTGGATCCAACCCCAGTTGACCCACTTAATTCATTGATATATTTTTACGTAATACAATTTTTAAAACACATATCATCTCACCCATACCCAATCCAATTGCCCTCCAATTCTTAGTAGTTTTTCCCCTTAAATATGAAAATCTTGTGTCACAACCCTCTTGAGATGGACCTCTTTAACAGATTGCTAGGCAGGCACATATAACCCTCTTTCTAGGTGCTGCTTCCGCTTTGCATGAATTTTCTCAAGCCCTGCCTACCGCAACTTGGTTTTTCATATGTTACTCATTGGACTTTGTAACTAGAGTCATTACTAACCTATTCTAGGCCCTTTAGGAGCTGAGTATAACATGGAAGCTCGCTTTACTTTTGCAAACAAAAAAATTGGGGTCTGGAAACTTGATTATACTAGTTATGGCTAACTCCCATTGCTATTCCCTTTTCCCTTTTAGTAAAACGCATTTCATGCAATCTTTTTGATATTTTATTCCTAAAAGCATGCAAATCTATGTTATCATGTATAAGTACGCAAACAATAAATTTAAATGGTCAACAACAAAGTAAATAGGTTAAAAAGGCAAAAGAAAGAAAAAGGGAAATAACCCAAAGCTTATTGGGCAAAACTATATAAGACCTTACTATAAAGTCTCGGGACAAGCTATGCATAAAAATAAACGTATAATAGTCTAATAAATGAAAATTTTTAATCTATGTGATAATTAATAAATTTTGCTTAGCTAGCAAATAAAAAAGTCAACCTGATCCTATCATGTAATAAAGTGTAATCTAAAGAGATAATAAAGTAAGTTTATCAGATTTTAGCCAAAAAAAAGTAAGTTTATCAGAAAAAAAAAACCAAAATAAGAGAAGACTAAAACATATTTTTCGTCCAAAAGTATCTAAAAGGTGTAATAAATCTAGAAGAAAAAACAAATAAACGAAATATCAAAATACCGTTTAGCATCTAAAAATTTTAACAAAGAATATTAAAAAAGACAAATGAAAGTGTTGTTGCAGACTTGGAGATTCCAAATCCGCAACAAACACTTCAACTTCAAGTCCGCAACGATCGCCCCACCAGCGGCTCCGTCGGTGGTGGCCCCTGGTGCAGAACACCGGCCTCGTGGGCATTGGTGACGCGGCGGACCCAAAACCACCTTTGATGATGTTTTGGTCTAGATCTAAATTGGTCTCGTCTGTCTCTCTCGCTCTCATTCTCTTGAGCGCGCACTTGACAATAATGATTAAGCCATCGCCAACTCCGACGGCGGTGGGATGATCCTCCTCAAGCGATGCAAAGTGGTGATCAAAGCGGATGATCCTCTCGCTCGACTGATTTTTCGGACCTGTTTTGATGCAGGTCTGGCACCCGTAACGTGGCTCGGGGTCATTGCCAGAATGTGTTCTGCGATCCGTGACCATGGATGTGGATTTCAGGTCTTTACGCCCAAAACCAACCACTTACATGGCTTATGTCCTAGCAACAAGGCCACAACTCTTGCCCTTTTGCCCAACTAGAGGCTGTTTGGGCCAACGAACTCCCACGTTGCTGAAAATCCATTTAGGCCACAGTATCAAGCAAACCATCAAATTAGGGGAATAGTCAAAAGTGATAAAAGAATAACACATGCCATGGGCAATTACCAAATCTTAGTAAGCTCCGTACATGTGTAGCACTGATTTGGTAAAATTTTTTGCGACAAGTTATGTGCTCCGGGAATTACTAGAGATTAACTTTCCAGACCAATATGCATATCCAAACCCAAAAAAGTTCATGAGAATCATACAAGACTAAAGTGCTCGATTACGGAGTAGCTATCGTCATTTGCATGGAAAAGTTCTTCCGATAGGCCGTTTCCCAGAAGCTTCCCGTATACCTTCGTTCCCAGGCTCAAATCACCACCAAACCCCTGTACTTTGTATCGGCATGGCGTCTACTACTTTTGATCCACACATCTCTCTACTCTCACATTCATGTGCATAAGAAATTATTTGGGATTATTACATAAATGGTCTCTGAACTTTGGCTAGATGTGCAATGTGATTTATGAACTTTTAATTTGATCAATTTAGTCTCTAAACCTTTGGTAATGCTCAACTTAGACCATAAACTATGTAAAAATATCAAATGTTATCCTTCCATTAATTCAAATTCAATGGCAACATTAAATATTTTCATATATTCAAAGAACTAAACTGAACATCTACTAAAAGTTCAAGGTCCACATTAAACAATTTAAAAGTCCATGAACTATTTGTGTCATTTTTCCAAATTATTTTCATTGACCAACTTTGTGTTGCATGAAATGAGAATGGGTACAAGATTGTATTATTAGACCATCCGGGGTTGTGCAAGTCTTGCCTTGCATAAGTCCAATACTTTCATAAGATAAGGTAGAGATCCAAGAGAGAGCCCATAAGTTGATCGCATCGAAAACTTTCTTTGATCCACCTTCACCCGAAAGTTTAAGTCATGAAGTTGATGACCAACTAGACTTATCAATGGCTTCCTTGAACTCTAGGCATCCGACATCGGACTTCTTTCTTTCACTGTAATAGATAAATTTTTAGCATTTTATATGGACAGCCGAATAACTTAAGACTCCATGATTCATAATACAACAAGTCAATATTTGTTTTTATTGTTCGAAATAAGTAAGTTATTCATGCCAATTCATCTTGACCGCTAAGTGCCCCCCGAGAAACTAAGCGCCTCCACCTATAGAATTTGTTCAATTATGATTGTTAATAATAAAAAAAAGATTAGTCTTTGATACAAAGTACGTTCATGTAAGGTCTTTCTTACATAAGCTGTCTCCATCTATCGTCAATATAGGTAATATATGCTTTCGATGATTAAATAACTTTCTGGAAAAATGATGGTAGAAGTCGCTTTCGTTGAGAGCATGATAGTTTTTCTTGTGGGACAGGTTCCTTTTGTTAAGTAAATTTCTGAAACAAATCGTAAATTCGTAGATATTACAGGAAGTGCCAATACTATCATGATTTTATAATAGACGCATTATTGCGAAAGGAAAAAGGATTGACATGTAGAAAAAAGAGCATCAATTGGAAGGAAAAGCCTCTACGGCGTGCCTCGTCAAAATTGCTACAAAACACAAAACCATCATCACCAAGCAGCACCAAGCTAAAGTGAAGACACTTTCGAGATGAGGACTAATTACCACTACTTGGAAACATTGCTTTCAGCCATACTTTATACTGTGGACAGAGACATTTTTCGAATGTCCTTAGTGAAAAAGAAGACACTTTTCCAATGGTCCCTGAAACCTTTCGATTTCGATCAGTAACATCCTTGTACTATGTGGAAAGGTCATATTGCTGTAAAAAACCAGAGACGTTAAACGAGCACCCTCTCTGATAGAAATCCCTACCATGGATGCCTGAAATAGTAAGTAAATGTCCCCAATCACTACTTTCAAGCAAGCATCTTTCGACCTTTCGAATAACATCGACCCCATGAGGAAGTGAACTTTCCCATGGGTGATTAATTAACATCATCAGGATCAAATTTTCGATTCTTGGGGGTAACGATAATTGATCTCCTCGTCTTCCTCCGTCCAAATTGGAATTGAAGTGATCGTTACGTGTCCACATGATGGTTTTGTAATACTAAATTGAAGGATTCTTTCGTGCATTGAAGAACAAAATTCATGCACAATTAGAATCAAATGCGGAAAACAGAATCGAAAATAAACTGACCTCCAGCCATTATTCAACTTTACGTTCGTCGTAAATCCACGGTAGTTCGACGTTAATTCGAAGCGATTACGGGCGCACTTTACTAACCCAATCCCCTCGCATACTGATGGTGTATTACCGAATGAGAGGGTTTTCGTTAGACCTTGTGTTAGCCCTTATGGAATGAACTTTCACTTTATAAACCGCTTCCCATCAAGGCAGTTACCGAAGAGGGCGGTTATCACCGAAGGGGTACGAAGCGTGGAAAAACCGTATGTGGATAACCGTCACTTAAAAGAGAAAACGTGGGTCAAACCTAAATGTGGGATCACATTATAAATATAACATTCTCCCACTTGATCCTAACATTTTCATCATACAAATTACCCAACTAAATCCACGAAAACCATATGCTTAAGAAAAGAAACAAGACACATGAATCATGGCGACACGTCCTCTAAGAGCGAGTAATATCTTCCATGTATTACAATGCATCTTATTTCTTTAATGTTAGCCCATATGTGACAACACATCTTAATGAATAAACCCTATGTTTATTCCAGAACCAAGGATAATTGTTATTTTCATAAACAACTGAATGTGTACTCCAGAAATTGAGAATAACATTACAATTGAATAAGAGTTTCAAACAACAAAAGTCGTCCATACGACGATAAATCACATCATGGGAATTATTCCCATACTGGCCACATGATCCTTATACTTCATAGGTGGCATGCCTTTAGTTAAAGGATCAGCTATCATCAATTCAGTGCGAACTTGTTCAATGACCACTTTATTCTCCTTAACACGTTTCTTTATGGCTAAATACTTAATGTCGATGTGTTTACTTCGACTGCCACTTCTAGCATTTTTAGCCGTAAAAACCGCAGCTGAATTGTCACAATATATTCTTAATGGCCTAGAAATAGAATCAACAATTCTAAGCCCTGAAATGAAACTCTTCAACCATACACCATGCGAGGTAGCCTCAAAACAAGAAACGAACTCAGCCTCCATAGTGGAAGTAGCAGTCAAAGTCTGCTTCGCACTCCTCCATGACACGGCTCCGCCAGCTAACATAAAAATGTATCCTGATGTTGATTTTAGAGAATCAACGCAACCAGCGTAATCCGCATCTGAATAACCAACTACTTCCAAGTTGTCAGTCCGTTTATACATAAACATGTAGCCTTTAGTACCTTGAAGGTATCTCATCACTTTCTTTGCAGCTTTCCAGTGGTCCATCCCTGGATTACTCTGATATCTTCCTAACATTCCCACCGCAAAAGCGATGTCAGGTCGAGTGCAAACCTGAGCATACATCAAACTTCCGACAGCAGAAGCATATGGGATGTTCTTCATTTGTTCCCTTTCCAAATCGTTTTTCGGGCACTGGTTCAAATTGAACCTATCACCCTTCACAATGGGTGCTATACTTGGTGAACAATCTTTCATCCGAAATCTCTCCAAGACCTTATTGATATAGGTTTCTTGAGATAGTCCTAAAACTCCTCGAGTTCTATCTCTATGGATCTTAATGCCAATGACATAAGATACCTCACCCATATCTTTCATGTCAAAACTCTTAGAGAGGAATTGTTTCACCTCATGCAACAACTCTTTATTATTGGTTGCAAGTAAAATATCATCCACATATAACACAAGAAAACAAATTTTGCTCCCACTGACTATCTGGTATATGCATTGATCCATGATATTCTCTACAAAGCTGAATGAAGAGATGACATCATGGAACCTTAAGTACCATTGATGGGATGCTTGTTTCAAGCCATATATAGATTTCTTAAGCTTGCACACCAATTGCTCACTTTTACTAGAGGAGAATCCTTGAGGTTGTTTCATGTATACCTCCTCCTTTAGTTCCCCATTGAGGAACGCCGTTTTCACATCCATTTGATGTAATTCCATATCAAAATGGGCAACCAAGGCCAAAACAATACGAAGAGAATCTTTCTTAGATACATGAGAAAAGGTCTTCGTATAATCGATTCCTTCCTTTTGAGTGAATCCTTTGGCAACGAGTCTAGCTTTATATCTCTCAATGTTGCCCAACGAGTCTTTCTTAGTTTTGAAGACTCATTTACAACCAATGGCTTTTACACCATTAGGCAACTCAACCAAATCCCAGACTTTATTTGATGCCATAGAACTCATCTCATCCTTCATGGCATTGTACCACAAATTGGATTCATCACTACTCATGGCTTGTGAAAACGTTTCAGGATCATTCTTAGCTCCAATGTTATAGTCAGACTCTTGTAGATACACAATATAATCACTAGGAATTGCTGATTTCCTCATTCTAGTAGATCTTCTTAATGTCGTATCAACATTCTCTAGAGGAGCGAGTTGTTCAACTGGTTGTTCAACAGCTTCTGGTAATTGTTGAACAACTGGATCTACCGAATCATTAACAGCAAGTTGTGGAACTTCAATAGTTGGTTGTTCAATAGTTGGCTGAACTGAAGGGGCGTTATGAACAACAACCAACCTAGTACTTGAAGTGGAAGGTTGAGTATCTGAATGATCTTTCTCGGGAACAATGCCCTTTAATAGATCACTCCCACTAATCAAGTCACTTTCAAGAAACTTAGCATTTCTTGATTCCACAATCCTAGTAGTGTGAGATGGACAATAAAACCTGTATCCCTTGGACTTTTCAATATATCCAATGAAATACCCACTTACAGTCCTTGGGTCCAACTTCTTTTCCTGTGGATTATAGACTCTTACTTTAGACGGGCATCCCCAAATGCGTACATGTCACAAACTTGGCTTCCAACCTTTGAATAACTCAAAAGGCGTCTTTGGGACAGCCTTGGTTGGAACTCGATTTAATATGTACAATGCCGTTTTAAGAGCTTCAGTCCACAAGGACTTAGGAAGTTTGGAGCTACTAAGCATACTTCGCACCACGTCCAATAAAGTTCGGTTTCTTTTTTCTGCTACGCAATTTTGGTCTGGTGAACCTAGCATAGTGTATTGGGCAACTATCCTATTCTCTTGAAGAAACTTCGCAAACGGACCAGGTGCTTGTCTATCTTCAGTGTATCTACCATAAAATTCTCCACCTATATCTGATCTCACGATCTTAATTTGCTTGCCGCATTGTTCTCTACTTCCGCCTTAAAAACCTTAAAGGCATCCAACGCTTCATGCTTATTATGAAGCAAGTAGAGATACATGTAACGTGAGTAAATATCAATGAAGGAGATGAAGTATTTCTGACTATACGAGTCCATATCAGAACTACAAATGTCTGTATGTATGATTTCTAATATGTCTGTACTCCTCTTGACACCTTTCTTTGTCTTGTTGGTCTGCTTTCCCTTTATGCAGTCCACGCAAATATCATAATCAGTAAAATCCAAAGTACCAAGTACTCCATCATTTACTAATCGTTTAATTCTATCTATGGAGATATGTTCCAATCTCCGATGCCATAACATAGATGAATCTTCATTCGCAACACATCGTTTTATACCAGCATTATCGTGAACATGCATCGCATTATAATAGGCATTGTCTTGCAAATTAATTCGAAAAAAACCATCAGACAAAATACCACTCCCAACAATTTCAGATTTAAATAATAAACTGAAATTTGAATCTGAAAAGTTAAAAGAGTAACCCAAAAGTACAAGTCTTGAAACTGAAATTAAGTTTCTAGATAAACTTGGAACATAAAAGGTCCTTTCCAAATTCAAAACAAAGCCACTATTGAGAACTAATCTACATGTCCTAATAGCTTCTACAGGCGAACGCATCTTGTTTCCCGAATAGATGCTTTGTTCACTTCCCACTGGCTTCCTGTGGTTTTGAAAACCCTGCAAGGAATTCGAAATATGGATTGTAGAACCAGAATCAATCCACCAAGTGTTGTGACTCACATCAGCTATATTAGATTCATAACAAACATAAGAGGTTGGATTACCTTTCTTCTCGAGCCAGGCCTTAAATCTGACGCAATCCTTCTTCATATGCCCCTTCTTTTTACAGAAGAAACATTTGGATTCCTTCTTAATATCAGCTTGAGAAGGTATTTTACCTTTCCCCTTCTGCTTGCCGTGACTCTTAAACCTTTCTTGTGTTGCCAAATGAGCACTTTCTCCCAATTCCATAGTTAGCCTCTCTTCCTCTTGAACACACATGGTCATAAGTTCATTAATTGACCATTTATTCTTATGTGTGTTGTAAGAGATCTTGAAAGGTGCATACTGTTGTGGGAGAGTGTTCAGAATGTAGTACACAAGAAATGATTCAGATACCTCAACCTCAAGGTTTTTCAGCTGAGCTGCAATGTCCCTCATCTTCATGATGTGCTCACGCACACCTCTAACACTTGTGAGCTTTAGAGATGAAAACTTCATAATTAGGGTCATGGCATGTGCCTTTTTTGAAGTCTCAAACTGCGCATCAATGGCCTTCAATAAAGCCTTAGCATTGCTATGCTAAGCGACTGAACCACGGATACTAGGAGATACTTTAGTCCTTATGAACATCACACTCAAGCGGTTGGACCGCTCCCACTGTTCATAAAGGGCTATCTCAGCTGCAGTGCTCGTGTCAGTAGGAGCAGGTGGTTCATCTTTCCTTATAGCATAGTCAATGTCCATGCACCCCAATTGAAGAAGAATTGACTCCTTCCAAACTTTATAGTTTTCACCATTCAATATGGAACATCACTCTTAAATTCAGAGAAATTTACAGGTTGTAAAACTACATATCAAACAATCATGCTTATGTCACAAAATTTGAAACAAAATTAACATATATCATGTTCTACCAATGTAAAACATGTCACAAAATATGAATCACATAACATAAAAACTGCATGTGGGCTAAGTTTTTAATTTAAATAGATTCATAAATACTCCATGAAGAAACTATCATATTATATTCCTTTCCTTAATCCATGTGGGTAAATTAGGAAAAATAATATGATATTTTAACCCAATTAATCAAATTAATATAATGAAAATTCCTGTGGGATTAAATTCATCATATTAATAAAATTAATTACAATTAATGTCCATTTCCAAATGTGATCCGAATGCTATTAATATATAATTTAATTAATTAAGGATGCTGTGGCTACTCCCTAATTAATTAAAAATATATGGATCACTGGACATTTAATTTCATGCATAAAAATTATTCACATAATGCATGAAGGACAAAAACAATAAACTTAATTCGGCAAGTGGCATAATCGTAATAACGGGTGAAAAGCAGGGGCAGAAGTGTAAAAATCGAGGGGAAATTCCGGTTCCAGGGCGCGTGCTGCGCACGCGCCTGCCTTATGCGCGGGCGCATGGCGCGCATGCGCCTCACAACAGCGCGGGCGCGTGCGGCGCACGCGCCAGCAACTGCCGCTCGCGTGGGCCGTGCGTGCCAGCAGTCGCGCTCGCATGGCTCCACGCGCCAGCGATTGCGTGCGCGTGGCTCCACACGCCAGCGGTTGCGCGCGCGTGGAGCCACGTGCCTTCTCCCTCCGCGCGATCAGCAGCCTTTTCTCGCCAATTTTCGCCGTTCCGCCGCACCTTCGACCGGATGGGTCTCCTCCGGTAGCCCATATCAAACCAAAATAATTTATGGGTTTCGGAGACCACGTCGGCGCGACCACATGGACCCAAAATTCGGCGAAAACAACCAAGAAATTGGCTCGAATCAAGCAAAATTCCGTCTAAACGCACAAACCCTCACCCGCAACTTCCACCGCTCAAATAGCCTCCAGCAACCACCGAAATGCCAGATTAACTTAGGGCTATTCTTCTCCATGGCGGTGCGACCGTGCCGATCCGAAATTGAGAGGTGGGTCGCCGGAATTTGGCCGGAATCGGTGATTTCCCTTCTTAACCCCAAAATGCCGAGTTACTGTTCATGCACAAAAAACCCCGAAAATTGCATCCAAAATTCAACAAAACCAAGGCAGAGGCACTGGACACGCTCTGATACCGAATGTAATACTAAACTGAAGGATTCTTTCGTGCATTGAAGAACAAAATTCATGCACAATTAAAATCAAATGCGGAAAATAGGATCGAAAATAAACTGACCTCCAGCAATTGTTCAACTTTACGTTCGTCGTAAATCCACGGTAGTTCGACGTCAATTCGAAGCGATTACGGACGCACTTTACTAACCCAATCCCCTCGCGTACTGATGGTGTATTACCGAATGAGAGGGTTTTCGTTAGACCTTGTGTTAACCCTTATGGAATGAACTTTCACTTTATAAACCGCTTCCCATCAAGGCGGTTACCGAAGAGGGCGGTTATCACCGAAGGGATACGAAGCGTGAAAAAAATCGTATGTGGATAACCGTCACTTAAAAGAGAAAACGTGGGTCAAACCTAAATGTGGGATCACATTATAAATATAACAGGTTTCTTTTCTTTTTCCTTGTACTGAACTGTCAACTGTCGTGCTGTTTGATACAAACAAAATATATGGCCACTAAAAAAACTGAAAAAGCATGAATGAAATATGTATAATTGATCTTTTCATTACGTACGGAAATTGAACATAGGACCACGTCACATTTCCAAAATCGGTTGGTCATATTTAACCGGGAATTTGGAGAGACGATGGATAACTAAACTAGTGAAACATTGAAAACAAGTAGCAGAAGATGTCGGATGACCCCAGGCAACATCAGACGAAAAACACAGCCATTTTCCGCGCGAAACTACTACAAAAGCAGAACACAACGCAGAGCTCAGGAATCGAACGCCACAACCGCTCAACATTATCAAGCGGTCTAGGATGATTTCTTCCTGCAACCCTAACGAGTAACCAAAGATAAGAGAGGCGACTTGTGGTTTGACATGTGATGGCGCGTTGTGTTGCGGCCGAGAAGAAAGCAGAAGATTTTAGCGACGAGGGCTTTAAGGCTTCGGAAAAAACAGGCGAATATGAGACGCTTTATGTGTACGCGCCCGCGCCCGCGCCCACGAGGAAGAAGAAGCAGCTCTTGTCTCTTCACTTCTAATTCCTTCTCTTTCATGTCTTCCTGAAGGGGAGCCATCGGGCTTTCTTTGCCGTGCTTCTTAAAGAGAGACATGAGACCTGGTCCTGCATCTGCGGAGGAGAGATGTTGGTATTTATACATGAAGTCTTTAGTCGTCGGCTGTCTGGTCGGTGTAATCTGTTTGTGGATGAAGGAGGTTTCCTTGAAGGTTCCTGGTTGAGTTGGAGTCGATTCTCTTTACATAATCAAGTCGTCGACAGAAGGACCAGTTAAAGAAGTAATCCAGAATATAATAACCTAAGTAAATACATAATGTCAGGACGATTCGAATCATGGCCTCCGCCTCGGATTCTCTCTTACTTAATGTCCGTGGACGGGAAGATTTGCGTGTTTTCGTAAAATCCAATCCAAAATTCGAATACCTCATGTTACGACTAAAAAAACTGAAAAAAATTTGTTCCCCCCTCGGTCACTTCACTTATCAAATAGTAAATTAGTTCAGCACATCTCGAATTATTCTAAAAGAATCAATAGCAACACCAATAAGAAAAAGTTTGTCAATGGAGATTGACGACCTGCTTACGTGTAGCTAATCATTCTTTGCAGCTTTGCAGCTGCACCGCCTGCTTTTCCTAAGTTACTTGTTGGTTCTTTCTTAGCTGCTCACGTGTGGCTAACCATAGTGTGCAACCTTTTTCTACGCATGCGAACATCTAACACCATCGAGACTGGGTAGTTTCATTTTGTATTAATATTAGGTACGCATCCCGCATCTGATACCATTGAAATGGTGGGTAGTTTTAATTTCAGCAAATAACTAACTGCTCATCTCAATAGTGAGAAAGTGGGATCTTTAGAGAAAAGTTACATGGGCATGTCAATCCTAAGTATTTTGATGAACCTATTATTAACCCAATTCCAAGTCAAGACCATATTGGCCCAAACAGCATAGGTTATCAAAAAGTTCTAAACTTAGTGCATTAATTTAAATTCAGTCATAAATCTTTTAATTTGGCTTATTTAGTCATTTCAATCAATTTTGGCTGAAAATCGCTAATATAAATGCTGGCAGTGTCACAAAAGACAATCAATGCTGATGTGGATAATTTTTATAATTTTTTATTTTCTTTTTTATTTTTTTTTTCTTTTATTTTCTTTGTTTTCTTCAAAGTTCGGTGAGGGTTGCTACCCAACCCTTGCCGGTTCTAGGCAAGGGTCGGCCAACCCTCACCAACCCTAGGCGAGGGCTGGCAACCATTGCCTGTCACTAGGCGAGGGCCGCGAAGCCTTGGCCTTTTGCAGGCAAGGGTCACAGCCCTTGCCCAATTATTTGAGGGTTGAGACCCTCGCCTAGATATGGTGATGGCCGCAAAGCCCTTGCCAACCAAAAGGGCGAGGTTTGCGGCCCTTGCCCACTTGCCCAGTCGTCCCAACCCTCGATCATGTCATCGGGCACGGGCAAGGGTTGCGGTCAGTGCTTCGCGGCTCACTAGAGATCTGGGTGACCCTCGGCCCTTGCCTTTTTTTCCATTGCCGACTCGGGAAATGATTAAAGTAAAAAAGGTTAGGGGCATATTGGTCCTCCTAACCCTTCAATTGATTGGGGTAGTTTCCTGTTATTCCACCAAAGGGCTACTTCTTATCCTCTGATTATACTTGGTTATCTCATGAGTACAACACGGGTCTAAATTATCTTTCCCCGCAAATCTACAAATGAGACCAAAGTCTCTCCTCATCATTCTCAGCCGTTCCTTATCATTCTCCTTCCTCTATTTAATTATAGAAAAAGAACATAACAAAATCAGAAAAGATTTAGACCTGGGTTTGTATTGTATTGGGAACTGTCAGGTCCTTTTTCTTGATTGTCTATCACACGACGTTGACAAATATGGCCATCAGAAAGATCACCACCGATCAGATACTGTTTGCCATGATATAGGAATCGGAAAAGAATCTCATGGATCCACCGTCTGGATTCAGATCAATCAGACGGCTCATGAGAGAGCGTTTCTTGGTTCTGGTATGAGTGGATGTTCCCTATATACACTCAGGGGAGCCGAACGTTCCCGGAAGGATCCGAAACGGAGTTCCATTTAACGGTATCACTTGTACGATAACTCCCGCTTCATTTAGTTGTGCAATTGCTTTTTAAGTTGATTCGTATTCATACAAGAAATGAAAAAGGACTGATTTAATTTGTGAAATTGATTCATGATGTTCCGTGGATGTTTGTTTGATATAACCCACTTGTTCGCATACTTATTGATTTTGTCGGGTCATTTAATAAATCAATTTTGTAGATCATTCTTGGCAATTACACTCTTATGGTAATCTTCAAGTTATAGATACGGAGTTCGACACCCTCGTAGTAATCTTATTTTGGGTATAAATTTTATAAGTTAAGACCCTCATTTCCTCTTTTCTTCCCTCTTTTGGGTATCAGTTTAACTATAGGAACTATCCTAGCTACACCACATCCCCCTTCCCAATAAACTCCAGATAGCTGATGCTACTTTTTAAAAACATGCATTAAAGATAGCTCTCGCTAGAGTAAGCTCTCTTAGCTTCACTAATTATATCAAAGAAATATGACACGAGAGCCGACAAGATTGGACCGCAAAAATTCCTTTGCACTAGCACCGGAATAATGGGTTATTTAAGTTAAAAAGAAATAATATTTTATTAAGGGTTTCGGCTTCTCATTTCAATAGATCTTGTTATTATTACTTACTGGTGTGCATTGGGTAAAGTCAACCGAGTCATGACATACCATGAGTGTCGAGCGCCTTTGTCCCTTTCAAGAAACATGATCTCGTCGTCTTCCTCCATCCAATCAAAAGTTCAAAAAGTTGAAGTCTCTACAAATCTGGGTTTGTTATCTAGTACCAAATTGAAATTGAAATAATCGGTCCGTGTCCACATGACGGTTTCTGGCCCTTTTTTTCTGTGCTAAAATGTCTCCACTACGGATGCTGATTGCGACTGATGTAAAACATAAATATGGCCCCAAGAAAACAGAAAAAGCAAATACCCTAATATATAATATTGATGCTTTTTCATATGAGCAGGAATCGAACATAGGTTGACCTAGCTTCCCAAAATCTGTCGGTCATGTCACCGAGGATTTTGGGACAGGAAGGACAACTGAAGCAGTGAAAGATCGAAAACAAGTAGCAGAAGCAGAAGATGTCGGATGAGAGAACAGAGCATCAGATGAAAAACATGGAGCCATTTCCCCGCGCGAAACCACTACAAAAGCAGAACACAAGCACAGACTTTTTTTTTTTTGCTTGTGATTTCATGGGGAAGCCTTTGTTCCTTTGCGGCCAAGAAGAGGGCTGATGATTTTACCCACAAGGGCCTTAAGGCTTTGGACCAAACAGGCGAACGCGAGACGCTTTATGCGTCCGCGCCTGGGAGGAAGAAGATGCAGCTCTTGTTTCTTCGCCGCTAACTCCTTCTCTGTCATATCTTCCTGCATGGAAGCCATAAGGCTTTCTTTCACGTGCTTCATCGGGGTCTGATCAAGATCACCAGATGGTTTGCTCAGCGCAAAGCGAGATTAATTAAGTTGAAACAAACATAAGAAGAGAGAGAGATGTTTTTCCCTTGGGTGTAACGAGAGAGTGATTCTTGATTCTGCTTGTCGTGGATGGTTCTATATATGCACGCAGGGAGACGAACTTTCCATGAAGCTTCTTCCCTAACGGAGTTTTAATTAACGGCGTCACCTAATGCTTCATCTCCACGACGGTATTGATCAGGTTATTCAACTCGAATACGCTGCTTGACCCCTTCCCATGACTTCCATACATTTTATTCCTAAGAAACCATGGATAATCGTGGTCCATGTGATCTCCTTTTTACGTTCAATAATTAATGTTTTATATAGCTGTGCGTTTGGTTTTCAAGTTTGATTCATATTCTTACGAGAAATGGAAAAACTGATTTAATTTGTGAGACTGGTTTCTGATGCTTTTGTAGACGTTTGTTTCATATGGCTCGCTTGTTAACATACTTATCATTTTGTCGGGTCATTTCATAGAATAATTTTGCAAATCATTTTCAGCGACGACACCCCTGCAATAATCTCTCTAAATTATGAAGTTCAACCCCGCCACAGTAATCTTGTTTTGGATAAAAATTTTTTAGGAAAAAGTGCATCGAAAGTCTTAAGATTTTCATGAAAGTACAATTGAATCCTAAAACTTTCGAAAAATGCAATCAAGTCATGCCGTTAATTCCATCCAATTTGTCTAACGGATAGTGTTGATGTGGCTTTTTCTATTACTTTGTTAATATTGTTGGGGTGTGGTACATATTCCCCATCGATAGGAAATCATGAGAGTCCCGCTCTCCGGTGAGGGGGCGGGGCTTCGAGGGGGCCACCTCGGCCGGGGTGTTAGGGGGCTATGCTCCCGCGACGCCAGAGGGTTCTATAATTTGAGTGTGTATTTTATTAGTAATTTGGGCTTTGGTCCATGAAGAGCTACTAAGTATATATTATCCCTTTCTCTTATAATTGATATATGTAACAGAGAGGTGAAATGTGCTAAATATAATGGAATCCTCTACTTGACATAATCTAAATTTAAGGTTTCATTTGTTTCGCGAAAAACGTGACATGTTTTGAAAATAATTTTCAGGAAATCATTTTCTAGAAAAATAACAATATTTTCCGGTGTTTGGTTGAAACCTAAAAATGAGTTAGAAAATATTTTATCCATTTGGCATAGAAAATTTGATTTGATTTTTTTGGAAAAATATAAAAAATTCAATTTTTAAAATTATTTTTTTCCTTTTCCTTCTATCTCTGCCGGTCGCTGGCCACAGCGACAGCTGACAACCGACAACATGTGAGCTCGAGCCTTGCCCAATTTCGATGAGTCTCGAGCTCATTGGCCTCGGTCGACCTCAACCTCGACCTCGCCAGATCCAATGAGCTCAAGACTCGCCTATGGTTGGTCATTAGGCGTTGCAGTGGCCGGAAACTAGCCCAAGAAGAAGGAAAAATAAAAAAAAAGAAAAATAATTAAAAAATGAGATTTTTTTAAAAACGAAATTTTCATTAATCAACAGCCCGAGTCCAAGGGCCGAAGACTTGCGCACAACCTTTGTGGACTCGAGCTTGACTGCTAGGAACTAGAGCTCGAGTGTCGGGGACTTGAGCTCGGCCTTTATGGACGTGGGTTTAGGTGCCGGGGCATAGGGCATACACATCAGGGGTTCAAGCCTAGCCTTGATAGACTCAAGCATGGGCATCAAGGGCCTGGGCCTAGGCACTAAGGTCCCAATTCCAGCTTCAATGGACCCAAATCTGGCCTCGATAGACTTGTGCTCGGGCGTGAGTGATTTGGTCCCTACCTTGATGGACCTGGGCCCGGCCTTGATGGACTTGGCCCAAGCGATGGAGACTTGGGAACTAGCGTTGGGGTTCCTGTGTTCAAAAGTAGAGTTTCGGCTTCAAGCGCCAATATTTTTCATATATTGAAAAATGTTTCCAGCCTTTTCCAAAACGGAAATCATTTTTTTGAATTTAAGCATAGGTTTTCCATTATCTAGGAAAATATTTTCTATTGACTCATTTTCCTAAGTGAACCAAATGCCAGAAAATGTATTCTCAGAAAATATTTTCTACGAAACGAACGGAGCCTAAAGATGAACCACGATAAAATCTTATGTCTCGATTTTTTTTTTCCTCGCCTTTACTCTCTTTATATTTGTGCAACTAATCCTAACAAAGATACATGGCACCTGTCAAGCACCATGTCAGAAAAATACTTAAAAATTTAAAAAGAAAAGAAAAGATAAAAAAAAGTAAGAAAAAAAAATTAGTGAATAAACACTAAAACTTATACCATTCATCTTCTTCTTTAGCCAGACACGCAATATCTTCTCTTCAAGTGGCGTGAATTAGGAATAGTTCCTCCCATTAAATTTGGGGAAAAGTGTCAAAATAGTCATAAACCTATAGTATTGATATCAATTTAGTCCTAAATTTTTTTTTGTGCTAATTCAATTCTAAACCTTTTATTTTTGTGCCAATTTAGTCCTTACGACTAATTTTGGCCGGATATTCCTGACGTTGATGCCGGCTGATCTATGTGGCACCACCGACGCTAATGTGAACAATTTTTAATAATATTTTAATATTTTTCAAATTTTTGTATTTATTTTTAGGATTAATACCATCAAAAACCCTAAACTGGTATACGTATGACAATTTTGCCCCGAAATTTTTTTTTTACCACTAGACACCCTAAACTAGTACACTTGTGATAATTTTATCCTGAACATGCCACAAAAAACCTCAAACTGGTATAATTGTGATAATTTTACCGTGAACATACCACAAAAAATCTCAAACTGGTACACATGTGACAATTTTACCCTAAACTAAAATTTTAATATTTTTTTATTTTTTTGAATTTTTTGTTTTATCTTATCTTTTTTTTTCTTCATCTTCAACCTCTGGTAGGTCACTTGACCGAAGACCGGCAAGAGGCTGAAGCCGGCGAGGTCGGCCCCGCCGGCTGCTGGCAAGGGCTGCCCCTGCCGGCTGCTAGCGAGGGCAACCCTCGCCTACGTCGGGCGTGGGCTGCCTTTACTGGCGTCAAGCGAGGCCAGCCCTCACTTAGGCGAGCTAGGGCAACCCTCACCGGACTCGGGTGAGGGTTGCCCTTGCCTGGGCGGGCGAGGACAGCTTTCACCCAATACCGGCGAAGGCCACCCTTGCCTGCACCTAGGTGGGCGACGACAGCCCTCGCCAGCAGCTGGCGAGGTCGACCTCGCCGGCTTCCACCTCTAGCCTGTCGCTGGACCGGCGACCGGCTAGTGGTCGAAGATGAAGAAAAGGAAAATAAAAAATTAATTAAAAATCTTGAAAAATAAAAATTATTATTAAAAAATTATTAGTTCGGGGTTAAATTATCACAGGTATATCAATTTAGAGTTTTTTGTGGTTAAAAAAATAGTTTAGGATAAATTTGTCATGAGTTTACTAGTTTAGAGTAAAATTGTTACAAATGTACTAGTTTAGGGTTTTTTGTGGTAAAAAAAAAGTTTGGGGCAAAATTATTACAGCTATACCAATTTGAGATTTTTTGTGATAAAAAAAAAGTTCGGGGTAAAATTATCACACGCGTACCAGTTTGGGTTTTTGGTAGCATGTTCAAGATAAAATTATCACAAGTATACTAGTTTAGGGTGTCTGGTGGTAAAAAAAAATTTCGGGGCAAAATTGTCATACGCATACCAGTTTAGGGTTTTTGATGGTATTAATCCTAAAAATAAATACAAAAATTTGAAAAATATTAAAATATTATTAAAAATTGTTCACATTAGCGCCGGTGGTGCCACATAGATCAGCCGGCATCAACGTCAGGAATAAAAAACAATTTCATTTCTTTTTTTTTCTTTCTTTTTTCCTTCCATTTCTTCTTCCTCCAACCAGTCGCCGGTCCAAGGATCAACCAGAGGCTAGGGCTAGCAAGGTCAACCTTGCTAACCACTGGTGAGGCTCATCCTCACAAGCAACGGTAAAGGCGAGCCTCGCCATGGCTGGGCGAGGGCTCATTGCTAGAGGCCATGAGGCTTGCCCTCGCCAGATGGCTGCGAGAGTGGCCTCGTGCTGGGCTAGTGAGGTCAAGCCTCGCCGACCATGGGTGAGACTCGACCTCACCAAATCCAGCAAGGTCTTGCCTTGCCATGCCACCATTGAGGCTCGAGCCCTCGCTAGCCCAGCGCAAGGCTGCCCTCGCGGCCTCTAGTGAGTAGCCCTTGCCTAGCCATGGTGAGGCTTGCCTTCGCCATCATTGGTGAGGGCGAGCCTCACTAGTGGTCGACGAGGGCCACTCATTGGAGAAAGAAGAAAGGGAAGGAAAAAAAGATTGAAAAAAATAATGAAAAAAATAATCCGAAAAATATTAAAATATTATTAAAAATTATCTATATCAGCGTTGATGGTGCCACATAAGCCGGTCAGCATCTACATCAGCAATATCCAATCAAAATTAACCGAAATAACTGAATTGGCACAAAGACAAAAGGTTTATGACTGAATTGACATTAAAAAAAGGTTTATGACTAAATTGACATAAGTGCAATAGGTTTAGGACTTTTCTGATACTTTTCCCTTAAATTTGGGCTTAGGTTTATGACTTTTTTTATATTTTCCCTTAAGCTTGGGCTTTGCATTGGGGAGAAAAAATTCATCATGGGATAGACAAGCAGAATATATTTTTAATATGAATAAATCTGATGCACTAACTTTAAAGGAGATTTGCCTATTTGTAAACTCCAGTGGCTTTTGTTTAGGTATTTGAAGATTTTGAGGAACTCCTATATTGGTCAATATTTTACCTTCTTTTTTGTATTTGTCCTAATTTTAATTCGGAGTGGATTGAATTTGTAATACGACTGCTCAAACATGCGACGCTTCAAATCATAGCGAACTATTGGACAAATCTTCCCAAGTAAATGCTAAAACTCGTGGCACGGAAGATAGCCATGGAGGACATGATCAATTTCAGCGCAATGTTGCACTTGGCTTCATACTAGGATGGCGACCAACACTCCATAGCTGATGCCTGCGGAGAATCAGCAGACGAAAGGGAGCAAGTTTTATGGCTTCTCACACAGCAAGTTTAGGTCGGTAGAAAATAGAGGGGAAAATTGCACGGGCAATCATTTTCTAAGAAAAGGTTCTCCCTTTTTCATGTTAGAGAATTCATTTTCCTAATTTTAAATATGCATATTTTATTTAAATATAAATGATTTTCCGTAAACTGATTATTTTCAACAAATTAGACTCATGATAGTTTAGAAAACTAATTCATTAAAAATTCATATACTTAAATATATAATCGCTTTTATCCCTAGGGCTGGGGCCTGCAATGTTTCTGGATGGGCTAGAAGAAGGGTGCTAAACTTAATAGCCCAACCAAGCCCAAAGTGAAACCTCTCTTTTCATTTTTCATAATTGTATTGTTTCACAGGTTTAAGCTAACATTCCTGTGGCTAACTTGGGTTGCATTGTCTTACATGAAAATTACTGTCCAAGTTGCCCCACCGGCTGTAAGCGTTGGCTGGGGATCTTTGCTTCGCAGCACCATTTAGAACTCGGATCTCCTCCTTCGCAGCATCCTAGACGAGAAAAGTACAAAGAAGTCTTAAACCTATTGCATTGGTTTTAATTTAGTCACAAATCTTTTAGTCGTACCAATTTAATTCTAAATCTTTTCATCTTGATACCAATTCAGTCCATTCGGCCACCTGAGGTCAGAAATCGTTAACGTGGATACTGGCCATCGTACGTGGCACGACCGATGCTGATATGGACATTTTTTTAAAAGATATTTCTAATAATTTTTTTGAATTTTTTCCTTTTTTTTTCCTTTCCCTTTTCTTTTTGCCGGTGTTGAATAAGAACCTGGAAATCTTTCCATGCCCTTGCTAGATTTGGTGAAGCCGACCCTCGTCTAGGCCAGGATGGCCTCACCGTGCCTCGCCTAGGCAAGGGCAAGGTCCGGCAAGCCTCGCCTTGGCCTAGGGGAGGGTGAGGCTTGGCAAGGGGGGCCTCGCTGGCGCTTGCCCTCGCCTAGGCACAGCCAGCCCTTGCCGACCACCGGCAAAAAGAAAGGGGGATGCAATTGCAAAAAGGGAAAACAGGAAAAGAATAAAAAAAAATTCATTAACAAAATGTCAACATCAATGTCAACCGTGCCACGTAAGACGGTTGGCGTTCCTATAAGTGATTTCTAGCCTAAATAGGCCGGATGGACTAAATTGATGTCAATGTGAAAATGTTTAAGACTAAATTGGTCCAATTGAAAAGTTTAGAACTGAATTGGTACCAATATAATAGGTTTATGACTTTTTTGATACTTTTCCCCATCCTGAACTCACCTGATGCGAGGGATGGGAATTCTTTTCACCATTCTCTCATGCTATTACTTCGCTAACTTTGAGCATTTAATGTCAAGGCAATCCTTGTTGATTCGCACGATATTCCAAGTGTCGCATGCTACTTGGGTCAAAATGCATAAGTTATAGCAATATTTTCGCCTACTGAACTCTAACCATCAAGGAATAGGATGCAGCACTCCACTATTTCACATAACAGTATGACGCTTGCATTGCTTTCCCACAACTCCATTTTCACTTGGTCAAAAGGCCCATCGAAATTGGAGCAAGAGTCTTTGAGGTCCTGCAAGTGAAAAAAAAAAGGAGCAAGCTAGATTGATTCATCTAGGAAAGAAGGACCTATACAAGAAGTTATTATATGTGGAGAGTCTAATAAATTATGTCAATCGCATATTAAAAATTAGTTCAATCCACACCAAGTCCCACTAAGAAAATGCAAATGATGTAGATTTGATATTATAATTGAGTATGTTCACCACATTATTTGATTCCATCTAATATTTCTCTATCAGCCATTTCGGGCAAGGAAATGTAGCTAGAGCGCCAAAGTACTTTGGATTGTTGTTCTGCTGAGAGGACGGTGCTTCCACCGCCACACCCTTGTGCAGCTTAGATGAGTGCTCGTTGAGTGTTGCAGCAGATGAGACTATGTTTGATGTTCCAGCTGTGAGGATGACCATACAATCATATTCCGCCGAACCTTGGTACTTCGACCGAGATGAATTCATAGGATCGATGTTCCAACCATATTGCACAAGTGCTGGATGTCTCAGACGGCTAAAAAGAGTGTATTCAAGTCCAGAAAAGCCGCACGTACCAGGAATCCTTTAGATGTAGATGTGCCAATTCCTAGAAAAAACAAAAAGAACACCGGATCTTTCAACCTTGTTAGACCCATGTTGAGCAATCCGGTTAAGAAAACACCAGACAATGGATTCTCAGCTAATCTGTACTTATTTGATCGTAGGGATGAATTCCCACTTATTACAGGCGTCCCTGCCTGGCTAATTCATCCCCTCCATTCAGAGGAAGAACTTAGCCCCACTAATCCTCTTAAACCAGCCTCAATCGTTCTCCTTTTTTGGCACGCAAGGTCTATCTGATCACTTTGCACGGTTCTTGTTCATCTGTTTTAATCTTGGTGTACAGCAGAAGTAACATTAAATGAAAAAATAGCAACGGCATCCAGTTTATGCGAGCCTTAGTTTTGGGACATAATGATGATGCATATTCTCAGCCACTAACAACTCACCTACTCGTGATCACAATGAGGCAAGTTAAGGCCTGTGTAGTCTCTACAGAAATCTAAAACTTCGCTAGCATTAGATTTTCTTGGACTGATTAGCCAAATCTTCATCAGAGCCGAGATAATCAAACTGTGGACACCCCTCTGCTGTTTGAATATATCTCTAGATTCTGAAGGCAAAATCAATCTCTGATTATACCTTCATGTGCAGGTGGCAGAGGAAATCAGAAAACACGTGCTCTCAGCCTCTGCATTTTGCCTTCTGTTCTGGAAAAAGGCCAGCAACCCGGGAAAGAATTGCCGTCATGGTTCCTGCATAAAGGCAGGAATCGTACGCTTTTACAACTGCTGGTAAGAGTATAATTTCTTACTAAAATGGAAAGTTCTAATTTCAAATCGAACAAACAAAATTGAAAGTAGATCAAAAGGTTAGAACCGGTATAGTTCGATTTGATACATTTTCTGTTATTTGCAGACCAAATCAGCTTGTTGTTCAAGACTCGATAACAGGATTGCTACTGGCGAAGAATGGAAAATGTGCTTTGGGGCTCAATAGAGACACCATCTTTCTCAATTTTAAATGAAACGATGTGCAGTTTCTCCAATAAAACTCACCTTTTCGGGCAATATGCCTAGGATATTACTCAGTCAGTCGAAAGGTGAATAACCAAAAATCCACAATTAGAATGTCATATTGAAAAATATTCAAGTTCTTACCTGCTTGTATAGCTCTTGCTCCTGCTGGTACCCCTTTCAGTTATATCTCGATTGTGACTCCCCTGATCTCCTGCAACGGGACTCATTTGAATCCTAGACACTGTGTCCACATTCCTCTGATCGGACCCTTCAAATGATGTCCTTGGCGAAATCTTCGACCTGCTGTTCCGTGAAGTTGCTGTTTTCTTATTCAATGCCAAGAAAGATGGGAAAAACATTTTGATCAGGAAAGTTCCTGTTTCCATGCTATTACACCTTGACACCTGATGCTGATCATGCTGATGACTAGGGGTCCCCGTGACTTTCTTCCTCATCTTCCTCTTCTGGTTTTTATTTGACTCTGCCTCAGCACTGGGAAACTGAAATTTTTCGTCTTCCTCCTCTTGATTCTCCTGCAAAGTAATCCACGTTTAATTATTTGTCTTCCAGTTCTAAAACATCATTTCCGTAGTGTTTCCCCAGATTGGTTTCAAGGCATATACAGCAGATGAAGAGCACTTATAAAGCACATCGGCATGTTACTATGTTATGTCAACTGTGTGATTACAGATATGAGATCAGATTTCATGATTGAACAAGAAGCAAACCAAACCAAACCGAACCAAAACGAGTCCACTAATACCTGCAAAGGTAGCTGCTTATCCACAATTTCTTTGAGGGAAAGCTCGTAACTCGACTCGGGCAAGTTCCAGATCATCTCCATCATTTCTCTTCTTCCTTCTTCGATCCTGCGAGTCCTTGTCGAAGGAGAGAGATTGCTGTAGTGGTGATCTTTGGCAATACTTAGTGACATTTTTTCGCGCTTCCACACAGTTGGCGAGTCAGGATCACAGTTTCTGCTGTGGTGGTTTCTCAGTTTACTCGGAACCCAGAAATCAAACTCAAGATCTCTGCTTTTCTCAAGAGTGTTGTGGGATTTGGGAGTGAAAGAGAAGAGGTGGTTCTAATGAAAACGTGGCTTAAGAGAGAGAGAGACAGAGACAGAGACAGAGAGAGAATTTAGGGCTATTGGAGAGTGATGTTCGTGGAAAGTAGGACGTGCGTGTCATGAGTGGTGGTTAATGCAACGAAAGTTGTTGGCTATCAAAGATGAGAGGTCGGCTAATAAGTGTATGGAAAGTATTAAAGTTTATTACGAAAATTTAATTGAATCATAAAATTTTTAAAAAATATAATAGAAAAAGTAAAACTTATTACGAAAATGCAATGAGTCATAAAACTTTTAAAAAAATGCAATCAATTTTTAAAATTTGTTAAATTGGTCTGATCAAGTCATTCCATCAATTGTATTTTTTTAAAGTTTTAGGACTCCATTATACTTTTCTAATAAGATTTAAGACTTCATTGCACATTTTGAAGATTTTAGAATTTAATTACGTTTTGTTAACAAGTTTTAGGACTTCTAGTGCACTTATCCCGCTTCAAATAAGCACTCCTTTTTCTCCGTTTGTCCGATTCACGCAATTTTTAGTCACTACTACACATTTAAATTTATTATGTGAACACAATGTCATCAATTTACGTAATCAGCTTACTAAACTGAATTACGTAACGGTATCAAGAAAGTACTCTAGATGAATATCTTGTTTTTTTTTTCTTCTTTTATTTCTACACAGCAAGTGGTCTTTTTTTTCTTATTTATTTCTCTTCCTTTAATTGCTTCCGCATAAAATCAGTAAAGGGGCAGCATTATCATACCTCTTTTAGCTCTCTCCTTCTGCCTTTCTCTTCACATTTCCTTAAGTATTGGAGAGTCCTTAAATCCAGAAAACTTCCTTTGTCTGCAGCGTGCAGGTCTGGCATATAAAGCAACATTCTCATCCACCCAATTCAATCGTGATATGCGCAATGCGATCAGCAATTTTATGTTTCCTTTCACATCACCATTGCGATGATTGCCGGAAAAATTTCTGTGATCGGGGATCGGGGATGTGGATCTCAGGTTTATAGGCCCAAAACCAACTACGTACATGGCTATTGTGTCCTAGCAACAAACAAGGCCACAACTTAACTGCCCTTTTGCCAACTAGAGTCTATTTGGGCCAACATACTTCTCATTGGCGGTCAAACCCATTTGGGCCACAGAATTGAGCAAATCCATCGAACTAGAGGAATAGTCAATACCGAACCACAGGCTCGATTTCCAATAATTGGACAAAAGAAAAAAGATCAATAACATGCGGTTCATCCGGTCATTTCGCTAGGGTATTTGGTTTTTCAGTTTTCTAGTGGCCACATTTTTTTTTGTATCAGTCACAATCAGCATCCATAGTTAACATGTTTTTTTTGTATGATCCTATCCTATTTTATCCTATAATTGTTTCACAATCTACCATATGTACTATGTGCTGTGCGTAAATTACGAAACCCTATTCCCTCACTCACGCGTCGCTGTCCTAGCTCCTCGAGAAAGTGGGCAATCAATTTCCTTACCTCCTCCTTCCCAAATGGGAAAGGTGGCTACCGGGGCAACCCGAGTGATTCATAGTTGACACTTGAGTATAGACAAAAGCACCAAAAACCATCACATTGACACGTGTCGATCATTTCAATTCCAATTTGGTGCTAAATACGTAACCTATAGATGTAGAGATTTCATGTTGGAGGACTTATTTTTTTATGGAGCAAGACGAGGGGATCAATCATTTCACTTGAATTAATTAGTCAGTAAAAAATATTTTCATTATCAATATTTATGTTTAAATACATTCATGAACGATAAAAGTATTTTTAATTCATGAATGAATGAATGACATAAAAAAAAAGCGAAAGTATTTACACTTTTTATTTGATCGATAGCTCACTTGTACAAGACAAGCGAATGGCATAAAAATGTAGAAAAGAGAAACAAAACATAAACAGGGTATGCACGGATTAGCGTATACACTGTGGAGACAAATTTTGGATGAGATCACAGAAAAACCGACGATAAACACGGAGCCATTTTCTAAGTCGAAGCTACTGCACAAGCAGAACGCAACACAGAACTCAGAAACAGAACACAACAACAGATCCACATTATATATAGCCATCCAGGATGATTTTTTTGGCGACCCCAACTTGTGAGCGAAGATGAGAGAGGTGACTTTCGATTTTACGTGGGAATGTAGGCTGCGTTGCGGCCGAGAGGAGAGCTGAAGATTTTACCGCCAAGGGCTTTGAAGCTTCGGACCAAACAGGCGAACATGAGAGACGCTTTATGCCTCCGCGCCTGGGAGGAAGAAGAAGCAGCTCTCGTCTCTTCACTGCTAATTCCTTCTCTTTCACAGCTTCCCGCATGAGAGCCATCGCACTTCCTTTGCCGTGCTTTTTAGAGAGAGAGAGGAGGCTTGGTCTTTGCTTGGAAGTGGGAGACATGTGGTTTTTATGAGGTGTTAGTCTCTGGGCATGTTATGGAGGGTGGAATGTGCTTCCGGGAGGAGGTTTCCTTGAATGTTCCGTGCTGGGGATGCACTCGGCTTTCTTTTGCTCTACCTGAACACCAGAAAGAGAAGAAAGAGAATCTTTATCCAGAGTATGATAAACCTACGTACATAAAAAAAAGTTGTCAGTGGAGACCAACGAGCTCCTTAGGTGATCAAATCTTTCCTTGCACTTGCAGTTTGCACCGCCTCCTTTTCGTAGTTGATTTTTGCAGGTGATCAATAAACCTCATAAACCAGTTGAAAGTCTAGAAAATGATGGCTCAAACAGCGTAGGTCTTTTCGTGTGCATGTCAACTTTCAATCAAATCCTACACCATTTGAGTTTGAGATCGGGTCTTTATGATTGATCCTTGCCAATGTGCATAGAATAATTGGGGTGTGTTTTTAAATAGCGTGGTACCGAAGTAGTCACGATACACTATATAAAATGATTTTGCAAGCTGAAAAATAACAAATCATCAGGCCATTCGTGAAAAACAATCACCTGAGAAAAGTTAGCGCATAGAGAATAGAAAACGTTTTCATTACATATCAACGAAATGATTTCAATAAAAAAAAAAAGGTTAGGGGCATGTCGGTCCTAATGTTTCAGTTGATGGGGCTACTTTCTTGTTATTCCAACAAACAGCTACTTCTTGTCCTATTGGGAGATACGATATCTTATGATTGGGTTTAAATAATATTTTCCCACAATTTAGAAATGGGAGGGAAGCCTCTTATGATTATTCTGATACTATAAACATTGTGGGATCAGAAAAGGATCACATCGATCTACCTTTAGGATCCAGATAAATTCCAAGGGGCTCATGGTGGGGTTTGATCAAAATAAACTCAGAGTTAAAAATGCCGAGCATTTTTTTAATTAGTTAATTAGAGAGAGATTAAACCTTACAGAAACAAAAAGTGAGCATTTGCCGAGCATCTTTCAATTAATTAATCAGAGAGGGAGAAATTAAACCTTATAGAAACACGAAAAAGAAAAGCGAGAGCATTTTTAAATTAATTAATCAAAAGTGTTCGGTCTCTCTCTCTCTCTCTCTCTCTCTCTCTCTCTCTCTCACACACACACACACACACACACACGCTACTCTGTCCCCCTCTCTCTAATCATTTAATTAAAAAATGCTCGTGGCGTCTCTATGCGGCTGGTGGCGCTGCTGCAAATTAAATGTACGTTCTTTTCCCCCATGTCTATTAGTGTTCGGAAGCGAATTGATTTTGTCAAAAATGGAAATCGAAAGAGAGGTGCGTCAACTTTAGTTTTGAAGCTCCGTTCCAGTGGTTGAACAAGTTTCGAGCCCTAAGTTTTTTCCCGAGTGTTCGTGCACTAATTTTCGCAATTTGAAGACACAGAATGGCTTTCTGTGTTTAAAATCTGTGTTCATTGTTCAGTCTTTTCACCATTTCAATCTTTAAACATATACTCGAGTTCTATATTCTGCATTTCGGAACAGGGATGAGCCCTAGAGAAATGGGTAAAAGAAATTTCCATCCAAGATTTAATAATTGGTCTATTCTTAGTCTAGGTAATGTCAAATAGTAAGCTTCCCGGTGGAAAAGAGAATGAACCTTTTTCTCAGATAATGGTCTCCCTTTGTTTAATTGAACTGAATGGTGAAAAAGTGAGAAAGAGGAAAGTGAATAATGGCATGTTGACCCTTTTTTTATTTATGTTTTTGATGATATGGGCAAGTTCTATGTCCGCACTGACATACTTAGAAAAATTATGATTCCTAGTGGTGTGTTCTTTCTCCTCTCCAACTCTCAAAGAGCTGAAGCATCTGCATGGCACAGCGTCTTCGACTTGAAGAGTCTGAGGATTCATCCACGGGTGCAAAATAGTGTGTGCATAGATGTGATGGAAGAAAACTGGTACGGAGGTGCGGCTGGGTATGTGCTCGGTGTCACTCCTACATGACTCAACAATGCAAACATACAAGCGATCCAGAAATGACGATGGGGTGCACCTACTTTAAGCAAGGATGGAAGAGATAGATAGTAGCCATTAAGCAATCCGCTCTACAGATTAACCATGACTCAAAGATGTCTGCTAGGAAAGAGAAGATGGAGGAGAGAGATAGGAATCGTCAAGCGGAGATTTACGCTGTGAAAGGTCAACTGAATGCATTTAAACTCCACGTTGCAGCAGTTTATGAGCGAGATGAGAGGTCGGTTTCTCGTCGGACTCACAGATAATGAAGTGATTCTTAACTATCATAGCATGAGTTATATTGGGATCATTGTGCAATGTACGGTGTTATACTCAGATTTCGGAACATATACTGCAGTTTCTTGTGATTATTTATGTGGGGTAGGGCTTTCTTCATTTAGCATTAGTGTTTTTGTTACTGGGACATCAATTTTAGGCTGAGAGTTTGGCCCCATATGAGCAGTTTTGTGTTTGTATTTGTTATACTGGGACGTACTTACCATCACGACTGTTACATTGAAGTGTTCGATAGCTATTGCGACATTCTCAGTTTTTCTTGACCAGAATGGTTGTTGGCCCTCAGCTCTTTTCTGGGTTTTGAGCAATAAATTTTCTCGACGATGAATTAGAGTAAAACATCCATTACTAAACATCAAATGAATTTGAAGTTATAAGTTATAAAACCTTTGGGTTTTATGCTAAATGATCAATTGACTCGGCCTCCGGATAATACCACGTAGTGAATGAGTCTCCCTCGTGACTGTCTTGAAAATTTCTTTAACCGGCAGAACATTCCCCTTCCAGGGAAACTCCAGAGAGTTTGATACTACTTAGAAAACATGCTCTAAACATTGCTCCCGCTAGAGGAAACTTCCTTTGCTTCACTAATTCTATCACAGAAAATCGAGACGTGAGCCGACAAGATTGGGACCAAAACATTCCTAGCACTCACTCTGAAAGAGTGGGCTTAGTTTAGTTATTCAAGTAAAAAAAGAAATAATATCTTATTTGGGATCTAGGGAAACTGAGGGACGTTAAGTAACTCAAGAATCGAAATCACTTATTTATCCCCAAAGAAGAGCCTCTTAGTCAACCTGTTTTCAATTTCTTTTTTTCTTATAACAGTAACATTTATTAGACTTTTTTCAGGGGAAAAGTGCCAAAAAAGTCCTAAACCTTTTGCATTAGTGCCAATTTAGTCCTAAACCTTTTTTTGGTGCCAATTCAGTCCTAAACCTTTTCTATTTGTGCCAATTTAGTCCTAAACCTTTTTTAGTGCCAATTTAGTCCTAAACCTTTTAAATTGATGCCAATTCAATCCTAAACCTTTTGTTTTTGTGCCAATTTAGTCCTTCCGGTCAATTTTGACCGGAATTTGCTGACGTGGACGCTCACCGGCCGGCGGCCGGTCACCGGCGCTGACATAGCGCTGACATGAACAACTTAAATAATATTTTAATAAATTTTGAATTTTTCTGTTTTTTTTCCTTTTTTTCCACTTTTTTTCTTTGTTTTTTTTTTCTTTCTCTTCCTCTGGCCGGTCGCCGGTCCGGCGACCGACCAGAGGCTAGTGGCCGGTCCGGCGACCGACCAGAGGCCAGTGGCCGGTCCGGCGACCGACCAGAGGCCAGTGGCCGGCGAGGTCAAGCTTGCCGGCCACTGGCGAGGGCAGGCTCGCCCTCGCCGGCCATCGGCGAGGGCGGCCTTGCCCGGCTAGGGTGAACCTCGCCTTGGTCGGGCGAGGCTCGACCTCGCCAGATCCGGCGAGGTCGGGCCTTGCCCAACCATGGCGAGGCTGGCCCTCGCCACGATCCGGAGAGGTCGGGCCTCGCCCCGACCTCACCGGATCTGGCGAGGTCGGGCCTCGCCCGACCAAGGCGAGGCTCGCCCTCGCCAGATCCGGCGAGGTCGGGCCTCGCCCGACCAAGGCGAGGCTCGCCCTCGCCGGGCGAGGGCGAGCCTGCCCTCGCCAGTGGCCGGCGAGCTGGACCTCGCCGGCCACTGGCCTCTGGCCGGTCGTCGGACCGGCGACCGGCCAAAGGAAGAGAAAGAAAAAAAAAACAAAGAAAAAAAGTGGAAAAAAAAAGAAAAAAAGGAAAAAAAAACAGAAAAATTCAAAATTTATTAAAATATTATTTAAGTTATCCATGTCAGCGCTACGTCAGCGCCGGTGACTGGCCGCCGGCCGGCGAGCGTCCACGTCAGCAAATTCCGGTCAAATTGACCGGATGGACTAAATTGGCACAAAAACAAAAGGTTTAGGACTGAATTGGCACCAATTTAAAAGGTTTAGGACTGAATTGGCACCAAAAAAAGGTTTAGGACTAAATTGGCACTAATGCAAAAGGTTTAGGACTTTTTTGGCACTTTTCCCCTTTTTTCAGCATCCGACTAATTTTTACAAGATTTGAAACCCTCTCCCTCCACATCGGATAATTCAACCGAGACGAACCCATATGGATCGATGTTCCAGACAGCTTAAAGAGTGTTCAAAGTCGAGAAGAGCGGCGCATTCCAGGAAGGAATCCTCTAGATGTAGATGTTCCCATTCCAAAAGACAAACAAACAAAAAAACATCGGATCTTTCAACCTTGTTAGACCCACGTCGATCAATCCGATCAAGAAAACTCGGATGTTTTTTGACTTGAAGAACATGGAATACGAACACCATTGGGTCTTCCCATTAGGATTTAGTAAATTCAATCTTCCTGACGCAGTTTCAATAGAAATAGCTTCTTCAAGGGACGAATCTAGAAATTTTTCTCAGTGGCAACGTCAATAATATGCTGCTTTTACTCATATAAGTTAGATTGATTATGTACGGAGAATTACATTTTCCCCAAGTTTTGGCGATTTTGGCAAGTTGCCCCACGACGTTTCAATTTTTGCAATTTGTCCCTTGACTTTGTGAAATTGGTGGCAATGTGCTCCCTATCGTTGCCTCTAGCCAATTTTTTGTCACATACTTGACCACGTGATTAGTTACGGAAGGCAAATTGATCATACATCACCTATACATGTGAGAAAAATATAGGGACTGCTCAAAATTATATTTCAAAACTACATATCGATATACGTTTGGCATTGACTTTGGTCAAATTCTCACTAAAACTTTAGTCATATATTCTAATATGCAATATGATTTTGAATCGTTCTTCTATTTTTTACATGTATATGCTTATATGATGAAAGTTATAGAAAGAGAAACCAAACGTTGACGTTAAAAAGGCTGAGCATTTTTTAAATAAGTTAATTAGAGAGAGATTATTCTAACAGGGAAATAAAAGAGAGAGATTAAACCCTGTAGAAACAAAAAGAAAGACAAGCGAGCATTTAAAAATGCCGAGCATCTTTCAATGAGTTAATTAAAGAGGGAGAAATCAAACCTTATAGAAGCAACAAAAAGAAAACTAAGAGCATTTTTAATTTAATTAATCAAAAGTGCTTGGCCTCTCTCTTTAATCAATTAATTAAAAAATGCTCCACATTTTTAGATTCTCACTTTCTCTTACCTCCCTCTCTCTCCTTCTCCTGGTCGGAATCTCTCTTGCGCTCTCTCCCTCTCTTCCTCTCTCTTTCTCTAATTATTTAATTAGAAAATGCTCTTCACTTTTAAATGCTCGCTTTCTTTTCTTTTTTATTTAATTTTTGTAAGGTTCATCTCTCCTGCCCCTCCTCTCTTTAATTCAAAATGAGGGGTGTGCAAAACAAACCGCCCAAATTGGAAACCGTCCAAACTGGACTAGACTGGCCAGTTTGTTTCGATTCCGAGGAGTATTGGTCCATTTGCCGGTTCCTATGGAACCGGTGTTCGGGTGGTACCGTTCTCAGTTCCAAGAGAGAACCGGATCGATTGGATCAGACCGATCACATATACCTTTTTTTTTATTAAAAAAAATTAGTAAAATGATATCTAAATCCTAAGTGAACTTCATTAACAAAAAATAGTAAAATGTGAATTAAATCTTAAGTGAACTTCATTGATATAAATTTATTGATAAAAATTAGCAAAATATGAACTAAACCTTAAGTGACCGGTTCCTGATTCCTAAATATGGAACCAGTGTCTAGATGGTCAAGTTCTCGGTTCCAAGGGAGAATCAAACTGACCAAACTGGACGACTACATATACTTTTTTTTCCTTCAAAAAATTAGTAAAATGTTAACTAAACCCTAAGTGAACTTCATTGACAAAAATTAATAAAATGTGAATTAAACCCTAAGTAATCGGCTCCCGATCCTAGGACCAACTGGTCTGGTCCCCAATTCCCAATTTTGGAAACCGATTACCCCTGTTCAAAACTCAAATTGTGACTCCTAAGATTAACTAATTAAGCTAGCAACCCGCTAAACTCAGCCGCATATATTTAGTTTGCTTATTTTCTATTATCTTTTATTTTGATTTTGATTATGTAAAAAAACACTTGTGCGTGTACAATACAACAACTCAATAAAGCTTATCCTTTTGATTCTGCAAATCATCTTCGTTATGGAATCTACTTCTTTAGTTTTTTTAACTTCCCTTTTTACTTTTTATTCTTCTAGGCTACGTTTGGTGGTCTGGATTTGAGTTCAGATAGGTTCGGACAGGATAAAATGTATCCTATCTGGTGATTAGAGACGTTCTCCAAATTAGATAAACTTGGATACATCGGATAAAATGCCAAATAAGAAATCTGGCATAGAGGGTGGGATAATCTCGGATTGGATATAAAATTCTAAATATTAACTTAACAATTCGCATGTACTAGGAAAACCCCAACTCATGCGTGACTTACCGTCCTTGGCGTTTCTCACCGGTAGCCCCCCACCACCACTTTGACGGCCGTCCACCATGATTGTCCCTCACTCCGGCATCCTCAAGTATCCTCACCGGTGCCTTGCTTATGGCTCACTTGGAAGGCTAGAGCTCACCACCTCATCCATGGGTCCCTCTCTTTTGCAATTGGTTTTCCAGCTTTTCCACCGTCACCAAATCATCTCTTGGTTTTTTTCCCTACTTCACCTCCGTTTACTTATTCTCGGCCTCCATTGTTCCACGATCTCTCTCTTGGTCGACTTTGAACTAGGTTCTCACCAAATGTTTGATGAAATGCCAGTGAGATCCCCCTCACCTTTAGTAAAGAATTTTGTTTAATGGAAGAGCTCCTTATTTCGCTTTGTAGCTCGCCCTCCTCCATTACGTTCCCCCACTGTAGTAGCTCCACCTTCAAATTCTATCATAAGTTGTAGCAAACATGTGATGAAAAATTTCTATAATCTGAAAGATATTTGGAAGGATAGGATAAAGAGAGATTTGAAATCCTCCAAATATATTTCAGATTGTAAAAATATCCTCTACGATGTTTAGCGCAATCTAAGATAGGATTCAAAATTTTTTAAAATCTCACTTGCTCACAATAGTAATACTTTCCAAATAAAAGATAGAATCCGCTTGACGTAATCTCGCACGAGCGAGACTTGCACCATTTTGAGCAATCACCATTGTCGCCAAATCTCCTTCTCCTCCTCCTCCTCCTCCATCTCCTTTGAATTCTTCCTACTGTCAACATACAGTCTCGGATCTAAGTAGAGGACTGGATCTGACGTCGAAGCATCACAGCAAAATTAGATGACCACCATGAACGCCTAAAACTTCGTGTGTTTTGTTTTTGTTTTTCTTCTTCTTCTTTTTCAAAGACTGACTTTTCAAGTCACTCCATCAATATTAGGTCATTCATCAGTGATATCCGGTTTGGTTCGACAGTCATCGGAGGATAATTGGCCAGACAGTGATAATGATCGGCATTGATCGGAGACGATGGCAATTGCACGATGGTCGAGAGTGATAGGTTATTGTGGTGGCGGTCCTTACGCGATGGTTGGCGAAGCCAGACTCCATCAGTTCATCGTTAAAAAGAAATTGTTATTTTTTTTTTCACTTCATCGTTGGAAAGAAATTGTTATTTTTACACGATGAGGGTCACGTTTAGAGCAAGCCTATAAATAGAAAAGGGTAGGACAACACTGTGGTATTTCTCATTCCTGCTTCTTGTAGCTCTCTCCTTCTGCCTTACTCTTTATGTTTCCTTTATTAATTTAAGTATACGAGGGTCTTCCTAAATAAAATCTAGAAATTTCCTTGTTTACCATATCGAGGCTTGGGGTCAGCCCAACCGCTTCGGCCCAATGTCAGTGGCCTTTTAGATCTGCACGTCATCACCACCTATGATCAGGTAACGCGGCCAATGAAAAAGATTTTTTAATGCTCTCATGAGTCACAAAGCAACATTCTCATCTACGTATTAAATCAAATGCTAAAGGCAACGGGTTCTCAAATTCATGTTTTCTTTCAAATCATTATTGCAATCATTGCCCAAAAATTCCTGCGGTCCGCGATCGTGGTTGTGGATCTCACGTTCTTAGGCTCCCAAAATCGACTACTTGCATGGCTATGTCCTAGCAACAAGGCCACAACTTAATTGCCCTCTTGCCAACTAGAGGCTATTTTGGGCCAACGTACTTCAATGGTGCTCAAATTCCATTGGGCCGCAGTATTACGCAAACCCATCGAATTAGAGGAAAAGTCAAAAGTGATGAAAGAGATCGATTAGTATCTTACGGTGCCACGTGTGCCATATGTAATTACCAAATCTTAGTAAACTAACTTTTGTACACGCGCAGCACTGTTTTAGTAAACTTTTCTACAACATTTATGGGGAAAATTACCAAAAAAGTCCTAAACCTTTTGCAATTATGCTAATTCAGTCATAAACCTTTTTTTTTGTCAATTCAGTCCTAAACCTTTTACAAATAAGCCAATTTAGTCCATTTGGCCGGCCGGCTGATGTGGCGCTGACCGGCGACCACGTCACAATATTTTAATTTTTTAAAAATATTTTCTAATATTTTCCTTTTTTTTTTCTTTTCCTTCTCCCCCTGACCTGTCCGGCCAAGAGGGAGGTTCGCCGGCGAGGGCCCAGCCCCAGCAAGGCGAGCTGGGCCCTCGCCGCAGCTGGGCGAGCTCGCCCAGCCAAGGCGAGCTCTGCCTCGCCGAAGCTGGGCGAGCTCGCCATGGCTGGGCGAGCTCCGCCCTCGCCGGATCTGGGCGAGGCGGAGCTCGCCTTGGCTGGGCGAGCTCCGCCTTGCCGGATCTGGGCGAGGGCGGAGCTTGCCCAGCCATGGCGAGGCAGAGCTCGCCCAGCTGCGGCGAGGGCCCAGCTCGCCTTGCCGGAGCTGGGCCCTCGCCGGCGAGCCTCCCCCTTGGCCGGACAGGCCAGGGGGAGAAGGAAAAGAAAAAAAAAAGAAAAAAAATTCAAAAATGTTAAAAAAAATATTAAAATATTGTGACGTGGTCGCCGGTCGGCGCCACGTCAGCCGGCCGGCTGCCACGTCACCGTCGGCCGGCCAAATGGACTGAATTGGCTTATTTGTAAAAGGTTTAGGACTAAATTGGCCAAAAAAAAAGGTTTAGAACTGAATTGGCACAATTGCAAAAGGTTTAGGACTTTTTTGGTAATTTTCCCACATTTATGTGCACCCAGAATTACTAGAGATTAACTAACCGAACCGGACCGATAAGCATATCCAAACCCAGAAGTTTATTAGGATTTATTAAGATTAAGGTGCTCGATTACGGCGTTGCTATTGTCATTGGCGTGGATCAAACACGTGTTCCCGCCTACGCCGCTTCCCAGAAACCTCCTCTACACCTTCGTTCCCGGGCCCAAAACACCCACCAAACCCCTCCCCTTGTTTTTGGCATGGTGTGTGCTACGTTTGATCGACTCATCTCTCTACTCTCGCCTTCTTGTGCGTAAGCCCAATGACTCATCTGGTGCGGAACTCATCTGAGTTACTCTCATGTACTGTCGCACGAGACAAGGAACGGACTCAAGATTGTATCATTTGAGAATCCAGGGTTGCGCAAATCATGCCTCCGCAAAAGTGTAATAACTACATAATAGATAGATCCGAGAGGGAGCCCATAAGTTGAGCCAATCAACAATTGATTTGGATTTACCTTCACTCACAAGTTTAAATCATAGAGTTAATAACCAATTAGATATCATCAATTGCTCTTTTCGACTCTAGACATTCAATGTGAGAGGTCTTTCTTACGTGAGCTGATGCTCGTGTTGATTTTTTAGCTAAAAGATGCGGTGTTGCGGACGGAGGCAACCGTTTGGGTGCACTCCCTCCAAAAGGTCTATGGTCCACTCAACTTGGCCGATTGCTTTGGTGTGGTTCTCTTTCGTATTTAAGTGTCCACATACCATGTGCTGTCAACAAGAGTTCATTTCACTGTCGCAAGATCCATACAAAGCGTTATGAATCTAAAACACATGCGTTCGAGAAAATTGCCATCTATTTCCTTGTCAAAGCTCGTTGTCATTTTTTCTCATGAAAGACAAAACGTGAACATGAATTGACCTACACGCTTGGACATAGGCTAGTGGCCGATCAACTCCAACCAGGTCAACTCGGGCTTTTAGTTTAAAACACTTAATTAATGGGAAAAATTATTAGATGCAATCGGATCCGATCATATAGACCGGCGGATGTCATCCTTCGAATCGCATCGGCTCCACGTAGGGCTCATAAAATTATAACTGTTGCATTTTGTTTTTTACCCTTTGGGAAAGTCAACCAAATCCAGTCATATCACGAACATTCGGTACCTTTGTACCTTTCAAGTAACATCGAACACACATGGAAGCAAACTTTCCCCATTTAATGTTGCAGAAATTATCGGGAATAGTTTCTTTTTATGAGGAGTAATGATAATACATCTAGTTGTCTTCCTCCCTCGAAATTGGAATCAAAATAATTGATACGTGTCGACATGATTTCCGGACCTTAGATAACTAAACAAGCATGAATGAAAATATATATAATTGATCTTCTTCTTATGTACAGCAACTGAACATAAAATGAAGTCACTTTCCCAAATGGGTCGGCCACATCACCGAGAACTTTAGGACCTGACGTATAATCCGAACCAGTGAAAGATTGAAAACAAGTAGCAGAAGATGTCGGATGAGATAACAGCATCAGACAAAAAACACAGCTATTTTCCCGCGCGAAACTACTACAAAAGCAGAACACTACACAGAACTTGCGAGTCAGAACGCAACTACCGATCAAACCTTATCGAGCAGCCTAGGTGAAGATGAGAGCGGTGACTTGCGAGGTGGGAGTGTACGTTGCGTTGCGGCCGAGAAGAAAGCCGAAGGTTTTAGCGACAAGGGCCTTAAAGCTTTGGAACAAGCAGGCGAATATGAGACGCTTTACTTGTCCACGTCCGCGCCTGGGAGGACGAAGAAGCAGCTCTTGTCTCTTCATCTCTAATTCCTTCTCTTTCATAGCTTCCTGCATGGCATCCAACGCGCTTTCTTTCCCTTGCTTTTTAGAGAGAGAGAGAGAGAGAGACAGACATAGAGAGAGAGAGAGAGAGAGAGAGAGAGAGAGAGAGAGAGAGAGAGAGAGAGAGAGAGAGAGATGACAGTGGGTGGTTCTTGCTTGGGTGGAGACGTGTTTTTTTATATATTATAGGGTCAGTCCTTCGGACAGTTTGGGGGGCGGACTGCGGTTGTGTGAGGAGGTTTCCTTGAAGGTTCGCGGGAATGTCGTCGCTTGTCGGTTCTTTTATTTAACCTAATCGTCAACAAGAGACCGGTAGAAGGAAAAAAATTGCGCCAAGATAGAGAAGATGAGTGACGCCAGATACAATGAAATCAATATCCAGGATATCGTAACCTACATAAACAGCATTATGTTAGGACAATTTTCATCGCCACCTATGTATGCGGATGGGACGATTTGTGTGTTTTCACAAAATCCAAACTGGAAACTCGAATACCCCGTGTCACGACTAAAAAAAGAAAAGATCTATCCCCACCCTAGTGGCTTAATTATTCAATTAGTAAAATTAGTTCGGTATATTATTCTCAAAGAAAGTCGGTCAACAGGCACGCCAAATAAAGAAATTGTCCATGGAGATTCACGAGCTGCTCACGTGTGAGCCATATGATTCTTCGCAGTTCGCACCGTCTCTTTCTCTTGTTGTTATTCGTGGGTTCTTTCTTTCTTGTTCGCACCGCCTCTTTTTCCTTTCTCTCACGGCATGTCAAATTTCCCATCAATCATCAATCCTAGTCGTATGACTGGGGGCGGGTCTTCACGGTGGACCCTCTCGCCGATGCGCGTACGATGCTATAGGGCATCACGTTTAAAAAACGCGGTACCAAATCGCCGGTGACGTGCCATGCGAAATGGTTTTGCAAGCTAAAAAAATATTCGTGAAAAAAAAAAATTTGACTGACGAAGTGATTGAAATCGAAAGGTTAGGGTCATGTTGGCCCTAATCCTTCAGTTGATGGGGGTGATTTCCTGTTATTCCGACAAACAGCTACTTCTTATCCTATGATCATACTTGGTTATCTCAAGATTAAGACTTGGGTTTAAATGATCTTTTCCCCGCAAATTTTTACAAATGGGACCAAACTCTTACCATTATTCTCAGCCGTTCTTTATCATTCTCCCTCCTCTATATAATTATAGAACAAAACATAACAAAGTTAGAAAGATTTAGACCTGGGTTTGTAGTGGGTACTGTTGGTTCCTTTTCCTTTATTCTCGATTAGACGAAGTCGACGAAAATGGCCGACAGAAAGATGACTGATCAATATGTGGTAGCTCGTATACACTTTTTTGGATTCAGATCAGTCAGAGGGCTCATGAGAGAGAGAGAGAGTGATTCTTGGTTATGGTTGGACTGCATGTTCTTCGTATACACACAGGAGTGTCGATCGTCCCTGGAAGGCTCGTCCTCTCGAATCCCTTGACTTTGACAACCTTCCCATGAGTTCTTCCATTTTATTTTTATTTTGTTCGCATACCTTATTGGTATAATTTCGTATTATAAGTTAATTTTGTATAATCATTCTTGTCAAATTACAACCTCATATACTATGTATATGAAGTTCAACACCCTCATAGTAATTTTATTGTTGATATTTGGTTTATAAGTTAATACCCTCAGTTTATTTTTATTTTTATTTTTTTTCCTTTTGGATCTCAATTTATGTATAAGATGGTTGATACTACTACTTAAAAATATGCATTAAATATTGATCCCGCTAGCGTAAGCTTCCTTAGCTTCACTAATTAAATCAAAGAAAGATGACACGAGAGCCGACAAAATTGGTCCCAAAACATTCTGCGAACCCGCACCAAATACCAAAATAGTGGGTCAATTAAGTCAAAAAGAAATAATATCCTATTTTGGGGTTTACGCAGATGGTACAGATCCAACACATGTCATCCGTTAGATCGTCTGGACCCCACGTGGGCCCCACGCAATAGCATTTCAGGCCCACCAATTGGCACGTGACCTGCGTTAGCTTGAACAAACAGGCCGCTCGGGTTAGGTAGAGATCTAATTATTATTACCAACCTGTTGCAATTATTTTTAATCTCTACGAAAGTCAACCGAGTCCAATCATACCGCGAGCTTCTTGCAACTTTCAACCTTTTGAGGTAAACTTTCCCCATAGGCAGTTAATTAACGAAGCAAAGTTCATGAGGATCAATTTTCTGTTTTGCGGGATCAACGATAATCGTCGTCCTCCTCCTCCTCCATCCAAAAGTAAGTTCTAAACCGTGGCATGCATGCCTACATCTCTCGGTTTCTTGTCTAGTACCAAACCGGAACCGAAATGATTGATGCGTGTGCACATGATGGCTTCAGGTCCTTTTTCCTGCAACATGGACACAAAAGCCGATGCTGACTGGGACGGACACAAACAAAAACATGGATACTTGAAAAGCTGGAAAAAGCAAAGCAAGTACCCTTGCCGAAAAGACCGAATAAATACATAGTATCGATCTTTCTACTATGTACAGGAATTGAACATCGAGCCTGCAGTACCGTCGGATGACGTGGCTTTCCAAAATGGGTCTTTCATATCACCGACGATTTTAGGACACGATGTACAGCTGAAGCATTGAAAGATTGAAAACAAGCAGCAGAAGATGTCGGGGTGAGATAACGGATCATCGGACGAAAAAGGACGGAGCCATTTACCGTGCGAAACTACGACAAAAGCAAAACAGGACACAGGACTCGGGAATCGAACGCGACTACTCATCAGCACTATCGAGCGGTCTAGGATGATTTCTTCCTGCAACCCCCACAAGGAAGCGAAGACAAGGGAGGCGGCTTGTCAATTTGACGTGGGTGTGCATGTCCCCGCGGTGCGGCCGAGAAGAAAGCCGAAGATTTTAGCGACGAGGGCTTTCAAGCTTCGGTACAAGCAGGCGAACACGAGACGCTTTATGCGTCCGCGCCGGGGAGGAGGATGAAGAAGCAGCTCTTGTCTCTTCACTGCTGCTGATTCCTTATCTTTCTTGGCTTCCTGCGCGGGAGCCATCGGGGCTTTCTTTGTCCTGCTTTTTAGAGAAAGAGAGAGAGAGAGAGAGAGAGAGAGAGAGAGAGAGAGAGAGAGAGAGATGAGGACTGATCTTGGTTGGGTGGAGAGATGGCGGGGTATTTATGTGGGGTTAGTCTTTGGGCAAGTTGGGGTCGGCTCCGATGTGGTTGGAGGAGGTTTCCTTGAAGGTGCCTTGGCCTCTATACTATATTAATTGTCGTCATTCGTTTAAGTCGTGGACGGAAAGACCTGTGTTACGACTTAAAAAAGACAATCTATGCCCTCCCTAGTCGCTTTGATTATCGATTAGTAGAATGTCGTCGGAAGAAACACCAATAAAGAAGTTGTCCACGGAGATTAACGACCTGCTCACGCGTGGCAAATCATTCCAAGTTGTTTAAGAGAGTGATTCTTGATTCAGTTTGGACTGCATGTTCTTCGTATACACGCAGGAGTGTCGATCGTTCCTCGAAGGTTCATCCTCTCGAATCCCCGACTTTGACACCCTATCCTCTCGAATCCCCGACTTTGACACCCTTTCCAGTGACTTCTTCCATTCATTTATATTCTAATAAGTGGTGTACATGCTCATTCGATAACTCGTATAGTTTACACAAATGCTTTTCAAGTTGATTCGTATTCATAAGAGGGACGTGAACACTAATTTAGTTTTCAAAATTGATACGTGATGTTCCACAGATATCTGTTTGATATGACCCACTCGTTCGCTTATCTTTTCGATTTTGTCCGGTCATTTTATAAGTTCATTTTGTGTGATCATTCTTATCAGGGTACAACCTTATACATTATGGATAGTCAAAGTTCAACAACCTCATAGTAATTTTAATGTGGATCTAAGTTTTATAAGTTAATGCCCTCTTTTTTATTTTATCATTTCCTTTTGGATATCAATTTAACTACAGGACCTAACCCGCAGCACATTCCCCTTCCAATTAAACTCCTGATAGTTGATACTACTTCTAAAAGAACACGCATTAAAAGGGTTTTTGACTTTTCATGCTGCCCCCAATTAAGCTCCACCGTCACCGTAAAAGTCTAGCGCATGTCGACGTGTGGACCCCACGTGGGGCGCACGAGATCGTTGGGCCAATTCAACTCGCAATAACATATCGAGCCCCCCAATTCGCACGTGAGCTGCACTGGGCTTGATCGGTGGGGCCGTTAGGGTTCACGTATGGCTTTTGTTTTTTTTTTTTGCCAACCGACGCATTATTTTTATCCCAGCGAAATTTGCGTCCAGATATGGCACGAATTTCGAAGTCGTCATCGACGGAGATCAACGGCCTGCTCACGCGCGCGAGCGATTCTTCGCAGTTTGCACCTTCCTGGTTGTCGTTTATTGGCTCTTTCCTATTTCTTTCTTGCCAAAACTACAGCTACGTGCGGAAACCACAGGCTCCTCCGGAGACGACTCTAACTTGTTTTGTGGAAAAAAGACTAGGTAACCCCTTTTTTTACACGTCCTATACCTAACACCGTAGTTTTGTTTTCGACAAATAGTGGGTACATAGGCCGCATAACTCTTCTGGTACCATCGAGCCGGTGGATAGTTTTTTTCTTTTTTTTAAATAAGTAACTGAAAGTTTTATCTCAACGGTGAGAAACGTGGACTGCGTTGGAAAAAAAAAGTTACACAGGCTTGTCGGCTCTCGTGTTATGATGGACCATGTTATTAAACCAATCATGAGTCCTGGCCTCGATGGCCCAAATAGCTTAGGTGTTTTCGTCAAACGTCAACCTTCGATGAGGCCTACTCCTCTCAAGATTTAGACCGGATTTTCACGGTCGATCCTTGCCAATGCTCGGACTAAAGCATTCGCAACATGCTATGTGAAATGATTTTGCGAGCTCGAAAAATAACAAACGATCTGACTGTCCACGAAAGGAATCGCGCGGAAAAAAAGTGGGCGCGTGTCTCTAACCATTATTCACGAGAGTTGTCTATTATTCTCCCAACATAACAAAAATCAGAAAGATTAGACCTCATAGATTTTCCTTGGGAACAATCGGTGTCTCTTTCCTTTATGGTCCATGAGACGAGGTTGACAAAAAGGGCTGACAAGGAGATCGCCCATCAATATGTGCCGGCTGATGTACTTCTGGTGTTCGGTTGATGTTCTGTACCCACACGCAGAGGAGCCGAAGGTTTCCCGGAAGGATCCCAAGGTGGACTTGTAGTCCTCGGCGGCGTCAGTCAATGCTTCCTCCTCCACCGCATCTGCTCGAATACGTTGCTTGACCCTTTCCCCGGACTTCCATATATTTTATTTCTAGTCAGTCATGTTTCATCTAGTCGTGCATTTGCTTCTCGTACAAGAAATTGGGAGGACTGATTTGATTTGGGAAATTGATCCGCAATGTCCCGTTGACAATTGTTCGATGTGACTTGCTGTTCACATACTTACTGATTTTCTCGAATCATTTCTTAAATCAAACTTGTAAATCATTCTTGACCATTACACCCTTACACCAATTTTCGAATCACGGGTGCGAAGTTGAACGCCCCCATTAGTAATCTCATTGTGAACACAAATTTTAATAACTTAAAACCCTCATTTGTGTTTCTTTTTTCTTCCTCCTCTTTTGGATCTCAGTTCAACTGTAGGACCTAGCCTGCAGCAACTTCCTATCCTCCTATTCTTAGAACCATGCATTAAATATTGCTCCCGCCAGTGTAAGCTCTCTTAGCTTCACTAATTAAATCAAGGAAAATGGCACGGGAGGCGACAAAATTGGGCCGAAAACGGTCCGAGCAAGCACACCACAAAATTCGGCTTCTTTTTTTAATTAAGTCAAAAGAAATAATATCCTAAATTGGATTTTTGGCTTTTCATGGAATCCTTGATCTACATAAACTCAGGGATGATAACTAACTCAAGAATCCAAATCAATCGTGTGTGTGTGTATATATATATATATCCCCAAAAACGAGCCTCTTAAGTCAACCTCTTTCCAACTTTTTTTTCTTGACTTTTTTGAGCATCCAACTAATTTTTACAAGATTTCAGTCACTCTTCCTCAGTAATTGGCGCTCTTCATCTAATGCCCAACCCATTTATGGCCAATGCTAGCCTAAGAAGATACATATTGTAGCTTTGGCCAAAATAAGTGCAGGGCCAAATAAGGTATACGTTGTTTGAAGAGTTACCTGAAGAATTTACTATGTCATACATCCCCTTAATCGTATCCTCTTTTTTCTTCGAGCCGTTTCTAATTAACTTATTGATTGAAGGACATAGGTTTTCTTCTCAAATCCAGACCCAACAAATAATTCTAATAATATTAGGCTCAACAAATCTCATCAAATAGTAATTTCAATTATGTAGTGAAGCGATCTTAAAGTAAAGTCAATTCAGATATATCTAATCACTTCTATCCCTAGGGGCTAGGGCCTGCATTATAGATGGATGGGCTAGAAAAATGGTGCTACACCGAATAGCCCAACTAAGCCCAAAGTATAGGGTTTTCAGCTTTTCATGGGGTACCAACCGGGGGGGAAATTATTAGCTGCACCTGGACCGTATAGGTCAAGTGCATGCCATCCATTGGATGTGTGGACTGCACATGGGGCCCACAAGATCATTGGGCCAATTGAACTGGCAATAACATGTTAAGCCCACCAATTTGTACGTAAGCTGCACTCGCTTGAACGATTGGACTGCTAGGGTCACGAATAGCTTTTTTCTTTTTACCTACCGATGCATTTTTTTAATCCCTTCGAAAGTCAGCCACCTCCAATCACACCACAAGCATCGTGTACCATTGTAATTTTCGAGATAAACTTTCCCCATAGGTGGTTAATTAATGCATCAGAATTTGTCAGGATCAATTTTCTTTTTTATGGGGGGTCAATGATAACAAAAGCACCGTGACAAGCGTACATCTCTCGGTTTCTTGTCTAGTACCAAATTGGAACTGAAATGATTGATACGTGTCGACATGGTCATTTTTCCTATTCTAAATGTCAAAAGTTGATGCTGATTGCGACTAATACAAACAAAAATATGCTGGGCACTAGAAAGCTGAGAAAGCAAATACCCTGCCGAAAAGACCGAATAAAATACATATTATTCATCTTTTTCTAATGTACAGGAATTGAAAATCGAGCCCGTGGTACCACCGTAGGATGACGTGGCTTTCCAAAGCGGCAATTTTATAACACAGATGTATGTACAACAGAAGCAGCGAAAGATTGAAAACAAGCGGCAGAAGATGTCGGCAGAGATAACGGAACACCAGACGGAATGGACGGAGCCATTTTCCCGCCGAAAACTACTACAAAAGCAGAACACGAGGCAGGACTCAGGAGCCGAACGCGACTACCCATCAACGCTATCGAGGGCTCTAGGATGATTTCTTCCTGCAACCCCATCGAGGAAGCGAAGACAAGGGAGGTGGCTGGTGATCTGACGTGGGGGTGCACGTCGTGGTGCGGCCGAGAAGAAAGCCGAAGATTTTACCCACAAGGGCTTTCAAGGTTCGGAACAAGCAAGCAAACACGAGACGCTTTATGCGTCCACGCCGGGGAGGACGAAGAAGCTGCTCTTGCCTCTTCCCTGCCAATTCCTTCTCTCTGATGGCTTCCTGCATGGAAGCCATCGAGCTTTCTTTGTCCTGCTTTTTAGAGAGAGAGAGAGAGAGAAAGAGAGAGATATGAAGCCTGGTCTTGGTTGGGTGGAGAGATGGGGGGCTATTTATGCAGAGTTAGTCTTTGGGCAAGTTGGGGTCGACTCCGTTTTGGTGGAGGCCCCAGAGGAGGTTTCCTTGAAAGTTCCCTTGACTCACCGTTGTTATTCGATTAAGTCGTGGACGGAAAGACCTGTGTTACGACTAAATAATAGGTACCCAGATGGTGTAATCCTTTTTCACACACATCCTATATCTAACACCGTCTATCATCGAGACCGGTAGTTTCATTTTATTTTGGATAAATATCGGGTACATAGGCTATGTAACTCTTACGATACCATTGAGATGGTGGATGGATTTATTTTTCACAGGTAATTGGCCGTTCATCTCAACGATGAGGAACGTGAAATGTATAAAAAAAAAAAATTACGCGAGCACGTCAACTGTAAATATTACGATAGACCTATTATTAGATCAATTGCCGAGTCAAGACCGTAATGGTCCAGACAGCTTAGGTTTTTTCATGTGCATGCCGACTTTCAATCAAGTCCTACTCCACTAGAGAGTTAGACTATGTTTTCATGGTCGATCCTACATTTTATAAAAGCTTGGCTCTAAAGCATTCGCAACATGTTACGTGAAATGATTTTGCAAGTTAAGAAAATAAGATACTATCTTACTATTCACGGAAAAAAATTCCGCGATACTTTCCACAATTTATAAATGAAACATAAGCCTCTAGACTATATTCTCAACAGTTCTCAATCACTCTCCCTCCTCTATCAGTATCAGAACAAAAGGAGAAAAAATCACAGCAAAATCTGAAAGATTAGACCAGCGTTCGGCTTGGGAACAATCAGGCACTTTTCCTTTTTATTGTCAATGAGACGACGTTGACAAAAAGGGCCGGCCAACAAAAAGGATCATCCATCAGCATGTTCCGGCTAATCTCACTTCTTGTCGTGATCAGGGATCGAAAAGGACGCCGTCGGTCCGCCTTTGGACCCGGTGGGGATGACTCTTGACCCTGGTGTTCGGTTGATGTTCTGGACACGCGCGCGGCGGAGCCGAAGGCTTCCTGGAAGGATCCCCAAGTGGACTTTGTACTTGACGGCGTCAGTCAATGCTTCCTCCTCCACCCCCATCAGCTCAGAATACGTTGCTTGACCCTTCCCATGACTTCCCTATGCTTTGTTCTAATAATTCGTGCGCACTAGCATTCAATAACCCGTGTTTCATTTTGTTGGGAGTTTGCTTCTCACACAAGGAACTGAAAAGCCGATTCAGTTCGTGGAAATTCATCCATGACATCCCGCAGATGTTTGCTCGATATGACTTGCTGTTCACATACTTACCGATCCTGTCGGGCTTTTTTATGAATTAATCTCGTAAATCGTTTGTGACCGTTACACCCTTGTGCTACTAGTGCTAATCTTCGTATCATGGGTATGAAGTTCAACACCCCCCTTAGTAATCTTATTGTGAATACAAATTCAATAATTTAATGCCCTTCTTAAGTAAACTCCAGATAGTTGGTTGATACTACTTCTTAAATACTTGCCTTAAACATTGCCCCCGCTTGTGCAAGCTTCCTTAGCTTCAGTAATTAAATCAAGAAAAAATGACACGTCAGCCGAAAACATTCCGATCACTCACACCGCGAAAGTGGGCTTCTCTCTTATTTAAGTTAGAAAGAGATGATATTCTATTCGGGTTTTGGCTTCTCATGGAGTCATGGACCCTTGGTGTACATAAACTAAGGGTAACAAATAACTCAAGAATCCAAATTACTTAATTCTCCCCAAAATAGAGCCTCTTGGTCAACCTCTTTCCTACTCTTCTTTTTCCAACAATAATTCTTTTTTTGAATTTTTTTTGAGTATCCAACTAATCTTTACAAGATTTGAATCCCACGTCCTCCACATTGAGTATTTACGGAACTTCATCTAATGTCTGACCTGTTTATAGCCAGTGCCAATCTAAGAAAGTAATCATTGTAGCTTTGGCCAAAATAAGTGTGAAAGCCAGTAACATGTATATTGTCGAGCGCCCTAGAGAATTACTATGTCATACATCCCCTAATCGCATCCCCTACACCCTCCCAATTGAATCTCTTTGCCGTCTTGTCGGACCCCATTTCTAATTATATTTATTGAGCACAGTCAAATTCAAACAAATGATGTCAGAAATATTAGGCTCCACAAATCTCATAAGATGGTAATTTCAATTATGTCGTAGAAAGATCCAAAACTAAAGTGAATTCAAATATGGCAATCACTTCCATTCCTCTGGGCTAGGGCCTGCAATGTAATACTTGGATGGGCTAGAGAAAAAAATTGCTACACAGAATAGCCCAGCCAAGCCCAAAGTGAGCCCTTACACTTTTAATTTTTTTCATTATGTTAGTTTCTCACACGAGTTCAAGCTATGTATTATTGTGGGTATCTTAGGTTGCATTGTCTAACGGCAAAATTGCTGTTCAAGTTGCCCCACGGGCTGGAGCGGCGTTGTTGGGCTCTCTCGCAGCTTCCTGGACTCACCCGATGCCAACAATAGGAGTTCTTTTCACCCTTCTCTCACGCTACTACTTCATTATCGGTCATCCATGAGTATTTAGCCTCAAGCTGAGCCTTGCTGATTCCAAAAATATTCCACGTGCCCCGTGCTGCTTGGGTCAGAGTCTATATAAGCTATAGTGACGCTTTTGGCTACTCAACTCTGATCATCAAATACTACAACGCATCACTCAGATCGCTTCACCTAATAGCACAGCCCTCGTATAGCTGTCCCACAGCTCTGTTTTCACCTTATCTAGAGGTCTAGAGGCCCATCGAAATTGGAGCAAGAGCCTTCGAAGTCTTATAAGTGAAAAGAGAAGAAGGTAAAGCTAGATTGGCTCATCTAGGAAAGAGTGTTATGAAGAAGTTGTCATATGAGAGAGTTTAATAAATTATGCCAATCACTTGTTGAAACTAATTCAATCCACGTCGAGTCCCAGTAAGAAAATATAAATTTTCATATAGTTTCGATATTGTAATTGTTAGGATTCGATGCACAATTTCAAGGAAATAGAGAGTAAAAGTGAGAAAAAAAATTAAGACACAAGGTTTTTATCTTAGTTTACCCTAATACTAAGGTTACGTCCAGCAAAGGATTTTACTATAATTAGCACCTCGCATCTTTTTAATATATTCCTCAATTAGAAGAGAAAGAAAATATATATATATAGGCAATAATTTGATCTGAAATAGGAAACCTCTTTCTAGAAAATCATTCAATTAGAAAACATATTCAAAATAGGAAATTTACTTGAATTAGGAAACTTTCCTTTTTCGAGCTCAAACGCAGTTGATGGAGAGTATGAACTACACCCCAACATTCTCCCACTTGGTAAATACTTCACACACTTCTTTAATCCTAACACAGTTGTACATCATTCAAATTTTCTGCACTCGCTATCTTAGTCAAAGAAGATGCACTATTCATCTATGTATCAATTTTCTCTAGCATTACAACCTTTTATTCCACTTTCTCTCGCATAAAGCGATATTGTATGCTGATATGCTTTGTTCTTCCCTGAAATTCAGGATTTTTAGCCAAGAATATAACATTCTAGCTATCACACCCAATCTTCACTCCTCCTTACGTAAAACCAAGCTCTTTACACAATCTGCGCATCCATATTGCTTCTTTGGTAGCAGGAGCAAGGGCCATGTACTTTGCCTTAGTAGTGGATAAAACAACCGTGGTCTGCCTCTTACTCATCCAAGTCACAGCTCCGCCAAATAAGGAAACAATATGTCTTCCAACTATCAATGTTACCTCCCCAATCAACATCCACAAAAGACTTTAGTTCTAACGCTGGTTGTCTCTTTGAGCTTTTCATACCTTCATAACATAGCTCAAAGTCAGATGTATTATAAAGATAATGAAGCACCCGCTTTGTTCTTTCCCCGGATTGGACAAATAACTGCTTAATACTCCCACTGCTTGGTCAATATTTGGATGACTACACACCATGACATACATCAAGCTCCCAATTGTGCTTGCATATGGGATTGTTACCATCTCTTCTTTCGTCTTAGGACAATTAAGTATCGATAACTTGGAACTTCTGGACATGAGGGTTGTACTGGTTTATAGTCAGCCATGTTGAACTTCTTTGGCACACTTTCAATATAATTCTTCTAACTTAACCACAACTTTCCATTCTCATGCTTCTTTTTTATCTGCATGCCTAAGATGAAGTTTGCTTTGCCTAAATCTTTCATTTCCAACTGTTTTGCCAACATTCTTGTTATAGTGCTAATCATTCACAAATCATTCCCTGCTAGCAGCATATCATCAAAATATAAGGTTAAGATAATAAAATCATTTTGTAACCTTTGCACATAGACACAATTATCAGCATCACAACAAACAAAGCCAAGTTTCAAGACATATGAGTCGAATTTATGGTACCACATCCTTGGAGATTGCTCAAGTTATACAAAGACTTGTTCGGTTTGCAAACAAGATCTTTTTTTCCTTTGACCACAAACCCTTCTAATTGTTTCATGTAAATATTCTCCTCCAAGTCACCATGGAGAGATGATGTCTTCACATCAAGCTGTTCTACCTCCAAATTGTATGCAGCTGCTACAAATAAGATAGGTCTTAAGGAATTCAATTTAGCAACGGGGAAAAAATCTCACCATAATCGACTCTCCCTATCTGCGAGTATCCCTTCGCAACCAAACGAGCTTTTATATCATTCTATCTCTGCATCTACTGACATCTTCTTCTTGAACACTCACTTGCAACCAATTGCCTTTCAATTTGAGGGAAGTTTTACCAAACTCCACGTTCCATTTTTATCTAGTGAGTCCATCTCACCTTTCATGGCTTTCTCCCACTGTTTGGTATCCTCTGCGCTTCTAGCTTTCTTGATAGTACTTGGATCATCACCTATAATAGTCATAGCACAATTCTCATTACTAGCAAATAGGGTATACCTCTCAAGTGATCTTGTCAGTCGTGTGGACCTTCTTAAGACCGGTTCAGGTGGTGCTTCAATCCGAATGATGCGAACTTCAAGGAAAGAGCATGCATCCATATTTGATGTCGTGGAATATATTTTTCCTTAAAACTCAACAGAATAGTAGTAGGTCTTTTCAATAATATTTTATTTATCATAAATTTTAGCAGCCAATGAGTGCGTGCATGTCACGTGCACAAAAGTTGCACGTGAGATGCACATCCTATTAATATGCCTCTACGAAAGTGAAAATGCGAAAATCAATTATCTCATCCTTGCATAATCAACTCTTTGATGATCAAGACCAAAGACAATTTTTAGTTTTTAAATTTTTTGTTATAGTTAGCCTCAAGAGGGGAGGAGAAAATATTGGGTAGATTGGCCCCTCCACGTCAACGTGGCCCTCGCTTAATCAGGAAGTGACACGTGGCTCCATGTGCGCGAGTGCTCCCTGCTGACCTTTTTCACACAAAAAATCTTATTTTTGTCTTTCCTATTTAAAAAAATGTTCCATTTAATTGTAAAGACTATGCATAATCATTTATAATTCTAATATCATTTATCATCAATATGACTATGCATAATCATTTTATAATTCAAATATAAGGCTAGAGGGAGAAAATTTACCTCAGGATGCTTGCAAAGTTTTCCAAATTAGTTGGTAGTTTGTATAGGAGGATGCCAGGAATAGACAATGGGATCTTATTCCATGAACCCGGTGTCTGGGTCATCCACATGCTGTTTAGATGATGAGAATCCATTGTACCCAAGGACCATCTTATCACATTAAAATGCCTCTTTGAAAGTCATATTGCGAAAATTAATTATCTCCTACACTTGTATTCGACTCTTTCATGGTCAAGACCAAGAAGGACAATTTTTAGTTTTTGAATCCTTTGATAATTATGATCAAGACGGGGGAGAGGGGGAGTGTTTGAGTAGAGAAAAGGAAAATAAAAATGGGACAATTTCTTATTAGACTTCACAAATCTTCAGCTAAATAGTTCGCCAGTAACAAAAGTATGATGTTGGTAATTTACGAATCCCACATCTTCCCTTTTTTTTCTTTTATTCTGTACACATACATGCACCAAACCTTGACTGTATAAATTGCTAAAACCAAATCATTTTTAGACGCTAAAAACAGTGATGACGACTGCACGACTCAATCAAAAATAGAAACTTAGGCCATCGTCCAAGTATTCCAAACTTATTTATGGGTGTTAGTGTTTGATATTATTTGATCATGCAACTTGGAAAACACACAAACCTTTTAAGAAGAAAAACATGAAATCGACAGAAGAACTGATGATAGCTTGACAGTGCAAATGATTTTAGATAATCGTCTGAGTATAGAAGGTACATGCAAGTTGGCAAAAAGATTTAACCTCCAGATATCGGCATATCTAAAAGTGTAAGAAAGCAAGCTATCTCCAACCTCAGCCTAACATAACCACATGCAACAAGATGGAACCACACAAAATTAAAATTCAGATCAAGATATTTGGAAATATTGTTTGTTCAGCTTCCAAGCCCACAAGATGGTAAGGCATTTAATTAAAAACACAACATACAAGACAAGTGAAACATAGTATAATTGTCTAAGAAGAACTAAACCTGATAGGAGTACACGTGAAACAAAAGGTGCAAGAAGCAGCACACTTTTACTGACATGTGACAATTCATACATGACTAGAGCGAACAAGATACTCTTCGTCTGAAAAATTTGTCAACTAGGACTCAGGTGTTTAAACTGAAAATGAGTTGGAAAGACTAATGAAAAATGCCAACATAAGAGCAAAAATTTCTGTAGTCAACATGTACTTACGATTCATGTTTTTCCTAATTTCTTCCTAAAGCCATGGATAGAAATTTTCTTAGTCATCCTTCAGGGAGCAATCAGGGTTCAACTAACAAGAAGTCACACCCATGTTCCTGTGGACAAAATTCACAGTTCGCCCACTAGCTGCTTAAAGTCTATTTATTGGCCAAAAACAGGATTCCTTTAGCAAACCACAAGAAGAAGTAATCACCGTCCAAGAAACTCTAAGCTTGCACAATAATGTATTGATATCAGACAGAGCAAACTTGATGTTCAAACCTGTACGTGGTGGCCCTGTTTGATGAAGAAACCACATAGAAGTGAAGCTGATGGTTAACCCAAGAATCCCACTAAATGTCATCACCAACCAAAAGGTTGGTAACCTTAAAAGAGGCCTGCAACTACATAATTACAAAGAAAATATCATAAGCTTAAATATAACAGGTTTAAAACTACATATTGCACCTATTACGCAAGCACGTTTTCTTGATTAGAAAAGAATAGAAGCTTATTAACATTTAATCAATTGAAACAGCAAGATCGTGAAAACATTATTTCTTCATATTAGACAGACCATTCTTATCTTGCTTACGATCACGAGTGATAGGTATCTACCGGTTTAATATGAATGTCAACATCACACATTGTTAAAAGAACACATTCAGCCGTTAAAGAGAATAATTAGCAAATGACAATGACATGAAATGAGAGGCTACTTAAAACTGAAAAAAAAAAAAACACTATATACAGACACATGAGATTCCAGCTAATGGTCAAGGACAAATACATCGCTACCAGGTTCAAGGCGCCCAATATACTAAAGGATAATCAAGATATGAAGCTTAAACTCAGTTACCGATCAGCAGAAGATTTTACAAACATATCAATAATACATAAACCAAAGGAAAATTATTTTAACAAGATTACGGGGCAAATAAATAATCATGAAAGGAAGGAAGAGAAAACTCACTTTTTAATCAGATAGTCCATCCCATTAAAAACACATATAAGAATAACTCCAAGGGGCAAAGAGAGGGTATTGCTTAGAAGGACCATATAGAACTCATTCAAGTTTCCAGATTTTGTGACTTGCTGTGCTGTATCCATGACTTTACGTAGTTTTAGCTGCATTGAAAAAAACGAGTAAATAGATAAATGGATGCACACCAGTTCAATTTCAATTGGCTACTCAAACTCCTAGAAGAGATTGGTGAGATAAAAGGATGACAGATCCCATAACCCATTCAGGATAAGCTCGTGTAGTTTTAACAATCACTTGGATCAATAATAGAGGAGTGGCAGTATGCAGACTTCACAGCTAGCACTTACAACCAACTTATGGCCAACTTGTCATCTAGCTAATTTATGCACAAAATATGCAATTTCATCTGTTCATCTAGAGACAGCCCACCTGTTTGGGATGGTTGCTCAGGGAGTCTGTTCTAAATATTTTAGAAGTTATAGCAGTTTGTATAAGCATTTGGCAAATCAAATGAGATGCAGTGAAACCCATAGCAGTACTTATTTGAAATAACTAGTAAGAAGTACTTTTGCAGATTTCATTTGAAACTTAAAAAGTTTATCTGATCTCAATAGTTCTCATTACAGTATTATCAAAGCAAATCTACACTCTATGTCAAACATTTAAAAATAGGTAATTGAAGCTTCCACGTGACATTAAGGAACCTTGAGCATACTCGCCGAATATGACGCTGTTAAGTAAAAATTAGTAATCTGCCATTCATGGCCAATTGCATGGAAAGAAATATTGGTAATCCCTCCAGAAGTTTCCGAAACGATCTGCCAAATCAATCAGAACTTTCAGTAGAGAAACATTTCTAAATTCATGAAATGTCCTCAAGTAGCAATCTGTCCGAAAGAGGAAAATGAAGCATAATCATGCAGGACAGCTAATCTTACTGCAGAGACTACTGTAGAAATTTCAAGTGCAGAAGAACCGTAAGAGTATGCAGTTACAACCATGCACTTAATTGTTAAGCACCTCACAGATTAGTTTGCCAATAAAAGATGTATGGACGTCCACATTCTCTCATGGACTTAACAGAAGATTCAGTACACCAGAACAATGCTTGCTACATTTGTAAGAACAAATCAGCAAGATGAGTCAACGCTTCCATCAGGTGGACCAAATTTTAGCTTATATATATTCTTTTATGCAACTATAAGCTTTCTCTGCAACTGGAAATTGTCAATCTTGATCTTGGTCCTCATGAAATGAAATGAAACACTACAAAAAAACAAGGGATTAGCGACGAATTTTGCGACAAAAAATTTCAATTTCCGAATCTAATAGGTCGTCGCAAATTTTTGCAACGGAAAATTTCAATTTCTGTCGCAAAATTGCGACGGAAAAAAATTCGTCGCAAGATTCGTCGCAAATAATTTGTCCCAAAATTCGTCGCAAATAACTCGTCACAAAATTCGTCGCAAATTAGCTATGAACTTTATCCATCGCAAAATAATTCGTCACAAAATTTGTCGCAAAATTTGTCGCAAATAATTGATCACAAAATTCGTCGCAAATTTGCAACGGATTTATTTTTCCATCGCAAATTTGCGACGGATTTATTTTCCGTCACAAATTTGCGATGGATTTATTTTTCCGTCGCAAAATTCGTTGCTAATTTGGCACGAATTTTTTTTTGTTTGTAATTTGCGACGAACTTACTCGTGACAAAATTTGTCGCAAATTTGTTACGAAAAATTTTGACTTTTGCCATGAACATTATTCATCAACAAATTTAGCAAAGATTTTTTATTAATTCTTTAGCGACGAACTCTGTGACGAATATCGTTTAGGGACGAAATTTTATTTTTGTAATGAACTTTTATAATTTGTGATCGTACGATAAAATCATTTATTTTATTTTTCGATTTTAAACTTAATTAAAAGCAAAATTAATTTCTGAAATTTATATTTAACATTGATTAAGCACTTAATAACATCAAAATATTATAATAATATGAAAATGAAATACATTCATCTACATTTTCCACAAGAATGACATAAATATTTTTCTTTATAGTACACATAATGAGAGAATAAATAATATTGCATAATAACTAATCTTGCACAATAAACAATGATGACAGAAATGAATCAATGACCAATGATTTAATATCTTTTAGCTCCTGCCACTTTGATTCCGCTTCATTTTCATGCAAATCAGTCTCTGATGAGGATATAATAGCCTCATACTTTTGCTTCTACCTCTTGAGATTAGTTGCAAGGTTAGTCTCAAGCTCTGCTTCCTTGTTTCCATCTGCAAACAAACAAAAGTGATGACCAATATGCACAAAAACAGCACTAACAAGGGGGAAAGAATGCTCGCATTCACTAACAATAGGCACAATTGACAAGCATCACCTCTCTAGCTTCTATTAGAGATAATTATCTAAAGGGTCATACCGATACCCCCTTGGCCAAAATTAAGTAGAGAATGACAATAGTTAACCGACACGCAAAATTTCTAACTGGAACAGCCAAAGAAGAGATCTAAAGCAGGGCACCCAGCCCTCATTTTGAGCACCATCCTTTGCGGATGCATTGTAGTCAAGGTAAGAAAGAAGGAAACCAACAAATCACCCAATTTCTCATTAGCAAGAGTCAAATCTTTTTGAAACCGGTGATGAAAGAACTCAATCGAATTAACCAGAAACTTTTAGGTGCTCTTATACCGCATTACCGCATAACCGAATTTTATCAAGCATATGTGTTTAATTCTTCCAAAGTGTTAATCTAAGAACACCTAAAAATCTCTCTCGAGATGGCAGGATGCAAAAGAACCACGAACTCGATCTTGAGGCGCTTCTGGGGATCGCCAATGGCGTAGCCTTTGAAGTAGAAGAAGCGGGAGACGATGTAAAGGAGTCCGAGACAAGCGCAAGCGCCAGGGTGTCTCAACCCCCCAACTATCATCAGCATGAAGAACATGGGCATCATCTCCAGCGAGTTCTGGTGTCCCCTCTATCCCACCAACAAACCATTTCCACCCCAATTTCATCATTACTTTTCAAAACCAAGAACGATTACCGACACAAAAGGAATCATTCAAAGAAACGCCACCTCAAGAATAAGAAAAAGCTCGGATTTTCAGCATAGATTCGACAAAAGAGACTCATGTGTTCACTTGATGGGAGGAGCAGTTCATTACCTGGACACAGTTGAAGAGCTTGGCGTTCTTGTTCTCGGACTCGAAGGCATAGAGGGTCGGGTAGAACACCTGGTACCTGATCGAATGGAACCACGGTTGAAGAGCTTGGCGTTCTTGTTCATTTCCCTCATTTTTTGGGATGTACACAAGTACATCCCAAAAATGAACTTCTACCAATCCATAGTTATAGGCTGACCAGATATGAATCAAGAATGGCAATGCAAATGCAAAATCAATTGCAATTGCCTGACTCACAAATCGACCGGATCATTTCATGTTTCATCAAACCTATCCATAAAAACATCTCGAACTCACCACAACGGCAATCAATTTGGCATCAGGGCTCTACACGACCTGCGAATTCTCCCCCTTCCTCCGCAACGAATCCGCATCCCTCTTGTACTTCCGCAACCTCACCCTGTGCTGATCACACGAAACCAAAGACAACATCAAGAACAGTCACTGTACGAAACCAGTGACGACCACGGGAGCGAGCTCGTTTCGTACCTGGGAAGAGCTCCAGAGCTCGAGGTGAGACGGGGAGACGAACTCTGTTCAGTTGGGAGATCGTGGGGCCCTCGGTGACGGAGCACCGGATCCCGGCGGAGCGCGCAGGAGGGCTTGTGGGCACGGAACGGGCGGATGGCGACGGAGGAGGAGGCAACGGCGGCGGCGGCGGTGGCAGTGAGGGTGGCCATCATGGCTGGCGGAGGGGAGGAGGGAGCAACGAAGAGTTGTTTGGCGGAGGGGGGTGGTTCTGAGGAATAGCAGAGAGAGAGAAAAACCGGGGTGAGGGCGGACAGATTTGAGTGATTGGTGGGGGACTAAATTCAGAGTTCCATCGCAAAATCCGTCGCAAATTTGCGACGGATTTTTTTTCCGTCGTAAATTTGCGACGGATTTTTTTTCCCGTCACAAATTTGCGACGGATTTTTTTTCCCGTCGCAAATTTGCGACGGATTTTTTTCCAACGCTAATTCCGTCGCAAATTTGCGACGGATTTATTTTCCGTCGCAAATTTGTGATTGCGACGGATTTTTTTTTTCCGTAGCAAATTTGCAATGGATTTTTTTTTCCGTCGCAAATTTGCGACGGATTTTTTTTTCCGTCGCGAATTTGCGATGGATTTTTTTTCCATCGCTAATTCCGTCGCAAATTTGCGATGGATTTATTTTTCGTCGCTAATTTGTGACGAATTTTTATTTTGAGGCAAATTCCGTCACAAATTAGCGACGAAAGTTTTTCGTCGCTAATTTGCGACGGAAAAAAAATTCCGTCGGAAATTTCATTGCAAATTAGCGATGAAAAATTTCCCATCGCAAATTTCCGTCGTAAAATCCATGTTTTTTTGTAGTGAAAAGTCAGAAACAAACCATCAAGAACAAGGCAGCCCAAACTCTATCATTATGATGCTTATTAAATTACACACATCTCCCCAGCTGCTGGAATCACATTCATAACATTCTTCAGGACAGTAATCATGGTAACATTTATGTACTTCAAGCTGTAGAAACAAGAGAGACAAGTCAATCTAATTGACTCATTGAAAAAGGTTTATATAATCTTATGGATGAAATTTTGTGGTTTCTGGGAGTTTACCCCAGTGGCCACCCTTCTCACTTGAGAAGGGGAAGGTGGGGAGTTCGAATCTCCACCTTCACAGGGGGTAAGAGTGGGGCCGCGTAGTTTAAGACATGGGTTTCGACGCCCACGCCCTGCAAGAGGTGGGGTGCAAGTATGAGTATATATTGTGGATGAGAGATAGAGTAGGACCGATAAAAATTTTTTTTTGTGGTTTTAGAGAGGAAAAGTTAATGAAGATATTTGGCAATAACAGCTGGTTTTATATCACAAAACCATGTTACAGGAATTTGGGGGCGAAAGACAGGAAATTAATGGAACACTTAATGTTCGTTAAGCCTTAAGAAAGGGCTTTCTCTTTGATGCCTTGAAATGAAATATTGTTCCAATTTTCAAATTATGGAAATTCTATATAATTTATACTATACTGATATTATATATGTCTTCTTTAATATGGAGGTTCGCTCGATTCCATATCCTAAAAGCTAAATTATCACTACCCCATCCGTAGAATAAAAAAACTGGCCCTGCATAGAAACCTGAACCTACTTTTTCTCACTGATAATCCAAACTCAACTGAAAAAAATGGTACATCGGAGTTCAGTATCATTTACCAGAAATGAAGGGAAAAACAATTAGAGAGAGTAACGAGTTCCGTGTAAATGTCAAATGAGATATCAAAATTCCATGTTCTATGACGAGCAATGTTCATGTTGAATCAGCAGCATGGTTTAAGAATTCAAATACACATGGATCTTACAATGGGAAACTTTGAGTATTCAGTAACTTGAATCACCATCTCATCACCCTATATGCCCATCCAAACCAATCATCAAGCCACAATTACTCTAAACTCTTTCTAGGATAAGTTCAAGGGGAGTTGTTTTCAACGATTAGGTGGTGGACCACACCAGGTGGATACAGGTACTCCTAGAGAATACTGATAGCTAGACATGGCCATAGGTCGGTTTCAGCCTTGGTCAAACTCGTGATCGGCCCGTTGACCGAGCCAGCGATTCGGAACCAGAATCGGCCCGTGGTCCACGAGCCCGGTTCCCATTCCAAAAAAAAAAAACTGCAACCTGTACGTCTGTAGGGCCATAGGCCCATAGCCCCCACGTCCACCTCCTCCTCCTCCTCCTCCTCTTCTCCTCCCCCGCCCCCACCCCCAGCCCCACCCCTGCCTTAGTCGCCGCCATTTCCTCCTCCCTTATTTCGCCCTAAAATTCCTCCTGAATCTCGAAACGCCGACGCTAGCAGCCAAATGGGTTTCTCATTTCTCTCTCTCTCTCTCTCTCTCTCTCTCTCTCTCTCTCTCTCTCTCTCTCGAAGTGGCTAGCAAGGATCACCTAGAGGGGGGTGAATAGGTGATCTTAAACAATTTTTATCAGACTATGCGGAAATAAAAGATTACGGTTGGGTTTGAATAAAATTCAGATTCAAGACAGTTTATATAGACAAAGCTCTTAATGTGCAGTATGTAAGATAAGAGATAAGGGATAGAAAAACTGCACACAAGTTTATAGTGGTTCGGCTTATAGCAAGCCTACGTCCACTCTCCCACGCTTACAGCCTACTGGCTGGATTCCACTAATCAAATCAACGAGAAGTTACAGCAAGTTGTGCCGCTTAAACCCAAGCACTTCTCCCCGAAGTTGGTGCTGCTTATACCAAGCCGATAGATCACACTATCTCACACCTAAGCACACACTTGTAACACTGTTTACACCTCTCAAATGATTACACGTTTAAGCTCACGAAAGACAAGAGATTGAATCGGAGTATGCTCAGACTTTGGACTTGTTGATTCTTGATTTCGTTTTCTACCTTCTGCTCCTCGTTGATCTCCTTTTATACTCCTCCACTTCCAAACTAGCCGTTGGACAGTCTTCAGAGGATCATCTTCCAATATTCACATTTGGACAGATTTGTATAAAATAGATTGAGTAGCCGTTGGTTAATAAAATTTGAATCCCATTGATTCTGGTCGCCCATACAATCAGAATCTTGGTTTCCATAAGTAGAGTTTTGTCCGTTGTAATACATTCTTGTCGAAATGTTTGATTGTCAATCCATTTGATTGAGATTGATACAATCAAAACTTTCCGTCTGTGAAATCCATACCAGATCACTAGCTGTTATTCTTCGTTATGAGTTTTGCGTCTGAATAATTTAAGTGTCTGCGTCTGCGTCTGAATAAATTCAGCGTCTGAATAATTTCAGCATCTGCGTCTGCGTCTGAAGAACTTCAATGTCTGCGTCTGAATAATTTCAGCATCTGCGTCTGCGTTTGAAGAACTTCAGCGTCTGCATCTGAATAATTTCAGCGCCTGCATCTGAATAATTTCGGCTTCTGCATCTGAAGAACTTCTGCGTCTGAGTTTGAACTTTTCGTTCTGAACACGAACTAGATCAAGATTGACATGTGATTTTCTTCCAAAATTAACTTCCTGAATCAAAATACTTCAAAGCATTTATCAGACTTACAAAACATTTATGGATAGTTTTGTCAACTTCAAAATCTATTGGGAATTTTCCTTAACATCTCTCTCTCTCTCTCTCTCTCTCTCTCTCTCTCTCTCTCTCTCTCTCTCTCTCTCTCTCTCTCCTCGTAGCGTGCTCACTCTTTCTCTCTCTACTGGTTCGGCGATGGAGAGAGGGTGGAGTGCAAGCCCTGCTGCAGCCTGCCCCTTGGCCCTTGGCAACCGGCCGGGCCGAAATCGGCCAAAATCGCCGGTTCATACATGGCCACGAACTGGAACCGGCCGGTTCTAAACCGTGGCCATGTCTACTGATAGCCGCATTTAACCCAGAGAATAGGATACTGACTGATTTTATTGTTGATATAAATCTCGGGTTAATACTACGAATAATCTTAAATTGGTACACCCGTGATAAATTTACCCTAAACTAATTTTTTACCATCGAAAACCCCAAACTGATGCACTTGTAATAAATTTACCCTCCGTTAGTTTTCATTAAATTTTACCGTTAAATTGCTAAGTTGGACGACACGTAACAGTTGAAGGGTGTACCGGTTTGGGGTTTTACCCTCCGTTTGTCACATGCGTACCAATTTTTTATTTTTCATGGTATTAATCCAATTAACGGAGAGTAAATTTATCATAAGTATACCATTTTTTGTTTTTGATGGTTAAAAAATTATTTCAAGGTAAATTTGTCACGAGTGTACCAATTTGAGATTTTTGGTGGTCAAAAAATTAGTTCAGGATAAATTTATCACAGAATTACTAGATTTGTGATTTTTCGTGATATTAACCCTATAAATCTTATAAGTTGATACCCTCATTTTATTTTTTTTCCTTTTGGATCTCAATTCAACTATAGGACCTAACCTACAGCACAGTCCCCTTCCAAGTAAACTCCAGAGAGCTGATGCTACTTCGTAAAAACATGCAACAAACATTTCTCCTGCTAGCGTCAGCTTCCTTAGCTTCATTCATTAAATGAAAGAAAAATGACGCGTGAGCCGACAAAATTGGGCGGACGACATTCCGCGCACCCGCACCGAATACCGAAATAGTGGTTAAATTGTCAAAAAGAAATAATATCTTATTTGGGGATTTTAGCTTCTCATGGGATCCTCGATCAAGGGAAAATTGTTGGCTGCATCCGATCGTATAGGTCAAGTGCATGTCATCCGTCGGATCATGTGGACCCCACGAGGGGCTCACGAGATTAATGGGCCAACTGAAACTGCAATAACTGGTCAAGGCCACTAATTTGCACGTAAGTTGCACCGGCTTATCCAGCCAAGGCCGTTCGGGTTACGAATAGGTATGCTTATCGTTACTAATTGATGCATTTGATTTTGTCTCTGGAAAGTCAACCGGGTCCAATCGTACGGGGACCTTTGTACCTTGGGAGCAACATCCACCGCACAAGCATAGAAACTTTCCCCGTAAGTGATCAATTAATGTAGCAGAACTTATGAGGATCAATTTTCTTGTTTGGGGGGGGTCAATGATAATCAATCTCGTCGTCCTCCTACTTCCAAAAATAAATTCTAAAGCACAACATGCGTCCATCTCTTGGTATCTTATCTGGTACCAAATAGGAATTGAAATGATTGATGCGTGTCCACATGGTCCTTTTTCTAAACCAAATGTCAAAAATTGATGCCGATTGAGACTTGTACAAACAAAAACAATGGCCACTTGAAAGCTGAAAAAGCAAATACCCTGCTGAAAATATCGCATGAATTACATGTTATCGATCTTTTTTTCTCGTGTACAAGAATTGAAAGTCGAGCCTGTGGTACCGGAGGAAGACGTGGCTTTCCAAAATGGGTTGCTCATATCACCGACGATTTTAGTACACGATGTACTACTGCAGCAGTGAAAGATTGAAAACAAGTGGCAGAAGATAACAGAACATCAGATGAAAAAGACGGAGCCATTTTCCCGCCGAAAACTACTACAAAAAGCAGAACAGGACACAGAACTCGGGAATCGAACACAGCAACCCAGCAACATTATCGACCGACATGAGACGATTTCTTCTTGCAACCCCAACCAGTCAGCGAAGCCAAGAGAGGTGACTTGTGATTTGATGCGGGGGTGCATATGGCCTCGCGGCTGAGAAGAAAGCCGAAGGTTTTACCCACAAGGGCTTTCAAGCTCCGGAACACACAGGCGAACACGAGGCGCTTTATGCGCCCGCGCCGGGGAGGAGGAACAAGCACCTCTTGCCTCTTCAATGCTGATTCCTTCTCTTTCATGGCTTCCTGCATGGGAGCCATCGGGCTTTCTTTGTCGTGCTTTTTATAGAGAGAGAGAGAGAGAGAGAGAGAGTGAGAGAGATGAGGTCTGATCTTGCTTGGGTGGTGGAGCGATGTCGTATTTAAACATATGGCCGTTGGTCTCCAGCTGTCTGGTCGGAATGTGCGTGTTGCTAGCGGAGGAGGTTTCCTTTGAAGGTTCCTGGCATATCCTGCCAATTCGATTAAGTCGTCGCCAAAAAGATAAATTGGAAAACGTGCGACGACTGAAAAAGACAATCCATTCACTCCCCAGTCACTTTGTTTATCGATCAGTACGGTAGTTCAGGATGTCCCTGAATTATTCTAAAAGGTTGTCGTCAACAGAAACACCAATCAAGAAGTTATCGATGGAGATTGACGGCCTGCTGACGTGCGCAATTGATCCTTCGCTTCCTAGTCCTTTTTTGTTGGTTCTTTCTTAGTTCGTTCCTGTTGAAACTAGAACTAGGTGTGGAAACCCACAGGTTCTGGAGACAACTCTAATTTGTTTCATGGAAAAATATTAGGTACACAGATGGTGTAACCCCTTTTTTTACACATCCTACATCTAACATTGTCCATTCAGACCGGCAGTTTTGTTTTGGATAAATATCGGGTACATAGGCCATGTAACTCTTCTAAAGCCATTGAGACGGTGGATGGTTTTGTTGGGATTTTGAGCAAATTGGAGGGAACTCCAAATTGCAAATTTTGGAGCCAAAATCCATCAAATTGTTTGAATGATATTAAAGATGAAGGAGAGAGTTTCACATAGGAAAGATGGGAGCTTGAAGTTGGATATATTAGCTTATGTCTTCCATGAAGGGTTGGGCCCCAAGGGGTACCCCACTTTTGTGGAAGAGAGAGGTGTTGCTCCAAGCAACAATTATCGCGCGCCGCCGCCGTCCGGCCGGCCGGTCTGGTTCGGGAACGGGAAGAAATTATTCAACTCATTTATTTTTTATTTATTTGCAACGGTTCGGGGGTACCGAACCGGTTCCTTCATTGCGTCGGTTCGCTTGAATGGTCAATCCGTCCAACTGGTACCGGTCTCTTCGGACTTGTTTTGCATTTTCGAAATAATCTCTCCCTCATTCGGTTTTCCTCGGATAACAAAAGGCTTTCTTTGTGCGATCAATTCCGCGAAGTTCCGTTCGCCGTTTTCCTCCGAGCAAGTGCCGGCTTTGAGGGAAGGATCCGTTCTATCCTGGGAGACGATTGTCCATCGACCTTGGGTACCTAAAGAGGGGGCAAATTTGTCTTAAGGACACAACGTCTCTTCGTTGGGCTCGGATCAAACTTGCTTGTGTTGTTCTTTTTCGACGCTCAGGTTAGTCGGCTTCTCTTGTTTTCTACTATTGATGTACGTATGTCGTATTGTATGTGATCAACATATTACGTATGATCTGCTAGGGTAACAACAACTTAAGACAAATTCGTATGTTTGTTCATGTACGTGTACTGTTGCTTCGCATTCTGTGTTTATACGTACGTGCTTATAATCGGATCTTATTCTCTGTCCGAATTGGTGCTAATATTCTGTGAACTTTGCATTCGGTTATGGTGATAATCGTGGGTTCTGCATATTATACATTCTGTGTTATTGAGTTCGGTGAAGTTTGTTTTTGGAAATAGTTGATTTTTCTACATTCGGTGTTACTGACGTGTGCGGTCTTCAACATCTGAAGTTTATAATCTTTTAAGTTTCTATTTTCATTCGGTCGCACAACCACTGACTTCAGTATTCAGAGTTCGATGCATTGGATGCTTTCACTGTATGAATATTTTAATTTGTTTATTCGATCTTTTAATCATCGGTCAGCGTACTTGCAATTGTTTTCCATTCGGCAGCGTGAATTTGTGGTCTTAAATATTTTGAGCATTTTTTAAGTTTCAGACTCAAATTAGCCGCACTACCACAAAGCTTGGTTTTTACACTTTCTCAGTTTGAACTTTTAGATCATCAAGTGTTCGGATTTTGGTGAAAAGCATTTTTGTTCGCGTTAATTAAACAAATTGGTGTTCGTATATTCAAGTTAATCATTTTGTGTTTGACGCTCAGATATGGCTTCGGCTTCGATACCTACTGTGCCTACTTTGTCGATCCCAACTCATGGAGCTCATGGAGAAAAGCCTGAGAAGTTCACCGGTGTTGATTTCAAGAGGTGGCAACAAAAGATGTTGTTCTACCTCACAACTTTGAACTTGGCTCAATTTCTCAATGAGGATGCTCCTAAGTTGGATGAAGGAGATACTGATAAAGAGAGGCTTGCTGCCGTGGATGCTTGGAAGCATTCAGACTTCCTTTGTCGAAACTACATTCTCAATGGTCTGGACAATGCCCTTTATAATGTGTATAGCCCTCTGAAAACGGCTAAGGAATTGTGGGATAGTATGGACAAGAAGTACAAGACTGAAGATGCCGGACTGAAGAAATTCATTGTTGGCAAGTTTCTTGACTTCAAGATGGTGGACTCTAAAACTCTTTTGAGTCAAGTCCAAGAGCTTCAAGTGATCCTGCATGACATTCATGCTGAAGGAATGACTCTAAGTGAGTCCTTCCAAGTTGCTGCCTTCATTGAGAAGCTACCACCTTCGTGGAAAGACTTCAAGAATTATCTTAAACACAAGAGAAAAGAGCTGTCACTTGAAGACTTGATTGTTCGATTGAGGATAGAGGAAGATAATAGAATCTCCGAGAAGAAAGGTGGCAAAACCTTTGAGACATCAAGAGCTAACATTGTTGAGGAATCAAAGAAACCCAACAAGAAGAGGAAGAGCTATGGAGAGGGTTCCAACCAAGGTTCGAAAAAGTTTCTTGGCAAGTGCTTCAATTGTGGAAAGCCTGGACATCGATCCAAAGAGTGTAGAGCCAAGAAGAAGCAAAAGACCAATGCTAATGTGGTGGAACATATTTCTAGTGGTGTCGAAGACATCAACCTTGCTGCTGTGATTTCCCAATGTAATCTGGTGTGAAACTCCAAAGAATGGTTCATTAACACTGGAGCAACTCGACACATTTGTGCCAACAAATCCATGTTCACAACTTATACGCCGATGGCACGTGAAGAGATACTCTACATGGGTAACTCATCGACCTCCAAGGTTAAAGGATTTGGAAGAGTTGTTTTGAAGATGACCTCTGGAAAGCAAGTGACACTAAATGATGTATTGTATGTGCCGGATGTGCGCAAGAATTTAGTGTCGGGTTCTCTCCTTAGCAAGCATGGGTTTAAGATGGTTTTTGTGTCTGATAAGTTTATACTCTCCAAGAGTGATATGTATGTGGGCAAGGGGTATCTTAGTGATGGTCTGTTCAAGATGAATGTAATGACTGTTGTACCTCCTAATGTTTCTACTAATAAAGTTGATTTCGCTTATGTGGTTGAGCTTCCTACTATTTGGCATGCTAGATTAGGACACGTGAATTATAAGTCAATTAAGAAATTAATTGATATGGGCTTGTTACCAAAATTCGATTGTCCAAGAGAAAAATGCCAAGTGTGTGTTGAATCCAAATTTTCTAGACCTCCGTTTGATTCTGTGAATGATAGAGTAACGGAGACTTTAGAATTAATTCACACCGATATTTGCGACATGAAATCAACACCATCTAGAGGAGGTAATAAATATGTTATAACTTTTATAGATGATTGCTCTAGATTTTGTTATGTTTATTTGCTCAAAAGCAAAGATGAGGCAATTAATGCGTTTAAGACTTATAAGTCTGAAGTGGAAACGCAATTAAACAAGAAGATCAAAATGATAAGATCTGATAGAGGAGGTGAATACGAATTTCCTTTTGAGGAAGTATGTTCCGAATTTGGTATTATACACCAACTGACACCTCCCTATGCGCCTCAAGCTAATGGAGTAGCTGAAAGGAAAAATCGGACACTAAAGGAAATGATGAATGCATTGTTGAATAGTTCCGGTTTACCTGAGAATTTGTGGGGGGAAGCTGTTTTGACGGCGAATTTTATCTTAAATCGAGTTCCCCACAAGAAAACACAACAAACACCCTATGAGAAATGGAAAGGTAGAATGCCTAATTTGAATTATCTCAAAGTGTGGGGGTGTTTGGCTAAGGTCATGATTCCTAAACCAAAGAAGGTTAAAATAGGACCAAAGACCATTGATTGTGTCTTTATTGGATATGCCCAAAATAGTAGTGCATATCGGTTTCTTGTACATAAATCTAAGGTCTCGGATATACATGTTAATACGATTTTTGAATCAAGGGACGCCTCGTTCTTTGAGAATATTTTTCCGTATAACAAAGTATATGATTCACATGAAAATAATAAGAGACCTCGAGATGTTGCTTCAACAAATGATCCTATTGAGGATGAACCTAGACGGAGTAAGAGACAAAGGACCTCCACATCCTTTGGTCCAGATTTTCTAACTTATCTGTTAGAGAACGAGCCTCAGACTGTCAAAGAGGCTGTGACATCCCCAAAAGCTCCGTTCTGGAAAGAAGCTATCAATAGCGAAATTGAATCAATTCTATCGAATCATACGTAGGAATTGGTTGACCTTCCGCCTAGAAATAAACCACTACAAAGTAAGTGGATCTTCAAAAAGAAAATGAAGGCGGATGGCACTATTGATAAGTATAAAGCTAGACTTGTGGTTAAAGGCTACAAGCAACGAGAAGGTCTTGATTATTTTGACACTTATTCACCGGTCACGAGAATTACATCAATAAGGATGTTGATTGCAATAGCTGCGGTGTATAAGCTGGAGATCCATCAAATGGATGTGAAAACGGCCTTCTTGAATGGGGACTTGGAAGAGGAAATTTATTTGGAGCAACCTGAAGGGTGTGTTGCTCCTGGACAAGAAAAGAAAGTGTGTCGGCTTATCAAGTCGTTGTATGGTCTAAGACAAGCACCCAAGCAATGGCATGCTAAGTTTGACCAAGTGATGTTGTCGAATGAATATAGAATCAATGAGTGTGATAAATGTGTATACGTTAAGAACACTCATAATGGTTTTGTTATTCTTTGTCTATATGTCGACGACATGCTTATAATGGGAAGTGACTGTGAAGTTGTTAAGGCAACGAAGCGAATGCTTACAAGCAATTTTGATATGAAAGATTTGGGGGTCGCAGATGTTATTTTAGGAATTAAAATCCATAAAACATCTGAGGGACTAGCACTGTCACAAGCTCATTATATTGAGAAAATTCTAGATAAATGTAAGAATCTAGATGTTGCACCTGTAAGGACCCCGATAGATGTGAATTTACATCTTACAAAGAATTCTGGTACAATCAAAGAACAAAATGAGTATGCAAGTATACTAGGCAGTTTAATGTATGTCATGAACTGTACTAGACCGGACATAGCTTGTGCTGTAAGTAAGCTAAGTCGATATACTGCAAGCCCAAATGAAGATCACTGGAAAGCTATAAGGCGTGTTTTGGGCTATTTGAAGCATACCCAGAATTATAGTTTGCATTACATAGAATATCCTGCGGTACTTGAAGGATATTGTGATGCAAATTGGATTACCGGAACAAACGATACAAAATCCACTAGTGGATTTGTGTTTACTCTTGGTGGGGGAGCGGTGTCTTGGAAGTCGTCCAAACAAACCTGTATAGCAAGGTCCACGATGGAGGCTGAATTCATTGCTTTGGACAAGGCTGGAGAAGAGGCAGAATGGCTTCGAAATTTCTTAGAAGACATTCCAAACTGGCCTAAACCGGTGCCAGCTGTGTGTATTCATTGCGATAGCCAAGCTGCTATTGGAAGAGCAAGGAATGTCATGTATAACGGCAAGTCTCGACATATTCGTCGAAGACATAACACCGTGAGACAATTACTCTCTAGTGGAATTATCACGATTGACTATGTAAAGTCAAAAGATAATATTGCGGATCCGCTAACAAAAGGCTTAACTAGAGAGATGGTTATGAAAACTTCAAGAGGAATGGGTCTAAGGCCGATCAATAAGTCTTCATAGCGGTAACCCTACTTAGCTGACTGGAGATCCCAAGAACTAGGTTCAAAGGGACAACTAAGTTATGAAGACTGGAGTAAAGTACTATCAATCTCTACCCATTCCTGTTTGAGATAGTACTAATATGTGAAGGTTAAGCTTAAGCTTTTAATGATTCTAGAGTATGTACTGATACTCAGAAATCACCTATGTGAGTGTGAAGTGTGGGCCGCTTCTATGAGAATTGAAAAGGCCGAATTCTCTAGAACACTCATGAGACCAGGCGGTGTTCATGGCCAAAACGAACACAACAGTGAGAACGAACTTCGTTCGAGAGATCGTTGTGTGACTTCTGTTGTCTAGGCTTACACCAAAGGTTGACGGTTCAAAGACAATCGCGTCTACTGATTGACCGAGTAAGTCCGATAGATGTTCACTAGGATGGGTTCAAAGTTTCAGACTACTCACTACGATGCAACGTTCTCTCATGGATGATCGCACATTGCATTACTTGCATTTACGAAGAGTCATGATTACGAATATATATCATTCATGTGGGGGATTGTTGGGATTTTGAGCAAATTGGAGGGAACTCCAAATTGCAAATTTTGGAGCCAAAATCCATCAAATTGTTTGAATGATATTAAAGATGAAGGAGAGAGTCCCACATAGGAAAGATGGGAGCTTGAAGTTGGATATATTAGCTTATGTCTTCCATGAAGGGTTGGGCCCCAAGGGGTACCCCACTTTTGTGGAAGAGAGAGGTGTTGCTCCAAGCAACAATTATCGCGCGCGCGCCGCCGCCCGTCCGGCCGGCCGGTCCGGTTCGGGAACGGGAAGAAATTATTCAACTCATTTATTTTTTATTTATTTGCAACGGTTCGGGGGTACCGAACCGGTTCCTTCATTGCGTCGGTTCGCTTGAATGGTCAATCCGTCCAACTGGTACCGGTTCAACTCGAAATTGATTGTTGACTCGTGACTCTTCGGACTTGTTTTTTAAAACTCATTCGTTTTCAGACAAAAGCTAGCCGTGCATTTTCGAAATAATCTCTCCCTCATTCGGTTTTCCTCGAATAACAAAAGGCTTTCTTTGTGCGATCAATTCCGCGAAGTTCCGTTCGCCGTTTTCCTCCGAGCAAGTGCCGGCTTTGAGGGAAGGATCCATTCTATCCTGGGAGACGATTGTCCATCGACCTTGGGTACCTAAAGAAGAGGCAAATTTGTCTTAAGAACACAACGTCTCTTCGTTGGGCTCGGATCAAACTTGCTTGTGTTGTTCTTTTTTGACGCTCAGGTTAGTCGGCTTCTCTTGTTTTCTACTATTGATGTACGTATGTCGTATTGTATGTGATCAACATATTACGTATGATCTGCTAGGGTAACAACAGGTTTTATTTTTAACAAGTAACAAACGGTTGATCTCAATGGCCAGAAACATGGAATGTGTATGAAAAAAATTACGCAAGTATGTCAACTCTGATATTATGATGGACCTATTATTTAACTAATTGTGAGTCCTAACCCCAATGGTCCAAATAGCTTAGGTTTTTTCACGACAATACAACATTCAATGAGACCAACTCCACTTACAATTTAGATTGGGTTTACACGATAGATCATGCTCGGACTAAAGCATTCACAACATGCTATGGAAAATGATTTTGCAAGCTAAAATGTTAAAAAAAATGATATAACTGTTCATGAAAGAAATCGTATGGAAAAAAGTCGGCTCATGAAAAATGATACGCTTCCCATGATTTATAAACGAACCCTAAGTCTCTGACCATTATTCACAACAGTTCTCCATCATTCTCCCAACACAACAAAAACAGAAAGATTAGACCTATAGGTTTGCCTTGGGAAACAATCAGTGTCCTCTTTCCTTCGTGGTCCATGAGACGACGTTGACAAAAAGCGCCGACAAGAAGGATCGCCCATCAACATGTGCCGGCTGATGTACTTGCTGTCATGATTAGGGATCGAAAAGGCCGTTCTCGCCCCGAGAGAGTGACTCACGACCCTGGTGTTCGGTCGATGTTATGTATCCACACGCGGCGGAGCCGAGGCGAAGGTTCCTTGAAGGATCCCCAAGCGGACTTTCTACTTGTCGGCGTCATTCCACTCAAACCTCTCCTCGACATCAACTCGAATACGTTGCTTGACCCCTTCCCACGAATTTCATATATTTTAATTCTAGTAAGTCATGGGCATTCGTCTTCCATAACTTGCGTATCACAGGGTCGTGCATTTGCTTCTCACAAAAGAAATTGAAATTGATTTGTGATGGCCCGCGGATGTCTGTTCGATTTGACTCGCTTGTTCTCCTGCTCATTGATCTTGTCGGGTCATTTTATGGATTAATCTCGTAAATCATTTTTTGCATCACACCCTTATGCTAATCTTCGAATCTTTGGTGTGAAGTTCAACACCCCTATAGTAATCTTATTGTGGATACAAATTTAGTGACTTAATACCCTCGTTTGTTTTTTTTTTTCCTCTAAGTTCGACACCCCCTCGTCATCAATACGTCGTCACACTAAATAATTGGGCTTCTCTTTTACTGAAGTTAAAAGAAATAATATTCTATTCGGGTCTTTGGTTTCTCATGGGATCCTTAATATAGAGAAACTTAGGGACGATCACTAAATCAAGAATCCAAATCACTTGTTCATCCCCAAAATAGAACCTCTTAGTTAGCCTCTTTCCAACTTTATTTTTTGGATTTATTTTGAGTTTCCGATTAATCTTAACAAGATTTGAATCCCTCGTCCTCCACATTGGGTAATTTCCGCTCTTCATCAAAGGTCTGACCTGTTTACGGCCAATGCTATTCTAAGAAGATATACATTGTAGCTTTGGCAAAAATAAGTGCTGCACCCAGTAACGCATACATTGTTTGCAGAGTTCCCTAGAGAATTTACGGTTTCGTGCATCCCCCTAACTGTATCATTTAACCCTCCCAATTGAATCTCTTTGTCGTTCGACCCATTTCTAATTATCTTATTGAGCGAAGGATAATTTAATTTCAGTTATGTCATTGAACGATTGTAAACTGAACTAGATTCAGATATAGTGGTCACTTTTTTCCCTTGGAGGCTAGGGCCTGCAATGTTAATGGACGGGCTAGAAAAAGGGCGCTGCACTGAATGGCCCAACCAAGCCCAAATTGAACCCTTCTTTTTATCTTTTAATATTTGATCTTTTTCACAAGTTCAAGCTAGGCATTCCTGTGGGTCTCTTGGGTTGCATTGTCTTACATGAAAATTACTGTCCAAGTTGCGCCATGGACTGTAGCGGCGTTGGTTGGGGATCTTCGCTCCGCGGAACTGTTCAGAACTCGGTTCTCCTCCCTGAGATTGCTAGCACCATCACCTAGAGGAGGTAAATAGGTGATTATAACAGAATTTGACAAATTAAAATGGAATTAAACCGTCGAGATTAATATTATGCGAAGACAGAGTCTGAAGTGAGATTATGCTATAATCGTATTCAGTTGTGTACAAATATTATCAAAGATAATAAGGAGTTAAGGGATAGAAAAATTGCATACAAAAGTTATAATAATTTGGTTTATTGCAAGCCTACATCCACTCTCCATATAGTTAACGCAATGGTTGAATTTCACTAGTGAATCAATCATAGGTTGCATATGAGAGTGATAACACTCAATCTTGATAGGTCTCACTATTTCAAAGTCACTCGTCTCACTATTTCAGATTCACTCTCAAATTTGTAACGTAGAATTTCTCTTGGACTTTGGAATTTCAGATTCATGACCTCTTTCACCAAAATCTCCTTGTATACTTATCCACTTCCAATCTAGCCGTTGTATAGTCTTAAGAGGATCATTCTCCAATCATCCCATTGCATTTGAATTTTTCAAGGAGATGAAGTAGCCATTAAGAGAGAGAGAGAGAGAGAGAGAGAGAGAGAGATATCTTCCCCATGCCTTATAGAGAGAGATGAGGCTTGGTTTTGCTTGGGTGGAGAGACCAGTAAAATAACATAAATGATTCATGAACTTTTATCTAATGTGTAATGTCATCCCTGAACTTTTAATTTGATCAATGTGGTCCATGAATTAATTTAGCATAATATGTGATGTCATCTTTGAACTTTTAATTTGTTCGATATGATCTCTCGACTTTTGGTACATGTTCAATTTAGTCTCTAAATTATATAAAAATATTCAATGTTGTCCATTAACTTTAATCAATTGAAGAATAATATTGGATATTTTCATATAATTTAGAGATTAGATTGAACATTTATCAAAAGTTCATGGGCCACATTGAATAAATTAAAAGTTCGGGGACGACATTACATATTGGGCTAAAATCCATGGATCGCATTGAACAAATTAAAAATTTAGAAAAAATATTTCATATTGAGTTAATGTTCAGGGATTATCTATGTAATTATTCCTGTATTATAGTATTTCTTTCGGCATGTTTCATGGGCGTCGCGTATCTTGGGAGGAGGTTTCCTTGAATGTTCATATGCTTGCGATGTCTGCATTCCTTCGGTCGATTAACTGGACACCAGAAAGACCGGTAAAATAATATGTTAAGAGATTCTTTGTCCAGAATATGATAGCCCACGTACATAAAAGAAAATTGTCAGTGGAGACCAATGAGGCGGTCCGGTGATCAGTCATCCGTTTCCTAGTTGCTATTTGTGGGTTCTTTCTACGAGACAGATTGTTTTATTTTGGATGAATATGTGGCTCATAAACTGTGTGATTTTACACATCACACATCCGATGCCAATGACATAGTGGGTAGTTTTATTCTTAAGAAGTAACTAATTGCTCATCGATGTGTAGAAAAAAGTCAAACAGGCAAGTCAACTCTAAATACTATGAAGGACCTATTATTAAACCAATTGAAAGTTTAGAAAATAATGGTTCTAACATCTTAGGTTTCTTCGTGTGGATCTCAACTTTCAATCCGTCCTACTCCACTAAAGATTAAGATTGGGTCGTCATGATTAGGTTTAGTTAATAGTTCCCACAATTTTAAAGGGCGACCAAAGTCCCTTGTCATTATTCTCAACAGCTCCTTTTAATCATTCTCCCTCTATCAAATCATCAGAAAGATTTGGACCCTCGATTGTATCGCCATTTAAAAGTTGGGAACTGCCGGGCCCATTGCCTCTATCGTCAAGCCAGAAGACGTTGACCAGGAAGAGGCCAACCAAATCGATCTCCCCGCCGATGTGTGATAGCTTATGTACTTTCGTTGTGATTAGGAATCGCGAAAGGAAAGCAACACCGCAGCACACTTTTTATGTCGTTTGTAGAGCTCCCCAGAGAATTTACTGCGCCGTACATCCCCCTAATTGTATCCGCCAGGCCCTCCCCATCGTATCTCTTTGTCGTCCGACCCGTTTCTAATTTTTTTGTTGAGCGAAGTATAAATTAATTTCAGTTATGACATTGAGCAATCGTAAATTAAATTAAATTCAGATATGGTAAGTCAATTTCTATCCCTGGGGCTAGGGCCTGAAATGTACATGGATGGGCTAGAAAAAAGAATACTACGCTGATTAATCCCAACAAGCCCCCAGTGAACCCTCCCTTTTCATTATTCATAATCTTATTGTTTCACGGTTTCAAGCTTGGTATTGCTGTAAAAATCTTGGGTTGCATCGTCTTACAAGAAAGTAATTTTTATTATGGTTAATTGATTACGAGGTGAGGGACCTGAAATCAATCATGTTAAAATCGGTTCTTAGTTTTAAACCTAGCCCATTTTTTTTCGGTTTGGTTTTAGGATCTATCCCGAAAACTTATTTTGTTTTTCCTTTCTATGGTCTTAGTTTTTACGGCAAAATAATATGAGTAACAAAACGGTTTTGTCGCGACCTAAACCTCTCACGGGTGCACCACCTAAAGGTTCGGCTAATGAATTATTAAGACTGATCTTAATTCAGGCTTCTCCTAATCCCTTTCAATTCGCAACTTAGGGTTTTAACTCTTAACGTGTAAATGTTTTCATACTTGGAGTTGCCACTAATTTATTTGCAGTAAATCGATTATAAACCTAAATAAAATATAGGGAGATATTTTTTATTTCTATAAAGCAGAGATTCTAAGTTTGGGAACTTGGTTACGTTAGACCTGGTCTAATGCCTTTTTGATACATTTTCTTTTCAAAAAAAAAATCTTTAAGTAAGCAATATGTATCATTTTATTACCTAAACACTAACATCCATGTGGGTGCGCAATCCACTAATTTAACACCCAATAAGAAAAGTGGTAAATAGATTGCTAGATAAGGAGAATAACGTACCTTAGAGCAACGAAAGTATCTGCATTGTTAGTTAAAAAGCCATGCAGACATTTCTAATATGATTTCTAATTAACAAAGCAGTCCACTCAGCATATTTTTGGATTTTCTCTTCATATTAATGAACCAGCCTAAATGCAATGACATGCAGAACATGACATGCGATTAATTAATCCTAGCATGCAAAACTATACGACATGCGACAATATGACCGATTTCTAATGACGAGTAAATGATTTATTTTTTGTATTTTTCCAATGAAATTCGGAATAAGTAAAATGACTATATTAACTTGCAATCTAACAACTTCTTTTTGGATTTTTTTAATTAAAATTCGAAATTAAAAATAACTCAAATTAACAGTGCAATCTATCCTAGGGAAAATGATTTATTATTCTATCCTAAAGTGACTCTTTTTGGGTATATTATGAAAATTCGAAGTAATTAATATCCTAAATAATCCATAATCCAGTAAGATTAAAACAATCTCTAATTTAAACTAGGAAATATGCTACCCTAAATTTCAATTTAAATCAAATAATTATCTTATTTTTTGGATATATTTAAGATTCCCTAAACATGCAAAACTTCTAATTTAAATCCTAACTAATATATATTTTGATTTTCTTTTTAAAAGGGAAATAAATCACACGCAAAATAAAAATCAAAGATCAATCATCCACGTGATCCGCAAGATCTTTCTTATCATGCTCGAATTAGGAAAGAGAATCAAATTAACGATCATATCTATAGGGTTCTAGATATCGACGAAAAGCCGATTGTTTGAATTTGGAAAGCAGATAAGCTTTATTATCGTATCTAAGTGGTTATAGATAAGATAACGATCTTTCCATATCGCTGTGTATCGTACCTTAGGGCTAAAGTTAGATAGTCGTCTAAGTATGTTGCTAAATTAGGCAAAACTCTTAATTCGGGGTATTTTAGGATATAGCGGATATCAAAAACATTATCCTAAGATATCTAGCTAACCACCAAAGAATATCTACAAAATATTCAAACACCGAAAACTTAGGAAATTAAATATTTCAGAAAATATTCGGACAATGATCTTACCTAATTTTGCGGATAACTTCCAAATTTGAATTCGCAGCGGATCGGTGACGGTGGTCGATGGTGGCTAGCAATAGCGTGGACTTCTCTCCAGCTTCGCGAAGGAGTGGCAGCAAGAAGTTTTATGGCCACCGATGAGGGAAAGCTATGGCTCGAAACCAAGCTCGTCGGAATCACCGGAAAAGTTGTTAAGACACCTGCAAAAGAGCATTCGAACAAGGCAAAGGGGTGCCTCCGTGGCGGTGAAGAACGAGGCAGTGGACGCCGAGTATACCTTGTAGGGATTCAGAAGTGTTGATAATGTAACGAGTAACCTATTGATCCTCGATTGAACCACAAAGTCGCGATCTTCTTTTGTCTTCAATTCCACATGGTCTCTTCATGGGAACTTACCGTCAACTTTCCATGTTTCACCAGCCAAGAAGGGACAAATTCCACCACCTCTTACATTCTTTTCTTTGGCTATTTCTTATGCAGATCGTGGAAACTCAGCAACAAGACTTGAAGGTCAACTTGAGAGCGTGGACTGCAACTCGCTGGACTGGGGAGGAGGCCGCGTGGACGTTACTGGAGTTCGCTGAAAATTCGTCCGCTGAACTGCTTTGCCGGAGGGGAGTGCGACTCGGTTGGGCACGACAGAGCAAGCTGGAGAGTTGGTCGGTTCAGGCGCCCGCCAGAGGTTCACGGCCACAGGTCTGGCCGTGAGCGGAAGGTGCGGCGATGGGCAGCAGGCGGAGTGGCAGCTCAGGTCGCCGGGAGCAGGATGGGCGATGACTTGGACACGACGCGGGAATGGCGGTGCGGCGGTGAGTTGTGAGCCGGGCACGACGTGGCGGTACGGGAGCGACAGGACAGACGCGGTTGAACTGACCCGCAGTCACCTCTCCCTCTCTCATACGTTTTGCTCTCACTCACACTTGTGCTATTTGAAAATTCTAATCCGAAAATTACGAGAGCTCCCTAAATTATGAGACATAATGACATATTTAAATCGCATACCTATATTATTTGGCTAGGATTTCCTAATCCTAGTGGCTTTGGCCTAGACTTTATCATTTAATTTAATTTTAATTCCAAATGGATTGAATTAATTTGGGCTTCTCTCTAATTAAGTTTAATGGGCTAATTTAAGTTCAAATTAAGATAACTAAGGCCTTTTAGACTTGTGATTTTCGGCCCATGTCTCCTAAGTGAGCCAAGTTTCATTCGGTGCCCGAGCTCGTTTTATGTGATGGATTTTCAGCTTCCTCGCCACCACCGGTCCAATGTGGAATGCAATTAACCTATATGAACTTAGACTATATGTTATGCAATTCTAAACATGTTTGTTTAGGGGTTAAAATTAATCTCTAATTTTCAATGCAATTTAACATTAAATGATTAGTCAAAATTTAGGTGCCAACGTGTTCAAAAATAAAATATGAACAAGAGCGAGTGAGAGAAGGCGAGTCAGGAATGAGAGAGAGCGAGCCACAAGGAGAAGGGTGAGTTGCGAGCGCAAGAGAGAGTGGTAGTTTTATGAAATCGGTTGTAAATTCAGTCCGATTGGTTCTGTTCCTGGGTAGTTCTTCACCCGCAATTGGGAATTGAAACAATTTCCACTGATTCCAAAAATTTGAAACCGAGAACCAGACCGGTTCCAATAGAAACCTGGTACATGATTGGCTCTCAGAGTGGTCCGGTCTAATTCCCAGGTAGAGCCTATCCGGTTGCACAACCACAATTTTCATTACATTAGTAGTGAGTTTTCTGAAAATTACTTGACGAAACTTACTTGAACACCACACAACGAAATTTCAATTAATTTGCACTTATTTGATGGTAGGGTTCTCCTCCTTTCTTTCTAAATGAACTCCCAAATTGCTCAAGTATAATATCCATGCAAATGGGCGCTGGAGGACAGAATTTGCCATAAATCATATTTAAAAGTGGCCAGCGGCGGCATTAGCCCCCACCACTCATTACAAGCGTTCCTGCCTCGCCAATTCACCCCCTCCATTACAAGCATATCTTCAATTGTTTTTCGTTTCTGGTACGCAAGGTCCACCTGATCACTTTACATGGTTCTTGTTCATCTGTTACATCCTTAGCGTACCACACAAGAAGCAATGAATGAAAAAAATACCAACAGCATTCAGTTTATTTGATCCTTAGTTTTGTTACATTATGATAATACATATTCTCGGCCGCTAATAACTCGTGCACTCGTGATCATGATGAGGCGAGCTATGGCCTGCAGAGTCTCTACAGAAATCTAAAACTTACACTAACTTTGTCTCCTGAGAAGTTTAGTATTTAACAAGATGCCCAGTGGACAAGTATCAAATGCTGTTGGCATCTCTGCATTAGATTTTCCTTGGACTGATTAGCGAAATCTTCATCAGAGCCGAGATAATAAAACCGGCTTATCAACTGTGGACACACCCTTCTGCTGTTCGAGTATATTTCTAGGTTCTGAAAGCAAATTCAATCTTTGATTCTACCTTCATGTGCAGGAGGCAGAGGAAATCAGAAAACACACGTTCTCTGCCTTCTCATTTTCCCCTTTGGTCCGGCGAAAGGCCAGCAACCCAGGAAAGCATCGCCGTCATTATTCCTGCATAAAGATACGGATCATAAGCTTTTGCAACTGCTCCTTAAGATTATAATTTCTCACTAACATGGAAGTTTCAATCTCAAATCGAACAGACAAAAAAAAAAAAAGATCGAAAGGTTCGAACTGGTATTGTTCGGTTTGAAACATTTTCTGTTCTTTGCGTACCAAATCAGCATGTTATTTTAGGCTAACAAGTGGAAATTCTGTTTTGGGGCTCAATAAAGATACGATTTTACTTGATCCAAATGAAACCATGTGCAATTTCTCCAATAAGTATTACCTTTTCTTGCAATATGATTAGGAAATTGCCGAGTCAGCAGAAAGGTGAATATCCGAAAATCCATAAATAGGATGTCATATTGAAAATATTCGAGTTCTTACCTGCTGGAATAGCTCTTGCTCCTGCTGGTACCGCTTTCAGTTCTAACTCGATCGCGACTCCCCTGATCTTTCGCAACAGGACTCATTTTAATCCTCGACACCATGTCCAGATTCCTCTGTTCAGGCCCTTCAAACGACGTCCTTGGCGAAATCTTCGACCTGGTGTTCCGTGATGTTGCAGGTTTCTTATTCGATGCCAAGAAAGACGGGAAAAACATCTTGATCAGGAAAGTTCCGGTCTCCATGCTATTACATCTTGACACCTGATGATGCTGATGACTAGTGGTCCTCGTGACTTTCTTCCTCTTTTTCCTCTTCTGGTTTTTATTTGACTCTGCCTCAGCACTTGGAAACTCAAATTTTCTCTCTTCCTCCTCTTGATTTTCCTGCAAAGCAATCCAAAGTTTGATTATTTGTCCTCCATTAATAAAATATAATTTCCTTAATCAGCAGAACTTTTTGCCCAGATTGGTTTCAAGGCATATACAACAGATGAAGGGCACTTATAAAGCACATCGGTATCATACTCTGTTATGTCTACTATATGATTACAGAAATAAGATCAGATTTCAAGATCAAACAAGAGGCGAACCAAGCCAAACCGAACCGAACCGAATCGAGTGTACTATTACCTGAGAAGATAGCTGCTCATCCACGATATCTTTGAGGGAAAGCTCGTAACTCGACTCAGGCAAGTTCCGGATCATCTCCATCATCTCTCTTCTTCCTTCTTCGATCCTCCGAGTCCTAGACGAGGGAGAAAGACTGCTGTAGTGGTGATCTTGGGGAAGAAGCGGGGATGTGTCCACATCTTTGGCAATTTTTACCGACATGTTTTCTCGCTTCCACAGGGTTGGCGAGTCAGGATCACAGCTTCTGCTGTGGTGGTTCCTCATTTTACTCGGAACCCAGAAATCAAACTCAAGATCTCTGCTGTTCTCAAGAGTGTTGAGGGATTTGGGAGTGAAAGAGAAGATGTGGTTCTGAGCAAACATGGCTTGAGAGAGGGAGTTGTTGGAGAGCGATGTTCATGGGGCATGGGAAGCATGTGTCGTGTGTGGTGTTATAAGGTTCAAATGCAACAAAAGTCATTGCCGTCTTTGATGGGGGAGGTCAAGCGACTTGATTCAAACGAGCCCTCTTTTTTCTCCGTTTGTCCAAACTTACACATTTCAACTCGTTCGTCTTTCGACCCAAAAAAAAAAAAAACTCGTTCGTCTAACTCTTGCATGGTTAGTCCATATATTACAAGTGCAAAAGCCAAAGGTAAAAAGAAAACAAAAAAGAAAAGAAATACCCGAAACTTTATAATTAGCGATTGCATCAAAATATTATAATATCATCAAAGAACACCATGTCATCGCTTGATATGATCGATTTACCAAATGAAATTACGGAATTTGAACAGTATCAAGAAAGTAATTCTAGATGAACATGTTTTCTTTTTCCTTCTTTTTCATGCCTTTGTTTCCGAGTAAAGATCCGAAAAGAGAGACTTCAATCACTTTGCTTTTGACTGGTTAGGCAAAAGGAACCCACTATAATACTTAAATGGTCATTTCCTGCCACTAATAAAAAAAACAAAAAAAATTGGGCACATTTAGGGTTTCGTCAGAGCATGTTGTTGATTGTAAGCTATGAAGCAAAGGGGATCATTGTCAGCGTTATTGGCTTCTAGAAGTTGGAAATTTGTGCTCCCATCGAACTGGTCTTGTCTAGTTCACAAATCTTTTGGACTCTTCCTAGCTCCACACGTTTTTGCTAGGCTTCACCAGCTCACAGATGGCAAGTGCCCTCTTCCCTAAATTCGTGGGACGGAAAAATAATTGAGTACCCATCCTTATCATCATAACTAATATAGGAATAGGAATATTGGGTATCTCAGGATAACAATAAATTAAATTAAATTTAGGGAGAATTTTCTTCAACCCTCGATTTAATACACCAAGATGGATCATCTACCCTACTGTATGCCCGAAATCAAGTCCGAACAAGTAGCAAAATAGATAAATCAATGTTTGGTGCTAATTTAGTGGGTTCAACCAAAGTTATGGGAACAACTGGATTGTGTCCCTCACATAGGCTTAGCCGGTGAAATTGTTAGATATGGCTAATGATACCTGCCCAAATAGACGTGACATGGGCTAGATACGTCTAAATTGGATATATATTTGTTTTCATGATCATTATCAGATTGATTCGAAAATTACTAAACTTAAATTTACAATGCATAATTGTAAAAAGTACGACAATATTGAGAAAAATCACAGTTGCAATATGCTCATGCTTGTTTCTTGCATGAAACTATAGAGGTATGTGTATACATACATTTCACATTGCAGAGAAAAAGTGCAATAAATGAACATGGCCTTGATAAAAGAAAGTCCTCTTCATTTATCGATTCAAAATTTTTTTAATCAAATTACCCTCCAAACATCATTAGAAAAAAAAAAGGAGAGGGGAAAACAATGCTAAAATAGTCTCTCTGGAGCTTTGATCCATGCTATAACTAGGCTGACCGAGTCCCATCTTCTTTCCTGTTCTCTTGAATGTCAAATGTCAAATCCAATAGAGGAGAAACATTGACCTACGAGGAGTAAATCAGAAGTAACAGAAATTTGAGGATCGCCATGTTGAAATGAAGGAAAACATCTTCAGGACTGAGTTTTTCATGGACTTACATGGATCCCCACAACGTACGTCTTCCAGAAAGTCATATCCCATATTTTCTCTGTCAGTCGCGTCCAAACGATCACACGACACCGAATTCGGCACTTTCTTGCCAATGGGATTTTTTTGTCCTTTTTTCTCGCCGGAATTCAATACGAATTTGATTTTAAGAAAAAAAAAATACATCGATCGAACGTCACTACGTATTTACAATGTGTGCTTACAGTTATAGTTGCTCATGAGTCATGACTGTATCTACGGCGTACCGTTTATGACCTAAATGGGATAGAGTAGTTCGAGAATATCATTCTCCCTCCCTTACCTACTCGGTGGATATTGGGTCTGCCCGCACACGACCAATGACCATTGCTACTCAACATGAACGACCATCATCACCCCATGCCGGCTCACCGTTATTGGCTCACCATCCTAGTGACCCCCTGCGTACAAGGCGATCGGGCGGCTACCTTCCATGAGCAATCACTAGCCACGGTGGTGGTCTTGGTAGAGGGAGAAAGAATAGATACGACGACAGAGCATTTTGGATGTTGTCATTCCTTTATCATTCTAGTATGAAACCAAGTTAAATAGTACCTTATAGCATTACTAACACCAAATATTTATGCTATTGCAGGCTCATTTCCAATATGTAACCAAAGGCACCATAAGGGTTATAGATCGTACAAATCATAATAAAGTGCATATAAATAGCAAGATCAAATGGTTGTGGACGGCCATGAAAGATGTAATTATTTGAATTTTGAAATTGAAACCCAAGATTCTCATGACATCCACGGGATCTTTTAATAAGGATTTGTCTTGACCACAAACATAAGAAAGAGACATATCACCTATTAAAATCTAGCTCCATTATTGCGAAGACTAATTTAACTTGATAATCTTCTTAGATCAGTATATCAAATTCACAGTACTCAAGTGCGACACATCACTTATTAAGAAAATTAAGGATTGACCTTGCAGACAATAAGTGTTGTCCTAGGATTCTTCCAACCAAAAAACATTATATACAGGTATACATCTTCTCACAAAAATTCCATAAATTCATGAGCTAAAGCCAATGATATTTTATCTTACATTTGTAGTTTTCAGTTGATGATGGTAATTTCCCAAATGTGTTAGTAAATTATATTATTTCACATGCTAGGAGATTACCCTTAAAAAATCGTCACCTCTACAGCTGTGTGTTTCTTACATCAAAAAGAGAGTTCAATTGTCAAAACAGAAAAAGTAGTTCGGATGCAATGGAAGCAACTCATGCATGGCATAAGTAGGGGCCAAAAAAAAAATCAGGGATGTTGGATCAACTGCATCAGGGATAGTACTTCTAATTGCCTCGATCAACTGATGCAATGGCACTCGCACAATGCTTTGCATACAAAATTGTTTTACATCTTCTGTTAACATATTCATCTCTGCTTAGAATGATTCAAAATTCCACTCCGGTTTTTTTTATGTAGTTATGTCAAGATGTAGAAGAAATACCATGAGTTGTACGTCTACAGTCAAATCCTGAGGTAATTTCTATTGTTGGAAGCAGACCAACACCACAAATACAGGTCGTTCCTAACCAATCCCACAGAAAAATGATGAAACCATCAGCTACAACTATAAGAATCATAGGCCACAACCTCTTTTGACCATGCACATACTTTCCTGAATTCTTGAAGAACAATAAACACTCACTGAGAACGAAACAAAGAATGGAACTCCATCCCAGATCTGTACAAGTTAGACCTTTCGTCACCACTTTGTGGAAAATCGTTGGCTCTAAACTGCTTCCTTGCTGAAGCAGAAGCCTGACAAGAAGTATGGAGCTTCGAGCTGTATATTGTTCTGAGAGAAGTTCCAGGACATGCCCTGGTCAGGGACATCATGTTTAACTTGAGGGAAAACTTCCACATTCATGGACATAACCATTTCAAAAAAAAAAAAAAAAACGATCTGATCATGCTTTAGCATCCAAAAGAACAAAAAATGGCAAGGTAGAGGGGATCCATTTTTCAAGCAACAATGAGGTCAGAATCTGAAAATATGTACACAGAATGCCATTACCAGATAGCATCCAAGCAATCTCCACCAACCTCACGCAAAACCTCCAGGTACAATGAGAGGCTTTCATGATGCCCGATTTTCGGTGGACCATGAATCCTTCCTGAAACTTTATAATATCTTTAACATGAGGTTCTGTAGTAAGGTATAAATTGTTCATTAGTAGAAGAGCTATCGCCTGGGAGCTGTAGCCTTCTATTTTTCTCCAGCATCTTTCATCTAAACACTTCTTATTCATTACCCACCATCATTATCATCATCTAAGATGAGCCTTAAGTTGGGTTCAGGAACATACCCGGCTTCCTTCATATGATATGCTAGTTTCCCAAGCACTTTGTATATGTCTCCTATCTGATAGTGGAATTGGTCCTTTGCTGGAAATTTGTGCATTTCATTCTTTACCTCAATCCAACTGTTTGCCACATCTTTGGTCAAATCTCTCTCCTCCATTTGCTTCCTTACTCCGCAGGAATCATCCCATCTTTTAGTTGCAGCATATATGCTTGATAACATCACATACCTCGCAGCATTTCGGGGTTCCAAATTCAATAGAGCATCCACAGCTTTTCGGGCAATAACTAGATTACCATGGACTTTGCATGCACCCAAAAGTGCACCCCACATTCCAACATGGTTTGATTTGTTCGAGACACTCTCTACTAACTCCATGGCTTCCTCAAGTCTGTTTTTCCTCCCGAGCAGATCAACCAAAATAGCGTAGTGATCGGATCTTGGTTGAAGGCTGTAATCCTTTTCCATTATATTGAAAATCCAAAGCGCTTCAACATCTAGACCTGTGTGGCTGCAAGCAGATAGAGCACCAAGAAATGTGACATGGTTGGGTCTTACATTTGTCTCCAGCATCGTCTTGAGAAAAACAAGTGATTCATGCCCTAGACCGTTTTGCGCAAACCCAGTTATCATCGAGTTCCATGATACAATATCCCTTTCCGGCATCCTCAAGAATAAGATCTCAGCTGATCTCATGTCGCCACACTTGCAATACATGTCAATTAGAGCATTCCATATAAATATATTATCCAAATCTCTATTAAAGCAGGTCCTAATGATGCAACCATGAATCTGTTTGCCTCTTTCAGCAAGTGCTCGATCAGCACAAGCGCATAGAACACTGACAAAAGTATGAGGACTTGGCTGTATTCCTTCCTCATGCATTTGAACAAAAAGGTCCAAAGCTTCAGCACCACATCCATTCTGCACAAAGCCTGCGATCAGTGCAGTCCAAGAGACTGTGTTCTTTGCTGGCATATTGTTGAATATTGCACAAGCATCATCTAAGTTATGAGCCCGCATATAAGCAACAACCAGGGAAGTCCACGACACAATATCCTTTTCAGGCATAACGTCGAACAAGGTACGGCATATATCAGCTCCACCACATTTACCATAAGCATCAATGAGGGAATTGTAAGTTATCTTAGTAAATTCCAAGCCCATTATGATGGCAACCCCATGAACCTGGCGCAAGAACGTAAATGCACCCAAGTGAGCACAGGCACCCACAACACCCACAAAAGTAAATTCATCCATGAACGGACAATCATATTCCTTTTGCATCTCCATGAAGATACTCAGAGACTCCACATAAAACCCATGACGGGACAACCCAGAAATCAATGAATTATAAGAGACAAGAGCCCTCTGCGGCATTTCATCGAACAAGCCGAGCGCTTTCTTGAAATCGCCAATCCAGGCATACGCAGATACGATGGTGTTCCAAGAGTAACCGTTCTTCGTATCAAGATCATCAAAAGCCTTGTGGGCGCTTCGGATGGAAGAGCATTTGGAGTACATACCAATTAGATGGTTGACGATGAAAGGGTCGCTGGTGAGTGCGGTCTTGATGAGGTGGGAGTGGAGGGTCATGCCGAGCTTCAAGTGTTTCTTGGCGACGCATCTTGTGATGAGAGAGACGTAGCTATCGATGGTTGGGACGACATCGCTGAAGAACATGGCAATGCACCAGTCGTCCCTCCCATGAAAATGGGGCGCTCTGCATTTTATCACTTAGCATCCAGCGCGCGAAGTGACATTGTAAAGAAATGGCGAAAATAAATTGATTTAACGCATGTTTGTTTGGACTTTAAAAAGTTTTTTTTTTTGGGTAAAGATGTTTGGACTTTAAAAAAAGTTAATAGTAATTTTTTTTTACTTTTTTTGTTAATATTAAAATTACTGTTCAAATTTCGGAAAATTATCAAAAAATTATTTGCGAATCTATGTGTCTTCGCTTAAGGAGTTTTAGATATAAAAATTGGGAGAATAACATAAATAATCTTCAAATTTTAATTATATATGCAACGTTGTCCCTGAATTTTTAATTTGTTTAATGTGATCTTTAAACTTTGGCCAAATGTGTTATGTCGTTTTTAAACTTTCAATTTGTTTAATGTGGTCTATGAACTATTAATAAATAGTCAATTTAATCCTTAAACTATATGGAAATGACCGATTTAGTCTAAGGACTAAATTCAACATTTATCAATATTTGGAGACTACATTGAACAAATTGAAAATCTAAGGATGACATAACACATTGGGCCAAAATTCACGGACCATTTGTGATAAATGCACCATAAGTCTTAAAAATTGTTATAAAAGTGTAATCGAATCTTAAGATTTCAAATTTTAAAATTTATCAAACTGGTGCAGTCGAGTCCTATTATTAACTCTATCTGAGTGCACTAATGGAAAAGGCTGGCCTAACTATTTTTTTCGAAGATAGGGGCATTACTATGGTTTCCGTGTCCGACATTTTAAGAAAAATTATAAAAAAAATTAAAAGGAAAAAATTGATTTCGAGATTTCTAAAAATAAAAATCTGAAAAAAAAGTAAAAATTTGGCAAAAAGAGGAAGAGTCAAACAGTGGGGAACAACAAGGATAGAGCTTCGGTTGAGGTGGTGCGACGTGGCTGCCGCTGTCGCACCGCGAGGAACTAGTGTGCCTCAATAGACTTGGGCAAAGTTAGCTTGACCCTCGCTACTGCCTTCGTATGCTAAGAAAGAAACAAAGTGAGTGAGTGTGCATGCACGCGTGCAATGAGTGGGTGATTTTAAAAAGTTATGGTACAAGCGATTAATAGAAAAGTTATATGATATTCAAGTGATGAAAAAAAAAAAGTTACGGCAATTAAATAAGCGCCGAACAAAAATTATGGCACTCAAGTATAGCATTTGTGATATTATTTTTCCGAACTTTTGAAGTTTGAAACCTAACTTTAGTCTTACAAACTCATGTGAATAACTCTGACATAATCCATCTCAGTTACTTAAAATATATGAATCCTACATTTTTAGGTTTAATACAAGTAAAATTTGAATGGGCCTGGGGGTTCGCCTACAAGAAGGGTTTCACCGTCATTAAAAGACTATCAATAAGTATAATTTGAATGATTTCTAAACTAATAACCTGCATGAAAATCTCTTGCACTCTCGCCTTTCGTGCCAAGGAATCTTTGGACTAGGGGAAATTTCACAGTAACTCAACTCGATTACCTCAAAAGTCAAAAGCAACGCGTATTCACTTTTTCACGGTCGGATTGACGTGTACCTGCAACTAGCAAGTCCTCACCTTCTTGGAAGAGCATGGCGAAGGAGGGTGAATTAACTGTCTAATAAACATATGACTAGCCGAAAGGTAGAACCCCAAACTAGTCAATCCGTCGACTATCACATATTATCTAACTCGGTAATTTAATAATAAAATTTAATCGAAACTAATGAAGGATAAATTTATTACAGGTATACCAGTTTATGGCTTTTTCATGGTCAAAAAATTAATTTGGTATAAATTTACCACATGTGTACTAATTTAAGGTTTTTTATGATATTAATTCAAACTTTTTTGGAGCTTTTACACCTCTCTAGCCGAATGCAACTTTTGGAGGCCGAAGCCTAACTATTGTCCTATAAATTTACTGTGAATAAGTTCTAACATAGTCCATCTCAAACAATTAATATGCATGGGTTCTATATTTGTAGGTTTAGTTTACGTAATAATTAAACGGTCGTGGGGCCACACCTACAAAAGAAGGGTTTCATCGTCATTACAAGATTATCAATTAATATAATCAATTAGTTTCTAAACTAATAGGGTTAATACTACGAAAAATTTTAAATCAGTATATCTGTGATAAATTTATCCTCTGTTAGTTTTCGTTAAATTTTACCGTCATATTTTTGAGTTAGATGACAAGTGATAATTAACGAGCATATCGGTTTAGGATTTTACCTTCCGTTTGTTACAGATATACTAGCTTATAATTTTTCGTGGTATTAATTCAATTTAATGGAATATAAATTTGTCATATATATACCAGTTTATGATTTTTGGTAGTTAAAAAATTAATTTGAGGTAAATTTATTATAAATGTATCAGTTTAAAATTTTTCGTGATCAAAATATTAATTTATAATTAATTTATAATGAATATATAAATTTATGGTTTTTCCTGGTATTCACCCAAACTAATAACATACACGAAGATCTCTCGTCTTCTTGAACTCTGGCCTTTTGTGCCAAAGAATCTCTGGACTTCGAGGAAATTTCAGCCTTAACTCAACTCGAACACCTCAAACGTCAGAAAAGAAAACGGGTATCATCCACTCATTCACGCGTATCTAGCAAGTCCTCACCTTCCTGGAAGAGCATGGCGAGCGAGGGTGAGCAGAGACTATCCAGGGCAAAGTCTTTCTTCAGCTGAGCTCCAAGCCAGGAACGCTTCATTCTGGGCGTGATCTTCATCTGCTTCTCAGCGTCTGATCCGGATTCTTCATCTTCACTCCTCCATCTCCGGTAATTCCCTCTTGTTTATTGCCTCTTTTCATTAATTTGATGGAAACAATAGAGGGACTCTCAGATCAGTATCAGTTCTTTCCATAGTTGACTCCAGGATCGACCACTCTGCAATTTGTATCTAACACTAATAGTTTTGGCCTAGCTCTAGTCGCGCGCTAAACCCTGCTCACCTGCTTCCATCTATGCACCAGTCAGGCCTCAGATCTTGAAACACAAAATCACTCAGATGCATCACCTGGTTGATAAATCTCAGAGATTTCTGCAATTAGGGATCAAACTTACGCTCTTTAGGAGCAGGGCCGACGCTAAAAGCTGACTTTGTTTGAGTAGAATCGGTTGATTTCATTTGTTTAACAGTAGAGGCAAATTAGCACATTATTGTCTGGTAAATTCACAGTAAGAACATTCTTAGACAGAAAATTGATACCCTCAACTCTCAATTTAACGGTAGATACGGACTGAATAGACTATAATGTTGCACTCTGTGGTGAACCGGAACTCTCAGCTTTTGTAAAATGCAGCTCTCATCCCTACACTCCTGTGTGTTGCAACTTATTTACTGGAAAAACAGTTATAGCATTCATGCCTTCTTTTTCCGTTGAAATTTTATTAACTCCATAATTGATTAGAAATCTACTCCTCTTTTTCTGATATGCTCCTAATTTCTGGCAGATGTGAATGATAGCTTCATGCCTAACTAATGCTCGCCTGTTGACCCTTTATCTGTTTGTTAATAACCTAAGAGATGGCTGTGATTAGCGATTGGTTTATGCTTTTAAGAAAATAGTCCAATGATGAGGGTTGAGTTAGCTTCAGATTAATTTCTTGATTTCATTTTTCTAACGAGATAGTCATTGGGGAGTGTGATTCTTCGCCAGCATCCGTTAAGGTCAAGGGAGCAACTAATTGAGTGCTGTGGAATGTCTTTGTCAAATCTAATTTGTTACAGCTAAAAGAGGAAGGTTCCATCATAATTTCTTATCAGACAATAAGAAAATTAGTCAACCTACAAGCAACAGCAGGCACTTATGTGCAGAGGACATTCAGTGTCACCTTTCAAGAGAAATTTTATCACCTAAAGTAAGAGTTTAACACAAAAATAGGTTGACAGTGATTTACCTTCTCGAAATATTATTCTCTCGAATCTATTTTGGGTGTGAATCCAAACCCATAATTCCGCAATGCTTTAGAAATTTCTTCCTTCAGAATTGAGATGGGTCCACTTCTCTACCATATTGTTTCTAAAACAACCAGACATATCTTGAGTCTAGTGCAATGCCCCAGAAGGAGCACGTGCATTTGCCGTCTTCATTTCTTTCTAGAATGACTAGAAACAGAAGAGTTTCTGAGAGAAATCATGATAGTCATCACTCCACTTTCATAGTAAAGGTTTTTCACGTGGAACATCAGGTCATTGCAAGTCCTTTGAAAATTCAGGAAATGGAGAAGCCAACAGAATCTGATTATGAAGTATTCTTGAGCTTCAGAGGATCGGACACTCGCCGTGACATCGCTGATTACCTCTACAACAGCCTCATTCGTGCCGGAATACGGGCATATAGAGATAATGAAGAGCTTCCCATTGGGGAAGAGATTGGCCTGGAGCTTGTCCAAGCGATTAAGCAGTCGGAAATCTCGATTCCTATCTTATCTAAAGGATATGCTGCCAGTCCATGGTGCCTCATGGAGTTGGTCCAGATGGTGGAGTGCAAGGAAAACTGGGGACGTAAGATCATGCCAGTTTTCTATGACGTAGCACCATCCGATGTTCTTCGCCAAACTGGAAGCTACGACGAGGCCATTAACTTACACATAAATAAGCGGCGGTACGCTGATGAGACTATTCAGAACTGGAAGGCAGCTCTCAGCAAGGTTGGAGCGTTAAAAGGATGGGAACTCAAAGAGAGGTACTTGAATTTATTGTTGTTCATGAATTGTTTGTAGCTTAGATATTATTCTGTTCATCTCAATTTGACAGTGTGGTCCTTTTGCCTTCAACACTATCAGAGGCAAAGGTGAGTTCACAGAAGAAGTTGTTCGGACGCTGTTGATTGAGTTGAAAAAGAACTACTTGGCAGTATCTGATTACTTGGTTGAAATGGATGATCACGTCGACAAAATCATGGAAGTGATAGGTGAACAGAACACTGAAACAAAGATCGTTGGTATTTATGGAATGGGAGGTGTCGGAAAGACAACTCTCGCCACAATCATCTATAATAAACTGTCGGCCAATTCCACTGACTGTTGCTTCCTATCTAACTTCAAAGACACAAAGATTGAGATTTTGCAGAATCAACTCATCTCCGGTATCCTAAAAGAGACATGTTTGCCCATCCATAATAGCACAGAAGGGATTACTGAGATCGAGAAGAGGTTATCCTCTAGGAAGGTCATACTTCTACTTGATGATGTCGTCCAAAAGACTCAGCTGGATGCTCTTGTGGGGATGGGCAAATGCTGGTTCGACAGAGGAAGTAAGGTTATTATTACCACAAGAAACAAGGAAGTTCTCAAGGATGTTGATTTGAAGCACGAACTTACCGAAATGGATTTTGATCATTCACTTCAACTGTTTAGCAGACATGCCTTTAGAAGAGATCATCCTCCAGCAGAATACATCCCCCTCCCAGAAAAAGCGGTAAAACTCTGCAATTGTCTTCCATTGGCTCTTGAGATCATAGGTTCATTTTTAGCTGGAAAAGACAGAAAGTTTTGGGTGACCACATTGGAGAAGCTGGAAACTATTCCTGATGAAAATGTTGAAGAAAAGTTGAGCATCAGTATCGAGGCATTACAACCACATGCGAAGGAAATATTTCTTGATGTTTGTTGCTTCTTCGTTGGGTTTGATTGGAGAATTGTGAGGCACATGTGGAAAAATTGCGGGTTTTTCCCTGACTATTATCTTGATGTCCTCCAACAGATGTCGTTAATAAAGATTACAGAACGTGATGAATTGTGGGTGCATGATTTGCTAAGAGACATCGGGCAACATTTTGTTCGTCGGAGTGGTAATTTTAAACCAGAGAAGCAAAGTCGGGTGTGGGATCACGAGCAAGCAAATGATGTTCTTATAGCCAAGGTAAAGTGTATGCAATGTCATTCCTCTTCAAGAGACGAGTTATGCACGTTGACTTTGCTTATTTGCTTCTATCTGAACCGAGTCATTACTTGTCTGCTTACTATGATGACATGCTCATCTGTGAATCAATTCTAAATTAATTTGAAAGTATAAGTAAAATGTACATTCCTGAAGTATGTTCAACTCGAATCCCTTCAATAGGCAATTATGTGATCGCTAGCTTCTGTTTTCCTTGTTTGCTTTGGCAGGGAACAGAAAACGTTGAAGCACTACGTCTCAAGTTTGGTCATCAATCTCAACACTTCTTTAAGAAGGAAGAACTTGAAAGCCTATCAAATTTAAGGTTCCTTCAAGTGGATTGTATAGACTTGGAAACGAACAATGTCCACCATTTTTCTTTAACTAACTGGTTCCGGAAGAATCTATGCATCCTTCCAAAGTCGAGATGGCTCTCATGGCATAACTTTGTTCAGCATTTTCCTTCAACCAAGTGTTTCCAGAAAAATCTGGTCATCCTTCCGGAGTTGAGATTTCTCTCATGGCATGAGTTTCCCATCTTTTTCCGATTGACCGCATTTTCCCTTACAAAGCTAGTGATTCTTGATCTATCATGGAGTGAAATTACACATTATTGGGAGGGATGGAACCAACTCAAGGTATGGTATTATTTCAACATGAATTTGCTATATTAACTTTGTTGTCCTATATCTCAAAGTGATCTGGAATTAACCTGTTCTCTTCATTACAGATGGTAAAGAATTTGAAGGTTCTAAATTTGACTGCATGCAGAAAATTGCGTAGAACTCCTAACTTTTCTGCTCTTGCAAATTTGGAGCAACTGATTCTTCAAAGGTGCGGGGGACTGGTTTGAGTTGATAAGTCTATTGGTAAGTTAAAGCATTTAGAGTTCTTAAATTTGGAAGGTTGTTATAATCTGCGGAAATTGCCGGACGAGATGGGGAAACTGGAAGCCTTAACAAAACTGATTGTTGATGGGACCCCTATTACCAAAATTCCCGAATGGAAAGGAATGAAGAAATTGGAAACTCTCAGTGCAGTTGGATGTGAATCACTGAGTATGTGCAATTTTACTGGTTGCTTAACATCACTATCCAATCTTAGGTTGAGAGCTACAAAAATTACTGAACTTCCATTTGGAAATTTTGGATCTCTTGTTGAGTTGAATATTTCTAAATCAAGAATTCGAGAATTACCCAATTCAATTGGGAAAATGAAGAATTTGAGAGCACTAAGGATGTCTCGCACCTGGTTAAGAAAGCTACCTAGCGCCCTTGGAATGTTGGAGCAGCTTGAAGAGATAGATGCTGATGGCTGTGTCTTTTTGGAGGAACTTCCAAGTGAGATTGGAAGACTGTCATTTCTGAGGATCTTGAGATTATCAGATACAAGAATTTCCGAAGTACCTGAGCTTCCTGAAAGTTTGACCAATCTATTCCTTACAGTTATGGCTCCAAGCCTCCAGTGGATCTTGAGGTTAAGAAAGCTAGAGTCCTTGGAGTTGTATTGTTATGGGAGTGCTTCCCAACTACCTTCAGATTTTAATCTCCTTTCTAAGCTCAGGGAGCTGATGCTCAAAGTAGATAACCTAGAATGCCTACCTAGGCTTCCCCAGAATTTGTCACGCCTCCGTATTTATGGGCGCAGGATAATGGAAAAGTCGATAGATCTTTCATATTTGGAAAAGCTATCAAAATTGCATATCTGTAATTGTGAACAGCTAATTGAGATTCAAGGTCTCGAACGTTTGAAAAACTTGAAACGGCTTCGACTTTATGATCTTCCATCGCTGGTGAAGTTGCCTGACCTGACCGGCTTGAAGAAGCTCACGGCGCTTTCGATAGCAAAGTGTCCTATGCTGGTTGAGGTTCGAGGTCAGCTAGAATCGTTGGAGAGGCTTTCTATAGAGTCCTGTGAAGCTCTCGAAAAATGTCCTGATTCATTCAGGGTGGAGCTTATAGATATACGAGGCTGTTGGAAGCTAAAAGAGATTCAAGGCGCGGGAGATTCGAAGAACTTGTGTTGCTTGACTCTAATGGATCTTCCGTTGCTAGAGAAGTTGCCCGACCTGACCAACTCCAAGAAGCTCGAGAAACTTAAGCTAAGATGCTGTCCTCGTGTGGTTGAAATTCCAGGTAGGCTAGAATCATTGGAGAGGCTTAAATTATATCGCTGCGGGTCTTTGCGAAAGTTATCTCATCCTTCAAGCGTCAAGAAGCTAAAGATCTTATCAGTATATGACTGTAAAAGGTTCGAGCAGACTCTGGAATACGATGAGTACAGAGATTTGAAAAAAGTAACGAGGAGACTCAAGATGGGTATAGAGATTCGAAGATTATAATCATCGGTACGCTTGAGCGCATCGATTAATTGCCACGTGTGTGCAGGTGAGACCCACTCTGCAGATATTTTGACTTTCTTCTCTCCTCTTTTGTCTTTGCTCTTCTTCTCCAGTTGCGCTCTCTCTATCTCTCTCTCGTCTCTCACTTTCTTTTCTTCTTCTTCTTCTTCCTCCATCATCAGTGACGATCCGAGCGAAAAAGCTCGCCGAGAACCAGCAGCGACGGACTCCGGCCGTCGAGGAACACGACTGCGACCCCGAGCGGAAGCACGAGATGCGACCCCACCTGGCGGAGATCTTCCTCCGGGACAGCGACCCGCCCACGTCTTCCTGCTCGTCCATCTGTTCCCGCGAGGGGTTCAATAGATTGTCCAAGAAGTCTTCCTTTCGGCATTTTGGGTTGCAGCTGAGCTGACTGAGGCCGAGAAGCGTTCTTCCTCCTTCGCTGCATCTTTATTTGGTTTTCTGCATTTCATTCAGACCCGGCAGCTGTCTAATTTGATTCTCTTCATCTTCACCCATTCCTTTTCCGGTGATTTCTCTCTACGTTGTTTCTGTCTTCCATAATTTGGGTCTGCTTGCGAATTCTGATGCAACTAGTGATACATTAGGACAAAGATTTAAAATTGAATTGAGTTTTCGTTTCAGTCATGACTTATCATTTATATATATACTTTGGAAACAGCCTTTCAGTGAACTCACTCCTGAGCTGACGACTCAATTGATTTCTTCCATCTGCATCTAATCTTTATTAGCTTTAAGCCTTAACCAACTCCTACGCAATTTTTCACTTCTGCACCGATTAGGGGAAGATCGATTTTCGCTCTTTAGGAACTAGTGCAAACCTTTCAGGTGGAATAGTTTGAGGGGGATTAGCTGATTTCATTTGTCTTATGCAATATAGTCGACGGGGACTCGATTCTTCTTCTGAGCTTATCAAGGTCCTGCTAAAAGCAAAATATTGGCCTCGAAGGCATGAAACCTTACTATAATCGATTGGTTCCGCAATTTCTTTCTTCTTTTTTTGGTCTGTTGCGGTCCTACTTCTTCTAAAATTTTAGTGGGTGTACTTAGTGATTAATCTCGTCATGGAAGAAATTCATCAAGGATTCAAGATGACTTGCTCCAGAATTCATTCGTAGAGATTAAAGTTCTTGAGACAGTACCCTGACAATGACTTGCATTCAGTGTCGGGAATTCAATTAGACATCAGCAATCACATTCACGAAATTGTTGTTGATTTCCCATGAAAATTTCCACATTGAAGAAATGAAGAAATAGGGGCAAAACATTGTGTCTAGCATAAACATAACGCTCCCTAGTTAATGATCATGTGCAATGATCACAAAGGTTCTCCCGTTTTGACAACATAAAACAGATTTCAACTGTCGCTTCTGAGTGAATTCATGACTGCGTTTCAAGTTTTACCATTTGAAATTTTAGGGTGGGATTGCCAGCAAAATTGGAATTGTTAGGTAAAAATATGGCTGGTTACTTGCATGTTGGGTAAACCAGTAGTAAATTACCAAAACTATCAGAAATTTATCAATTCCCCACTAAATTGGTAAATTACCGACTCTTCTAAGTGAATTTTTAACACCATCAGAAATTTTCTAGTATTTGAATGAAGTAATAAATTATCAACTCATTTGAAATTTTACTAGTGTCGTAAGTAATTTAACAACACTACTTTTGAAAGCAGCATACAACACTCCATTGTACTGTGCTCTTAAGCATGCTTGTTCCCAATATTAAGTAAATTACCAACTCCATTGAAATTCTACAGGTGTTGTTAGCAATATACCAACACTATTGTTAAATTCCTCAGTATGTATACAAGGTTCTGGAAATAAACGGATACTTTCTTGTTTAAGACATGTCCGTAGAGGGTCAAGAGGGCATAGAAGTCCTAGATTCATATATGAAAAGATATGGCTTCTGTAGCCTAATATGATTTGAGTAGCTTGTTATGTTATGAATTTGAGGCTCAAGATCGAGAAACGAAAGAAAATTAAATGAATGTGAACCTCGATGAAAATGAGTATGAGATGGCCATCATCATGCAGTTTTGCAGTGGAGTATTTATCATTGATGTAAAGGACACTCATGACGGATGGCCGAGGCGTGGCAAAGATGTGTTTATGATTTTGTCCGCTAAAATTGGAGGTGCTGATGGCTCGTAGATGAGTCAAGGCTAGTGATGAGTAGGGAATGAATACTCATCGGCGTATATTGGTAAGCTACTATGAGATATTTGCGCATCATGAGATTGATATGTTTATTTGTGTGCATTTGAATGTTAAATTGAATGTTATCTCATTACATCTATTTTAGTCGTTGCTCACATGACAATGCAAGGATTACATTATCTTAAGCGAACTTAAATAATATATTGGTTCCTTATTGACAATGATATGTGACAATTACTCGCTAATAGTTACTATGCTGTTGTACTCTCAAGTCGAGTGTTAAGTAGAACTCCTACTTTAGACCTAGAGCTCTCCTTATCTTACAAATTAGTTGGGTTCTGAGTTCAAGGACATTTAGATTAGCATTTTTGTAGATAGCTTTAAGGACAAGATCAGAGTGGGCATGTATAGTCCTAAAAAAATTATAAATATTATTTAATGTGAAATTATTTACCCATTCAAGATTCAAATTGTATTTAGAAATTCACGTTTTAACAAGAAAATTATCCAGAAAGTCCTCAAATTATTATACAGCAGTCAATTTAGTTCTAAACCTTTCAATTATATCAATTTAGTTATACATCTTTCGACGATTTGCCAATATAGTCATTTCGGCCAATTTTGACTGCAAATCGTTGAAATGGTAGTCCAGTTAGCTCTGACTATTCTATGTATCGAATCATGCTAGGAGATAAAAACATCAATAGACCTTTCAATTTCGAATGCGCTGTCAGATTTGGAGGTTGCTCCTTGCCCTAAAGTGAGAGAGTTCCGAGGCCTCCAAGGTTTGGAGAACCTGAGAGCATTAAAGCTTGAAGAAGTTCCATCTTTGAACAAATTGCCCTGACCTGACCAACCTGAACAAGCTCCAGAAACTTTGCCTGCGGTACTGTCCTAGATTGGTGGAGTCCAAGGCAGACGAGAATCGTCGGAGACACTTGGGATCGGTTCCTGTAAATCAATGGGAAAGTTCCCTGATCCATCAAGCTTCAAGAAGCTAAAATCTTTGTATATACACAAAGGGCGAGAAGCTAGAAGATTCTCTGGTTTCTGATGATCAGTGGAGAACTTCGAAAGAAGACACGAAGTCTAATCTTGCGGAATCCGACTTGTCTGAGTATTTTTCTTCAGATTGTTTTTGCTCTCCTGGACTTTTGAGTACGGTGGACGGAAGAATGTAAGCCTTAGTTGCGTACATTATTTCAGTGGTTGGGCGGCATCTAAAAAGCTCTAAATATTGCAAGCTCCTTCTACTCGTAATAATCCATATGATACAAACATTTCTTCTCTCATTATAAGATTTCTTTCTGTCGTGGATCTTCTGTTCCTACCATTGTCTCATGTACGGACTCTCAATATTTCGGATGTTAATCTTCTTCTCTCTCTGCAGTTCCTATTCTTTCCTGTAGCGGTTGAGAGAGAGTGAAAGGGTATAAGAATTGATTGCGGATTTCCAGACCACAGAAAGAAACTAGAAAGTCCAAAGAACACAAACTTTCGACTGATAAAAATGAAGGGACGTTCAATAACTAAACTTTGCACTAGCTCCGTTTTTTAATCGTTCGCCTTAAATTTAGTTTGTCTCAATTGGTTGTATCTAAGAACATGTATTCCACATAGTACATTTCGACATGGCAGCAACATGGCCCTCAATTCTATATCAGGCGAAATACAAGCATTATCTCAATTTAATTGAGCTGATAGAAATTCTTGAATCGAAATAGAAAAAATAAGCAATTTCGATGCGGGAGATTGTCGACTATTGTTAATGCTTGCAGGTTTGCCATCACCGGAGAAGTGGTCCTCTACTTCTCCCGCGGAGTTGCCCTAAACCGGTTGAGATTCGAGGCAGAGTAGAACAATTGGAGATGCATCCCATTGACTGGCTCGGAGAAAGCTACCCAACCTTCAAGAAGCCAACTTGTATGATCAGGAACAATTTTTGAGAAGTTAAAAGATTGAGATTCAGGTTGAGGAGTGCTGGGGCCGTGCTGAGAACTGAATATTATTTTGAATTAGATGGTAAATTCAACTTGTTTTTATGGGAAGAAAAGTTCAAAAGCGAGTCAGGCTCCCGATCAGCCCGGTTTGCACCGAATTACTTCTGGACGGGCCATTTCATATCGTCTCGAGCCGAGCCCAGGTTGGAGGCTCAGAATTTGTTGCTTAAAATCTTCGGGCCGGGCTTGATCTTCGGTCGAAGCCCTATCTATTAGTATAAGAACATTTAATTAATGTATCAATGTTTGTAATGACTAACCCCTAAGTGATGAGTAATTTTCAGAGTTTTAACGAACTCATCAACAAATCAGGGACAGGTAGCTTTTGCGAATGAAGAACAACCAACCATCTAAGTAAATTTTTTTGCTTGGTCATCGGTGATGCAGTAAAAGCTGTCTATTTTTTTTGGCATGTTCCGTGTTCCGCCCTCCTTCACGGCTGCACAGCAAAGGCCGAGTCTTGATCGTGTGCGCGTTGGGACAAAACTAAAAAAAGAGCCGTGTATACCTCCAGTAAAGTGAAGAGGAAGCTTCCTTTTTGGAGTCATTAACCGAGAGAGTGACAGTAGTCATTGACCCGAACAGAAGTCATCAGAGCATTGTTTTCATACCTTAGAGGGTGTACCGAGGTTGGTAGTAGCTTCCAGAGTTTCCATCTTCTGCAATCCAGTGGAGAGGTGAAGACAGACAACGGGATCACGGATGCTGATGGCGATTCTGCTGCTGCTGGCGTACTGATATATCATCTCAAACGCAGGAAGTTGTGAAGTCATGTCGACATGTTACGAAGTGTTCTTGAGCTTTAGAGGACCAGATACGCGCTCGGACATTGCTGATATCCTGTATACCGGTCTCATTGATGCTGGAATTCGAGCATACAGAGACGATGAAGAGCTTCGTACCGGGGAAGAGATCGGTCCAATGCTTCTCCAAGCGATTGAGCAGTCGAAAATCTCGATGCCCATCTTCTCTAAAGGTTATGCCGACAGCAAGTGGTGTCTTATGGAATTGGTGCAGATGGTGGAGTGCAAGAGAGCTACGGGGCAGAAGATCATGCCCATTTTCTTCGACGTGAGGCCATCTGAGGTTCGAAACCAAACTGGGGATTATGGGGTAGCCTTTGCTTCGCACGTGAAGAAGGAGCAGTTTGATGAAAACACCCTCCATGGTTGGAAAGCTGCCCTCAATGAGGTTGGAGCATTAAAGGGATGGGATTTCCAAAGCAATCCGAACAAGTCTTATTCTTCATCATGGCGTATTATCTGTTATGCTCCAGACATGATTTTCTTTTTCTTGTTTTTTGTTTTTTGTTTTTTTGGTTTTCTTTTGTTTTTGCTTTTGTTTTGTTTTTTTAAACTCAATCTAACGTCTAGGTTCTTTTGCCTTTAATGATATCAGAGGTAAAGGTGAGTTTGCAAAAGAAGTTGTCAACAAGGTTTTGATTGAGTTGAAAAAGGCCTACTTAGAAGTATCTGATTGCTTGGTTGAAATGGACGATCATGTGTGTGAAATAATGAGAATGGTAGGCGCTGACACCAATGAAACTACGATTGTAGGAATCCACGGCATGGGTGGTGTTGGGAAGACGACGTGTGCCAACTCTCCCATCATTTTGAGGATTGTTGCTTCCTTTCCAACATCCGAGAAACTTCACAGCAGAAGGTTATTGAGTATTTGCAGAATCAGCTCATCTCTAGGCTCCTTAGAAAGAAAGGGCTAGACATCGATAATATGGATGAAGGGATTGCAATGATTAAGCAGAGGTTATCCTCTAAAAGAGTTCTACTTCTACTGGATGATGTCGACAAAAGGATTCAACTGGATGCTCTCCTGGGGAAGAGCATATGGTTTGGCAAAGGAAGCAAGCTTATCATTACAGCGAGAAACAAGGATGTTCTTTCTTTGTTCAAAGTTGATATGACTTATGAACTCCCCTGCATGGATTTTGACCATTCTCTGCAACTTTTCAGCAGAGATGCATTTAGAAGAGATTATCCTTTGGAGGAGTACCTCCCTAACTCCGTAAAGGCCGTAAAGATTAGTGGCGGTCTACCTTTGACTCTTGAGGTTATAGGTTCACTTTTATCAGGAAAAAGCGGAGCACTATGGGATATCACATTAAAGAAGCTGGAAAGAGTTATTCATGAGGATGTAAAACAGAAGTTGAAGATCAGTTTTGATGCATTAGATGATAGACAAAAGAACATATTCCTTGATATTGCCTGTTTCTTCATAGGTTGCGATAAAAGAACTGCAATCCATATGTGGGAAAGTTGCAAGCTTTTTCCCGAAGAAGCCATTGAAGTCCTCCCGCAGATGTCTTTAATAAAAATTAGAGAAGACAACTGTATCCGGATGCATGATCAGCTAAGAGACCTTGGACGTGAAATCATTCATCAAGAGTCTGCTATGAAATTAGAGAAGCAAAGCAGGGTATGGAATCATGAGGAAGCGTCTGATCTTCTCATGAGAACGAAGGTGAGAATACAAAGTCATTATTCTGGAGAGATTTCTATCTAATTAGTCGTCGATTAAAAGAACTTCTTACGTTTTATTTCTTTTCCACTCACAGTAGAGACACGTCTCCTGCAGTAATATACATATTTCTGTTAAGAATGTGAGGAAAGACAGCACCTCGAATGAATATAATTTTTCAAACAGGAACTATGTGTTGTCTAACTGCTATTTCCCTTTTTGTATGGCCAGGGAGTAGAAAATGTTGAAGCAATTTGTCTCAAGTTTGAGCATAGTTGTAAATACCGCATTACATATGAAGCATTTGCAAGTCTGTCAAACCTAAGGTTCCTGCAATTGGATGGCGGTAACTTCGATGAGACGAGCACGATCCTGCATTGTTTTGCTCCATTTAGTTCTTTTCGGTGTGATTGCGGCTGGAATGTTCTTCCAGCCAGTTTTTCCCGTAATAGTCCATCCGTCCTTCCGACGTTGAGATGGCTTTCATGGCATAACTTTCCTGCAAATTTTGAGCTGACCACTCTTTCCCTGACAAAGCTAGTGATTCTTGATCTATCAAGGAGTAAAATTACAGAAAAATGGAGTGGATGGGGCCACATCAAGGTAGGAGCCTAGGAGGTGTTTCAAAATAATTTCTATAGTCTTTTTTAACTTTGTTAATGGGATTGAAATATTGCGTATGTTCTTCCTTACAGGTGGCAAAGAATTTAAAGGTTCTAAATCTGACTGGATGCAAAAACTTAAACGGAACGCCCAATTTCTCATCTCTTGTATATTTAGAGAGATTAGTTCTTGAAGGATGTCAGAAATTGGTCCACATTGATGGATCTATCGGTGAACTTAAGCAGTTGGTTTTCTTAAACTTGAATTCCTGTGTTAAACTCAGCATGTTGCCTGACAAGCTTGGGAAACTAGAAGCTTTAACAGAAATTCTTGTGGATGGCACATCAATAAAAGAAATTCCCAAATGGAAAGGAATGAAGAAACTAGAAATTCTCAGTGCTCGTAATTGTAAATATTTGAATAATTGTAGTTCCGTAGGGAACTTGCGACCACTAGTCGAGTTGGATCTGTCCCACTCACCTATTCAAATGCTACCTTCTTCATTAGGGAACATGAAGAATTTGAAAGTACTGAGAATACGCTGTAGTCTCCTAAGAAAACTACCCAGTGCCATTGGACTGTTGGATAAGCTTGAAGAGTTAGATGCCGACTGCTGTGGATCTTTGGAAGGGGAAATTCCGAGCAGTATCGGGAGATTAAAGTTTCTAAGGGTCTTGAGACTGACATACACTAATGTTTCCGGATTCCCTAAGCTTCCTGAAAGTCTGACCAGTCTGCACTTTGGCTCTTGGTCAATGAAGACATTGCCAGATCTCTCAAACCTGTTGAACTTAAGAGATTTGCGTTTGCTTTTGTGGAGTTCTATAATGGACCCTTTGGAACTTGAGAAAGCTTCCAGTCGTTGGAGGATTGGAACTTTACACAAGCTAGAGTCCATATTTCTGGAATCTCCTTATGTGACCACCGTATCTTCAGACCTCATTCTCCTTTCTCAACTGAAGGAACTGGACCTCCAGTGCCAGAACCTCAAATCCCTCCTGTGGGTTCCTGCAAGTTTGTCACGCTTAGTTATCAAAGGTTGTTGGGAAATGAAGACATCAATAAACCTTTCAAATGCGAGGGCCCTAGCAGATTTGGAAGTTGTCAATTGTGATATACAAGGGATTCAAGGTCTTGAAGGCTTGGAGAACCTGAGATCATTGAAGCTGGTTGGAGTTCCATCACTGGAGAAATTGCCTGACCTCACTACCTTAAACAAGCTCATGAAACTTGAACTGCGTAATTGTCCTAAACTGGTTGAGATTGAAGGCAGACTAGAATTTTTGAAGATACTTCGTATTGAGTCCTGCAGATATTTGGAAAAGCTACCTGTTCCATCAAGCTTCAAGAGGCTAGAATATTTGGGGATAATTAAGTGCGAGAAGCTAAAAGATTTGCTGGGATCTGATGATTGGAGGACTTTGAGGACCCGACTTAAGTCTGAACCAGAGAAGTAAATACGTCAAGCCAAGGAATCAAAACTAGTTGGAGTGGCAGGTAAAGAGAAACGGTTTTCTAAGGTTGAGTTGAACTAGCATATTGATTAATAAAGATGTAATGATTACTGGTTTAAATTTCATGATGAATCATTCAGTTTTGAAATCTCTCTCTCTCTCTCTCTCTCTCTCTCTCTCTCTCTCTCTCTCTCTCTCTCTCTCTCTCATGTTCTTCTTCTTAATTCTCCATTCTCCATTCGTTTTTTACATACCAATTAGATGGTTGACGATGAAAGGGTCACCGGCGAGTGCGGTCTTGATGAGGTGAGAGTGGAGGGTCATGCCGAGCTTCAAGTGTTTCTTGGCGACGCATCTTGTGATGAGAGAGACGTAGCGATCGATGGTTGGGACGACATCGCTGAAGAACATGGCAATGCACCAGTCGTCCCTCCCATGAAAATGGTGCGCTCTGCATTTTATCGCTTAGCGTCCAGCGCGCGAAGTGACATTGTAAAGAAATGGCGAAAATTAATTGATTTAATGCATGTTTGTTTGGACTTTAATAGTAGTTTTTCTTTATTTTTTTGTTAAAATTAAAATTACTGTTCAAATTTCAGAAAATTATCAAAAAATTACTTGCGAATCTATGTGCCTTCGCTTAAGGAGTTTTAGATATAAAAATTGGGAGAATAACACAAATAATCTTCAAATTTTGATCTTATATGTAATGTTGTCCTTAAATTTTTAATTTGTTCAATGTACTTTTTTAAACTTTGGCCAAATGTGTTATTTTCCCGAACTTTTGAAGTTTGAAACCTAACTTTAGTCTTACAAACTCATGTGAATAACTCTGACATAATCCATTTCAGTTACTTAAAATATATGAATCCTACAGTTTTTAGGTTTAATACATGTAAAATTTGAATGGGCCTGGGGGTTCACCTACAAGAAGGGTTTCATCGTCATTAAAAGAACATCAATAAGTATAATTTGAATGATTTCTAAACTAATAACCTGCATGAAAATCTCTTGTGCTATCGCCTTTCGTGCCAAGGACTCTTTGGACCAGGGGAAATTTCACAGTAACTCAACTCGATTACCTCAAAAGTCAAAAGCAACGCGTATTCACTTTTTCACGGTCGGATTGACGTGTACCTGCAACTAGCGAGTCCTCACCTTCCTGGAAGAGCATGGCGAAGGAGGGTGAATTGACTGTCTAATAAAAAGTCTTTCTTCAGCTGAGCTCAAAGCCAGGAACGTTTCTTCTGGGGATCTGTATCTGCTTCTCAGCGTTTGATCCGGACTCTGCATCTTCACCCCTCCATCTCCGGTAATTTCCTCACATCTATTGGTTTTTTTCATTAATTTGATGGAAACAATAGAGGGACTCTCAGATCAGTATCAGTTCTTTCCATAGTTGACTCCAGGGTCGATCACTCTGCAATTTGTATCTAACACTAATAATTTTGGCCTTGCTCTGGTCACGCGCTAAACCCTGCTCACCTGCTTCCATCTATGCACCAGTCAGGCCTCAGATCTTGAAACCCAATCCCACTCAGATGCATCGGCTGGTTGATAAATCTCAGAGATTTCTGCAATTAGGGATCGAACTTACGCTCTTTAGGAACAGGGCTTAGCGCTAAAAGCTGACTTTATTTGAGTGGAATCGGTTGGTTTCATTTGTTTAACAGTAGAGGCAAATTAGCAGATTATTGTCTGGTAAATTAGCAGTAAGAACATTCTTAGACAGAAAATTGATACCCTCAACTCTCAATGTAACGGTAGATGCGGACTGAATAGACTATACTGTTGCACTCTGTGGTGAACCGGAACTCTCAGCTTTTGTAAAATGCAGCTCTCATCCCTACACTCCTGTGTGTTCCAACTTATTTACTGGAAAAACAGTTATAGCATTCACGCCTTCTTTTTCCGTTGAAATTTTATTAACTCCATAATTGATTAGAAATCCACTCCTCTTTTTCTGATATGCTGATAATTTCTGGCAGATGTGAATGATAGCTTCATGCCTGACTAATGCTCGCCTGTTGACCCTTTATCTGTTTGTTAATAACCTAAGAGATGGCTGTGATTAGGGATTGGTTTATGCTTTTAAGAAAATAGTCCAATGATGAGGGTTGAGTTAGCTTCAGATTAATTTCTTGATTTCATTTTTCTAATGAGATAGTCATTGGGGAGTGTGATTCTTCGCCAGCACCCGTTAAGGTCAAGGGAGCAACTAATTGAGTGTTGTGGAATGTCTTTGTCAAATCTAATTCGGTAGAACTAAAAGAGGAAGGTTCCATCCTAATTTCTTATCAGTCAATAAGATAATTAGTCAACCTACAAGCAACAGCAGGCACTTATGTGCAGAGGACATTCAATGTCACCTTTCAAGAGAAATTTTATCACCTAAAGTAAGAGTTTAACACAAAAATAGGTTGACAGTGATTTATCTTCTCGAAATATTATTCTCTCGATTCTATTTCGGTTGTGAATTAAAACCCATAATTCCGCAATACTTTAGAAATTTCTTCCTTCAGAATTGAGATGGGTCCACTTTTCTACCATATTGTTACTAAAACAACCGGACATGTTTTGAGTCTTGTGCAATGCCCCAGAAGGAGTACGTGCATTTGCCATCTTCATTTCTTTCTTGAATGACTTGAAACAGAAGAGTTTCTGAGAGAAATCATGATAGTCATCACTCCACTTTCGTAGTAAAGGTTTTTCACGTGGGATATCAGGTCATTGCAAGTCCTTTGAAAATTCAGGAAATGGAGAAGCCAACAGAATCTGATTATGAAGTATTCTTGAGCTTCAGAGGACCGGACACTCGCCGTGACATCGCTGATTACCTTTACAACAGCCTCATTCATGCCGGAATACGGGCATATAGAGATAATGAAGAGCTTCCCATTGGGGAAGAGATTGGCCCGGAGCTTGTCCAAGCGATTAAGCAGTCGGAAATCTCGATTCCTATCTTATCTAAAGGATATGCTGCCAGTCCATGGTGCCTCATGGAGTTGGTCCAGATGGTGGAGTGCAAGGAAAAGTGGGGACAAAAGATCATGCCAGTTTTCTATGACGTTGCACCGTCCGAGGTTCGTTACCAAACTGGAAGTTACGACGAGGCCATTAACTTACACATAAATAAGCAGCGGTATGCTGATGAGACTATTCAGAACTGGAAGGCAGCTCTCAGCAAGGTTGGAGCGTTAAAAGGATGGGAACTCAAAGAGAGGTACTTGAATTTATTGTTGTTCATGAATTGTTTGTAGCTTAGATATTATTCTGTTCATCTCAATTTGACAGTGTGGTCCTTTTGCCTTCAACACTATCAGAGGCAAAGTTGAGTTCACAGAAGAAGTTGTTCGGACGCTGTTGATCGAGTTGAAAAAGAACTACTTGGCAGTATCTGATTACTTGGTTGAAATGGATGATCACGTGGACAAAATCATGGAAGTGATAGGTAAACAGAACACTGAAACAAAGATCGTTGGTATTTATGGTATGGGCGGTGTCGGAAAGACAACTCTTGCCACAATCATCTATAATAAACTGTTGGCCAATTCCACTGACTGTTGCTTCCTATCTAACTTCAAAGACACAAAGATTGAGATTTTGCAGAATCAACTCATCTCTAGTATCCTAAAAGAGACATGTTTGCCCATCCATAATAGCGCAGAAGGGATAACTGAGATCGAGAAGAGGTTATCCTCTAGGAAGGTCATACTTCTACTCGATGATGTTGTCCAAAAGACTCAGCTAGATGCTCTTGTGGGGATGGGCAAATGCTGGTTCAACAGAGGAAGTAAGGTTATTATTACCACAAGAAACAAGGAACTCCTCAAGGATGTTGATTTGAAGCATGAACTTACTGAAATGGATTTTGATCATTCGCTTCAATTGTTTAGCAGACATGCCTTTAGAAGAGATCATCCTCCAGCAGAATACGTCCCCCTCTCAGAAAAAGCAGTAAAACTCTGCAGTTGTCTTCCTTTGGCTCTTGAGATCATAGGTTCATTTTTAGCTGGAAAAGACAGAAAATTTTGGTTGACCACATTAGAGAAGCTGGAAACTATTCCCAATAAAGAGGTTAAAAGTAAGTTGAGCATAAGTTTCGATGCATTAGAACCTCCAGAGAAGGAAATATTTCTCGATATATGTTGCTTCTTTGTTGGGTTTGATGTGAGAAATGTGACTTACATGTGGGACAGCTGTAAGTTTTTCCCTGAGTATTCTCTTGAAGTCCTCAAACAGATGTCGCTAATAAAGATTGTAGACAGTAACCAATTGTGGGTCCATGATCAGCTAAGAGACCTTGGGCGAGATATCGTTCGTGAAAGAGCTAATTTTAAACCAGAGAAGCAAAGTCGGGTGTGGGATCATGAGCAAGCAAATGATGTTCTCATAGCAAAGGTAAAGTGTGTGCAATGTTATTCCTATTCAAGGGGACAAGTAATACAGGTCGACTTTGCCTATTTGCTTCTATCTGAACTTGAGTCATTACTTATCTGCTTACTCTGATGGCAAGCTCATCTATAAATCATATTGTAAATCAATTTGAAAGTATAAATAAAATGTACATTCCTGAAGTATGTTCAACTTGAATCCCTTCAATAGGCAATAATGTGATTATGAGCTTCTGTTTCCTTTGTTTGCTTTGGCAGGGAACAAAAAATGTTGAAGCACTACGTCTCGAGTTTGATCGTCAATCTCAACGCTTCTTTAAGAAGGAAGAACTTGAAAGCCTATCAAATTTAAGGTTTCTTCAAGTGGATTGTAGAGACTTGGAAACGAACAATGTCCACCATTTTACTTTAACTAACTGGTTCCGGAAGAATCTATGCATCCTTCCAAAGTCGAGATGGCTCTCATGGCATAACTTTGTTCAGCATTTTCCTTCAACCAAGTGTTTCCAGAAAAATCTGGTCATCCTTCCGGAGTTGAGATTTCTCTCATGGCATGAGTTTCCCATCTTTTTCCGATTGACCGCATTTTCCCTTACAAAGCTAGTGATTCTTGATCTATCCCGGAGTGAAATTACACATGATTGGGAGGGATGGAACCAACTCAAGGTATGGTATTATTTCAACATGAATTTGCTATAGTAACTTTGTTGTCCTATATCTCAAAATGATCTGGAATTAACCTCTTCTCTTCATTACAGATGGCAAAGAATTTGAAAGTTCTAAATTTGACTGCATGCAGAAAATTGCGTAGAACTCCTAACTTTTCTGCTCTTGCAAATTTGGAGCAACTGATTCTTCAAAGGTGCGGGGGACTGGTTCGAGTTGATAAGTCTATTGGTAAGTTAAAGCATTTAGAGTTCTTAAATTTGGAAGGTTGTTATAATTTGCGGAAATTGCCGGACGAGATGGGGGAACTGGAAACCTTAATAGAACTGATTGTTGATTGGACCTCTATTACCAAAATTCCCGAATGGAAAGGAATGAAGAAATTGGAAACTCTCAGTGCAGTTAATAGCATATCACTGAGTACATGCAATTTTGCCGGTTGCTTAACATCGCTATTAAATCTTAGGTTGGAAAATACACAAATTACTGAACTTCCATTTGAAAATTTTGGATCTCTTGTTGAGTTGAATATTTCTAGATCGAGAATTGGAGAATTACCCAATTCAATTGGGAAAATGAAGAATTTGAGAATACTAAGGATGTCTGGCACCAGCTTAAGAAAGCTACCTAGCACCCTTGGAATGTTGGAGAAGCTTGAAGAGATAGATGCTAGAGGCTGTAAATATTTGGAGGAACTTCCAAGCGAGATTGGAAGACTATCATTTCTGAGGATCTTGAGATTATCAGATACGAGAATTTCCGAAGTTCCTAAGCTTCCTGAAAGTTTGACCAATCTATTCCTTGCAGCTAGAGCTCCAAGCCTCCAGTGGATCTCGAGGTTAAGAAAGCTAGAGTCCTTGGAGTTGTCTTGTTCCGAGAGTGCTTCCCAACTACCTTCAGATATTAATCTCCTTTCTAAACTCAGGGAGCTGGTGCTCAAAGTAGATAACCTAGAATGCCTACCTAGGCTTCCCCAGAATTTGTCACGCCTCCGTATTTATGGGCGCAGGATAATGGAAAAGTCGATAGATCTTTCATATTTGGAAAAGCTATCAGAATTGTGCGTCTATCATTGTAAACAGCTAACAGAGATTCAAGGCCTCGAATGTTTGAAAAACCTGAAATGGCTTTTTCTTGAATATCTTCCAACGCTGGTGAAGTTGCCTGACCTGACCGACTTGAAGAAGCTCAAGGTGCTTTGGATATCACATTGTCCTATGCTGGTTGAGGTTCGAGGTCAACTAGAATCGTTGGAGAGGCTTTCTATAGAGTCCTGTGAATCTCTGGAAAAATGTCCCGATTCATTCAGCGTTAAGGATATAGAGATACGAGGCTGTTGGAAGCTAAAAGAGATTCAAGGCCTCGATCGTTTGAAAAACCTGAAACGGCTTCAACTTTGTGATCTTCCAACGCCGGTGAAGTTGCCTGACCTGACTGGCTTGAAGAAGCTCACGGTGCTTTCGATAGGAAAGTGTCCTATGCTGGTTGAGGTTCGAGGTCAGCTAGAATCGTTGGAGAGGCTTTTTATAACGTCCTGTGAAGCTCTCGAAAAATGTCCTGATTCATTCAGGGTGGAGCATATAGATATACGAGGCTGTTGGAAGCTAAAAGAGATTCAAGGCGCGGGAGATTCGAAGAACTTGCGGTTCTTGACTCTAATGGATCTTCCGTTGCTAGAGAAGTTGCCCGACCTGACCAACTCCAAGAAGCTCAAGAAACTTAAGCTAAGATGCTGTCCTCGTGTGATTGAAATTCCAGGTAGGCTAGAATCATTGGAGTGGCTTCATTTATATCGCTGCGGGTCTTTGCGAAAGTTATCTCATCCTTCAAGCGCCAAGAAGCTAGAGTCCTTATTAGTAGATGGATGTAAAAAGTTCGTGGAGACTCTGGATTCCGATGAGTACATAGATTTGAAAAAAGTGACGCTTGAGTGCATCCTTCTGAAGATTTTAACCATCGGTCCGCGCGAGTCAATCGTTTAATTGCCACGTGTGTGCAGGTGAGACCCACTCTTCAGATATTTCGACTTTCTTCTCTCCTCTCTTTTTTCTTTACCCTTCTTCTCCAGTTGCGCTCTCTCTCTCTCTCGTCTCTCACTTCCTTTTCTTCTTCTTCTGCCTCCATCATCAGCGACGACCCGAGCGAAAATGCTCGCCGAGAACCAGCAGCGACGGGCTCCGACCGTCGAGGGAACGCGACGGCGGCCCCGAGCGGAAGCACGAGATGCCACCCCACCTGGTGGAGATCTCCCTCCGGTACAGCGACCCACCCACGTCTTCCTGCCCGTCCATCTCTTCCCGCGAGGGGTTGAATAGATTGTCTAAGAAGTCTTCCTTTCTGCATTTTGGGTTGCAGCTGAGCTGACTGAGGCCGAGAAGGGTTCTTCCTCCTTCGCTGCATCTTTATTTGGTTTTCTGCATTTCATTCAGACCCGGCAGCTGTCTAATTTGATTCTCTTCATCTTCACCCATTCCTTTTCCGGTAATTTCTCTCTACCTTGTTTCTGTTTTGCTTAATTTGGGTCTGCTTGCGAATTCTGATGCAACTAGCGATGCATTAGGACAAAGATTTGGAATTGAATTGAGTTTTCGTTTCAGTCATGACTTATCATTTATATATATGCTTTGAAAACAGCCTTTCAGTGAACTCACTCCTGAGGTGACTCAATTGGTTTCTTCCATCTGCATCTAATCTTTATTAGCTTGAGCCTTAACCAACTCCTACGCAATTTTTCACTTCTGCACCAATTAGGGGAAGATCAATTTTCAGGTGGAATAGTTTGAGGGGGATTAGCTGATTTCATTTATCTCATGCAATATAGTCGACCAGGACTCGATTCTTCTTCTGAGCTTATCAAGGTCCTGCTAAAAGCAAAATTGGTCCTCCAAGGCATGAAACCTTGCTATAATCATTTGGTTCTGCAATTTCTTTCCTCTTTTTTTGGTCTGTTGCGGTCCTACTTCTTCTAAAATTTTAGTGGGTGTACTTAGTGATTAATCTCGTCATGGAAGAAATTCATCAAGGATTCAAGATGACTTGCTCCAGAATTCATTCGTAGAGATTAAAGTTCTTGAGACAGTACCCTGACAATGACTTGCATTCAGTGTCGGGAATTCAATTAGACATCAGCAACCACATTCACGAAATTGTTGTTGATTTCCCAAAAAAATTTCCACATTGAAGAAATGAAGAAATAGGGGCAAAACATTGTGTCTAGCATAAACATAACGCTCCCTAGTTAATGATCATGTGCAATGATCACAAAGGTTCTCCCGTTTTGACAACATAAAACAGATTTCAACTGTTGCTTCTGAGTGAATTCATGACTGCGTTTCAAGTTTTACCATTTGAAATTTTAGGGTGGGATTGCCAGCAAAATTGGAATTGTTAGGTAAAAATATGGCTGGTTACTTGCTTGTTGGGTAAACCAGTAGTAAATTACCAAAACTATCAGAAATTTATCAATTCCCCACTAAATTGGTAAATTACCGACTCTTCTAAGTGAATTTTTAACACCATCAGAAATTTTCTAGTATTTGAATGAAGTAATAAATTATCAACTCATTTGAAATTTTACTAGTGTCGTAAGTAATTTAACAACACTACTTTTGAAAGCAGCATACAACACTCCATTGTACTGTGCTCTTAAGCATGCTTGTTCCCAATATTAAGTAAATTACCAACTCCATTGAAATTCTACAGGTGTTGTTAGCAATATACCAACACTATTGTTAAATTCCTCAGTATGTATACAAGGTTCTGGAAATAAATGGATACTTTCTTGTTTAAGACATGTCTGTAGAGGGTCAAGAGGGCATAGAAGTCCTAGATTCATATATGAAAAGATATGGCTTCTGTAGCCTAATATGATTTGAGTAGCTTGTTATGTTATGAATTTGAGGCTCAAGATCGAGAAACGAAAGAAAATTAAATGAATGTGAACCTCGATGAAAATGAGTATGAGATGGCCATCATCATGCAGTTTTGCAGTGGAGTATTTATCATTGATGTAAAGGACACTCATGACGGATGGCCGAGGCGTGGCAAAGATGTGTTTATGATTTTGTCCGCTAAAATTGGAGGTGCTGATGGCTCGTAGATGAGTCAAGGCTAGTGATGAGTAGGGAATGAATACTCATCGACGTATATTGGTAAGCTACTATGAGATATTTGCGCATCATGAGATTGATATGTTTATTTGTGTGCATTTGAATGTTAAATTGAATGTTATCTCATTACATCTATTTTAGTCGTTGCTCACATGACAATGCAAGGATTACATTATCTTAAGCGAACTTAAATAATATATTGGTTCCTTATTGACAATGATATGTGACAATTACTCGCTAATAGTTACTATGCTGTTGTACTCTCAAGTCGAGTGTTAAGTAGAACTCCTACTTTAGACCTAGAGCTCTGCTTATCTTACAAATTAGTTGGGTTCTGAGTTCAAGGACATTTAGATTAGCATTTTTGTAGATAGCTTTAAGGACAAGATCAGAGTGCGCATGTATAGTCCTAAAAAAATTATAAATATTATTTAATGTGAAAATATTTACCCATTCAAGATTCAAATTATATTTAGAAATTCACGTTTTAACAAGAAAATTATCCAGAAAGTCCTCAAATTATTATACAACAGTCAATTTAGTCCTAAACCTTTCAATTATATCAATTTAGTTATACATCTTTCGACGATTTGCCAATATAGTCATTTCGGCCAATTTTGACTGCAAATCGTTGAAATGGTAGTCCAGTTAGCTCTGACTATTCTATGTATCGAATCATGCTAGGAGATAAAAACATCAATAGACCTTTCAATTTCGAATGCGCTGTCAGATTTGGAGGTTGCTCATTGCCCTAAAGTGAGAGAGCTCCGAGGCCTCCAAGGTTTGGAGAACCTGAGAGCATTAAAGCTTGAAGAAGTTCCATCTTTGAACAAATTGCCCTGACCTGACCAACTTGAAGAAGCTCCAGAAACTTTGCCTGCGGTACTGTCCTAGATTGGTGGAGTCCAAGGCAGACTAGAATCGTTGGAGACACTTGGGATCGGTTCCTCTAAATCAATGGGAAAGTTCCCTGATCCATCAAGCTTCAAGAAGCTAAAATCTTTGTATATACACAAAGGGCGAGAAGCTAGAAGATTCTCTGGTTTCTGATGATCAGTGGAGAACTTCGAAAGAAGACACGAAGTCTAATCTTGCGGAATCCGACTTGTCTGAGTATTTTTCTTCAGATTTTTTTTGCTCTCCTGGACTTTTGAGTACGGTGGACGGAAGAATGTAAGCCTTAGTTGCGTACATTATTTCAGTGTTTGGGCGGCATCTCAAAAGCTCTAAATATTGCAAGCTCCTTCTACTCGTAATAATCCATATGATACAAACATTTCTTCTCTCATTATAAGATTTCTTTCTGTCGTGGATCTTCTGTTCCTGCCATTGTCTCATGTACAGACTCTCAATATTTCGGATGTAAATCTTCTTCTCTCTCTGCAGTTCCTATTCTTTCCTGTAGCGGTTGAGAGAGAGTGAAAGAGTATAAGAATTGATCGCGGATTTCCAGACCGCAGAAAGAAACTAGAAAGTCCAAAGAACACAAACTTTCGACAGATAAAAATGACGGGACGTTCAATAACTAAACTTTGCACTAGCTCCGTTTTTTAATCGTTCGCCTTAAATTTAGTTTGTCTCAATTGGTTGTATCTAAGAACATGTATTCCACATAGTACATTTCGACATGGCAGCAACATGGCCCTCAATTCTATATCAGGCGAAATACAAGCATTATCTCAATTTAATTGAGCTGATAGAAATTCTTGAATCGAAATAGAAAAAATAAGCAATTTCGATGCGGGAGATTGTCGACTATTGTTAATGCTTGCAGGTTTGCCATCACCGGAGAAGTGGTCCTCTACTTCTCCCGCGGAGTTGCCCTAAACCGGTTGAGATTCGAGGCAGAGTAGAACAATGGGAGATGCATCCCATTGACTGGCTCGGGGAAAGCTACCCAACCTTCAAGAAGCTAACTTGTATGATCAGGAACAATTTTTGAGAAGTTAAAAGATTGAGCTTCAGGTTGAGGAGTGCTGGGGTCGTGCTGAGAACTGAATATTATTTGGAATTAGATGGTAAATTCAACTTGTTTTTACGGGAAGAAAAGTTGAAAAGCGAGTCAAGGCTACCGATCAGCCCAGTTTGCACCGAATTACTTCTGGACGGGCCATTTCATATTGTCTCGAGCCGAGCCCAGGTTGGAGGCTCAGAATTTGTTGCTTAAAATCTTCGGGCTGGGCTTGATCGTCGGTCAAAGCCCTATCTATTAGTATAATAACATTTAATTAATGTATCAATGTTTGTAATGAGTAACCCCTAAGTGATGAGTACTTTTCGGAGTTTTAACGAACTCATCAACAAATCAGGGACAGGTAGCTTTTGCGAATGAAGAACAACCAACCATCTAAGTAAATGTTTTTGCTTGATCATCGGTGATGTAGTAAAAGCTGTCTATTTTTTTTTTGGCATGTTCCGTGTTCCACCCTCCTTTTTTTTTGGGTCGAAATAGAGATATCATTTCATTTAAACCCGGGCTCACCTACAAGAGTAAGGGGCATCAAAATGCAGGATTTCCCAAAGAGGGGAAGGGGGGTTACAAACCCAGTTTCGGGGGAGGGTCTTACACCTAGACGCCTTTACAACCCAGTCTGCTAATCTATTTGAGTCACAGGTGTAGAGGACCAATTCTAAGCTCTCAAAAAAAGCCAAGAGGCCAATACAATCAGTGATAATTGGCTCAACATCTCAAGGACAGAGGGAAGAATCTCTCAAACAGTTTATCAACGTTGATAGTCATACTCTAGCACTAGTTTTAAATGAGGCCGATTAGCAAAAGTGTTTGAGGGCATAAAGACAGGCAAGGGCTTCGGTTTGAAGTGCAGAAGATGCTCGAGCTAGTCGCGTAAGGCCTTCCATCAATCTTCCTTTTGAATCGCGACATACGCATGCAATTGCCCCTTCCATGGTCCCTCAGAGATGAGATCCATCGATGTTTATCTTCAGCAAACCAGGGTCTGGTGGTCTCCATCTCGGTTTTAAGTTCAGCGGTACTGCTTCATGCTTTAAGTTGCTTCTATTCCACTTCGCATAATTACAATGCATATCTAGAGCCGATTCAATTATGTTAATTGGGTCTGTCTGCACATAATGGAATACTAGGAGTTGGTGCAGATGGTGGAGTGCAAGAGAGCTACGGGGCAGAAGATCATGCCCATTTTCTTCGACGTCAGGCCATCTGAGGTTCGAAACCAAACTGGGGATTATGGGGTAGCCTTTGCTTCGCACGTGAAGAAGGAGCTGTTTGATGAAATCACCCTCCATGGTTGGAAAGCTGCCCTCAATGAGGTTGGAGCATTAAAGGGATGGGATTTCCAAAGCAATCCGAACAGGTCTTATTCTTCATCATGGCGTATTATCTGTTATGCTCCAGACATGATTTTCTTTTTCTTGTTTTTTGTTTTTTGTTTTTTGTTTTTTTGGTTTTCTTTTGTTTTTGCTTTTGTTTTGTTTTGTTTTGTTTTTTTAAACTCAATCTAACGTCTAGGTTCTTTTGCCTTTAATGATATCAGAGGTAAAGGTGAGTTTGCAAAAGAAGTTGTCAACAAGGTTTTGATTGAGTTGAAAAGGGCCTACTTAGAAGTATCTGATTGCTTGGTTGAAATGGACGATCATGTGAGTGAAATAATGAGAATGGTAGGCGCTGACACCAATGAAACTACGATTGTCGGAATCCATGGCATGGGTGGTGTTGGGAAGACAACGTGTGCCAAAATCCTCTGCAACCAACTCTCCCATCATTTTGAGGATTGTTGCTTCCTTTCCAACATCCGAGAAACTTCACAGCAGAAGGCTATTGAGTATTTGCAGAATCAGCTCATCTCTAGGCTCCTTAGAAAGAAAGGGCTAGACATCGGTAATATGGATGAAGGGATTGCGATGATTAAGCAGAGGTTATCCTCTAAAAGAGTTCTACTTCTACTGGATGATGTCGACAAAAGGATTCAACTGGATGCTCTCCTGGGGAAGCGCATATCGTTTGGCAAAGGAAGCAAGCTTATCATTACAGCGAGAAACAAGGATGTTCTTTCTTTGCCCAAAGTTGATATGACTTATGAACTCCCCTGCATGGATTTTGACCATTCTCTGCAACTTTTCAGCAGGCATGCATTTAGAAGAGATTATCCTTTGGAGGAGTACCTCCCTAACTCCGTAAAGGCCGTACAGATTAGTGGCGGTCTACCTTTGACTCTTGAGGTTGTAGGTTCACTTTTATCAGGAAAAAGCAGAGCACTATGGGATATCACATTAAAGAAGCTGGAAAGAGTTATTCATGAGGATGTAAAACAGAAGTTGAAGATCAGTTTTGATGCATTAGATGATAGACAAAAGAACATATTCCTTGATATTGCCTGTTTCTTCATAGGTTGCGATAAAAGAACTGCAATCTATATGTGGGAAAGTTGCAAGCTTTTTCCCGAAGAAGCCATTGAAGTCCTCCAGCAGATGTCTTTAATAAAAATTAGAGAAGACAACTGTATCCGGATGCATGATCAGCTAAGAGACCTTGGACGTGAAATCATTCATCAAGAGTCTGCTATGAAATTAGAGAAGCAAAGCAGGGTATGGAATCATGAGGAAGCGTCTGATCTTCTCATGAGAACGAAGGTGAGAATACAAAGTCATTATTCTGGAGAGATTTCTATCTAATTACTCGTCGTTTAAAAGAACTTCTTACGTATTATTTCTTTTCCACTCACAGTAGAGACACGTCTCCTACAGTAATATACATATTTCTGTTAAGAATGTGAGGAAAGACAGCACCTAGAATAAATATAATTTTTCAAGCAGGAACTATGTGTTTTCTAACTGCTATTTCCCTTTTTGTATGGCCAGGGAGTAGAAAATGTTGAAGCAATTTGTCTCAAGTTTGAGCATAGTTGTAAATACCGCATTACATATGAAGCATTTGCAAGTCTGTCAAACCTAAGGTTCCTGCAATTGGATGGCGGAAACTTCGATGAGACGGGCACGATCCTGCATTGTTTTGCTCCATTTAGTTCTTTTCGGTGTGATTGCGGCTGGAATGTTCTTCCAGCCAGTTTTTCCCGTAATAGTCCATCCGTCCTTCCGATGTTGAGATGGCTTTCATGGCATAACTTTCCTGCAAATTTTGAGCTGACCACTCTTTCCCTGACAAAGCTAGTGATTCTTGATCTATCAAGGAGTAAAATTACAGAAAAATGGAGTGGATGAGGCCACATCAAGGTAGGAGCCTAGGAGGTGTTTCAAAATAATTTCTATAGTCTTTTTTAACTTTGTTAATGGGATTGAAATATTGCGTATGCTCTCCCTTACAGGTAGCAAAGAATTTAAAGGTTCTAAATCTGACTGGATGCAAAAACTTAAAAGGAACGCCCGATTTCTCATCTCTTGTATATTTAGAGAGACTAGTTCTTGAAGGATGTCAGAAATTGGTCCACATTGATGGATCTATCGGTGAACTTAAGCACTTGGTTTTCTTAAACTTGAATTCCTGTGTTAAACTCAGCATGTTGCCTGACGAGCTTGGGAAACTAGAAGCCTTAACAGAAATTCTTGTGGATGGCACATCAATAAAAGAAATTCCCAAATGGAAAGGAATGAAGAAACTAGAAATTCTCAGTGCTCGTAATTGTAAATATTTGAATAATTGTAGTTCCGTAGGGAACTTGCGACCACTAGTCGAGTTGGATCTGTCCCACTCACCTATTCAAATGCTACCTTCTTCATTAGGGAACATGAAGAATTTGAAAGTGCTGAGAATACGCTGTAGTCTCCTAAGAAAACTACCCAGTGCCATTGGACTGTTGGATAAGCTTGAAGAGTTAGATGCTGACTGCTGTGGATATTTGGAAGGGGAAATTCCGAGCAGTATGGGGAGATTAAAGTTTCTAAGGGTCTTGAGACTGACATACACTAATGTTTCCGGATTCCCTAAGCTTCCTGAAAGTCTGACCAGTCTGCACTTTGGCTCTTGGTCAATGAAGACATTGCCAGATCTCTCAAACCTGTTGAACTTAAGAGATTTGCGTTTGCTTTTGTGGAGTTCTATAATGGACCCTTTGGAACTTGAGAAAGCTTCCAGTCGTTGGAGGATTGGAACTTTACACAAGCTAGAGTCCATATTTCTGGAGTCCCCTTATGTGACCACCCTATCTTCAGACCTCATTCTCCTTTCTCAACTGAAGGAACTTGACCTTCGGTGCCAGAACCTCAAATCCCTCCTGTGGGTTCCTGCAAGTTTGTCACGCTCTCTCTCTCTCTCTCTCTCTCTCTCTCTCTCTCTCTCTCTCTCTCACTCTCTCACTCTCTCATGTTCTTCTTCTTAATTCTCCATTCTGTCCATGGTCAAAACTGGCACTTTTAGAAAGAGAGAATCAATTTAATTCACATAATGATCCTTTCCCTTGTTTTCATGGGCAAGTTCAAATTTAAGGACAACTGGTTGTCTAATTGCCAATGAATATTGGTTTCTATTACTTATCATGTGATGGCTACTCTACTTGCCACAGTTCCTTCATTTCTTATGTAACATGGTTATCCATGTGAAAACACTATAATTATCATTATGGTAGTCTCGCTGCTCAAATATTAGTATGCCTTGCTATTCATCAGAGTACATAGAAAGGGGAAAATAAAGGTTTAGAATTAGATATTCTTAGATTAATTTGATTGTAGAGGATGCAAAGAACAGAAGTTTAAGGGGTCTGGTTATCTAAAACTAACGACCTCGAAGTCAAAATGTTCCCTCAAAAAGAGATGCAACTTTGTGTGGATGATGTCAAAAGCGTCGAAAGAAATTGCTAGGAAGTGTTTGAATATTCTAAGGAGTGAGATTATGCGAGCTGTGAGCTGGGGCTAAGGCTTGGGCTTCTTGGGGATGGGAGAATCTATTAGATGGGTATAAACATTAACCTGGGGTCGCTAATTATATCATTTGGAAGGGAGGCAAGTGAATGGAGGCTTAAAGGTTCAGACAGTGATTGAGAAAAGTCGATTCTATATGAGAGACGGTATTCAGGAAGATCTTAAAGCGATATCCTGTTTGGAGTTGCCGGGTCAGTGTGACCATATTGGCCCATGCATGGAAGAGAGGTAGCAACAGTGAAGCCAGTGTATTATTGACCAAAACAGGTGAGACATGCAGAGCCTACCATTCAGAGCAGTCAAGACTTTGGCTGGTTGTTTTTTTCACGTAAAAGAAGAAAAAGCAGAGGATATAATCCTGTGACATGAATGAGTGTAAGGGAGTGGTGAGGGTGTTTGTAACAAGAAGATGAGTTTGGAAAGATGCCTTCTGTTAATCAAATTTGCTTCTATCTGTTAGCATGTGCAAAAAAGGACTTGTGCAGCTGGGTTAGAATTGCAAAACTTGAAGCCGAGTTGCAATTTGGAGTAATGCAGACAGCTTTGGTTGAATAAGAAGATCTGCAAAAAAGAAAACTGGGGCTAAAATGAATAAAACACTGAAGAAGGATTGACTCTTAGGCACAAGTATTCAAGACGTCGATTTCTCCACGAACCTTCATGCAAAGGTAAAGGTTTAATAGAACTTTACGAAATGATTTTTTTTTTTTTTGGTTTTGAATATGAAGCATATCAAAACTGGGGCACCGCTGACTATAGAAGGGATTAGCAAAATAAAGAACTTTTCAACCACTAATCTACGCCCGCTAAAAATGAAAGTATTTTAGGTAAATGAACCTTGTTTGCTGAATAAAAGAAAGTAATCAGACATAATTTGCCCCTCCTCCCCCGGCCACCCTCCTCCTTTTTGTTTATAATTTTTGGGTCCGATAGGAATAATAGTCTTAATGGATGATATGGAAAAATAACTGTTTCTGTCAATACAAGAAAGAAGTGTGAATTTCTTATCTTGTACCAAAGACAAGATGAAGATGGGGAACAATCCTTTTCTCAATTCTATAAAGCGAGATAAGAATTTGCTACATTGCTTTTCTTGTGTCGACAAACCAAAGGAATTCACTCTGCCTTCTCCTTCTGTCAAATGGGATTATATATGCAGGCGATGCTCAAGAATGGTTTTGTCCATTGTTTCTTATCTTGCTCTCTGGGTTTTGTTGTGACTCAAAGCAACCTGATTTGGTGTTTGATCTTCACCAGTTCCTCTCTGGTAATTTTTTGTTGGTCCTATTTTGTGCGCACTGGATCTGTTAAGATCAAATAGTTCTTTCACTAATGATTGAATTCACGCAGTTGAGAAGATAGCTCAAGGTAACCCTTAAATTAGTTAAGGTGGAGTTATGTGATTTCATTTGGCTGACGAGATTTAGTTGTAGCGCGACGTTAGTCTCTTCTGAGCTGGTACAAGGTGATTCAAGAAGATGAAATTAAGAACGTAAATGGAGAGATGAGATAATAGCATAGTTGGAGAACTTTAACACGAGAGAGACAAGAAAAACTTTGAATCAATTTGCTTTACTCAAAACTTCAGTGCACCAGTTACTCTATCTTTCTATTAATAATACGAAAAATCACAAACTAATAAATATATGACTAGCGGAAGGGTAGAACCCCAAACTAGTCAATCCGTCAATTGCCAAATATTATCAAATTTAGTAATTTAATGATAAAATTTAATTGAAACTAACGAAAGATAAATTTGTCACAGGTACATCAATTTTGGGGCTTTTTCGTGGTAAAAAAATTAGTTTGGTATAAATTTATCACATGTGTACTAATTTAAGGTTTTTTGTGCTATTAATCCAAACTTTTTTGGAGCTTTTACACCTCTCTAGCCGAATGCAACTTTTGGAGGCTGAAGCCTAACTGTTGTCCTATAAATTTACTGTGAATAAGTTCTAACATAATCCATCTCAAACAATTAATATGCATGGGTTCTATATTTGTAGGTTTAGTTTACATAATAAATAAACGGTCCTGGGGCCACACTTACAAAAGAAGGGTTTCATCAACATTACAAGATTATCAATTAATATAATCAATTAGTTTCTAAACTAATAGGATTAATATTACGAAAAATTTTAAATCGGTACATCTGTGATAAATTTATCCTCTGTTAGTTTTCGTTAAATTTTATCGTCAAATTTTTGAGTTAGATGGCATATGATAATTGACGAGCCTATCAGTTTAGAATTTTACCTTTCGTTTGTCACAGGCGTACTGGCTTGTAATTTTTCGTGTTATTAATTCAATTTAACAAAATGTAAATTTATCATAAATAACTAGTTTATGATTTTTTTGTGGTCAAAAAATTAATTTGAGGTAAATTTATTATAAGTATATTAATTTAGAATTTTTCGTCATTAAAAAATTAATTAAAAATAAATTTATAATAAATATATGAATTTAAGATTTTTCGTGGTATTCACCCAAACCAATAACATACATGAAGATCTCGCCTTCTTGAACTCTGGCCTTTTGTGCCAAAGAATCTTTGGACGTCGAGGAAATTTCAACGTAACTGAACTCGAACACCTCGAAAGTCAAAAAAGAAAACGCGTATTATCCACTCATTCACGCGTATCTAGCAAGTCCTCACCTTCCTGGAAGGGCATGGCGAGCGAGGGTGAATCGACTGTCTAATAAAAGGTCTTTCTTCAGCTGAGCTCAAAGCCAGGAACGTTTCTTCAGGGGATCTGTATCTGCTTCTCGGCGTTTGATCCGGACTCTGCATCTTCACCCCTCCATCTCCGGTAATTTCCTCACATCTATTGGTTTTTTTCATTAATTTGATGGAAACAATAGAGGGACTCTCAGATCAGTATCAGTTCTTTCCATAGTTGACTCCAGGGTCGATCTCTCTGCAATTTGTATCTAACACTAACAGTTTTGGCCTAGCTCTGGTCACGCGCTAAACCCTGCTCAGCTGCTTCCATCTATGCACCGGTCAGGCCTCAGATCTTGAAACCCAATCCCACTCAGATGCATCGGCTGGTTGATAAATCTCAAGAGATTTCTGCAATTAGGGATCGAACTTACGCTCTTTAGGAACAGGGCCTAGCGCTAAAAGCTGACTTTGTTTGAGTGGAATCGGTTGATTTCACTTGTTTAACAGTAGAGGCAAATTAGTACATTGTTGTCTGGTAAATTAGCAGTAAGAACGTTCTTAGACAGAAAATTGATACCCTCAACTCTCAATGTAACGGTAGATACGGACTGAATAGACTATACTGTTGCACTCTGTGGTGAACAGGAACTCTCAGCTTTTGTAAAATGCAGCTCTCATCCCTACACTCCTGTGTGTTGCAACTTATTTACTGGAAAAACAGTTATAGCATTCATGCCTTCTTTTTCCGTTGAAATTTTATCAACTCCATAATTGATTAGAAATCTACTCCTCTTTTTCTGATATGCTGATAATTTCTGGCAGATGTGAATGATAGCTTCATGCCTGACTAAGGCTCGCCTGTTGACCCTTTATCTGTTTGTTAATAACCTAAGAGATGGCTGTGATTAGGGATTGGTTTATGCTTTTAAGAAAATAGTCCAATGATGAGGGTTGAGTTAGCTTCAGATTAATTTCTTGATTTCATTTTTCTGATGAGATGGTCATTGGGGAGTGTGATTCTTCACCAGCATCCGTTAAGGTCAAGGGAGCAACTAATTGAGTGTTGTGGAATGTCTTTGTCAAATCTAATTTGGTAGAACTAAAAGAGGAAGGTTCCATCTTAATTTCTTATCAGTCAATAAGATAATTAGTCAACCTACAAGCAACAGCAGGCACTTATGTGCAGAGGACATTCAATGTCACCTTCCAAGAGAAATTTTATCACCTAAAGTAAGAGTTTAACACAAAAATAGGTTGACAGTGATTTATCTTCTCGAAATATTATTCTCTCGAATCTATTTCGGTTGTGAATTAAAACCAATAATTCCGCAATACTTTAGAAATTTCTTCCTTCAGAATTGAGATGGGTCCACTTTTCTACCATATTGTTACTAAAACAACCGGACATGTTTTGAGTCTTGTGCAATGCCCCAGAAGGAGTACGTGCATTTGCCATCTTCATTTCTTTCTTGAATGACTTGAAACAGAAGAGTTTCTGAGAGAAATCATGATAGTCATCACTCCACTTTCGTAGTAAAGGTTTTTCACGTGGGATATCAGGTCATTGCAAGTCCTTTGAAAATTCAGGAAATGGAGAAGCCAACAGAATCTGATTATGAAGTATTCTTGAGCTTCAGAGGACCAGACACTCGCCGTGACATCGCTGATTACCTTTACAACAGCCTCATTCATGCCGGAATACGGGCATATAGAGATAATGAAGAGCTTCCCATTGGGGAAGAGATTGGCCCGGAGCTTGTCCAAGCGATTAAGCAGTCGGAAATCTCGATTCCTATCTTATCTAAAGGATATGCTGCCAGTCCATGGTGCCTCATGGAGTTGGTCCAAATGGTGGAGTGCAAGGAAAAGTGGGGACAAAAGATCATGCCAGTTTTCTATGACGTTGCACCGTCTGAGGTTCGTTACCAAACTGGAAGTTACGACGAGGCCATTAACTTACACATAAATAAGCAGCGGTATGCTGATGAGACTATTCAGAACTGGAAGGCAGCTCTCAGCAAGGTTGGAGCGTTAAAAGGATGGGAACTCAAAGAGAGGTACTTGAATTTATTGTTGTTCATGAATTGTTTGTAGCTTAGATATTATTCTGTTCATCTCAATTTGACAGTGTGGTCCTTTTGCCTTCAACACTATCAGAGGCAAAGGTGAGTTCACAGAAGAAGTTGTTCGGACGCTGTTGATCGAGTTGAAAAAGAACTACTTGGCAGTATCTGATTACTTGGTTGAAATGGATGATCACGTGGACAAAATCATGGAAGTGATAGGTGAACAGAACACTGAAACAAAGATCGTTGGTATTTATGGTATGGGCGGTGTCGGAAAGACAACTCTTGCCACAATCATCTATAATAAACTGTCGGCCAATTCCACTGACTGTTGCTTCCTATCTAACTTCAAAGACACAAAGATTGAGATTTTGCAGAATCAACTCATCTCTAGTATCCTAAAAGAGACATGTTTGCCCATCCATAATAGCGCAGAAGGGATAACTGAGATCGAGAAGAGGTTATCCTCTAGGAAGGTCATACTTCTACTCGATGATGTTGTCCAAAAGACTCAGCTAGATGCTCTTGTGGGGATGGGCAAATGCTGGTTCGACAGAGGAAGTAAGGTTATTATTACCACAAGAAACAAGGAACTCCTCAAGGATGTTGATTTGAAGCATGAACTTACTGAAATGGATTTTGATCATTCGCTTCAATTGTTTAGCAGACATGCCTTTAGAAGAGATCATCCTCCAGCAGAATACGTCCCCCTCTCAGAAAAAGCAGTAAAACTCTGCAGTTGTCTTCCTTTGGCTCTTGAGATCATAGGTTCATTTTTAGCTGGAAAAGACAGAAAATTTTGGTTGACCACATTAGAGAAGCTGGAAACTATTCCCAATAAAGAGGTTAAAAGTAAGTTGAGCATCAGTTTCGATGCATTAGAACCTCCAGAGAAGGAAATATTTCTCGATATATGTTGCTTCTTTGTTGGGTTTGATGTGAGAAATGTGACTTACATGTGGGACAGCTGTAAGTTTTTCCCTGAGTATTCTCTTGAAGTCCTCAAACAGATGTCGCTAATAAAGATTGTAGACAGTAACCAATTGTGGGTCCATGATCAGCTAAGAGACCTTGGGCGAGATATCGTTCGTGAAAGAGCTAATTTTAAACCAGAGAAGCAAAGTCGGGTGTGGGATCATGAGCAAGCAAATGATGTTCTCATAGCAAAGGTAAAGTGTGTGCAATGTTATTCCTATTCAAGGGGACAAGTAATACAGGTCGACTTTGCCTATTTGCTTCTATCTGAACTTGAGTCATTACTTATCTGCTTACTCTGATGGCAAGCTCATCTATAAATCATATTGTAAATCAATTTGAAAGTATAAATAAAATGTACATTCCTGAAGTATGTTCAACTTGAATCCCTTCAATAGGCAATAATGTGATTATGAGCTTCTGTTTCCTTTGTTTGCTTTGGCAGGGAACAAAAAATGTTGAAGCACTACGTCTCGAGTTTGATCGTCAATCTCAACGCTTCTTTAAGAAGGAAGAACTTGAAAGCCTATCAAATTTAAGGTTTCTTCAAGTGGATTGTAGAGACTTGGAAACGAACAATGTCCACCATTTTACTTTAACTAACTGGTTCCGGAAGAATCTATGCATCCTTCCAAAGTCGAGATGGCTCTCATGGCATAACTTTGTTCAGCATTTTCCTTCAACCAAGTGTTTCCAGAAAAATCTGGTCATCCTTCCGGAGTTGAGATTTCTCTCATGGCATGAGTTTCCCATCTTTTTCCGATTGACCGCATTTTCCCTTACAAAGCTAGTGATTCTTGATCTATCCCGGAGTGAAATTACACATGATTGGGAGGGATGGAACCAACTCAAGGTATGGTATTATTTCAACATGAATTTGCTATAGTAACTTTGTTGTCCTATATCTCAAAATGATCTGGAATTAACCTCTTCTCTTCATTACAGATGGCAAAGAATTTGAAAGTTCTAAATTTGACTGCATGCAGAAAATTGCGTAGAACTCCTAACTTTTCTGCTCTTGCAAATTTGGAGCAACTGATTCTTCAAAGGTGCGGGGGACTGGTTCGAGTTGATAAGTTTATTGGTAAGTTAAAGCATTTAGAGTTCTTAAATTTGGAAGGTTGTTATAATTTGCGGAAATTGCCGGACGAGATGGGGGAACTGGAAGCCTTAATAGAACTGATTGTTGATTGGACCTCTATTACCAAAATTCCCGAATGGAAAGGAATGAAGAAATTGGAAACTCTCAGTGCAGTTAATAGCATATCACTGAGTACATGCAATTTTGCCGGTTGCTTAACATCGCTATTAAATCTTAGGTTGGAAAATACACAAATTACTGAACTTCCATTTGAAAATTTTGGATCTCTTGTTGAGTTGAATATTTCTAGATCGAGAATTGGAGAATTACCCAATTCAATTGGGAAAATGAAGAATTTGAGAATACTAAGGATGTCTGGCACCAGCTTAAGAAAGCTACCTAGCGCCCTTGGATTGTTGGAGAAGCTTGAAGAGATAGATGCTAGAGGCTGTAAATATTTGGAGGAACTTCCAAGCGAGATTGGAAGACTATCATTTCTGAGGATCTTGAGATTATCAGATACGAGAATTTCCGAAGTTCCTAAGCTTCCTGAAAGTTTGACCAATCTATTCCTTGCAGCTAGAGCTCCAAGCCTCCAGTGGATCTCGAGGTTAAGAAAGCTAGAGTCCTTGGAGTTGTCTTGTTCCGAGAGTGCTTCCCAACTACCTTCAGATATTAATCTCCTTTCTAAACTCAGGGAGCTGGTGCTCAAAGTAGATAACCTAGAATGCCTACCTAGGCTTCCCCAGAATTTGTCACGCCTCCGTATTTATGGGCGCAGGATAATGGAAAAGTCGATAGATCTTTCATATTTGGAAAAGCTATCAGAATTGTGCGTCTATCATTGTAAACAGCTAACAGAGATTCAAGGCCTCGAATGTTTGAAAAACCTGAAATGGCTTTTTCTTGAATATCTTCCAACGCTGGTGAAGTTGCCTGACCTGACCGACTTGAAGAAGCTCAAGGTGCTTTGGATATCACATTGTCCTATGCTGGTTGAGGTTCGAGGTCAACTAAAATCGTTGGAGAGGCTTTCTATAGAGTCCTGTGAATCTCTGGAAAAATGTCCCGATTCATTCAGCGTTAAGGATATAGAGATACGAGGCTGTTGGAAGCTAAAAGAGATTCAAGGCCTCGATCGTTTGAAAAACCTGAAACGGCTTCAACTTTGTGATCTTCCAACGCTGGTGAAGTTGCCTGACCTGACCGGCTTGAAGAAGCTCACGGTGCTTTCGATAGGAAAGTGTCCTATGCTGGTTGAGGTTCGAGGTCAGCTAGAATCGTTGGAGAGGCTTTCTATAAAGTCCTGTGAATCTCTCGAAAAATGTCCTCATTCATTCAGGGTGGAGCATATAGAGATACGAGGCTGTTGGAAGCTAAAAGAGATTCAAGGTGCGGAAGATTTGAAGAACTTGTGTTACTTGTTTTTGGAGGATCTTCCGTTGCTAGAGAAGTTGCCCGACCTGACCAACTCCAAGAAGCTCGAGAAACTTAAGCTAAGACGCTGTCCTCGTGTGATTGAAATTCCAGGTAGGCTAGAATCATTGGAGAGGCTTCATTTATATCGCTGCGGGTCTTTGCGAAAGTTATCTCATCCTTCGAGCGCCAAGAAGCTAAAGTCCTTATCAGTGGATGGATGTAAAAAGTTCGAGGAGACTCTGGAATCCGATGAGTACAGAGATTTGCAAAACTTGCGTCTATTTGGTTGAGTGCATCGTTTAATTGCCACGGGTGTGCAGGTGAGACCCACTCTTCAGATATTTCGACTTTCTTCTCTCCTCTTTTTTTCTTTGCTCTTCTTCTCCACTTGCCCTCTCTCTCTCTCTCTCTCTCTCTCTCTCTCTTGCTCTCGTCTCTCACTTTCTTTTCTTCTTCTTCTGCCTCCATCATCAGCGACGGGCTCCGACTGTCGAGGGAACGCGACGGCGGCCCCGAGCGGAAGCACGAGATGCGACCCCACCTGGCGGAGATCTTCCTCCGGGACAGCGACCCACCCACGTCTTCCTGCTCGTCCATCTGTTCCTGCGAGGGGTTGAATAGATTGTCCAAGAAGTCTTCCTTTCTGCATTTTGGGTTGCAGCTGAGCTGACTGAGGCCGAGAAGGGTTCTTCCTCCTTCGCTGCATCTTTATTTGGTTTTCTGCATTTCTTTCAGACCCGGCAGCTGTCTACTTTGATTCTCTTCATCTTCGCCCATTCCTTTTCTGGTGATTTCTCTCTACCTTGTTTCTGTTTTGCATAATTCGGGTCTGCTTGCGAATTCTGATGCAACTAGTGATGCATCAGGAAAAGATTTCGAATTGAATTGAGTTTTCGTTTCAGTTTATGTACATGCTTTGAAAACTGCCTTTCAGTGAACTAACTCCTGAGCTGACGACTCAATTGATTTCTTCCATCTGCATCTAATCTTTTATTAGCTTTAGCCTTAACCAACTCCTTCGCAATTTTTCACTTCTGCACCAATTAGGGGAAGATCGATTTTCGCTCTTTAGGAACTAGTGCAAACCTTTCAGGTAGAATAGTTTGAGGGGGATTAGCTGATTTCATTTATCTCATGCAATATAGTCGACCAGGACTCGATTCTTCTTCTGAGCTTATCAAGGTCCTGCTAAAAGCAAAATATTGGCCTCGAAGGCATGAAACCTTACTATAATCGATTGGTTCTGCAATTTCTTTCTTCTTTTTTTGGTCTGTTGCGGTCCTACTTCTTCTAAAATTTTAATGGGTGTACTTAGTGATTAATCTCGTCATGGAAGAAACTCATCAAGGATTCGAGATGACTTGCTCCAGAATTCATTCGTAGAGATTAAAGTTCTTGAGACAGTACCCTGACAATGACTTGCATTCAGTGTCAGGAATTCAATTAGACATCAGCAACCACATTCACGAAATTGTTGTTGATTTCCCATCAAAATTTCCACATTGAACAAATGAAAAAGTAGGGGCAAAACATTGTGTCTAGCATAAACATAACGCTCCCTAGTTAATGATCATGTGCAATGATCACAAAGGTTCTCCAGTTTTGACAACATAAAACAGATTTCAGCAGTCAGCTTCCGAGTGAATTCATGACTGCGTTTCAAGTTTTACCATTCGAAATTTTAGGGTGGGATTGCCAGAAAAATTGGAATTGTTAGGTAAAAAAATGGCTGGTTACTTGCTTGTTGGGTAAACCAGTAGTAAATTACCAAAACTGTCAGAAATTTATCAATTCCCCACTAAATTGGTAAATTACCGACTCTTCTAAGTGAATTTTTAACACCATCAGAAATTTTCTAGTATTTGAATGAAGTAATAAATTATCAACTCATTTGAAATTTTACTAGTGTCGTAAGTAATTTAACAACACTACTTTTGAAAGCAGCATACAACACTCCATTGTACTGTGCTCTCAAGCATGCTTGTTCCCAATACTAAGTAAATTACCAACTCCATTGAAATTCTACAGGTGTTGTTAGCAATATACCAACACTACTATTAAATTCCTCAGTATGTATACAAGATTCTGGAAATAAACGGATACTTTCTTGTCTAAGACATGTCTTTAGAGGGTCAAGAGGGCATAGAAGTCCTAGATTCATATATGAAAAGATATGGCTTCCGTAGCCTAATATGATTTGAGTAGCTTGTTATGTTATGAATTTGAGGCTCAAGATCGAGAAACGAAAGAAAATTAAATCAATGTGAACCTTGATGAAAATGAGTATGAGATGGCCATCATCATGCAGTTTTGCAGTGGAGTTTTTATCATCGATGTAAAGGAAACTTGTGATGGATGGCCGAGGCGTGGCAAAGATGTGTTTATGATTTTGTCCGCTAAAATTGGAGGTGCTGATGGCTCGTAGATGAGTCAAGGCTAGTGATGAGTAGGGAATGAACTCTCATCGGTGTATATTGGTAAGCTACTATGAGATATTTGTGCATCATAAGATTGATATGTTTATTTGTGTGCATTTGAATGTTATGTCATTACATCTATTTTATTCGCTGCTCACATAACAATGCAAGGATTACATTATCTTAAGCGAACTTAAATAATATATTGGTTCCTTATTGACAATGATATGTGACAATTACTCGCTAATAGTTACTATGCTGTTGTACTCTCAAGTCGAGTGTTACGTAGAACTCCCACTTTAGACCTAGAGCTTTCCTTATCTTACAAATTAGTTGGGTTCTGAGTTCAAGGACATTTTGATTAGCATTTTTGTAGATAGCTTTGAGGACAAGATCAGAGTGCGCATGTATAGTCCTAAAAAAATTATAAATATTATTTAATGTGAAATTATTTACCCATTCAAGATTCAAATTGTATTAAAAATTTCACGTTTTAACAAGAAAATTATCCAAAAAGTCCTCAAATTATTATACGGCTGTCAATTTAGTCCTGAACCTTTCAATTGTATCAATTTAGTTCTATATCTTTTAACGATTTGCCAATTTAGTCCTAAACCTTTTGATGATTTGTCAATATAGTCATTTCGGCCAATTTTGACCGCAAATCGTTGAAGTGGCAGTCCAATTAGCTTTGACTATTCTATGTATCGAATCATGCTAGGAGATAAAAACATCAATAGACCTTTCAATTTCGAAAGCGCTGTCGGATTTGGAGGTTGCTCATTGCCCTAAAGTGAGAGAGTTCCGAGGCCTCCAAGGTTTGGAGAACCTGAGAGCATTAAAGCTTGAAGAAGTTCCATCTTTGAACAAATTGCCTGACCTGACCAACTTGAAGAAGCTCCAGAAACTTTGCCCGTGGTACTGTCCTAGATTGGTGGAGTCCAAGGCAGACTAGAATCGTTGGAGACACTTGGGATCGGTTCCTGTAAATCAATGGGAAAGTTCCCTGATCCATCAAGCTTCAAGAAGCTAAAATCTTTGTATATACAAAGGGCGAGAAGCTAGAAGATTCTCTGGTTTCTGATGATCAGTGGAGAACTTCGAAAGAAGACACGAAGTCTGATCTTGCGGAATCCGACTTGTCTGAGTATTTTTCTTCATATTTTTTTTGCTCTCCTGGACTTTTGAGTACGGTGGACAGAAGAATGTAAGCATTGGTTGCGTACATTATATCAGTGGTTGGGCGGCATCTCAAAAGCTCTAAATATTGCAAGCTCCTTCTACTCGTAATAATCCATATGATACAAACATTTCTTCTCTCACTATAAGATTTCTTTCTGTCGTGGATCTTCTGTTCCTACCATTGTCTCATGTATAGACTCTCAATATTTCGGATGTAAGTCTTCTTCTCTCTCTGCAGTTCGTATTCTTTCCTGTAGTGGTTGAGAGAGAGTGAAAGAGTATAAGAATTGATTGCGGATTTCCAGACCGCAGGAAGAAACTAGAAAGTCCAAAGAACACAAACTTTCGACAGATAAAAATGACGGGACGTTCAATAACTAAACTTTGCACTAGCTCTGTTTTTTAATCGTTCGCCTTAAATTTAGTTTGTCTCAATTGGTTGTATCTAAGAACATGTATTCCACACAGTACATTTTGACATGGCAGCAACATGGCCCTCAATTCTATATCAGGCGAAATACAAGCATTATCTCAATTTAATTGAGCCAATAGAAATTCTTGAATCGAAATAGAAAAATAAGCAATTTCGATGCGGGAGATTGTCGACTATTGTTAATGCTTGCAGGTTTGCCATCACCGGAGAAGTGGTCCTCTACTTCTCCCGCGGAGTTGCCCTAAACCGGTTGAGATTCGAGGCAGAGTAGAACAATTGGAGATGCATCCCATTGACTGGCTCGGAGAAAGCTACCCAACCTTCAAGAAGCCAACTTGTATGATCAGGAACAATTTTTGAGATGTTAAGAGATTGAGCTTCAGGTTGAGGAGTGCTGGGGTCGCGCTGAGAACTGAATATTATTTGGAATTAGATGGTAAATTCAACTTGTTTTTATGGGAAGAAAAGTTGAAAAGCGAGTCAGGCTCCCGATCAGCCCGGTTTGCACCGAATTACTTCTGGATGGGCCATTTCATATCGTCTTGAGCCGAGCCCAGGTTGGAGGCTCAGAATTTGTTGCTTAAAATCTTCGGGCCGGGCTTGATCGTCGGTCGAAGCCCTATCTATTAGTATAAGAACATTTAATTAATGTATCAATATTTGTAATGACTAACCCCTAAGTGATGAGTAATTTTCAGAGTTTTAACGAACTCATCAACAAATCAGGGACAAGTAGCTTTTGTGAATGAAGAACAACCAACCATCTAAGTAAATTTTTTTGCTTGATCATCGGTGATGCAGTAAAAGCTGTCTATTTTTTTTGGCATGTTCCGTGTTCCGCCCTCCTTCACGGCTGCACAGCAAAGGCCGAGTCTTGATCGTGTGCGCGTTGGGACAAAAGAAAAAGAGAGCCGTGTATACCTCCAGTGAAGTGAAGAGGAAGCTTCCTTTTTGGAGTCATTAACCGAGAGAGTGACAGTAGTCATTGACCCGAACAGAAGTCATCAGAGCATTGTTTTCATACCTTGGAGGGTGTACCGAGGTTGGTAGTAGCTTCCAGAGTTTCCATCTTCTGCAATCCAGTGGACAGGTGAAGACAGACAACGGGGTCACGGATGCTGATGGCGATTCTGCTGCTGCTGGCGTACTGATATATCATCTCAAACGCAGGAAGCTGTGAAGTCATGTCGACATGTTACGAAGTGTTCTTGAGCTTTAGAGGACCAGATGCGCGCTCGGACATTGCTGATATCCTGTATACCGGTCTCATAGATGCTGGAATTCGAGCATACAGAGACGATGAAGAGCTTCGTACCGGGGAAGAGATCGGTCCAATGCTTCTCCAAGCGGTTGAGCAGTCGAAAATCTCGATGCCCATCTTCTCTAAAGGTTATGCCGACAGCAAGTGGTGTCTTATGGAGTTGGTGCAGATGGTGGAGTGCAAAAGAGCTGCGGGGCAGAAGACCATGCCCCTTTTCTTCGACGTCAGGCCATCTGAGGTTCGAAACCAAACTGGGGATTATGGGTTAGCCTTTGCTTTGCACGTGAAGAAGGAGCAGTTTGATGAAAACACCCTCCATGGTTGGAAAGCTGCCCTCAATGAAATTGGAGCATTAAAGGGATGGGATTTCCAAAGCAATCCGAACAGGTCTTATTCTTCATCATGGCGTATTATCTGTTATGCTCCGGACATGATTTTCTTTTTCTTGTTTTTTGTTTTTTGTTTTTTTGGTTTTCTTTTGTTTTTGCTTTTGCTTTTGTTTTGTTTTGTTTTTTTAAACTCAATCTAACGTCTAGGTTCTTTTGCCTTTAATGATATCATAGGTAAAGGTGAGTTTGCAAAAGAAGTTGTCAACAAGGTTTTGATTGAGTTGAAAAAGACCTACTTAGAAGTATCTGATTGCTTGGTTGAAATGGACGATCATGTGAGTGAAATAATGAGAATGGTAGGCGCTGACACCAATGAAACTACGATTGTCGGAATCCACAGCATGGGTGGTGTTGGGAAGACGACGTGTGCCAAAATCGTCTACAACCAACTCTCCCATCATTTTGAGGATTGTTGGTTCCTTTCCAACATCCGAGAAACTTCACAGCAGAAGGGTATTGAGCATTTGCTGAATCAGCTCATCTCTAGGCTCCTTAGAAAGAAAGGGCTAGACATCGATAATATGGATGAAGGGATTGCGATGATTAAGCAGAGGTTATCCTCTAAAAGAGTTCTACTTCTACTGGATGATGTCGACAAAAGGATTCAACTGGATGCTCTCCTGGGGAAGCGCGTATGGTTTGGCAAAGGAAGCAAGCTTATCATTACAGCGAGAAACAAGGATGTTCTTTCTTTGCCCAAAGTTGATATGACTTATGAACTCCCCTGCATGGATTTTGACCATTCTCTGCAACTTTTCAGCAGACATGCATTTAGAAGAGGTTATCCTTTGGAGGAGTACCTCCCTAACTCCATAAAGGCCGTAAAGATTAGTGGCGGTCTACCTTTGACTCTTGAGGTTATAGGTTCACTTTTATCAGGAAAAAGCAGAGCACTATGGGATATCACATTAAAGAAGATGGAAAAAATTCTTCATGAGGATGTAAAACAGAAGTTGAAGATCAGTTTTGATGCATTAGATGATAGACAAAAGAACATATTCCTTGATATTGCCTGTTTCTTCATAGGTTGCGATAAAAGAACTGCAATCCATATGTGGGAAAGTTGCGAGCTTTTTCCCGAAGAAGCCATTGAAGTCCTCCAGCAGATGTCTTTAATAAAAATTAAAGAAGACAACTGTATCCGGATGCATGATCAGCTAAGAGACCTTGGACGTGAAATCATTCATCAAGAGTCTGCTATGAAATTAGAGAAGCAAAGCAGGGTATGGAATCATGAGGAAGCGTCTGATCTTCTCATGAGAACGAAGGTGAGAATACAAAGTCATTATTCTGGAGAGATTTCTATCTAATTACTCGTCGATTAAAAGAACTTCCTACTTATTATTTCTTTTCCACTCACAGTAGAGACACGTCTCCTACAGTAATATACATATTTCTGTTAAGAATGTGAGGAAAGACAGCACCTCGAATGAATATAATTTTTCAAACAGGAACTATGTGTTTTCTAACTGCTATTTCCCTTTTTGTATGGCCAGGGAGTAGAAAATGTTGAAGCAATTTGTCTCAAGTTTGAGCATAGTTGTAAATACCGCATTACATATGAAGCATTTGCAAGTCTGTCAAACCTAAGGTTCCTGCAATTGGATGGCGGAAACTTTGATGAGACGGGCACGATCCTGCATTGTTTCGCTCCATTTAGTTCTTTTCAGTGTGATTGCGGCTGGAATGTTCTTCCAGCCAGTTTTTCCTGTAATAGTCCATCCGTCCTTCCGATGTTGAGATGGTTTTCATGGCATAACTTTCCTGCAAATTTTGAGCTGACCACTCTTTCCCTGACAAAGCTAGTGATTCTTGATCTATCAAGGAGTAAAATTACAGAAAAATGGAGTGGATGGGGCCACATCAAGGTAGGAGCCTAGGAGGTGTTTCAAAATAATTTCTATAGTCTTTTTTAACTTTGTTAATGGGATTGAAATATTGCATATGTTCTATCTTACAGGTGGCAAAGAATTTAAAGGTTCTAAATCTGACTGGATGCAAAAACTTAAAAGGAACGCCCGATTTCTCATCTCTTGTATATTTAGAGAGATTAGTTCTTGAAGGATATCAGAAATTGGTCCACATTGATGGATCTATCGGTGAACTTAAGCAGTTGGTTTTCTTAAACTTGAATTCCTGTGTTAAACTCAGCATGTTGCCTGACGAGCTTGGGAAGCTAGAAGCCTTAACAGAAATTCTTGTGGATGGCACATCAATAAAAGAAATTCCCAAATGGAAAGGAATGAAGAAACTAGAAATTCTCAGTGCTCGTAATTGTAAATATTTGAATAATTGTAGTTCCGTAGGGAACTTGCGACCACTAGTCGAGTTGGATCTGTCCCACTCACCTATTCAAATGCTACCTTTTTCATTAGGGAACAGGAAGAATTTGAAAGTACTGAGAATACGCTGTAGTCTCCTAAGAAAACTACCCAGTGCCATTGGACTGTTGGATAAGCTTGAAGAGTTAGATGCCGACTGCTGTGGATATTTGGAAGGGGAAATTCCGAGCAGTATCGGGAGATTAAAGTTTCTAAGGGTCTTGAGACTGACATACACTAATGTTTCCGGATTCCCTAAGCTTCCTGAAAGTCTGACCAGTCTGCACTTTGGCTCTTGGTCAATGAAGACATTGCCAGATCTCTCAAACCTGTTGAACTTAAGAGATTTGCGTTTGCTTTTGTGGAGTTCTATAATGGACCCTTTGGAACTTGAGAAAGCTTCCAGTCGTTGGAGGATTGGAACTTTACACAAGCTAGAGTCCATATTTCTGGAATCTCCTTATGTGACCACCCTATCTTCAGACCTCATTCTCCTTTCTCAACTGAAGGAACTTGACCTCCGGTGCCAGAACCTCAAATCCCTCCTGTGGGTTCCTGCAAGTTTGTCACGCTTAGTTATCAAAGGTTGTGGGGAAATGAAGACATCAATAAACCTTTCAAATGCGAGGGCCCTAGCAGATTTGGAAGTTGTCAGTTGTGATATACAAGGGATTCAAGGTCTTGAAGGCTTGGAGAACCTGAGATCATTGAAGCTGGTTGGAGTTCCATCACTGGAGAAATTGCCTGACCTCACTACCTTAAACAAGCTCATGAAACTTGAACTGCGTAATTGTCCTAAACTGGTTGAGATTGAAGGCAGACTAGAATTTTTGAAGATACTTCGTATTGAGTCCTGCAGATATTTGGAAAAGCTACCTGTTCCATCAAGCTTCAAGAGGCTAGAATATTTGGGGATAATTAAGTACGAGAAGCTAAAAGATTTGCTGGGATCTGATGATTGGAAAACTTTGAGGACCCGACTTAAGTCTGAACCAGAGAAGTAAATAGGTCAAGCCAAGGAATCAAAACTAGTTGGAGTGGCAGGTAAAGAGAAACGGTTTTCTAAGGTTGAGTTGAACTAGCATATTGATTAATAAAGATGTAATGATTACTGGTTTAAATTTCATGATGAATCATTCAGTTTTGAAATCTCTCTCTCTCTCTCTCTCTCTCTCTCTCTCTCTCTCTCATGTTCTTCTTCTTAATTCTCCATTCTGTCCATGGTCAAAACTGGCACTTTTAGAAAGAGAGAATCAATTTAATTCACATAATGATCCTTTCCCTTGTTTTCATGGGCAAGTCCAAATTTAAGGACAACTGGTTGTCTAATTGTCAATGAAGATTGGTTTCTATTACTTATCATGTGATGGCTACTCTGCTTGCCACAGTTCCTTCATTTCTTATGTAACATGGTTATCCATGTGAAAACACTATAATTATCATTATGGTAGTCTCACTGTTCAAATATTAGTATGCCTTGCTATTCATCAGAGTACATAGAAAGGGGAAAATAAAGGTTTAGAATTAGATATTCTTAGATTAATTTGATTGGAGAGAATGCAAAGAACAGAAGTTTAAGGGGTCTGGTTATCTAAAACTAACGACCTCGAAGTCAAAATGTTCCCTCAAAAAGAGATGCAACTTTGTGTGGATGATGTCAAAAGCGTTGAAAGAAATTGCTAGGAAGTGTTTGAATATTCTAAGGAGTGAGATTATGCGAGCTGTGAGCTGGGGCTAAGGCTTGGGCTTCTTGGGGATGGGAGAATCTATTAGATGGGTATAAACATTAGCCTGGGGTCGCTAATTATACCATTTGGAAGGGAGGCAAGTGAGTGGAGGCTTAAAGGTTCAGACAGTGATTGAGAAAAGTCGATTCTATATGAGAGACGGTATTCAGGAAGATCTTAAAGCGATATCCTGTTTGGAGTTGCCGGGTCAGTGTGACCATATTGGCCCATGCATGGAAGAGAGGTAGCAACAGTGAAGCCAGTGTATTATTGACCAAAACAGGTGAGACATGCAGAGCCTACCATTCAGAGCAGTCAAGAGTTTGGCTGGTTGTCTTTTTCTCGTAAAAGAAGAAAAAGCAGAGGATATAATCCTGTGACATGAATGAGTGTAAGGGAGTGGTGAGGGTGTTTGTAACAAGAAGATGAGTTTGGAAAGATGCCTTCTGTTAACCAAATTTGCTTATATCTTTTAGTATGTGCAAAAAAGGACATGTGCAGCTGGGATTAGAATTGCAAAACTTGAAGCCGAGTTGCAATTTGGAGTAATGCAGACAGCTTTGGTTGAATAAGAAGATCTGCAAAAAAGAAAACTGGGGCTAAAATGAATAAAACACTGAATAAGGATTGACTCTTAGGCACAAGTATTCAAGACGTCGATTTCTCCACGAACCTTCATGCAAAGGTAAAGGTTTAATAGAACTTTACGAAATGATTTTTTTTTTTTTTGGTTTTGAATATGAAGCATATCAAAACTGGGGCACCGCTGACTATAGAAGGGATTAGCAAAATAAAGAACTTTTCAACCACTAATCTACGCCCGCTAAAAATGAAAGTATTTTAGGTAAATGAACCTTGTTTGCTGAATAAAAGAAAGTAATCAGACATAATTTGCCCCTCCTCCCCCGGCCACCCTCCTCCTTTTTGTTTATAATTTCTGGGTCCGATAGGAATAATAGTCTTAATGGATGATATGGAAAAATAACTGTTTCTGTCAATACAAGAAAGAAGTGTGAATTTCTTATCTTGTACCAAAGACAAGATGAAGATGGGGAACAATCCTTTTCTCAATTCTATAAAGCGAGATAAGAATTTGCTACATTGCTTTTCTTGTGTCGGCAAACCAAAGGAATTCACTCTGCCTTCTCCTTCTGTCAAATGGGATTATATATGCAGGCGATGCTCAAGAATGGTTTTGTCCATTGTTTCTTATCTTGCTCTCTGGGTTTTGTTGTGACTCAAAGCAACCAGATTTGGTGTTTGATCTTCACCAGTTCCTCTCTGGTAATTTTTTGTTGGTCCTATTTTGTGCGCACTGGATCTGTTAAGATCAAATAGTTCTTTCACTAATGATTGAATTCACGCAGTTGAGAAGATAGCTCAAGGTAACCCTTAAATTAGTTAAGGTGGAGTTATGTGATTTCATTTGGCTGACGAGATTTAGTTGTAGCGCGACGTTAGTCTCTTCTGAGTTGGTACAAGGTGATTCAAGAAGATGAAATTAAGAACGTAAATGGAGAGATGAGATAATAGCATAGTTGGAGAACTTTAACACGAGAGAGACAAGAAAAACTTTGAATCAATTTGCTTTACTCAAAACTTCAGTACACCAGTTACTCTATCTTTCTATTAATAATACGAAAAATCACAAACTAATAAATATATGACTAGCGGAAGGGTAGAACCCCAAACTAGTCAATCCGTCAATTGCCAAATATTATCAAATTTAGTAATTTAATGATAAAATTTAATTGAAACTAACGAAGGATAAATTTGTCACAAGTACATCAATTTTGGGGCTTTTTCGTGGTAAAAAAATTAGTTTGGTGTAAATTTATCACATGTGTACTAATTTAAGGTTTTTCGTGCTATTAATCCAAACTTTTTTGGAGCTTTTACACCTCTCTAGCCGAATGCAACTTTTGGAGGCTGAAGCCTAACTGTTGTCCTATGAATTTAATGTGAATAAGTTCTAACATAATCCATCTCAAACAATTAATATGCATGGGTTCTATATTTGTAGGTTTAGTTTACGTAATAAATAAACGGTCCTGGGGCCACACTTACAAAAGAAGGGTTTCATCAACATTACAAGATTATCAATTAATATAATCAATTAGTTTATAAACTGATAGGATTAATATTACGAAAAATTTTAAATCGGTACATCTGTGATAAATTTATCCTATGTTAGTTTTCGTTAAATTTTATCGTCAAATTTTTGAGTTGGATGGCACGTGATAATTGACGAGCGTATCAGTTTAGGATTTTACCTTCCGTTTGTCACAGGCATACTAGCTTGTAATTTTTCGTGTTATTAATTCAATTTAACGGAATATAAATTTATCATAAATATATCAGTTTATGATTTTTGGTGGTCAAAAAATTAATTTGAGGTAAATTTATTATAAATATATTAATTTAGAATTTTTCGTGATTAAAAAATTAATTTAAAATAAATATATAATAAATATATAAATTTAAAGTTTTTCGTGGCATTTACCCAAAGTAATAACATACATGAAGATCTCTCGCCTTCTTGAACTCTGGCCTTTTGTGCCAAAGAATCTTTGGACTTCCAGGAAATTTCAACCTAACTGAACTCGAATACCTCGAAAGCCAAAAAGAAAACGCGTATCCACTCCTTCACGCGTATCTAGCAAGTCCTCACCTTCCTGGAAGAGCATGGCGAAGGAGGGTGAATTGACTGTCTAATAAAAAGACTTTCTTCAGCTGAGCTCGAAGCCAGGAACGTTTCTTCTGGGCGTGATCTTCATCTGCTTCTCAGCGTTTGATCCGGATTCTGCATCTTCAACCCTCCATCTCCGGTAATTTCCTCACATCTATTGGTTTTTTTCATTAATTTGATGGAAACAATAGAGGGACTCTCAGTCCAGTATGAGTTCTTTCCATAGTTGACTCCAGGATCGATCTCTCTGCAATTTGTATCTAACACTAATAGTTTTGGCCTAGCTCTAGTCACGCGCTAAACCCTGCTCAGCTGCTTCCATCCATGCACCTGTCAGGCCTCAGATCTTGAAACACAATCCCACTCAGATGCATCGGCTGGTTGATAAATCTCAAGAGATTTCTGCAATTAGGGATCAAACTTACGCTCTTTAGGAACAGGGCCTAGCGCTAAAAGCTGACTTTGTTTGAGTGGAATCGGTTGATTTCATTTGTTTAACAGTAGAGGCAAATTAGCACATTGTTGTCTGGTAAATTAGCAGTAAGAACGTTCTTAGACAGAAAATTGATACCCTCAACTCTCAATGTAACGGTAGATACGGACTGAATAGACTATACTGTTGCACTCTGTGGTGAACCGGAACTCTCAGCTTTTGTAAAATGCAGCTCTCATCCCTACACTCCTGAGTGTTCCAACTTATTTACTGGAAAAACAGTTATAGCATTCACGCCTTCTTTTTCCGTTGAAATTTTATCAACTCCATAACTGATTAGAAATCCACTCCTCTTTTTCTGATATGCTGATAATTTCTGGCAGATGTGAATGATAGCGTCATGCCTGACTAATGCTCGCCTGTTGACCCTTTATCTGTTTGTTAATAACCTAAGAGATGGCTGTGATTAGGGATCGGTTTATGCTTTTAAGAAAATAGTCCAATGATGAGGTTTGAGTTAGCTTCAGATTAATTTCTTGATTTCATTTTTCTAATGAGATGGTCATTGGGGAGTGTGATTCTTCGCCAGCATCCGTTAAGGTCAAGGGAGCAACTAATTGAGTGCTATGGAATGTCTTTGTCAAATCTTACAACTAAAAGAGGAAGGTTCCATCATAATTTCTTATCAGACAATAAGATAATTAGTCAACCTACAAGCAACAGCAGGCACTTATGTGCAGAGGACATTCAATGTCACCTTTCAAGAGAAATTTTATCACCTAAAGTAAGAGTTTAACACAAAAATAGGTTGACAGTGATTTACCTTCTCGAAATATTATTCTCTCGAATCTATTTCGGTTGTGAATTAAAACCCATAATTCCGCAATACTTTAGAAATTTCTTCCTTCAGAATTGAGATGGGCCCACTTCTCTACCATATTGTTACTAAAACAACCGGACATGTTTTGAGTCTTGTGCAATGCCCCAGAAGGAGCACGTGCATTTGCCATCTTCATTTCTTTCTTGAATGACTTGAAACAGAAGAGTTTCTGAGAGAAATCATGATAGTCATCACTCCCCTTTCATAGTAAAGGTTTTTCACGTGGGATATCAGATCATTGCAAGTCCTTTGAAAATTCAGGAAATGGAGAAGCCAACAGAATCTGATTATGAAGTATTCTTGAGCTTCAGAGGGCCGGACACTCGCCGTGACATCGCTGATTACCTTTACAACAGCCTCATTCGTGCCGGAATACGGGCATATAGAGATAATGAAGAGCTTCCCATTGGGGAAGAGATTGGCCCGGAGCTTGTCCAAGCGATTAAGCAGTCGGAAATCTCGATTCCTATCTTATCTAAAGGATATGCTGCCAGTCCATGGTGCCTCATGGAGTTGGTCCAGATGGTGGAGTGCAAGGAAAACTGGGGACGTAAGATCATGCCAGTTTTCTATGACGTAGCACCATCCGATGTTCTTCGCCAAACTGGAAGCTACGACGAGGCCATTAACTTACACATAAATAAGCGGCGGTACGCTGATGAGACTATTCAGAACTGGAAGGCAGCTCTCAGCAAGGTTGGAGCGTTAAAAGGATGGGAACTCAAAGAGAGGTACTTGAATTTATTGTTGTTCATGAATTGTTTGTAGCTTAGATATTATTCTGTTCATCTCAATTTGACAGTGTGGTCCTTTTGCCTTCAACACTATCAGAGGCAAAGGTGAGTTCACAGAAGAAGTTGTTCGGACGCTGTTGATCGAGTTGAAAAAGAACTACTTGGCAGTATCTGATTACTTGGTTGAAATGGATGATCACGTCGACAAAATCATGGAAGTGATAGGTGAACAGAACACTGAAACAAAGATCGTTGGTATTTATGGAATGGGAGGTGTCGGAAAGACAACTCTCGCCACAATCATCTATAATAAACTGTTGGCCAATTCCACTAACTGTTGCTTCCTGTCTAACTTCAAAGACACAAAGATTGAGATTTTGCAGAATCAACTCATCTCCGGTATCCTAAAAGAGACATGTTTGCCCATCCATAATAGCACAGAAGGGATTACTGAGATCGAGAAGAGGTTATCCTCTAGGAAGGTCATACTTCTACTTGATGATGTCGTCCAAAAGACTCAGCTGGATGCTCTTGTGGGGATGGGCAAATGCTGGTTCGACAGAGGAAGTAAGGTTATTATTACCACAAGAAACAAGGAAGTTCTCAAGCATGTTGATTTGAAGCACGAACTTACTGAAATGGATTTTGATCATTCGCTTCAACTTTTCAGCAGACATGCTTTTAGAAGAGATCATCCTCCAGCAGAATACTTCTACCTCTCAAAAAAAGCGGTCAAAATCTGCGGTCATCTTCCTTTGGCTCTTGAGATCATAGGTTCATTTTTAGCTGGAAAAGATGGAAAATTTTGGGAGACCACATTAGAGAAGCTGGAAACTATTCCCGATGAAAATGTTGAAGAAAAGTTGAACATCAGTATCGTGGCATTACAACCACATGCGAAGGAAATATTTCTAGATGTTTGTTGCTTCTTCGTTGGGTTTGATTGGAGGATTGTGAGGCACATGTGGAATAGCTGTGGGTTTTTCCCTGACTATTATCTTGATGTCCTCCAACAGATGTCGTTAATAAAGATTACAGAACGGGATGAATTGTGGATGCATGATCTGCTAAGAAACCTTGGGCAACATTTCGTTCGTCGGAATGGTAATTTTAAACCAGAGAAGCAAAGTCGGGTGTGGGATCATGAGCAAGCAAATGATGTTCTCATAGCAAAGGTAAAGTCGTGTATGAAATGTTATTCCTATTCAAAGAGACGAGTTATCCACCTTGACTTTGCTTATTTGCTTCTATCTCAGCCGAGTCATTACTTGTCTGCTTACCATGATGAGATGCTCATCAGTAATCATATTATAAATCAAATTGAAAGTATAAATAAAATGTACATTCCTGAAGTATGTTCAACTCGAATCCCTTTGACAGGGAATTATGTGATCACTAGCTTCTGTTTAATTTTGTTGCTTTGGCAGGGAAAAAAAAAGGTTGAAGCAATACGTCTCAAGTTTGATCATCAATTTCAAGACTTCATTGAGAAGGAAGAATCCGAAAGCCTATCAAATTTAAGATTTCTTCAAGTGGATTGTGTAGACTTGGATGAGAATAACATTCAACATTTTCCTTCGACCAACTGGTTCCAGAGGAATCTACTCATCCTTCCGAAGCTGAGATTTCTCTCATGGCATGAGTTTCCTCTCTTTTTCCAATTGACCGCATTTTCCCTTATAAAGCTAGTGATTCTTGATCTATCACGGAGTGAAATTACAAATAATTGGGAGGGATGGAACCAACTCAAGGTATGGTATTATTTCAACATGAATTTGCTATATTAACTTTGTTGTCCTGTATCTCAAAATGATCCAGAATTAACCTCTTCTCTTCATCACAGATGGCAAAGAATTTGAAGGTTCTAAATTTGACCGAATGCAGAATCTTGTGTGGAACTCCCGACTTTTCTGCTCTTGAAAATTTAGAGCAACTGATTCTTCAAGGGTGTAAGGGACTGGTTCAAGTTGATAAGTCTATTGGTAAGTTAAAGCATTTAGTGTTCTTAAACTTGGAAGGATGTTGTAATCTGCGGACATTGCCGGACGAGTTGGGGAAACTGGAAGCCTTAATAGAACTGATTGTTGATGGGACCCCTATTACCGAAATTCCGGAATGGAAAGGAATGAAGAAATTGGAAACTCTCAGTGCAGTTAATTGCAAATCACTGAGTATATGCAATTTTGCCGGTTGCTTAACATCGCTATTAAATCTTAGGTTGGAAAATACACAAATTACTGAACTTCCATATGAAAATTTTGGATCTCTTGTTGAGTTGAATATTTCTGAATCAAGAATTGGAGAATTACCCAATTCAATTGGGAAAATGAAGAATTTGAGAGTACTAAGGATGTCTCACACCCGCTTAAGAAAGCTACCTAGCGCCCTTGGAATGTTGGAGATGCTTGAAGAGATAGATGCTGGAGGCTGTGAATATTTGGAGGAACTTCCAAGTGAGATTGGAAGACTATCATTTCTGAGGATCTTGAGATTATCAGATACGAGAATTTTCAAAGTTCCAAAGCTTCCTGAAAGTTTGACCAATCTATTCCTTACAACTATGGCTCCAAGCCTCCAGTGGATCTCAAGGTTAAGAAAGCTGGAGTCCTTGGAGCTGTTTTGTTATGAGAGTGCTTCCCAACTACCTTCAGATTTTAATCTCCTTTCTAAGCTCAGGGAGCTGGTGCTCAAAGTAGATTACCTAGAATGCCTACCTAGGCTTCCCCAGAATTTGTCACGCTTCCGTATTTATGGGCGCAAGATAATGGAAAAGTCTATAGATCTTTCATATTTTGAAAAGCTATCAGAATTGTGTATTTGGAATTGTGAACAGCTAATAGAGATTCAAGGCCTCGAACGTTTGAAAAACTTGAAACGGCTTCAACTTTGTGATCTTCTATGGCTGGTGAAGTTGCCTGACCTGACCGGCTTGAAGAAGCTCAGGGTGCTTTGGATATCAGATTGTCATATGCTGGTTGAGGTTCGAGGTCAGCTAGAATCGTTGGAGAGGCTTTTTATAATGTCCTGTGGATCTCTCGAAAAATGTCCTGATTCATTCAGCGTGAAGGATATACGTATACAAGGCTGTTGGAAGCTAAAAGAGATTCAAGGCACGGAAGATTCAAAGAACTTGCGTCGCTTGATTTTGGTGAATCTGCCGTTGCTAGAGAAGTTGCCCGACCTGACCAACTCCAAGAAGCTCGAGCAACTTTATCTAGAGTGTTGTCCTCGTGTGGTTGAAATTCCAGGTAGGCTAGAATCATTGGAGAGGCTTCATTTATATCGCTGCGGGTCTCTGCGAAGGTTATCTCACCCTTCAAGCGCCAAGAAGCTAGAGCGTTTATTAGTAGGTGGCTGTAAAAAGTTCGAGGAGACTCTGGAATCCGATGAGTACAGAGATTTGAAAAAAGCGCGTCTATTAACTCGTAGAATTTGATTGAGTGCATCATTTAATTGCCACGTGTGCAGGTGAGACCCACTCTTCAGGTGGAATAGTATGAGGGGGATTAGCTGATTTCATTTATCTGATGCAATATAGTCGACCGGACTCGATTCTTCTTCTGAGCTTATCAAGGTCCTGCTAAAAGCAAAATTTGTCCTCGAATGCATGAAACCTTACTATAATCATTTGGTTCTGCAATTTCTTTCTTCTTCCTCTTCTTTTTTTTTGGGTCTGCTGTGGTCCTACTTCTAAAATTTTTGCGGGTGTACTTAGTGACTAATCTCGTTAGGGAAGTAATTCATCAAGGATTCGAGATGACCTGCTCCAGAATTCATTCGCAGAGATTAATGTTCTTGAGGCAGCACTCTGAGAATGAGTTTCATTCAGTGTCACGAAATTAATTAGACATCAGCAACCACATTCACGAAATTGTTGTTGGCTTCCCATGAAAATTTCTACATTGAAGAAACGAAGAAGTAGGGGCAAAACATTGTGTCTAGCATAAGCATAACGCTCCCTAGTTAATGATCATGTGCAATGGTTACAAAGGTTCTTTAGTTTTGATAACTTAAAACAGATTTCCACAGTCGCTTCTGAGCGAATTCATAACTGCGTTTCAAGTTTCACCATTTGAAATTTTTGGGTGGGATTGCCAGCAAAATTGGAACTGTTGGGTAAAAAAAAAATGACTGGTCACTTGGTTGTTAGGTCAAGCGATAGTAAATAACCAAAACTATAAGAAATTTACCAATTCCCACTAATTGGTAAATTACCAACTCTTCTGAAATCTTTCATGTGTCGTAAGTGAATTACTACATCAGAAATTTGTTAGTATTTCAATGAAGTAGTAAATTATCGACTTAATTGAAATTTTATCATTGTCGTAAGTAAATTAACAACACTACTTTTGAACACAGCATAAGACTCTCCATTGTACTGGGCTCTCCAGGTGTGCTTGTCCCTATATTAAGTAGTTTACCAACTCCATTCAAATTCTACAAGTGTTCTTAGCAATATACCAACACTACAGTTAATTTTTATAAGTACGTATATAAGACTCTAGGAAAATATAGACATTCTACCGTTCTCTATAGGGTTGAGAAGAAATAAAGTACAATGATTTATATATTATGACCTGTGTGGCCTGATGTGACTTGAATAGCATGTATGTGATATTATGAACTTGAGGTTTGGGATGGAAAAAAGAACGAAAAAAGAAAGGGTATAAATGTTAATGGGAATGAGTCTGGGATAGCCATCATCATGTGGTGGTACAGCAATATTTGCTTGTGTATATCGATGAGCTACTGATATCTATGCGTCATGAGATTGGTTTGTTCCATGGTGCGTATTTGAGTGTTAAAGTGAATGTCATACATTTGCATCTATTTGTTCATTGCACAGATAATTATGGTCATTTTTATACAATGCACGGATTACATTATCTTAGGTGAATATTGATTTTCCTATTGAAAATAATATATGACCTTACTCACTAATTGTCACTATACTATTGTGTTCTTGAGTCGAGTGGTGAGTAGGCCTCCTATTTTTGACATAAAGCTTTCATTTACTAAGCTTAGACTCACCCCTTTAAAATATTATACATATTGGTCGGCTTTGAAGTTTAGGGACATTTAGAATAGTGCTTCTACAAATCTTTTTAAGGGACATTCATTTGATGTTGAATTACTTATTAATTCGATGTTCAAATTGTGTGGAAAATTCAGGTTTTGACAATTTCGAGGATGCTTCTAAATTCATTGAAGCTCCAAGTCCTTGGTAACTCGGAAGGTTAGGCAAGCTGGGATCCTTGCGGTTGGAATCTCCTTATTTCACCCCGCATCTTCAGACATCGTTCTTCTTTCCCAGCTCAGTGAACCTGAACTGGTCCCCTCCAAGAAGCTGCAACGCCTACCTAGCCTTCCCCCAAATTTGTTGTACTTGAACTTCGAATCATGCAGGGAAATAAAAGCATCACTAGACCTTTCAAATTCGAAAGCAGTGTCAGATTTGGAAGTAACTCATTGCCCTAAAGTGAGAGAGTTCAGTGGCCTCCAAGTTTTGGAGAACCTGAGTGCCTTGAAGCTTGAAGGAGTTCCATCTTTGGACAAGTTGCCTGACCTGACCAACTTGAAGAACCTTCAGAAATTCTATTTGCAGTGATGTCCTAAACTGGTCAAGATCCAAGGCAGACTAATATCGTTGGAGGCACTTAATTTGGATAGGTTCCCTTAAATCTTTAGAAAAGTTACCGCATCCATCGAGCTTCAAGAAGCTAAAATCTTTTCATGTACACAAAGCATGAGAAGGTAGAAAATTCTCTTGAGTTCTGATGATCAGTGAAGGACTTGAAGGAAGAGACTCAGTCTGATCTTGTGGAAACCAACTTGTTTGGGTATTTTTATTTTATTTTTTTTAGGAAACTTTTAATCTCTTGGATTTCAGAGTTTGGTTAATGGTAGAGTCATTCTAGAATGTAAATGTTGGTTGTGTACCTGATTTCAATGGTTGACCGGCAACTCAAAACTCTATATGTTGCAAGCTCTTTGTATTGATGTAACAATTGGAAAATGTAGTACTAACATTTCTTCTCTCAATTTTGTTACTATTGTATCCAAGCTAAGCTTCCAACGGAGAAAGTTTTTTCATATTGCTTCTCCTATGATTCATCTGTTCTTATCATTGCCTCAGGTACAGACTGTCAATATTTCAGATATGAATTCTTTCTCTCCGCAGTTCGTATTCTTTCCTATAGCTGTTGTGAGAGAGTAAAAGAGTAAACATCGATCGCAAATTTCCCAAATGTAGTAAGAAACTAAAGAGTCTAAAGAACACAAACTTTCGGGGGATAAAGTTGATAGAAAATTCTATGACTAAACTTTCCACTAGCTCTTTTTTTTGTCTTAACTTTAGTTGGTCTCAATTGATTGTATCTAAGAACTTCACCATGTGTACCACTCAGTACCTTTCAACATGGCAGCATCACGGCCGTCAATACTATAGTAGGCAAAATAACAGAAGCATCTCTATCGAATTGAGTTGATAGAAATTCCAGAATTGAAAGGAACACTAAACAATTTCGATGCCACAGATTGTATACTGGTGTTAATGCTTGCAGGTCTGCCATCACTAGAGACGTTGTACTAGACTGATCCCATGGAGTCGTCCTGAACTGTTTGAGATTCAAGGCAGAGCAGAACAACTAGAGATGCGTCATATTGACTGGCTCGAAAAAGCTACCCGACCTTACCAGCTTCAAGAAGCCAACGTGTTTGATCATGAACAATTCTTAGAAGCTGAAAGATTGAGCTTGAGGTTGAGTAGTGATGTGGTCGTGCTGAGACCTGAATACTATTTGGAATTGGTCAGTAAGTTCAACTAATGTATATTGATCTGCTTTCGTTACCGTTTGTGATTGCATGATGATTGAATCGGTCATTTTTTCATCTCCTCCTCTCTCTCATTTTCTACCGCACCTTTTTCCTACGTTGCCTTTTTCTCTAATCTTTAAAACTAACTTCATTTACTATCAATTTATAAAATAACTTCTACCACTTACTTCTATTAATTACTTATTAATGGCGCTTAATGGTGATAATTAGTCACATTAGTATCGCCACATCCATAAGGCAACGACCGTGTTTTCCTTGCTAACTAACGGACTAACAGAGGGGTACACAAAATAATAAGTTCTAGCGTCTCTTTCATATGTTTCGTATTTCGCAAAAAAAAAGTTGACATAAGTGTATCGTTGGAAGGTTTTTTTCGTATGGTAATTGGCCTAAAATTTACTAATTATTGTTAAAACACTATGTATTGTAACTACACATATATGCTGGACTCCGGAGAAGAGAATATGTAGATATTCGCGAGAAGTTATTTTTCACATGATTAGTAAGATTTCATTTATGACGTAATATGTTTTAATCAGTTAGTAACACCTCCACTTGGTTGATATCAAATCACTCCAAACAGTAAGTGTCAATGAACTAGGTACTTTTATTGGTAACTTTTCCGCAGTGATTAGAAGAAGATAAGTAATCATCAGTAGTTAGCCTTTATTCTATGTTTGCATAAGGATAAGTAGTCTTTAGTCTATTAGTCTTCCACTAGTCAGTAACTCTTCATAAAATTTTTTTACCTATATGTCAATAAGTTTAAGAAGGGATCTTTTCAACATGATTAGTAGTTACTCCTAAAAGCAAGTGCATGTCTATCACTTATTAGTATTTTCATGTGAGCAATATATTTCCATATAAATGGTCTTTAGTCTATTAGTCTTCCGCTAATCAACATTAACGGCCATCGTCACCTCATGCGGGCTTACCGGTATTGGCCCACCATTACCAACCCTGCTAGTGACCCACTGCCTACAAGGTGACAAAGAGGCAACCCTCCATGCGCAATCACTAGCCACGGTGGCGATCCTGGCAGATGGAGAAAGAACAGATACAATGATAGATCATTTTGGATGTTATCAAGCTTTTATCATTCTAGTATCAAACCAAGTAAAATAGTAACTTATATCATGCTAACGGCAAATGGTTATCATATTGCAAGCTCATTTCAAATCTCTAATCAAAGGCACCATAAGGATTATAGATTGTACACATTAGAATAAAGTACATAATATATATAAATATAAAGCAAGATCAAATGGTTGTGGACGGCCATGAAAGATGTAATTGTTTGAATTTTGAAACCGAAACCCAAGATTATTAGGATATCCACAGGATCTTTTAATAAGGAATTGTCTTGACCACAAACATAAGAAAGAAACATATCACCAAATAAAAATCTAGCCCCAATCTTGCGAAGACTAATTTCACTAGATAATCTTCTTAGATTCGTATATCAAATTCACAGTACTTGAGCGCTCAACACATCACATACTAAGAAAATGAAGGATCGACCTTGCACAGAATAAGTGTTGTCCTAGAATTCTTCCAACCATAAAACATTATATACCCGTATATATCTTATAGCAAAAATTCCATAAATCCATGAGCTAAAGCCAATGATATTTTACCTTACATTTGTAGCTTTCAGTTGATGATGGTTGTTAGAATTATGATAATAAGGGTAGAATTGTAATATTGTGTTTAGAGGGGTTTACGTTATGTTAAGTATATATATATATTGTAATCCCTCATTAAAACATAATGAAAAACATCTTTTTCCTCTCAAACATGGTATCAGAGCCGGTTGAGAAACCCTAATTTACCGCCATTGGCGGAACCTTAACTCTCCAGCGAACATAGACTCTCCGGCGAAACTCTACTTCTCCGGCGAACCCAGACCGGCTACTCAGTCTGGTGAACCTAGATCTAGTGGCTCACACTCAGTCTAGCGATCCTAGACCGGCGACTCAGTCCGGTGAACCCAGACCGGCGACTCAGTCCGGTGAACCTAGATCTGGTGGCTCGCACTCAGTCTGGCGAACCCAGATCGACGACTCTCGTCAAGTCCTGTCGCTTCTGTTGGTGACTTCCCAGATCTACTTCTGTTGACGACTTCCCAGATCGCAGAACCCAGGTCAGCGATCTTGCTTGCATAGAGACCCGGCGGTCTCGCTCTCTTGCGCCGATCTCCGCTGGCCCCATTGAAGGTTCAGATGAGCACTACCATGCTCTGTTCTTCGAGCCCTGTTGAAGCTGCCACTGTTCGTCATTTGTTCGTACGACGAAGGTGAACAATAACTTTTTTTTAAAAAAAAATCGAAAAAAAAAATTTATGTTACTCAGTGCAGGGACGATCACTGCACAGTGGATGCAGTAGTTTCAAGTGGTAATTCTTCGATTTTGACTTGATGGATATATGAATTTTCCATAAGTCATTGTGACTAGTTTTGATCCGATTGAACCCTCAAAGTGGTGATTATATTTGGCTGGCTGTGTTGTTGGAGACTCTGTTGTTCAGGTTGACTACTTGTTTTCTTACGACATTATTTGTGGGTTCAATCATATCTTCCAGTTATTGATGGCTGCTGTTGCTGGAACTTCTGCTAGTCTGCCACATTTACAATTGACTTCTGTAAAGCTTGATGGTACTAATTATGCATCATGGTCTAAAGCTGTTGAAGTTTATCTTACTGCTACCAAACAACGCGATTATCTTACGTCTACGGCCCCATCAGATCAAAGTAAGGTAGCTGATTGGATTGCTGGTGATGCATTGATCCGTACATTGTTATGGAATAGTATGGATTCCAAAATTAGTCCCCATTTTATTCAGTGTAATACTGCTAAGGAGGTTTGGGATAAATGTGCTTTGCTATATTCTGGCCAAAATAACATGACTCGGGTTTGTGATACATGGGAGGCACTATTTGACCTTAAGCGTGGAGATCAGTCATTGACTGAATATTATGCTCGTTTCACGACACTATGTCGACAGCTGGATACTTATCTCCCCGCTTCAGATGATACAGCCATTCTTGTCAAGAGACAAGAGGATCTTCGGGTTATTCTGTTTCTAAAGGCGTTGGGACCTGAATATTCTTCACTACGTCAACAAATTACTTCTCAAAGCTCTCTTCCTTCGGTGGATGAGGTTTTCTCTCAAGCTCTTCGTTCAACACCTATTGAGAAGATGTCCGCCACAACTTTGGAGACAAGTGCTATGGTTTCTCATAGCACTAGCGGACGTGGAACCCGGGGTCGTGGTTATAGGGGTCGTGGACGAGGTTTTGTTCCGATTCGTGGTCGTGGTGGTCGTGATGGTGTCTTTGGTGGTCGTGGCTCTCGCTATTGCAATCATTGTCAGAAAAATGGACATACCGAGGCTTATTGCTATACTCTTCATCCTGAGCTTCGACCTAGTGTTGCTGCCTATGTTGATTCTCCGTCATTGACTTCATCAGAACCTCCTCTTGCACATGGTACAGATGATACGATGACTTTGTCACGAACTGAGTATGATACGTGGCTTCGTTCTCAGCAGGTGATAGGCTCTTCAGCTCCTACTACAACTCTGGCACAGAACACCAAAGGTAGTTCATCTTGTTTACTGTCTACACTATCTGACTCCTGGGTTATAGACTCTGGAGCCACTCATCATATATCTGGTAACCATAAGCTACTGTCTTCCTTTCAGTCCACATCTTTTGAAGTGTCTAATTCTGTTACATTAGCTGATGGTTCACAATCTCATGTTTCTGGTATTGGAGTTGCTCGTTTAAGTCCTTCTCTCTCACTATCTTCTGTCTTGCACCTCAAATCTCCCTATAATTTGATTTCTGTTAGTTCATTGACTAAGGAACTGAACTGTTCCGTCACCTTTTCTTCGTCTCGTTGTGTTTTTCAGGATCTGAGGACTGGACAGATGATTGGTGGGGGACATGAATCAAATGGCCTGTACTATCTTGACAAGGAAATAATGGCTGCTGCAGCTGTGAAGCGCACATTCTCTGATGTGTATCGAATGCATTGTCGTGCTGGTCATCCACCACCGAACATTCTTCAACGTTTATTTCCTAAGTCTGAGTCTGTGAGTACTTTTCAATGTGAAGCTTGTCAATTTAGTAAACATCATAGGACTTCTTTTCCTTCTCGTTTTCAGAGTCGTGTGTCTAGTCCATTTGAGTTAGTTCACTCAGATGTTTGGGGTCTGTGTTGTGTTTCTGATACTTCCGGTTTTAGATACTTTGTTACATTCGTGGATGATTTTTCTCGAATGACATGGTTGTTCTTAATAAAAGATCGTACTGAGATTTTTCATTGCTTTCGCCTATTTTACTTTGAAGTATTGAATCAGTATAATGCATCTGTTAAAACTTTGCGATCAAATAATGCTAAAGAATATCTTGCCTCTTCTACTGGTTTTCGACCTTTTCTTGAATCTCATGGTATTCTTCATCAAACATCGTGTTCGTACACTCCACAGCAAAATGGTATAGCCGAACGCAAAAATCGTCATCTTCTTGATGTTGCTCGTTGTCTTATGTTTCATATGCATCTTCCTAAACCTTTTTGGGGTCATGCTGTTCTTACAGCATGTTACTTGATTAATCGACTTCCAACCTCTGTTCTTCAGGGGGAGACACCTTTCTCTGTTTTACATCCAAACCTTCCTCCCTTTGCATTACCTTTACGTGTCTTCGGTTGCATTTGCTTTGTTCATCGTCTTTCTCCGGGTCTTGATAAAATAGATTATCGTGCCGAGAAATGTGTCTTTGTAGGGTATTCTCGAACTCAAAAGGGCTATAAATGCTATAGTCCTACTCGTCGTCGTCTGTTTGTGTCAGCTGATGTGACTTTCTTTGAGGATCAAGCTTATTATGATACTCAATCAGGTCCTACGGTGACTACTGAGGGTGTCGAGTGTGTCCTCCCAACACTTCCTCCACTCTCTGTATCTCCAGCTCCATAAACTGGATTTCAATTTGCCGAGCGCACATATCATAGACGTGCTACAGCTCCTCCCACGGTAGTACCGGTCCCACAAACATATGATTCATCTGTCCCTTCATCAGTTGCGACACCATCCTCTGATCCTGATCCACCCATTGCTCTTCGGAAAGGTACACGTTCTTGTGTTGGTCGTCCTGTAGATCGTTATGCTCACTTTTCTGACCTTTCTTCTTGTCTTCGTACTCATCATCCCATATCCAATTTCTTATCATATGCTTGTTTGTCTCCTACCTTTTCTATCTTTGTCTCGTCCTTGTCCACTATTTCTGTGCCCAGTAATGTTGCTGAAGCTCTTGCTCATCTTGGATGGCGACAAGCCATGGAAGATGAAATGAAGGCTCTTCTTGAGAATCATACTTGGCAGCTCACATCATTACCTCCAGGTAAACAACCTGTTGGTTGTCGATGGGTTTTCATTGTTAAGGTTCATCCTGATGGTTCTCTCGATCGATTGAAAGCTCGATTAGTTGCCAAAGGATATATTGAGACATATGGTATTGATTATGATGATACTTTCTCACCTGTCGCCAAAATTCCATCTGTTTGTGTTCTTATTTCCCTAGCCGCACATTTTGGTTGGCATCTTCATCAATTGGATGTCAAAAATGCCTTCTTATATGGTGATTTAGTTGAAGAAGTCTATATGGAGCAACCACTTGGGTTTGTCGCTCAGGGGGAGAATCTGGTACGTCGTTTACGTAAGGCCTTATATGGACTCAAACAGTCTCCCCGTGCTTGGTTTGGTAAATTCACTTATGCAGTTATCAAGTTTGGGTTAAAACAATGTCAAGTAGATCATTCAGTGTTTAGTTCTGTCTCCTCAACTGGTTGTGTTCTTCTGGTGGTATATGTGGATGATATTATTATCACTAGTAGTGATTCGGTTGGTATTCAACAACTTAAGCAGTTTTTGCATACAGAATTTAATACTAAAGATCTGGGACGTCTACGATATTTTCTTGGAATTGAAGTTGCCTACTCACAAGCAGGCATCAATTTATCACAACGAAAATATGTGATTGATATTCTTAATGAGGTCGGATTTCTTGGAGCAAAACCAGTTGATACACCTATGGAACCTAATGTGAAACTTGATGCAGAAAATGGAGAACTGTTACATGATCCAGCGAAATATCGAAGATTCGTGGGTAAGTTGAATTACCTTACTGTTACAAGGCCTGATATATCCTTTGCTGTGAGTGTAGTGAGTCAGTTTATGAGTTCCCCTCGTACTACTCACTGAAATGCTGTACTGCGAATTATTAAGTACTTGAAAGGAACACCAGGTAAAGGACTACTTTTCAAGAATTATGGTCATCTGAAAACTACAGGGTTCTCTGACACAGACTGGGCTAGATGTCCTACTGATAGGAGATCTACATCAGGGTATTGCGTATTTCTTGGAGGAAATTTAGTTTCCTGGAAAAGTAAGAAACAACATGTGGTTTCCCGGTCGAGTGCTGAAGGAGAATATAGAGCTATGGCACATATGATAGGTGAATTGATCTGGTTGAGGATGTTATTATCAGAAATTGGTGTCAAATCAGATCCATCAACATTATATTGTGATAATCAATTAGCCATCCATATTGTGAACAATCCCGTCTTCCATGAGCAAACCAAACATATTGAAGTTGATTGTCACTTTATACGGGAGAAGGTCCAGAAGGGGGAAATCATTCTTCAACATGCAAGGACAGAGGATCAACTGGCAGATATTTTTACAAAATCCTTACGAGGGAATAGAGTGGATTTTTTATGTAACAAGTTGGGACTACTTGATATCTACGTCCCAACTTGAGGGAGAGTGTTAGAATTATCATAATAAGGGTAGAATTGTAATATTGTGTTTAGAGGGGTTTACATTATGTTAAGTATATATATATATATATATATATATATATATATATATATATATATTGTAATCCCTCATTAAAACATAATGAAAAATATCTTTTTCCTCTCAAACAATGGTAATTTCACAAATGTGTTAGTAAATTATATTATTTCACATGCTAGGAGATTACCCTTAAAGAATCGTCACCTCTATAGCTATTTGTTTCTTACATCTAAACAAAGGTGCTCAATTGTCAAAACAGAAAAAGTAGTTCAGATGCAAAGGAAGCAACTGGAGCGTGGCAAAGGAAGGGGCCAAAAAAATCAGGGATGTTGGATCAACTGCATTAGAGATAGCACTTCCATTTGCTTCAATCAACTGATACAATGACACCCGCAGAATGCTTTGCATGCAAAGTTATTTTACATCTTCTGTCAACAAATACATCTCTTCTTAGCATGATTCAAAAATCCACTCTGGTTTTTAGGTGTAGTTATGTCATGATCTAGAACAAATACCATGCGTTGTCCGTGTTCAGTCATATCCTGAGAAAATTTCTACTGTTGGGAGCAGACCAACACCACAAATACAGGTCGCTCCTAAGCAATCCCACAGGACAATGATGAAACCATCAGCCGCAAATAAAAGAATCATAGGCCACAACCTCTATTTGACCATGCACAAACTTTCCTGAATTCCTGAAGAACGATAAACACTCGTTGAGAAGAAAACAAAGAATGGAACTCCATCTTAAATTTGTACAAGTTAAGATGTCACCACTTTGGGGAAAATCGTTAGCGCTAAACTGCTTCCTTGCTGAAGCAGAAGCCGGGCAAGAAATCACGGGAACAATGGCAAGTACATGCTTCAAGCTGTATATAGTTCCAGCTGGGACTTCACGTTTAACTTGAGGGAGAACTTCTGCAATGCCGTCTATTCCCTCAAAGGGACATGGACAAAACCATTTTCAAAAGAAAAAAAAAAACCTTGAATTGGTCATGCTTCTGCTTAGACGATATCCATTGTCCCTGCAACAATGAGGTCAGAATCTGAAGAACCAAAAATAGCAATTTAGACGATATCCATTGTCCCTGCAATAATGAGGTCAGAATCTGAAAATATGTACACAGAGTGCCATTACCAGATAGCATGTTAGCAATCTCCACCTACCTCACGCAAAACCACCAGGTACAATGAGAGACTTTCATGATGCCCGATTTTCTTTGGACCATGAGTCTTTCCTCAAACTTTATGGTATCTTTATCATGAGGTTCTCTAGGAAGGTATGAACTGTTCATTAGTAGGAGAGCTATCACCTTGCAGCTGTAGCCTTCTATTTTTATTCCAGCATCTTCCCTCTATGCACTTCTCATTCATCACCCACCAACATCATCATCATCTAAGATGCGCCTTAAGTGGGTTCAGGAACATATCCAGCTTCCTTCATATGACATGCTAGTTTCCCGAGCACCTTGTATGTGTCTCCTATCTGATAGTGCAATTGGTCCATTGCTGGAAATTTGTGCATTTCATTCTTTACCTCAATCCAACTGTTTGCCACATCTTTTGTCAAATCCCTCTCCTCCATTTGCTTCCTTACTCTGCAGGAATCATCCCATCTGTTAGTTGCAGCATATATGCTGGATAACATCACATACCTCGCAGCATTTCGTGGTTCCAAATTCAGTAGAGCATCCACAGCTTTTCTGGCAGTAACTAGATTACCATGGACTTTGCATGCACCCAAAAGTGCACCCCACATTCCAACATGGTTTGATTTGTTCGAGACACTCTCTATTAACTCCATGGCTTCCTCAAGTCTGTTTTTCCTCCCGAGCAGATCAACCAAAATAGCGTAGTGATCGGATCTTGGTTGAAGGCTGTAATCCTTTTCCATTGTATTGAAAATCCAAAGCGCTTCAACATCTAGACCTGTGTGGCTGCAAGCAGATAAAGCACCAAGAAACGTGCCATGGTTGGGTCTTACATTTGTCTCTAGCATCGTCTTGAGAAAAACAAGTGATTCATGCCCTAGACCATTTTGCGCAAACCCAGTTATCATCGAGTTCCATGATACAATATCCCTTTCCGGCATCCTCAAGAATAAGATCTCAGCTGATCTCATGTCGCCACACTTGCAATACATGTCAATTAGAGCATTCCATATAAATATGTTATCCAAATCTCTATTACAGCAGGTCCTAACGATGCAACCATGAATCTGTTTGCCTCTTTCAGCAAGTGCTCGATCAGCACAAGCACATAGAACACTGACAAAAGTATGAGGACTTGGCTGTATTCCTTCCTCATGCATTTTAACAAAAAGGTCCAAAGCTTCATCACCACGTCCATTCTGCGCAAAGCCCGCGATCAGTGCAGTCCAAGAGACTGTGTTCTTCGCCGGCATATTGTTGAATATTGCACAAGCATCATCTAAGTTATGAGCTCGCGTATAAGTAACAACCAGGGAAGTCCACGACACAATATCCTTTTCAGGCATAACATCGAACAAGGCACGGCATATATCAGCTCCACCACATTTCCCATAAGCATCAATCAGGGAATTATAAGTAATCTTAGTAAATTCCAAGCCCATTATGATGGCAACTCCATGAACCTGGCGCAAGAACTTCAATGCACCCAAGTGAGCACAGGCACCCACAACACCCACAAAAGTAAATTCATCCATGAACGGACAATCATATTCCTTTTGCATCTGCATGAAGATACTCAGAGACCCCACATAAAACCCATGACGGGACAACCCAGAAATCAATGAATTATAAGAGACAAGAGCCCTCTGCGGCATTTCATCGAACAAGCCGAGCGCTTTCTTGAAATCGCCAATCCGGGCATATGCAGATACGATGGTGTTCCAAGAGTAACCGTTCTTCGTATCAAGATCATCAAAAGCCTTGTGGGCGCTTTGGATGGAAGAGCATTTGGAGTACATGCCAATTAGATGGTTGACGATTAAAGGGTCGCTGGCGAGTGCGGTCTTGATGAGGTGAGAGTGGAGGGTCATGCCGAGCTTCAAGTGTTTCTTGGCGACGCATCTTGTGATGAGAGAGACGTAGCGATCGATGGTTGGGACGACATCGCTGAAGAACATGGCAATGCACCAGTCGTCCCTCCCATTGTAAAGAAATGGCGAAAATAAATTGATTTAACGCATGTTTGTTTGGACTTAAAAAAGTTAATAGTAATTTTTTTTACTTTTTTTGTTAATATTAAAATTACTGTTCAAATTTCGGAAAATTATTAAAAAATTATTTGTGAATCTATGTGTCTTCGCTTAAGGAGTTTTAGATATAAAAATTGGGAGAATAACACAAATAATCTTCAAACTTTGATCCTATATGCAACGTTGTCCCTGAATTCTTAATTTGTTCAATGTGATCTTTAAACTTTAGCCAAATGAGTTATGTCATTTTTAAACTTTCAATTTATTTAATGTGGTCCATGAACTATCAATAAATAGTCATTCTAGTCCTTAAACTATATGGAAATGACACATTTAATCTAAGGACTAAATTGAACATTTATCAATATTTTAGAGACTAGATTGAACAAATTGAAAATCTAAGGATGACATGAGACATTGAGCCAAAATTCACGAATCGTTTGTGTTATTATCCCTTAAAATGGGATAAATGAACCATAAGTCTTAAAAATTGTTGTAAAAGTGTAATCGAGTTTTAAAACTTTCAAAAAGTGTAACCAAATTTTAAATTTTATCAAACTGGCGTAGTCGAGTCCTACTATTAACTCTATATGATTGCACTAATGGAAAAAGCTGATAGGGGCATTAATATGGTTTCCGTGTCAAACATTTCAGGAAAAATTATAAAAAATTAAAAGGAAAAAAATTGATTTCAAGATTTCTAAAAACAAAAATCTGAAAGAAAAGTAAAAATTTGGAAAAAAGAGGAAGAGTCAAACAATGGGGAACAAGAAGGATAGAGCTGCGGTTGAGGTGGTGCGACGTGGCAGCCACCGTTGCATCGGCGAGGGACCGGTGTCCTTCGTTAGACTTGGGCGAGGTTCGCTTGGCCCTCGCTACTACCTTCGCATGCTAAGAAAGTAACGAAGTGAGTGAGCGTGCACGTACACGTGCAACGAGTAGGTGATTTTAAAAAGTTACGGTACAGGCCATCGATTGATAAAAAATTGATCAAAAAATTATATGATATTCAAGTGATCGAAAAAAAAATTATGGTAATTAAATAAGCGCTGCACAAAAATCATGTCACTTAAGCGATCCAAAACACGTTATAGCACTTAAATGAGTGGTATACAAAAAATATATCATTTGTGGTATTATTTTCCCGAACTTTTGAAGTTTGAAACCTAACTTTAGTCTTACAAACTCATGTGAACAACTCTGAAATAATCCATCTCAATGACTTAAAATATATGAATTCTACATTTTTAGGTTTAATATATGTAAAATTTGAATGGGCCTGGGGATTCACCTACATGAAGGGTTTCGTCGTCATTCAAAGACTATCAATAAGTATAATTTGAATGATTTCTAAACTAATAACCTGCATGAAAATCTCTTGTACTCTCGCCTTTCGTGCCAAGGAATCTTTGGACCAGGGGAAATTTCACAGTAACTCAACTCGATTACCTCAAAAGTCAAAAGCAATGCGTATTCACTTTTTCACGGTCGGATTGACGTGTACCTGCAACTAGCATGTCCTCACCTTCCTGGAAGAGCATGGCGAAGGAGGGTGAATTGACTGTCTAATAAACATATGACTAGCCGAAGGGTAGAACCCCAAACTAGTCAATTCGTCAACTGCCACATATTATCTAATTCAGTGGTTTAATGATAAAATTTAAACGAAACTAATGAAGGATAAATTTATTATAAGTGTTTCAGTTTATGGCTTTTTCGTGGTCAAAAAATTAATTTGGTGTAAATTTATCACATGTGTACTAATTTAAGGTTTTTTGTGGTATTAATTCAAACTTTTTTGGAGCTTTTACACCTCTCTAGCCGAATGCAACTTTTGGAGGCTGAAGCCTAACTGTTGTCCTATAAATTTACTGTGAATAAGTTCTAACATAATCCATCTCAAACAATTAACATGCATGGGTTCTATATTTGTAGGTTTAGTTTACGTAATAAATAAACGGTCCTGGGGCCACACCTACAAAAGAAGGGTTTCATCATCATTACAAGATTATCAATTAATATAACCAATTAGTTTCTAAACTAATAGGGTTAATATTACGAAATTTTTTTTTTTTGGTAAAGGTAATGATTGTATAACTTTCCATAACACCATGTACAGCCTAAGCTCGAACCTACTCCTGACCAAAATAGGACACAAAAATGTCCATAAGGGTCGAGAAAGGTCCAGCAAGAACTAGAAACAGAAGGCTAAGACAGCCAGCAAGAGAAGAACAGCTAGCCGAAAGAAAACAAACAACCAGCAACAGCAAAGGGGTAGCGGAAGACAGAGGTCAAGAAAACCTAAAACAGTCCACAGCTAAAACAAAAGAAGGAAACCAGCGGGGCCCTATACAAAAAGCTAGAGATCCAGGATGGAAAAGATGGATGGTGGGAGCTCCCAATTCCTCTGAAGTCTTCTATTTCTCGGAGTGTCGGCAATTTTTCCTAAGGATAAGGATTTATCCTTCACCGTCTTGAGAAGATGCTTGCGAATTCCCGGAAGGTAGATAGCCTTGTTCCTGAAGAGATATTACGAAAAATTTTAAATCGGTATATCTGTGACAAATTTATCCTCTGTTAGTTTTCGTTAAATTTTATCATCAAATTTTTGAGTTGGATGACACGTGACAATTGACGAACGTATCAGTTTAGGATTTTACCTTCCGTTTGTTACAAGCGTATTGGCTTATAATTTTTCGTGTTGTTAATTCAATTTAACGAAATGTAAATTTATCATAAATATATCAGTTTATGATTTTTGGTAGTTAAAAAATTAATTTGAGATAAATTTATTATAAATATACTAATTTATAATTTTTTATGATTAAAAAATTAATTTAAAATAAATATATAATAAATATATAAATTTAATTTTTTCGTGGTATTGACCCAAACTAATAACATGCATGAAGATCTCTCGCCTTCTTGAACTCTGGCCTTTTGTGCCAAAGAATCTTTGGACTTCGAGGAAATTTCAACCTAACTGAACTCGAATACCTCGAAAGCCAAGAAGAAAACGCGTATCCACCCCTTCACGCGTATCTAGCAAGTCCTCACCTTCCTGGAAGGGCATGGCGAGCGAGGGTGAATCGACTGTCTAATAAAAAGTCTTTCTTCAGCTGAGCTCGAAGCCAGGAACGTTTCTTCTGGGGATGATCTTCATCTGCTTCTCAGCGTTTGATCCGGACTCTGCATCTTCACCCCTCCATCTCCGGTAATTTCCTCACATCTATTGGTTTTTTTCATTAATTTGATGGAAACAATAGAGGGACTCTCAGATCAGTATCAGTTCTTTCCATAGTTGACTCCAGGGTCGATCTCTCTGCAATTTGTATCTAACACTAACAGTTTTGGCCTAGCTCTGGTCACGCGCTAAACCCTGCTCAGCTGCTTCCATCTATGCACCTGTCAGGCCTCAGATCTTGAAACCCAATCCCACTCAGATGCATCGGCTGGTTGATAAATCTCAAGAGATTTCTGCAGTTAGGGATCGAACTTACGCTCTTTAGGAACAGGGCCTAGCGCTAAAAGCTGACTTTGTTTGAGTGGAATCGGTTGGTTTCATTTGTTTAACAGTAGAGGCAAATTAGCACATTATTGTCTGGTAAATTAGCAGTAAGAACATTCTTAGACAGAAAATTGATACCCTCAACTCTCAATGTAACGGTAGATACGGACTGAATAGACTATACTGTTGCACTCTGTGGTGAACCGGAACTCTCAGCTTTTGTAAAGTGCAGTTCTCATCCCTACACTCCTGTGTGTTCCAACTTATTTACTGGAAAAACAGTTATAGCATTCATGCCTTCTTTTTCCGTTGAAATTTTATTAACTCCATAATTGATTAGAAATCCACTCCTCTTTTTCTGATATGCTGATAATTTCTGGCAGATGTGAATGATAGCTTCATGCCTGACTAATGCTCGCCTGTTGACCCTTTATCTGTTTGTTAATAACCTAAGAGATGGCTGTGATTAGGGATTGGTTTATGCTTTTCAGAAAATAGTCCAATGATGAGGCTTGAGTTAGCTTCAGATTAATTTCTTGATTTCATTTTTCTAATGAGATAGTCATTGCGGAGTGTGATTCTTCGCCAGCACCCGTTAAGGTCAAGGGAGCAACTAATTGAGTGTTGTGGAATGTCTTTGTCAAATCTAATTTGGTAGAACTAAAAGAGGAAGGTTCCATCCTAATTTCTTATCAGTCAATAAGATAATTAGTCAACCTACAAGCAACAGCAGGCACTTATGTGCAGAGGACATTCAATGTCACCTTTCAAGAGAAATTTTATCACCTAAAGTAAGAGTTTAACACAAAAATAGGTTGACAGTGATTTATCTTCTCGAAATATTATTCTCTCGAATCTATTTCGGTTGTGAATTAAAACCCATAATTCCGCAATACTTTAGAAATTTCTTCCTTCAGAATTGAGATGGGTCCACTTCTCTACCATATTGTTACTAAAACAACCGGACATGTTTTGAGTCTTGTGCAATGCCCCAGAAGGAGCACGTGCATTTGCCATCTTCATTTCTTTCTTGAATGACTTGAAACATAAGAGTTTCTGAGAGAAATCATGATAGTCATCACTCCACTTTCGTAGTAAAGGTTTTTCACGTGGGATATCAGGTCATTGCAAGTCCTTTGAAAATTCAGGAAATGGAGAAGCCAACAGAATCTGATTATGAAGTATTCTTGAGCTTCAGAGGACCGGACACTCGCCGTGACATCGCTGATTACCTTTACAACAGCCTCATTCATGCTGGAATACGGGCATATAGAGATAATGAAGAGCTTCCCATTGGGGAAGAGATTGGCCCGGAGCTTGTCCAAGCGATTAAGCAGTCGGAAATCTCGATTCCTATCTTATCTAAAGGATATGCTGCCAGTCCATGGTGCCTCATGGAGTTGGTCCAGATGGTGGAGTGCAAGGAAAAGTGGGGACAAAAGATCATGCCAGTTTTTTATGACGTTGCACCGTCCGAGGTTCGTTACCAAACTGGAAGTTACGACGAGGCCATTAACTTACACATAAATAAGCGGCGGTACGCTGATGAGACTATTCAGAACTGGAAGGCAGCTCTCAGCAAGGTTGGAGCGTTAAAAGGATGGGAACTCAAAGAGAGGTACTTGAATTTATTGTTGTTCATGAATTGTTTGTAGCTTAGATATTATTCTGTTCATCTCAATTTGACAGTGTGGTCCTTTTGCCTTCAACACTATCAGAGGCAAAGGTGAGTTCACAGAAGAAGTTGTTCGGACGCTGTTGATCGAGTTGAAAAAGAACTACTTGGCAGTATCTGATTACTTGGTTGAAATGGATGATCACGTGGACAAAATCATGGAAGTGATAGGTGAACAGAACACTGAAACAAAGATCGTTGGTATTTATGGTATGGGAGGTGTCGGAAAGACAACTCTTGCCACAATCATCTATAATAAACTGTCGGCCAATTCCACTGACTGTTGCTTCCTATCTAACTTCAAAGACACAAAGATTGAGATTTTGCAGAATCAACTCATCTCTAGTATCCTAAAAGAGACATGTTTGCCCATCCATAATAGCGCAGAAGGGATTACTGAGATCGAGAAGAGGTTATCCTCTAGGAAGGTCATACTTCTACTCGATGATGTCGTCCAAAAGACTCAGCTGGATGCTCTTGTGGGGATGGGCAAATGCTGGTTTGACAGAGGAAGTAAGGTTATTATTACCACAAGAAACAAGGAACTCCTCAAGGATGTTGATTTGAAGCATGAACTTACTGAAATGGATTTTGATCATTCGCTTCAATTGTTTAGCAGACATGCCTTTAGAAGAGATCATCCTCCAGCAGAATACGTCCCCCTCTCAGAAAAAGCAGTAAAACTCTGCAGTTGTCTTCCTTTGGCTCTTGAGATCATAGGTTCATTTTTAGCTGGAAAAGACAGCAAATTTTGGTTGACCACATTAGAGAAGCTGGAAACTATTCCCAATAAAGAGGTTAAAAGTAAGTTGAGCATCAGTTTCGATGCATTAGAACCTCCAGAGAAGGAAATATTTCTCGATATATGTTGCTTCTTTGTTGGGTTTGATGTGAGAAATGTGACTTACATGTGGGACAGCTGTAAGTTTTTCCCTGAGTATTCTCTTGAAGTCCTCAAACAGATGTCGCTAATAAAGATTGTAGACAGTAACCGATTGTGGGTCCATGATCAGCTAAGAGACCTTGGGAGAGATATCGTTCGTGAAAGAGCTAATTTTAAACCAGAGAAGCAAAGTCGGGTGTGGGATCATGAGCAAGCAAATGATGTTCTCATAGCAAAGGTAAAGTGTGTGCAATGTTATTCCTATTCAAGGGGACAAGTAATACATGTCGACTTTGCCTATTTGCTTCTATCTGAACTTGAGTCATTACTTGTCTGCTTACTCTGATGGCAAGCTCATCTATAAATCATATTGTAAATCAATTTGAAAGTATAAATAAAATGTACATTCCTGAAGTATGTTCAACTTGAATCCCTTCAATAGGCAATAATGTGATTATGAGCTTCTGTTTCCTTTGTTTGCTTTGGCAGGGAACAAAAAACGTTGAAGCACTACGTCTCGAGTTTGATCGTCAATCTCAACGCTTCTTTAAGAAGGAAGAACTTGCAAGCCTATCAAATTTAAGGTTTCTTCAAGTGGATTGTAGAGACTTGGAAACGAACAATGTCCACCATTTTACTTTAACTAACTGGTTCCGGAAGAATCTATGCATCCTTCCAAAGTCGAGATGGCTCTCATGGCATAACTTTGTTCAGCATTTTCCTTCAACCAAGTGTTTCCAGAAAAGTCTACTCATCCTTCCGGAGTTGAGATTTCTCTCATGGCATGAGTTTCCCATCTTTTTCCGATTGAGTGCATTTTCCCTTACAAAGCTAGTGATTCTTGATCTATCACGGAGTGAAATTACACATTATTGGGAGGGATGGAACCAACTCAAGGTATGGTATTATTTCAACATGAATTTGCTATAGTAACTTTGTTGTCCTATATCTCAAAATGATCTGGAATTAACCTCTTCTCTTCATTACAGATGGCAAAGAATTTGAAGGTTCTAAATTTGACTGCATGCAGAAAATTGCGTAGAACTCCTAACTTTTCTGCTCTTGCAAATTTAGAGCGACTGATTCTTCAAGGGTGCTGGAGACTGGTTCGAGTTGATAAGTCTATTGGTAAGTTAAAGCATTTAGAGTTCTTAAATTTGAAAGGTTGTTATAATCTGCGGAAATTGCCGGACGAGATGGGGGAACTGGAAGCCTTAACAGAACTGATTGTTGATTGGACCTCTATTACCAAAATTCCCGAATGGAAAGGAATGAAGAAATTGGAAACTCTCAGTGCAGTTAATTGCATATCACTGAGTACATGCAATTTTGCCGGTTGCTTAACATCGCTATTAAATCTTAGGTTGGAAAATACACAAATTACTGAACTTCCATTTGAAAATTTTGGATCTCTTGTTGAGTTGAATATTTCTAGATCGAGAATTCAAGAATTACCCAATTCAATTGGGAAAATGAAGAATTTGAGAATACTAAGGATGTCTCGCACCAGCTTAAGAAAGCTACCTAGCGCCCTTGGAATGTTGGAGAAGCTTGAAGAGATAGATGCTGGAGGCTGTAAAGATTTGGAGGAACTTCCAAGAGAGATTGGAAGACTATCATTTCTGAGGATCTTGAGATTATCAGATACGAAAATTTCCGAAGTTCCTAAGCTTCCTGAAAGTTTGACCAATCTATTCCTTACAGCTAGAGCTCCAAGCCTCCAGTGGATCTCGAGGTTAAGAAAGCTAGAGTCCTTGGAGTTGTCTTGTTCTGGGAGTGCTTCCCAACTACCTTCGGATTTTAATCTCCTTTCTAAACTCAGGGAGCTGGTGCTCAAAGTAGATAACCTAGAATGCCTACCTAGGCTTCCCCGGAATTTGTCACGCCTCCGTATTTATGGGCGCAGGATAATGGAAAAGTTGATAGATCTTTCATATTTGGAAAAGGTATTAGAATTGTGTATCTGGAATTGTGAACAACTAATTGAGATTCAAGGCCTCGAACGTTTGAAAAACTTGAAACGGCTTCAACTTCGTGGTCTTCCAACGCTGGTGAAATTGCCTGACCTGACCGACTTGAAGAAGCTCACGGTGCTTTCGATAGAAAAGTGTCCTATGCTGGTTGAGGTTCGAGGTCAGATAGAATCGTTGGAGACGCTTTATATAAGGTCCTGTGAATCTCTGGAAAAATGTCCCGATTCATTCAGCGTTAAGGATATAGATATACGAGGCTGTTGGAAGCTAAAAGAGATTCAAGGCCTCGAACGTTCGAAAAGCCTGAAACGGCTTCAACTTCGTGATCTTCCAACGCTGGTGAATTTGCCTGACCTGACCGGCTTGAAGAAGCTCACGGTGCTTTCGATAGGAAAGTGTCCTATGCTGGTTGAGGTTCGAGGTCAGCTAGAATCGTTGGAGAGGCTTTTTATAACGTCCTGTGAAGCTCTCGAAAAATGTCCTCATTCATTCAGGGTGGAGGATATAGAGATACAAAGCTGTTGGAAGCTAAAAGAGATTCAAGGCGCGGGAGATTCGAAGAACTTGCGTCGCTTGACTCTAATGGATCTTCCGTTGCTAGAGAAGTTGCCCGACCTGACCAACTCCAAGAAGCTCGAGAAACTTAAGCTAAGATGCTGTCCTCGTGTGATTGAAATTCCAGGTAGGCTAGAATCATTGGAGAGGCTTCATTTATATCGCTGCGGGTCTTTGCGAAAGTTATCTCATCCTTCAAGCGCCAAGAAGCTAAAGTTCTTGTTAGTAGATGGATGTAAAAAGTTCGAGGAGACTCTGGAATCCGATGAGTACATAGATTTGAAAAGATTGACGCTTGAGTGCATCCTTCTGAAGACTTTAACCATCGGTCCGCGCGAGTCAATCGTTTAATTGTCACGTGTGCAGGTGAGACCCACTCTTCAGCTATTTCGACTTTCTTCTCTCCTCTTCTTTCTTTTCTTTGCTCTTCTTCTCCAGTTGCGCTCTCTCTCTCTCTCTCTCTCTCTTGCTCTCGTCTCTCACTTTCTTTTCTTCTTCTTCTTCTGCCTCCATCATCAGCGACGACCCGAGCGAAAATGCTCGCCGAGAACCAGCAGCGACGGGCTCCGACTGTCGAGGGAACGCGACGGCGTCCCCGAGCGGAAGCACGAGATGCGACCCCACCTGGCGGAGATCTTCCTCCGGGACAGCGACCTACCCACGTCTTCCTGCTCGTCCGTCTGTTCCCGCGAGGGGTTCAATAGACTGTCCAAGAAGTTTTCCTTTCTGCACTTTGGGTTGCAGCTGAGCTGACTGAGGCCGAGAAGGGTTCTTCCTTCTTCGCTTGCATCTTTATTTGGTTTTCTGCATTTCATTCAGACCCGGCAGCTGTCTAATTTGATTCTCTTCATCTTCGCCCATTCCTTTTCCGGTGATTTCTCTCTACCTTGTTTCTGTCTTGCTTAATTTGGGTCTGCTTGCGAATTCTGATGCAACTAGCGATGCATTAGGACAAAGATTTGGAATTGAATTGAGTTTTCGTTTCAGTCATGACTTATCATTTATATACATGCTTTGAAAACTGCCTTTCAGTGAACTCACTCCTGAGCTGACGACTCAATTGATTTCTTCCATCTGCATCTAATCTTTTATGAGCTTTTAGCCTTAACCAACTCCTACGCAATTTTTCACTTCTGCACCAATTAGGGGAAGATCGATTTTCGCTCTTTAGGAACTAGTGCAAACCTTTCAGGTGGAATAGTTTGAGGGGGATTAGCTGATTTCATTTATCTTATGCAATATAGTCGACGGGGACTCGTTTTTTCTTCTGAGCTTCTCAAGGTCCTGCTAAAAGCAAAATTTGTCCTCGAAGGCATGAAACCTTACTATAACCATTTGGTTCCGCAATTTCTTTCTTCTTTTTTTTTTTTTGGTGGTCTGCTGTGGTCCTACTTCTAAAATTTTAGCGGGTGTACTTAGTGATTAATCTCGTTAGGGAAGTAATTCATCGAGGATTCGAGATGACTTGCTCCAGAATTCATTCGTAGAGATTAATGTTCTTGAGGCAGTACTCTGAGAGTGAGTTTCATTCAGTGTCACGAAATTAATTAGACATCAGCAACCACACTCACGAAATTGTTGTTGGTTTCCCATGAAAATTTCTACATTGAAGAAGTGAAGACGTAGGGGCAAAACATTGTGTCTAGCATAAACATAACGCTCCCTAGTTAATGATCATGTACAATGGTCACAAAGGTTCTTTAGTTTCGATAACTTAAAACAGATTTCTACAGTCGCTTCTGAGTGAATTCATGACTGCGTTTCAAGTTTCACCATTTGAAATTTTTGGGTGGGATTGCCAGCAAAGTAAAAAAAAAAAAAAAAAAGACTGGTCACATGGTTGTTAGGTCAAGCTGTAGTAAATTACCAAACTCTTCTGAAATTTTTCCTGTGTCGTAAGTGAATTACTACATCAGACATTTATTAGTATTTCAATGAAGTAGTAAATTATCAACTTATTTGAAATTTTATCGTTGTCGTAAGTAAATTAACAACACTACTTCTGGACACAGCATACAACTCTCCATTGTACTGGGCTCTCCAAGTGTGCTTGTCCCTATATTAAGTAGTTTACCAACTCCATTCAAATTCTACAAGTGTTCTTAGCAATGTACCAACACTACAATTAATTTTTATGAGTACGTATATAAGACTCTAGGAAAATATAGATATTCTACCGTTCTCTATAGGGTTGAGAAGAAATAAAGTACAATGATTTCTATATTAAGACCTGTGTGGCCTGATGTGACTTGACTAGCATGTATGTGATATGATGAACTTGAGGTTCGGGATGGAAAAAAGAAAGAAAAAAGAATAGGTATGAATCTTAATGGGATTGAGTCTGGGATAGCCATCATCATTCGGTGGTACGGTAATATATTTATGATCGATAGAGAACACTTGTGTTGAATGAGTTGAAGTGTGGCAAAGACGTATTTATGATTCCTTCTTCCATAAGTTAGTGGTGACGATACCTTGTAAGTTGAGTTAGTCGAGATGAGCTGTGGCTAGTGACGAGTAGGGAGTAAATATTTACTTGTGTATATCGATGAGCTACTAATATCAACGCGTCATGAGATTGGTTTGTTCCATGGTGTGTATTTGAGTGTTAAACTGAATGTCATTCATTGCATCTATTTTATTCGTTGCAAAGATAATTATGGTCATTTTTATACAATGCACAGATTACATTATCTCAGGTGAATATTGGTTTTCCTATTGAAAATAATATATGACCTTACTCGCTAATTGTCACTATACTATTGTGTTCTCAAGTTGAGTGCTGAGTAGGCCTCCTATTTTGGACATAAAGCTTTCATTTACTGAGCTTAGACTCACCCCTTTAAAATATTATACATATTGGTTGGCTTTGAAGTTTAGGGACATTTAGATTAGCGCTTCTACAAATCCTTTTAAGGTGGATCTTCTGTATGAGGTTTTGATCAAGTAAACTAACTAAAAAATTTATGTACATTCATTTGATGTTGAATTGCTTATTAATTCGATATTCAAATTGTGTGGAAAATTCAGGTTTGACAATTTTGAGGATGCTTCTAAATTCATTGAAGCTCCAAGTCCTTGGTAACTCGGACGGTTAGGCAAGCTGGGATCCTTGCGGTTGGAATCTCCTTATTTCACCTCCCCATCTTCAGACATCATTCTTCTTTCCCAGCTCAATGAACCTGAATTGGTCCCCTCCAAGAAGCTGCGACGCCTACCTAGCCTTCCCCCAAATTTGTTGTACTTAAATATCGAATCATGCAGGGAAATAAAAACATCACTAGACCTTTCAAATTTGAAAGCGGTGTCAGATTTGGAAGTTTCTCATTGCCCTAAAGTGAGAGAGTTCGGTGGCCTCCAAGTTTTGGAGAACCTGAGTGCCTTGAAGCTTGAAGGAGTTCCATCTTTGGACAAGTTGCCTAACCTGACCAACTTGAAGAACCTTCAGAAATTCTTTCTGCAGTGATGTCCTAAAGTGGTCGAGATCGAAGCTTACTAATATCGTTGGAGGCACTTTGGATAGGTTCCTTTAAATCTTCAGAAAAGTTACCGCATCCATCGAGCTTCAAGAAGCTAAAATCTTTTTATGTACACAAAGCATGAGAAGGTAGAAGATTCTCTGACTTCTGATGATCAATGGAGGACTTGAAGGAAGAGACTCGGTCTGATCTTGTGGAATTCGACTTGTCTGGGTATTTTTTTATCTTATTTTTTTTAGGAAACTTTTGGTCTCTTGGATTTCAGAGTTTGGTTAATGTTAGAATCATTCTAGAATGCAAATGTTGGTTGCGTACCTGATTTCAGTGGTTGGCCGGCAACTCAAAACTCTATATGTTGCAAGCTCCTTATACTCATGTAATAATCGGAAAATGTAGTACAGACATTTCTTCTCTCAATTTTGTTACTATTGTATCCATTCTAAGCTTCCAACGCAGAAGGTTTTTTCATATTGCTTCTGCTATGAATCATCTGTTCCTATCATTGCCTTAGGTACAGATTGTCGATATTTCATATATGAATTCTTCCTCTCCGCAGTTCGTATTCTTTCTTATAGCAGTTGTGTGAGAGAGTAAAAGAATAAACATTGATCGCAAATTTCCCAAGTGCAGTAAGAAACTAAAGAGTCCAAAGAACACAAACTTTCGAGGGATGAAGTTGACAGAAAATTCTATGACTAAACTTTCCGCTAGCTCTTTTTTCTGTCTTAAATTTAGTTTGTCTCAATTGGTTGTATCTAAGAACTTCACCATGTGTACCACTCAGTATCTTTCAACATGGCAGCAACACGGCCCTCAATACTATAGCAGGCAAAATAACAAAATCAAATGGTTGTGGACGGCCATGAAACACGTAATTGTTTGAATTTTGAAACTGAAACCCAAGATTGTTATGCTATTCACAGGATTTTTTAATAAGGAATTGTCTTCACCACAAACATAAGAAAGAGACATATCACCTATAAAAATCTAGCTCCATTCTTGCGACGACTAATCTAACATGATAATCTTCTTAGATCCGTATATCAAATTCACAATACTCGAGTGCTTGACACATCACTTACTAAGAAAATTAAGGATTGACATTGCAAAGAATAAGTGTTGTCCTAGGATTTATCCAAACCAAAAACATTATATACATGTATATATCTTATAGCGAAAATTCCATAAATCCATGAGCTAAAGCCTATGATATTTTATCTTAAATTTATAGTTTTCAGTTGATGATGATAATTTTCCAAATTTGTTAGTGAATTCTATTTTTTCACATGCTAGGAGATTACCCTCAAAGAAGCGTAACCTCTAAAGCTGTTTGTTTCTTACATCGGAAAGAGAGTACTCACTGTCAAACAGAAAAAGCCTATGATATTATTTGTTTTACTTTAATCATAGCTAATATATAAAAATAAGTTAAGTTGACTTATATTTTATAATTCGTCATTATTAATAATTTCGTATATATATGACAAATCCTAATTTCCACTTGATTCAGCTATTCAAATCTGAATAATACAATAATTATATTTTTCTTAAAATTTTCCTTGGCCAAAAAATAATTTTGAGGATTCCTTCTAGTGGTAATATGGACATTCCCATTTCACCCCAAAATTCAACTAAGCTTGCATGCAGGAGAATAGCTAAAAGCTATCCGATCGAGGGAAATCTCGTTCTCTACTTGTAAACCTACGAAAGGATCCTCCAGGAATTGTGAAATTAAAAAGAAAAGGCTGCTCAAACCATCCATGGTTGATAATCTTTATTTGTACAATAACTTTTTTTTTTGGAGCTTTAGGGTTTGTTTGTTTCGCGCAAAATAAATAATATGAAAATAATTTCCTAATGATGATTGTTTGTATCTCTTACAAAAATTAATAAACGAAAAATATTTTCATCATTCACAAGAATATTTAAATGTAAATTTTTATCAATAATAATTTTTTTTAATTAACCGATGATTTCAAGTGATAGACACAATTATTTTTAGAAAAATATTTCCCAAATCTTTCATTTTCTACGAGTTGGATGCAACTTTTAGTGTTTAAAACCTAACTTTTGTTTTGTAAATGTCCCGTGAATTAACTATCTCACACAATCCATCTCAAATACTTAAAATGTGTAGGCTTGATTCATGAATAATTCAAATGGGCCTGGGGTTTTCACCGACAAAAGAAGGGTTTTATCGCCATTTAAAGAATGGTTAATATCACGAAAAATCCCAAAATAGTACATCTGTAATAATTTTACCAAAAATTAATTTTTCGATAACAAAAAATCCTAAACTGGTACACTTATGATAAATTTATCTCAAACTAATTTTTTGACCACTAAAAACCCAAAACTATTACATTTGTGACAAATTTACTCTCCGTTAGTTTCCATTAAATTAGATTAATACAAAAAGAAATAAAAAATTGGTACACCTATAACAAATGGAGGGTAAAACATAAAATTGACAAATTAGTCAAATGCCGCGTGTCATTTAATAAAGCAATTTGATAGCAAAATTTAACGGAAACAAACTGAGAGTAAATTGATCACAGGTGTACCAGTTTGGAGTTTTTTCTTAAAAAATTAATTTGCGGTAAAATTATCAAAGGTGTATCATTTTGAGATTTTTTGTAGTATTAACCCTTAAAAGAACATCAATTGCTATAGTGAAATGAATTTCCGAACTAATAACCCTTTTGAGCCAAAAAGTCTTTGGACTTCCTGGAAATTTCAACCAAACTTAACTCGAATACCTCAAAAGAAACGCGTGTTCACTCATTTTCCACGGTCGGCACGCGAGGTTGACTAGCAGAGCAAGTCGAGTCCTCACCTTCCTGGAAGAGCATGGGACGCGAGGGCGAGTAGACTAATCTAATGGAAGTCTTTCTTCAGCTGTGACTCAAAAGGCCAAGAACGTTTTTGTTCTTGGGTTCTTCATCTGCTTCTCAGCATTCGATCCGGACTCTTCGTCTCTCCACCCCTCTATCTCCGGTAATTTCCTCTCGTCTATTGCTTTTTTTTTTTTAATGAATTGGGTCTGTTCTGTAATCCAACTAGGTGCAGAATTTGATGTAAACAATAGAGGGAATCTCAGATCAGTATTCCATTCTTTCCTCAGTTGACTCGATGATTGATCACTGCCATTTGCATCAAACGCTAACAGCTTTAGCCTCTAATTCTAGTCACATGCTAAACCCCGCTCATCTGCTTCCATCTATGCAACTGTCAGGCCTCGAATCTTGAAACGCAACGCCACTCCTATGCATCCGCTTGTTGATAAATCTCAGAGATTTCTGTAATTTGGAATTGGATTTACGCTGTTTAGGAACTGGGCCGGCGCTAAAAGCTAAATTAGTTTGAGTGGATCTGTTGATTTCATTTGTTTGATGGGATTTTTTTCTTGTGCGAACAGAGATAGTGGTATCTCTAAGAGACTTCGATAGGGTAAATTCGTACGTCATTGTCGGGTGATTAGCAGTAAGAACACTCCTAAGGAGAAAACTGATACCATCAACTCTGTATTTAACAGTAGAGACAGATTGAATAGACTACAATGTTGCACTCTGTGGTGAACCGGAACTCTCCGCTTCAGTAATAATGCAGCTCTCATCTCTACACTCCTGTGTGTTCCAACTTATTTTCTGTAAAAAAAGTTATATAGTATTCGCGCTTCTATTTTCTGTTGAAATCTTATTAACTCAATAATTGATTAGTAAAGAAAAACTCTGTTTTCTGATATGCTGGTACTTTCTGGCAAATGTGAACAACTGCTTCAAGCCTAACTAATGCTCGCCCATTGGCCCTGTATCTGTTTGTTGATAACCTAAGAGATGGCTGCAACTAGGCGTCGGTTACCCTTTTTAGAACTAGTCCGACGGTGGGGGTTGAATTAGCTGCAGTGTCATTTCTTGATTTCATTTTTCTAATCAGATAAGTCATAGGGGAGTGTGATTCTTTGCCTGCGTCCGTTAAGGTCAAGTGAAGAACTAATTGAGTGTCGTGCACTGGTCTTGTCAAAATTTGGTAAAACTAAAAGAGGAAGGTTCCAGCATAACTTCTTACGAGATAATAAAATATTTAGTCAATCTACAAGCCACAGCAGGCGCTTATGTGAAGAGGACATACAACGTTATTTCAAGAAAAAAATTTATTTCATAAGGAAAGAGTTTAAGACAAAAATAGGTTGACAGTGATTTATCTTCTTGGAATTTTCCTTTTTCCAATCAATTTCAAGTGTGAACTAGAACCCATAATCCCACAACGATCTGGAGATTTCTTCCTTTAGAATTGAGATGAGTCAATTTCTCTACTATATCGTCACTAAGATAACCGGATGTGTTTTGGTATCTAGTGCAATGCCCCAAAAGGAGCTCTTGCATTTGTCATGGAGGTTTCTTTCTAAGATGACTTGAAATAGAAGAGTTTATGAGAGAACTCATGATAATCATCACTCCACTTTCATAATAAATGTTTTTAAGGTGGGATATCAAGTCGTTGCAAGTCCTCTAAAAATTCAAGAAATGGAGAAGTTAGTGGAATTTGATTATGAAGTATTCTTGAGCTTTAGAGGACCAGATACTCGCCGCGACATGACTGATATCCTTTACAACAGCCTCATTGATGCCGGAATACGAGCATATAGAGATGATGAAGAGCTTCGCGTTGGGGAAGAGATCGGCCCGAAGCTTCTCCAAGCGATTAAGCAGTCGAAAATCTCTATTCCTATCTTTTCTAAAGAATATGCTGCCAGTAAATGGTGCCTCATGGAGTTGGTCCAGATGGTGGAGTGCAAGGAAAAGTGGGGACAAAAGATCATGCCAATTTTCTATGACGTTGCACCGTCCGAGGTTCGTAACCAAACTGCAAGTTACGGTGAGGCCATCAATTCACACATAAAAGCGCAGCGGTACACTTATGAGACTATTGAGAACTGGAAGGCAGCTCTCAACAAGGTTGGAGCATTAAAGGGATGGGAACTCAAGGAGAGGTACTTCAATTTATTATTGTTCATGATTTTTTTGTACCTTAGATATTATTCTGTTCATCTTGATATAACAATTTAGCTCTTTTGCCTTCAAAACTATCAGAGGGAAAGGTGATTTCACAAAAGAAGTTGTTCAAAAGCTTTTGATCGAGTTGAAAAAGAACTACCTAGCAGTATCTAATTGCTTGGTTGAAATGGATGATCAAGTGGACAAAATCATGGAAGTGATACGTGAACAGACCACTGAAACAAAGATTGTTGGTATCCATGGTATGGGTGGTGTCGGAAAGACAACTCTTGCCACAATCGTCTATAATAATCTGTCGGCTGATTTTGATAGCCGTTGCTTCCTATCTAACATTCGAGATACCAAGATTGAGAGTTTGCAGGATCAGCTCATCTCTGGTGTCCTTGGAACGAAATGCCTGTCCATTACTAATATTAATGAAGGAATTACTGAGATCAAGGAGAGGTTATCCTCTAAAAAGGTCATACTTGTACTTGATGATGTGGACCAAAAGACTCAGCTGGATGCTATCGTGGGGGTGGGTGAATGCCGGTTCGGCAGAGGAAGTAAGGTTATTATTACCACAAGAGACAAGGAACTCCTCAAAGACGTTGATTTTCAGCTTGAACTTACTGAAATGGATTTTGATCGTTCTCTTCAACTATTTAGTAGACATGCCTTTAGAAGAGATCATCCTCTAGAAGTAGACCTTCCCCTCTCAAAAAAAGCACTAAAAATATGCGGTGGTCTTCCTTTAGCTCTTGAGGTGATAGGTTCATTTTTAAATGGAAAAGACAGGAGAATTTGGGAGACCACATTAAAGAAGCTGGAAACTATTCCCAATAAAGAGGTTAAAAGTAAGTTGAGCATCAGTTTCGAGGCATTAGAACCTCGAGAGAAGGAAATATTTCTCGATATATGTTGCTTCTTTGTTGGGTTTGATGTGAGAAATGTGACTTACATGTGGGGCAGCTGTAAGTTTTTCCCTGAGTATTCTCTTGAAGTCCTCAAACAGATGTCGCTAATAAAGATTGTAGACAGTAACCGATTGTGGGTCCATGATCAGCTAAGAGACCTTGGGCGAGATATCGTTCGTGAAAGAGCTAATTTTAAACCAGAGAAGCAAAGTCGGGTGTGGGATCATGATGAAGCAATTGATGTTCTCATATCAAAGGTAAAGTGTGTGCAATGTTATTCCTATTCAAGGGGACAAGTAATACATGTCGACTTTGCCTATTTGCTTCTATCTGAACTTGAGTCATTACTTGTCTGCTTACTTTGATGGCATGCTCATCTATAAATCATATTGTAAATCAATTTGAAAGTATAAATAAAATGTACATTCCTGAAGTATGTTCAACTTGAATCCTTTCAATAGGCAATTATGTGATCACTAGCTTCTGTTTCCTTTGTTTGCTTTGGCAGGGAACAGAAAACGTTGAAGCACTACGTCTCGAGTTTGATCATCAATCTCAACTCTTCTTTAAGAAGGAAGAACTTGAAAGCCTATCGAATTTAAGGTTTCTTCAAGTGGATTGTAGAGACTTGGAAACGAACAATGTCCACCATTTTTCTTTAACTAACTGGTTCCGGAAGAATCTATGCATCCTTCCAAAGTCGAGATGGCTCTCATGGCATAACTTTGTTCAGCATTTTCCTTCAACCAAGTGTTCCGAGAAAAATCTGGTCATCCTTCCGGAGTTGAGATTTCTCTCATGGCATGAGTTTCCCATCTTTTTCCGATTGACTGCATTTTCCCTTCCGAAGCTAGTGATTCTTGATCTATCACGGAGTGAAATTACAAATGATTGGGAGGGATGGAACCAACTCAAGGTATGGTATTATTTCAACATGAATTTGCTATATTAACTTTGTTGTCTTGTATCTCAAAATGATCCAGAGTCAACATCTTCTCTTCATTACAGGTGGCAAAGAATTTGAAGGTTCTAAATTTGACTGGATGCAGAAACTTGTGTAGAACTCCTGACTTTTCTGCTCTTGAAAATTTAGAGCAACTGATTCTTCAAGGGTGCAAGGGACTGGGTCAAGTTGATAAGTCTATTGGTAAGTTAAAGCATTTAGTGTTCTTAAACTTGGAAGGATGTTGTAATCTGCGAACATTGCCGGACGAGATAGGGGAACTGGAAGCCTTAACAGAACTGATTGTTGATTGGACCTCTATTACCAAAATTCCCGAATGGCAAGGAATGAAAAAATTGGAAATTCTCAGTGCAGTTAAATGTGCATCACTGAGTGTATGCAATTTTGCTGGTTGCTTAACATCGCTATTAAGTCTTAGGTTGGAAAATGCAGCAGTCATTGAACTTCCATTCAGAAATTTTGGATCTCTTGTTGAGTTGAATATTTCTAGATCGAGAATTCAAGAATTACCCAATTCAATTGGGAAAATGAAGAATTTGAGAATACTAAGGATGTCTGGCACCAGCTTAAGAAAGCTACCTAGCGCCCTTGGAATGTTGGAGAAGCTTGAAGAGATAGATGCTAGAGGCTGTAAATATTTGGAGGAACTTCCAAGCGAGATTGGAAGACTATCATTTCTGAGGATCTTGAGATTATCAGATACAAGAATTTTCGAAGTTCCTAAGCTTCCTGAAAGTTTGACCAATCTATTCCTTACAGCTAGAGCTCCAAGCCTCCAGTGGATCTCGAGGTTAAGAAAGCTAGAGTCCTTGGAGTTGTTTTGTTCTGGGAGTGCTTCCCAACTACCTTCGGATTTTAATCTCCTTTCTAAACTCAGGGAGCTTGTGCTCAAAGTAGATAACCTAGAATGCCTACCCATGCTTCCCCAGAATTTGTCACGCCTCCATATTTATGGGCGCAGGATAATGGAAAAGTCGATAGATCTTTCATATTTGGAAAAAGTATCAGAATTGTATTTTTGTGATTGTGAACGGATAACAGAGATTCAAGGCCTCGTACGTTTGAAAAGCTTGAAACGGCTTGGACTTTGTGATCTTGCAACGCTGGTGAAGTTGCCTGACCTGACCGGCTTGAAGAAGCTCACGGTGCTTTCGATAGAAAAGTGTCCTATGCTGGTTGAGGTTCGAGGTCAGCTAGAATCGTTGGAGAGGCTTTTTATAACGTCCTGTGAAGCTCTTGAAAAATGTCCTCATTCATTCAGGGTGGAGCATATAGAGATACGAGGCTGTTTGAAGCTAAAAGAGATTCAAAGCGCGGGAGATTCGAAGAACTTGCGTCGCTTGACTCTGGAGGATCTTCCGTTGCTAGAGAAGTTGCCCGACCTGACCAACTCCAAGAAGCTCGAGGAACTTTATCTAAATTGTTGTCCTCGTGTGGTTGAAATTCCAGGTAGGCTAGAATCATTGAAGATCCTTTATATTGATTACTGCGGGTCTTTGCGAGAGTTATCTCATCCTTCAAGCGCCAAGAAGCTAAAGTATCTATCAGTATATGAATGTAAAAAGTTTGAGGAGACTCTGGAATCCGATGAGTACAGAGATTTGAAAAAATCGAAACTTAGACAGATAAGAGGGGTAGATTATAGTTATTGGTTCGATTGAGTGCATCGTTTAATTGCCACGTGTGTGCAGGTGAGACCCACTCTTCAGATATTTCGACTTTCTTCTCTTCCTCTTTTTTCTTTTGCTCTTCTTCTCCAGTTGCGCTCTCTCTCTCGCGCCTCTCACTTTCTTTTCTTCTTCTTCTTCCTCCTCCATCATCAGCGACGACCCGAGCGAAAATGCTCGCCGAGAACCAGCAGCGACGGACTCCGACCGTCTAGGGAACACGACGGCGGCCCCGAGCGGAAGCACGAGATGCGACCCCCACCTGGCGGAGGTCTCCCTCCGGGACAGCGACCCACCCACGTCTTCCTGCCCGTCCATCTGTTCCCGCGAGGGGTTGAATAGATTGTCTAAGAAGTCTTCCTTTCTGCATTTTGGGTTGCAACTGAGCTGACTGAGGCCGAGAAGCGTTCTTCCTTCTTCGCCGCATCTTTATTTGGTTTTCTGCATTTCATTCAGACCCGGCGGCTGTCTACTTTGATTCTCTTCATCTTCGCCCATTCCTTTTCTGGTGATTTCTCTCTACCTTGTTTCTGTTTTGCATAATTTGGGTCTGCTTGCGAATTCTGATGCAACTAGTGATGCATTAGGACAAAGATTTCGAATTGAATTGAGTTTTCGTTTCAGTTTATGTACATGCTTTGAAAACAGCCTTTCAGTGAACTCACTCCTGAGCTGACGACTCAATTGATTTCTTCCATCTGCATCTATATCTTTATGAGCTTTAGCCTTAACCACCTCCTACGCAATTTTTCACTTCTGCACCGATTAGGGGAAGATCGATTTTCGCTCTTTAGGAACTAGTGCAAACCTTTCAGGTGGAATAGTTTGAGGGGGATTAGCTGATTTCATTTATCTTATCCAATATAGTCGACCGGATTCGATTCTTCTTCTGAGCTTATCAAGGTCCTGCTAGAAGCAAAATATTGGCCTCGAAGGCATGAAACCTTACTATAATCGATTGGTTCTGCAATTTCTTTCTTCTTTTTTTGGTCTGTTGCGGTCCTACTTCTTCTAAAATTTTAGTGGGTGTACTTAGTGATTAATCTCGTCATGGAAGAAATTCATCAAGGATTCAAGATGACTTGCTCCAGAATTCATTCGTAGAGATTAAAGTTCTTGAGATAGTACCCTGACAATGACTTGCATTCAGTGTCAGGAATTCAATTAGACATCAGCAACCACATTCACGAAATTGTTGTTGATTTCCCATGCAAATTTCCACATTGAAGAAATGAAGAAATAGGGGCAAAACATTGTGTCTAGCATAAACATAACGCTCCCTAGTTAATGATCATGTGCAATAATCACAAAGGTTCTCCAGTATTGACAACATAAAACAGATTTCAGCAGTCGCTTCTGAGTGAATTCATGACTGCGTTTCAAGTTTTACCATTTGAAATTTTAGGGTGGGATTGCCAGCAAAATTGCAATTCTTAGGTAAAAAAATGACTGGTTACTTGCTTGTTGGGTAAACCAGTAGTAAATTACCAAAACTATCAGAAATTTATCAATTCCCCACTAAATTGGTAAATTACCGACTCTTCTAAGTGAATTTTTAACGCCATCAGAAATTTTCTAGTATTTGAATGAAGTAATAAATTGTCAACTCATTTGAAATTTTACGAGTGTCGTAAGTAATTTAACAACACGACTTTTGAAAGCAGCATACAACACTCCATTGTACTGTGCTCTCAAGCATGCTTGTTCCCAATATTAAGTAGATTACCAACTCCATTGAAATTCTACAGGTGTTGTTAGCAATATACCAACACTATTATTAAATTCCTCAGTATGTATACAAGATTCTGGAAATAAATGGATACTTTCTTGTCTAAGACATGTCTGTAGAGGGTCAAGAGGGCATAGAAGTCCTAGATTCATATATGAAAAGATATGGCTTCCGTAGCCTAATATGATTTGAGTAGCTTGTTATGTTGTGAATTTGAGGCTCAAGATCGAGAAACGAAAGAAATTAAATGAATGTGAACCTTGATGAATATGAGTATGAGATGGCCATCATCATGCAGTTTTGCAGTGGAGTATTTATCATCGATGTAAAGGAAACTCGTGATGGATGGCCGAGGCGTGGCAAAGATGTGTTTATGATTTTGTCCACTAAAATTGGAGGTGCTGATGGCTCGTAGATGAGTCAAGGTTAGTGATGAGTAGGGAATGAACACTCATCGGTGTATATTGGTAAGCTACTATGAGATATTTGTGCATCATAAGATTGATATGTTTATTTGTGTGCATTTGAATGCTATGTCATTACATCTATTTTATTCGTTGCTCACATAACAATGCAAGGATTACATTATCTTAAGCGAACTTAAATAATATATTGGTTCCTTATTGACAATGATATGTGACAATTACTCACTAATAGTTACTATGCTGTTGTACTCTCAAGTCGAGTGTTACGTAGAACTCCTACTTTAGACCTAGAGCTTTCCTTATCTTACAAATTAGTTGGGTTCTGAGTTCGAGGACATTTTGATTAGCATTTTTGTAGATAGCTTTAAGGACAAGATCAGAGTGCGCATGTATAGTCCTAAAAAAATTATAAATATTATTTAATGTGAAATTATTTACCCATTCAAGATTCAAATTGTATTAAAAATTTCACGTTTTAACAAGAAAATTATCCAAAAAATCCTCAAATTATTATACGGCTGTCAATTTAGTTCTAAATCTTTCAATTGTATCAATTTAGTTTTATATCTTTTAACAATTTGCCAATTTAGTCCTAAACCTTTTGACGATTTGTCAATATAGTCATTTCAGCCAATTTTGACCGTAAATCGTTGAAGTGGCAGTCCAATTAGCTTTGACTATTCTGTGTATCGAATCATGCTAGGAGATAAAAACATCAATAGACCTTTCAATTTCGAAAGCGCTGTCAGATTTGGAGGTTGCTCATTTCTCTAAAGTGAGAGAGTTCCGAGGCCTCCAAGGTTTGGAGAACCTGAGAGCATTAAAGCTTGAAGAAGTTCCATCTTTGAACAAATTGCCTGACCTGACCAACTTGAAGAAGCTCCAGAAACTTTGCCTGCGGTACTGTCCTAGATTGGTGGAGTCCAAGGTAGACTAGAATCGCTGGAGACACTTGGGATCGGTTCCTGTAAATCAATGGGAAAGTTCCCCGATCCATCAAGCTTCAAGAAGCTAAAATCTTTGTATATACACAAAGGGCGAGAAGCTAGAAGATTCTCTGGTTTCTGATGATCAGTGGAGAACTTCGAAAGAAGACAGGAAGTCTGATCTTGCAGAATCCGACTTGTCTGAGTATTTTTCTTCAGATTTTTTTTGCTCTCCTGGACTTTTGAGTACGGTGGACAGAAGAATGTAAGCATTGGTTGCATACATTATTTCAGTGGTTGGGCGGCATCTCAAAAGCTCTAAATATTGCAAGCTCCTTCTACTCGTAATAATCCATATGATAAAAACATTTCTTCTCTCATTATAAGATTTCTTTCTGTCGTGGATCTTCTGTTCCTACCATTGTCTCATGTACAGACTCAATATTTCGGATGTAAGTCTTCTTGTCTCTCTGCAGTTCGTATTCTTTCCTCTAGCGGTTGACAGAGAGTGAAAGAGTATAAGAATTGATCGCAGATTTCCAGACCGCAGGAAGAAACTAGAAAGTCCAAAGAACACATACTTTCGACAGATAAAAATGACGGGACGTTCAATAACTAAACTTTGCACTAGCTCCGTTTTTTAATCGTTCACGTTAAATTTAGTTTGTCTCAATTGGTTGTATCTAAGAACATGTATTCCACATAGTACATTTCGACATGGCAGCAACATGGCCCTCAATTCTATATCAGGCGAAATACAAGCATTATCTCAATTTAATTGAGCTGATAGAAATTCTTGAATCGAAATAGAAAAATAAGCAATTTCAATGCAGGAGATTGTCAATTATTGTTAATGCTTGCAGGTTTGCCATCGCCGGAGAAGTGGTCCTCTACTTCTCCCGCGGAGTTGCCCTAAACCGGTTGAGATTTGAGGCAGAGTAGAACAATTGGAGATGCATCCCATTGACTGGCTCAGAGAAAGCTACCCAACCTTCAAGAAGCCAGCTTGTATGATCAGGAACTATTTTTGAGAAGTTAAAAGATTGAGCTTCAGGTTGAGGAGTGCTGGGGCCGTGCTGAGAACTGAATATTATTTGGAATTAGATGGTAAATTCAACTTGTTTTTATGGGAAGAAAAGTTGAAAAGCGAGTCAGGCTCCCGATCAGCCCGGTTTGCACCGAATTACTTCTGGATGGGCCATTTCATATCGTCTCGAGCCGAGCCCAGGTTGGAGGCTCAGAATTTGTTGCTTAAAATCTTCGGGCCAGGCTTGATCGTCGGTCGAAGCCCTATCTATTAGTATAAGAACATTTAATTAATGTATCAATATTTGTAATGACTAACCCCTAAGTGAAGAGTAATTTTCAGAGTTTTAACGAACTCATCAACAAATCAGGGACAAGTAGCTTTTGTGAATGAAGAACAACCAACCATCTAAGTAAATTTTTTTGCTTGATCATCGGTGATGCAGTAAAAGCTGTCTAGTTTTTTTGGCATGTTCCGTGTTCCGCCCTCCTTCATGGCTGCACAGCAAAGGCCGAGTCTTGATCGTGTACGCGTTGGGACAAAAGAAAAAAAGAGCTGTGTATACCTCCAGTGAAGTGAAGAGGAAGCTTCCTTTTTGGAGTCAATAACCGAGATAGTGACAGTAGTCATTGACCCGAACAGAAGTCATCAGAGCATTGTTTTCATACCTTAGAGGGTGTACCGAGGTTGGTAGTAGCTTCCAGAGTTTGCATCTTCTGCAATCCAGTGGAGAGGTGAAGACAGACAACGGGATCACGGATGCTGATGGCGATTCTGCTGCTGCTGGCGTACTGATATATCATCTCAAACGCAGGAAGCTGTGAAGTCATGTCGACATGTTACGAAGTGTTCTTGAGCTTTAGAGGACCAGTTACGCGCTCGGACATTGCTGATATCCTGTATACCGGTCTCATAGATGCTGGAATTCGAGCATACAGAGAAGATGAAGAGCTTCGTACCGGGGAAGAGATCGGTCCAATGCTTCTCCAAGCGATTGAGCAGTCGAAAATCTCGATGCCCATCTTCTCTAAAGGTTATGCCGACAGCAAGTGGTGTCTTATGGAGTTGGTGCAGATGGTGGAGTGCAAGAGAGCTACGGGGCAGAAGATCATGCCCATTTTCTTCGACGTCAGGCCATCTGAGGTTCGAAACCAAACTGGGGATTATGGGGTAGCCTTTGCTTCGCACGTGAAGAAGGAGCAGTTTGATGAAAACACCCTCAATGAGGTTGGAGCATTAAAGGGATGGGATTTCCAAAGCAATCCGAACAGGTCTTATTCTTCATCATGGCGTATTATCTGTCATGCTCCAGACATGATTTTCTTTTTCTTGTTTTTTGTTTTTGTTTTGTTTGGTTTTGTTTTTTTAAACTCAATCTAACGTCTTGGTTCTTTTGCCTTTAATGATATTAGAGGTAAAGGTGAGTTTGCAAAAGAAGTTGTCAACAAGGTTTTGATTGAGTTGAAAAAGGCCTACTTAGAAGTATCTGATTGCTTGGTTGAAATGGACGATCATGTGAGTCAAATAATGAGAATGGTAGGCGCTGACACCGATGAAACTGCAATTGTCAGAATCCATGGCATGGGTGGTGTTGGGAAGACGACGTGTGCCAAAATCGTCTACAACCAACTCTCCCATCATTTTGAGGATTGTTGCTTCCTTTCCAACATCCGAGAAACTTCACAGCAGAAGGGTATTCAATATTTGCAGAATCAGCTCATCTCTAGGCTCCTTAGAAAGAAAGGGCTAGACATCGATAATATGGATGAACGGATTGCGATGATTAAGGAGAGGTTATCCTCTAAAAGAGTTCTACTTCTACTGGATGATGTCGACAAAAGGATTCAACTGGATGCTCTCCTGGGGAAGCGCATATGGTTTGGCAAAGGAAGCAAGCTTATCATTACAACGAGAAACAAGGATGTTCTTTCTTTGCCCAAAGTTGATATGACTTATGAACTCCCCTGCATGGATTTTGACCATTCTCTGCAACTTTTCAGCAGACATGCATTTAGAAGAGATTATCCTTTGGAGGAGTACCTCCCTAACTCCGTAAAGGCCGTAAAGATCAGTGGCGGTCTACCTTTGACTCTTGAGGATATAGGTTCACTTTTATCAGGAAAAAGCAGAGCACAATGGGATATCACATTAAAGAAGCTGGAAAGAGTTATTCATGAGGATGTAAAACAGAAGTTGAAGATCAGTTTTGATGCATTAGATGATAGACAAAAGAGCATATTCCTTGATATTGCCTGTTTCTTCATAGGTTGCAATAAAAGAACTGCAATCCATATGTGGGAAAGTTGCAAGCTTTTTCCCGAAGAAGCCATTGAAGTCCTCCAGCAGATGTCTTTAATAAAAATTAGAGAAGACAACTGTATCCGGATGCATGATCAGCTAAGAGACCTTGGACGTGAAATCATTCATCAAGAGTCTGCTATGAAATTAGAGAAGCAAAGCAGGGTATGGAATCATGAGGAAGCGTCTGATCTTCTCATGAGAACGAAGGTGAGAATACAAAGTCATTATTCTGGAGAGATTTCTATCTAATTACTCGTCGATTAAAAGAACTTCTTACGTATTATTTCTTTTCCACTCACAGTAGAGACACGTCTCCTACAGTAATATACATATTTCTGTTAAGAATGTGAGGAAAGACAGCACCTCGAATGAATATAATTTTTCAAACAGGAACTATGTGTTTTCTAACTGCTATTTCCCTTTTTGTATGGCCAGGGAGTAGAAAATGTTGAAGCAGTTTGTCTCAAGTTTGAGCATAGTTGTAAATACCGCATTACATATGAAGCATTTGCAAGTCTGTCAAACCTAAGGTTCCTGCAATTGGATGGCGGATACTTCGATGAGACGGGCACGATCCTGCATTGTTTTGCTCCATTTAGCTCTTTTCGGTGTGATTGCGGCTGGAATGTTCTTCCAGCTAGTTTTTCCCGTAATAGTCCATCCGTCCTTCCGATGTTGAGATGGCTTTCATGGCATAACTTTCCTGCAAATTTTGAGCTGACCACTCTTTCCCTGACAAAGCTAGTGATTCTTGATCTATCAAGGAGTAAAATTACAGAAAAATTCCCTTACCAAAAAAAAAAAATTACAGAAAAATCCTTACCAAAAAAAAAAATTACAGAAAAATGGAGTGGATGGGGCCACATCAAGGTAGGAGCCTAGGAGGTGTTTCAAAATAATTTCTATAGTCTTTTTTAACTTTGTTAATGGGATTGAAATATTGCGTATGTTCTCCCTTACAGGTGGCAAAGAATTTAAAGGTTCTAAATCTGACTGGATGCAAAAACTTAAAAGGAACGCCCGATTTCTCATCTCTTGTATATTTAGAGAGATTAGTTCTTGAAGGATGTCAGAAATTGGTCCACATTGATGGATCTATCGGTGAACTTAAGCAGTTGGTTTTCTTAAACTTGAATTCCTGTGTTAAACTCAGCATGTTGCCTGACGAGCTTGGGAAACTAGAAGCTTTAACAGAAATTCTTGTGGATGGCACATCAATAAAAGAAATTACCAAATGGAAAGGAATGAAGAAACTAGAAATTTTCAGTGCTCGTAATTGTAAATATTTGAATAATTGTAGTTCCGTAGGGAACTTGCGACCACTAGTCGAGTTGGATCTGTCCCACTCACCTATTCAAATGCTACCTTCTTCATTAGGGAACATGAAGAATTTGAAAGTACTGAGGATATACTGTAGTCTCCTAAGAAAACTACCCAGTGCCATTGGACTGTTGGATAAGCTTGAAGAGTTAGATGCTGACTGCTGTGGATTTTTGGAAGGGGAAATTCCGAGCAGTATCGGGAGATTAAAGTTTCTAAGTGTCTTGAGACTGACATACACTAATGTTTCTGGATTCCCTAAGCTTCCTGAAAGTCTGACCAGTCTGCACTTTGGCTCTTGGTCAATGAAGACATTGCCAGATCTCTCAAACCTGTTGAACTTAAGAGATTTGCGTTTGCTTTTGTGGAGTTCTATAATGGACCCTTTGGAACTTGAGAAAGCTTCCAGTCGTTGGAGGATTGGAACTTTACACAAGCTAGAGTCCATATTTCTGGAATCTCCTTATGTGACCACCATATCTTCAGACCTCATTCTCTTTTCTCAACTGAAGGAACTTGACCTCCGGTGCCAGAACCTCAAATCCCTCCTGTGGGTTCCTGCAAGTTTGTCACGCTTAGTTATCAAAGGTTGTGGGGGAAATGAAGACATCAGTAAACCTTTCAAATGCGAGGGCCCTAGCAGATTTGGAAGTTGTCAGTTGTGATATACAAGGGATTCAAGGTCTTGAAGGCTTGGAGAACCTGAGATCATTGAAGCTGGTTGGAGTTCCATCACTGGAGAAATTGCCTGACCTCACTACCTTAAACAAGCTTATGAAACTTGAACTGCGTAATTGTCCTAAACTGGTTGAGATTGAAGGCAGACTAGAATTTTTGAAGATACTTCGTATTGAGTCCTGCAGATATTTGGAAAAGCTACCTGTTCCATCAAGCTTCAAGAGGCTAGAATATTTGGGGATAATTAAGTGTGAGAAGCTAAAAGATTTGCTGGGATCTGATGATTGGAGGACTTTGAGGACCCGACTTAAGTCTGAACCAGAGAAGTAAATACGTCAAGCCAAGGAATCAAAACTAGTTGGAGTGGCAGGTAAAGAGAAACGGTTTTCTAAGGTTGAGTTGAACTAGCATATTGATTAATAAAGATGTAATGATTACTGGTTTAAATTTCATGATGAATCATTCAGTTTTGAAATCTCTCTCTCTCTCTCTCTCTCTCTCTCTCTCTCTCTCTCATGTTCTTCTTCTTAATTCTCCATTCTGTCCATGGTCAAAACTGGCACTTTTAGAAAGAGAGAATCAATTTAATTCACATAATGATCCTTTCCTTTGTTTTCATGTACAAGTTCAAATTTAAGGACAACTGGTTGTCTAATTGTCAATGAAGATTGGTTTCTATTACTTATCTTGTAATGGCTACTCTACTTGCCACAGTTCCTTCATTTCTTATGTAACATGGTTATCCATGTGAAAACACTATAATTATCATTATGGTAATCTCGCTGTTCAAATATTAGTATGCCTTGCTATTCATCAGAGTACATAGAAAGGGGAAAATAAAGGTTTAGAATTAGATATTCTTAGATTAATTTGATTGGAGAGGATGCAAAGAACAGAAGTTTAAGGGGTCTGGTTACCTAAAACTAACGACCTCGAAGTCAAAATGTTCCCTCAAAAAGAGATGCAACTTTGTGTGGATGATGTCAAAAATGTTGAAAGAAATTGCTAAGAAGTGTTTGAATATTCTAAGGAGTGATATTATGCGAGCTGTGAGCTGGGGCTAAGGCTTGGGCTTCTTGGGGATGGGAGAATCTATTAGATGGGTATAAACATTAACCTGGGGTCGCTAATTATACCATTTGGAAGGGAGGCAAGTGAATGGAGGCTGAAAGGTTCAGACAGTGATTGAGAAAAGTCGATTCTATATGAGAGACGGTATTCAGGAAGATCTTAAAGCGATATCCTGTTTGGAGTTGCCGGGTCAGTGTGACCATATTGGCCCATGCATGGAAGAGAGGTAGCAACAGTGAAGCCAGTGTATTATTGACCAAAACAGGTGAGACATGCAGAGCCTACCATTCAGAGCAGTCAAGAGTTTGGCTGGTTGTCTTTTTCACGTAAAAGAAGAAAAAGCAGAGGATATAATCCTGTGACATGAATGAGTGCAAGGGAGTGGTGAGGGTGTTTGTAACAAGAAGATGAGTTTGGAAAGATGCCTTCTGTTAACGAAATTTGCTTCTATCTGTTAGTATGTGCAAAAAAGGACATGTGCAGCTGGGGTTAGAATTGCAAAACTTGAAGCCGAGTTGCAATTTGGAGTAATGCAGACAGCTTTGGTTGAATAAGAAGATCTGCAAAAAAGAAAACTGGGGCTAAAATGAATAAAACACTGAATAAGGATTGACTCTTAGGCACAAGTATTCAAGACGTCGATTTCTCCACGAACCTTCACGCAAAGGTAAAGGTTTAATAGAACTTTACAAAATGATTTTTTTTTTTTTGGTTTTGATTATGAAGCATATCAAAACTGGGGCACCGCCGACTATAGAAGGGATTAGCAAAATAAAGAACTTTTCAACCACCAATCTACGCCCGCTAAAAATGAAAGTATTTTAGGTAAATGAACCTTTTTTTTCTGAATAAAAGAAAGTAATCAGACATAATTTGCCCCTCCTCCCCAGGCCACCCTCCTCCTTTTTGTTTATAATTTTTGGGTCCGATAGGAATAATAGTCTTAATGGATGATATGGAAAAATAACTGTTTCTGTCAATACAAGAAAGAAGTGTGAATTTCTTATATTGTACCAAAGACAAGATGAAGATGGGGAATAATCCTTTTCTCAATTCTATAAAGCGAGATAAGAATTTGCTACATTGCTTTTTCTTGTGTCGACAAACCAAAGGAATTCACTTTGCCTTCTCCTTCTGTCAAATGGGATTATATGTGCAGGCGATGCTCAAGAATGGTTTTGTCCATTGTTTCTTATCTTGCTCTCTGGGTTTTGTTGCGACTCAACGCAACCAGATTTGGCGTTTGATCTTCACCAGTTCCTCTCTGGTAATTTTTTGTTGGTCCTATTTTGTGTGCGCTGGATCTGTTAAGAATAATTCTTTCACTAATGATTGAATTCACACAGTTGAGAAGATGGCTCAAGTTAACCCTTAAATTAGTTAAAGTGGAGTTATGTGATTTCATTTGGCTGACGAGATTTAGTTGTAGCGCGACGTTAGTCTCTTCTGAGTTGGTACAAGGTGATTCAAGAAGATGAAATTAAGAATATAAATGGAGACATGAGATAATAGCATAGTTGGAGAACTTTAACACGAGAGAGACAAGAAAAACTTTGAATCAATTCGCTTTACTCAAAACTTCAGTACACCAGTTACTCTATCTTTCTATTAATAACACGAAAAATCATAAATTGATAAATATATGACTAGCGGAAGGGTAGAACCCCAAACTAGTCAATCCATCAAGTGCCAAATATTATCAAATTCAGTAATTTAATGATAAAATTTAATTGAAACTAACGGATGATAAATTTGTCACAGGTGTATCAATTTTGGGGCTTTTTCGTGATTAAAAAATTAGTTTGGTGTAAATTTATCACATGTGTACTAGTTTAAGATTTTTCGGCGTATTAATCCAAACTTTTTTGGAGCTTTTACACCTCTCTAGCCGAATGCAACTTTTGGAGCCTGAAGCCTAACTGTTGTCCTATAAATTTACTGTGAATAAGTTCTAGCATAATCCATCTCAAACAATAAATATGCATGGGTTCTATATTTGTAGGTTTAGTTTACGTAACAATTAAACGGTCCTGGGGCCACACCTACAAAAGAAGGGTTTCATCATCATTAAAAGATTATCAATTAATATAATCAATTAGTTTCTAAACTAATAGGGTTAATATTACGAAAAATTTTAAATCGGTACATCTGTGATAAATTTATCCTCTATTAGTTTTCGTTAAATTTTACCGTCAAATTTTTTAATTAGATTGGATGACACATGATAATTGACGAGCGTATCAGTTTAGGATTTTACCTTCCGTTTATCACAAACGTACTGGTTTGTAATTTTTCGTGGTATTAATTCAATTTAACGGAATGTAAATTTGTCATAAATATATCAATTTATGATTTTTGATGATTAAAAAATTAATTTGAGATAAATTTATTATAAATGTACTAATTTAAAATTTTCCGTGATCAAAATATTAATTTATAATTAATTTATAATAAATATATAAATTCAAGGTTTTTCGTGGTATTCACCCGTACTAATAACATACATGAAGATCTCTCGTCTTCTTGAACTCTGGCCTTTGGTGCCAAAGAATCTTTGGACTTCGAGGAAATTTCAACCTTAACTTAACTCTAACACCTCAAAAGTCAGAAAAGAAAACGCGTATTATCCACTCATTCACGCGTATCTAGCGAGTCCTCACCTTCCTGGAAGAGCCTGGCGAGCGAGGGTGAGCAGAGACTATCCAGGGCAAAGTCTTTCTTCAGCTGAGCTCCAAGCCAAGAACGCTTCATTCTGGGCGTGATCTTCATCTGCTTCTCAGCGTTTGATCCGGATTCTTCATCTTCACTCCTCCATCTCCGGTAATTCCCTCTTATTTATTGCCTCTTTTCATTAATTTGATGGAAACAATAGAGGGACTCTCAGATCAGTATCAGTTCTTTCCATAGTTGACTCCAGGATCGACCACTCTGCAATTTGTATCTAACACTAATAGTTTTGGCCTAGCTCTAGTCACGCGCTAAACCCTGCTCACCTGCTTCCATCTATGCACCAGTCAGGCCTCAGATCTTGAAGCACAATCCCACTCAGATGCATCGGCTGGTTGATAAATCTCAGAGATTTCTGCAATTAGGGATCAAACTTACGCTCTTTAGGAACAGGGCTTAGCGCTAAAAGCTGACTTTGTTTGAGTAGAATCGGTTGATTTCACTTGTTTAACAGTAGAGGCAAATTAGCACATTATTGTCTGGTAAATTAGCAGTAAGAACATTCTTATACAGAAAATTGATACCCTCAACTCTCAATTTAACCGTAGATACAGACTGAATAGACTATAATGTTGCACTCTGTGGTGAACCGGAACTCTCAGCTTTTGTAAAATGCAGCTCTCATCCCTACACTCCTGTGTGTTCCAACTTATTTACTGGAAAAACAGTTATAGCATTCATGCCTTCTCTTTCCGTTGAAATTTTATGAACTCCATAATTGATTAGAAATCCACTCCTCTTTTCCTGGTATGCTGATAATTTCTGGCAGATGTGAATGATAGCTTCATGCCTGACAAATGCTCACCCGTTGACCCTTTATCTGTTTTTTAATAACCTAAGAGATGGCTGTGATTAGGGATCGGTTTATGCTTTTAAGAAATTAGTTCAATGATGAGGGTTGAGTTAGCTTCAGATTAATTTCTTGATTTCATTTTTCTAATGAGATAGTCATTGGGGAGTGTGATTCTTCGCCAGCATCCGTTAAGGTCAAGGGAGCAACTAATTTGGTAGAACTAAAAGAGGAAGGTTCCATCCTAATTTCTTATCAGACAATAAGATAATTAGTCAACCTACAAGCAACCGCAGGCACTTATGTGCAGAGGACATTCAATGTCACCTTTCAAGAGAAATTTTATCACCTAAAATAAGAGTTTAACACAAAAATAGGTTGACAGTGATTTATCTTCTCGAAACATTATTCTCTCGAATCTATTTCGGGTGTGAATTAAAACCCATAATTCCACATTACTTTAGAAATTTCTTCCTTCAGAATTGAGATGGGTCCACTTCTCTACCATATTGTTACTAAAACAACTGGACATGTTTTGAGTCTAGTGCAATGCCCCAGAAGGAGCTCGTGCATTTGCCATCTTTGTTTCCTTCTAGAATGACTTGAAACAGAAGAGTTTCTGAGAGAAATCATGATAATCATCACTTCACTTACATAGTAAAGGTTTTTCAGGTGGGATATCAGGTCATTGCAAGTCCTCTGAAAATTCAGGAAATGGAGAAGCCAACAGAATCTGATTATGAAGTATTCTTGAGCTTCAGAGGATCGGACACTCACCGTGACATCGCTGATTACCTTTACAACAGCCTCATTCGTGCCGGAATACGGGCATATAGAGATAATGAAGAGCTTCCCATTGGGGAAGAGATTGGCCCGGAGCTTGTCCATGCGATTAAGCAGTCGGAAATCTCAATTCCTATCTTATCTAAAGGATATGCTGCCAGTTCTTGGTGCCTCATGGAGTTGGTCCAGATGGTGGAGTGCAAGGAAAACTGGGGACGTAAGATCATGCCAATTTTCTATGACGTAGCACCGTCCGAGGTTCTTCGCCAAACTGGAAGTTACGACGAGGCCATTAACTTACACATAAATAAGCGGCGGTACACAAATGAGACTATTCAGAACTGGAAGGCAGCTCTCAGCAAGGTTGGAGCGTTAAAAGGATGGGAACTGAGAGGTACTTGAATTTATTGTCGTTCATGAATTGTTTGTAGCTTAGATATTATTCTGTTCATCTCAATTTGACAGTGTGGTCCTTTTGCCTTCAACACTATCAGAGGCAAAGGTGAGTTCATGGAAGAAGTTGTTCGGACGCTGTTGATCGAGTTGAAAAAGAACTACTTGGCAATATCTGATTACTTGGTTGAAATGGATGATCACGTGGACAAAATCATGGAAGTGATAGGTGAATAGAACACTGAAACAAAGATCGTTGGTATTTATGGTATGGGCGGTGTCGGAAAGACAACTCTTGCCACAATCATCTATAATAAACTGTCGGCCAATTCCACTAACTGTTGCTTCCTATCTAACTTCAAAGACACGAAGATTGAGATTTTGCAGAATCAACTTATCTCTAGTATCCTGAAAGAGACATGTCTGCCCATCCATAATAGCGCAGAAGGGATTACTGAGATCAAGAAGAGGTTATCCTCTAGGAAGGTCATACTTCTACTTGATGATGTCGTCCAAAAGACTCAGTTGGATGCTCTTGTGGGGATAGGCAAATGATGGTTCGACAGAGGAAGTAAGGTTATTATTACCACAAGAAACAAGGAAGTTCTCAAGGATGTTGATTTGAAGCACGAACTTACTGAAATGGATTTTGATCATTCACTTCAATTGTTTAGCAGACATGCCTTTAGAAGAGATCATCCTCCAGCAGAATACGTCCCCCTCTCAGAAAAAGCAGTACAACTCTGCAGTTGTCTTCCTTTGGCTCTTGAGATCATAGGTTCGTTTTTAGCTGGAAAAGATAGAAAATTTTGGGTGACCACATTAGAGAAGCTGGAAACTATCCCTGATGAAAATGTTGAAGAAAAGTTGAACATCAGTATCGAGGCATTACAACCACATGCGAAGGAAATATTTCTTGATGTTTGTTGCTTCTTCGTTTGGTTTGATTGGAGAATTGTGAGGCACATGTGGAAAAGTTGTGGGTTTTTCCCTGACTATTATCTTGATGTCCTCCAACAGATGTCGTTAATAAAGATTACAGAACGTGATGAATTGTGGGTGCATGATTTGCTAAGAGACCTTGGGCAACATTTTGTTTGTCGGAGTGGTAATTTTAAACCAGAGAAGCAAAGTCGGGTGTGGGATCATGAGCAAGCAAATGATGTTCTTATAGCCAAGGTAAAGTGTATGCAATGTCATTCCTCTTCAAGAGACGAGTTATGCACGTTGACTTTGCTTATTTGCTTCTATCTGAACCGAGTCATTACTTGTCTGCTTACTACGATGACATGCTCATCTGTGAATCAATTCTAAATTAATTTGAAAGTATAAGTAAAATGTACATTCCTGAAGTATGTTCAACTCGAATCCCTTCAATAGGCAATTATGTGATCGCTAGCTTCTGTTTCCCTTGTTCGCTTTGGCAGGGAACAGAAAACGTTGAAGCACTACGTCTCAAGTTTGGTCATCAATCTCATCGCTTCTTTAAGAAGGAAGAACTTGAAAGCCTATCAAATTTAAGGTTCCTTCAAGTGGATTGTATAGACTTGGAAACGAACAATGTCCACCATTTTTCTTTAACTAACTGGTTCCGGAAGAATCTATGCATCCTTCCAAAGTCGAGATGGCTCTCATGGCATAACTTTGTTCAGCATTTTCCTTCAACCAAGTGTTTCCAGAAAAATCTGGTCATCCTTCCGGAGTTGAGATTTCTCTCATGGCATGAGTTTCCCATCTTTTTCCGATTGACCGCATTTTCCCTTACAAAGCTAGTGATTCTTGATCTATCATGGAGTAAAATTACACATTATTGGGAGGGATGGAACCAACTCAAGGTATGGAATTATTTCAACATGAATTTGCTATATTAACTTTGTTGTCCTATATCTCAAAATGATCCAAAATTAACCTCTTCTCTTCATTACAGATGGCAAAGAATTTGAAGGTTCTAAATTTGACTAGATGCAGAAACTTGCGTAGAACTCCTGACTTTTCTGCTCTTGAAAATTTAGAGCGACTGATTCTTCAATGGTGCGAGAGACTGGTTCGAGTTGATAAGTCTATTGGTAAGTTAAAGCATTTAGTGTTCTTAAACTTGGAAAGATGTCGTAATCTGCGAACATTGCCGGACGAGATGGGGGAACTGGAAGCCCTAACAGAACTAATTGTTGATGGGACCTCTATTACCAAAATACCCGAATGGAAAGGAATGAAGAAATTGGAAACTCTCAGTGCAGTTGGATGTGGATCACTAAGTGTATGCAATTTTGCCGGTTGCTCAACAACGCTATTAAGTCTTAGGTTGAGAGCTACAAAAATTACTGAACTTCCATTTGGAAATTTTGGATGTCTTGTTGAGTTGAATATTTCTGAATTGAGAATTGGAGAATTTCCCAATTCAATTGGGAAAATGAAGAATTTGAGAGTACTAAGGATGTCTCGCACCAGCTTAAGAAAGCTACCTAGCGCCCTTGGAATGTTGGAGAAGCTTGAAGAGATAGATGCTCATGGCTGTGAGTACTTGGAGGAAATACCAAGTGAGATTGAAAGACTATCATTTCTGAGGATCTTGAGATTATCAAATACGAGAATTTCCGAAGTTCCTAAGCTTCCTGAAAGTTTGACCAATCTATTCCTTACAGCTAGAGCTCCAAGCCTCCAGTGTATCTCAAGGTTAAGAAAGCTAGAGTCCTTGGAGCTGTCTTGTTCCGGGAGTGCTTCCCAACTACCTTCAGATTTTAATCTCCTTTCTAAACTCAGGGAGCTGGTGCTCAAAGTAGATAACCTAGAATGCCTACCTAGGCTTCCCCAGAATTTGTCAAAACTCACTATTTATGGGCGCAGGATAATGGAAAAGTCAATAGATCTTTCATATTTGGAAAAGTTATTAGCCTTGTGTATCGGTGATTGTGAACAGCTAAGAGAGATTCAAGGCCTCGAATGTTTGAAAAACCTGATACTGCTTCGACTTGGTGATCTTCCATCGCTTGTGAAGTTGCCTGACCTGACCAGCTTGAAGAAGCTCACCCGGCTTTGGATATACAAGTGTCCTATGCTGGTTGAGGTTCGAGGTCAGCTAGAATCGTTGAGGACGCTTTGGATAGAGTCCTGTGAATCTCTCGAAAAGTGGCCTGATTCATTCAGGGTGGAGGATATAGATATACGAGGCTGTTGGAAGCTAAAAGAGATTCAAGGCACTGGAGATTCGAAGAACTTGCGTACCTTGACTCTGATGGATCTTCCGTTGCTAGAGAAGTTCCCCGACTTGACCAAATCCGAGGAGCTCGAGCAAGTTCAGGTAGGACGTTGTCCTCGTCTGGTTAAAATTCCAGATAATGAGGTCCTTTTCGCCTCTAAACCAACGTGCTTTAGGGCCGGAGATGAGCGCCCGTGCGAGGGATATTATGTAGAGAATAGAAGCCATCGCTGTTCGAGGGAAGTGTTTTGATTTGCGAGAGAGCGCGGAGGATGTGCGAGTAGGGAGAGGAGCGAGGAACAGAGAGCGGTCGGAGTCCTTTGTGCACGATGAGGAGGAGATTATAGGGAGAGAGGATGCTAAAAGCGCAATTATGAAGTTCTTGTTAGACTCTGACACCGATGAACAAATTTCCATCCTTTCAATATGCGGTGAGAGTGGGATTGGAAAGACTGCTTTTGCTCGATGTCTATACGAAGATGACATGGTCAAGAAGCATTTTGATTTAAGGATATGGGTCTGCGTGGGTGACGACTTCCGTAATCTCCAAGGGGAATTGCGAAATATCAAAGGAAGAGAGACAACAGGGAGAGCAGATGACATGGAGCAAGCTCACGGTGCTTTCGATAGAAAAGTGTCCTATGCTGGTTGAGGTTCGAGGTCAGCTAGAATCGTTGGAGAGGCTTTTTATAACGTCCTGTGAAGCTCTCGAAAAATGTCCTCATTCATTCAAGGTGGAGCATATAGATATACGAGGCTGTTGGAAGCTAAAAGAGATTCAAGGCGCGGGAGTTTCGAAGAACTTGCGTACCTTGACTCTGATGGATCTTCCGTTGCTAGAGAAGTTGCCCGACCTGACCAACTCCAAGAAGCTCGAGGACCTTGTTCTAGCAAGTTGTCCTCGTGTGGTTGAAATTCCAGGTAGGCTAGAATCATTGGAGCTGCTTCAATTATATCGCTGCGGGTCTCTGCGAAAGTTATCTCATCCTTCAAGCGCCAAGAAGCTAAAGCGTTTATTAGTAGGTGGCTGTAAAAGGTTTGAGGAGACTCTGGAATCCGATGAGTACAGAGATTTGAAAAAAGTAACGAGATTGGAATCCGATGAGTACAGGGGTTTGCAAAAAGTGCGTCTATTAACTCGTACAATTTGATTGAGTGCATCGTTTAATTGCCACGTGTGCGGGTGAGACCCACTCTTCAGATATTTCGACTTTCTTCTCTCTTCTTTTTTCTTTACTCTTCTTCTCCTTTTGCGCTCTCTCTCTCTCTCTCTCTTTCGTCTCTCACTTTCTTTTCTTCTTCTTCCTCCATCGTCAGCGACGACCGGACTCGATTCTTCTTCTGAGCTTATCAAGGTCCTGCTAAAAGCAAAATTTGTCCTCGAAGGCATGAAACCTTACTATAATCATTTGGTTCTGCAATTTCTTTCTTCTGTTTTTTTTTTGGTCTGCTGTGGTCCTACTTCTAAAATTTTAGCGGGTGTACTTAGTGATAAATGTCGTTAGGGAAGTAATTCATCAAGGATTCAAGATGACTTGCTCCAGAATTCATTCGTAGAGATTAAAGTTCTTGAGACAGTACCCTGACAATGACTTGCATTCGGTGTCAGGAATTCAATTAGACATCAGCAACCACATTCACGAAATTGTTGTTGATTTCCCATGAAAATTTCCACATTGAAGAAATGAAGAAATAGGGGCAAAACATTGTGTCTAGCATAAACATAACGCTCCCTAGTTAATGATTATGCGCAATGATCACAAAGGTTCTCCAGTTTTGACAACATAAAACAGATTTCTACTGTCTCTTTTGAGTGAATTCATGACTGTGTTTCAAGTTTCACCATTTGAAGTTTTTGGGTGGGATTGCCAGCAAAATTGGAATTGTTGGATAAAAAAAAAAGACTGTTCACGTGGTTGTTAGGTCACGCGGTAGTAAATTACCGAAGCTATAAGAAATTTACCAATTCTCACTAAATTGGTAAATTATCAACTCTTCTGAAATTTTTCGTACGTCGTAAGTGAATTACTACATCAGAAATTTATTAGTATTTCAATGAAGCAGTAAATTATCAACTTATTTGAAATTTTATCATTGTCGTAAGTAAATTAACAATACTACTTCTGAAATCAGCATACAACTCTCCATTGCACTGGGCTTTCCAAGTGTGCTTGTCCCTATATTAAGTAGTTTACCAACTCCATTGAAATTCTATTAGTGTTCTTAGCAATATACCAACACTACAATTAATTTTTATGAGTACGCATATGAGACTCTAGGAAAATATAGACATTCTACCGTTCTCTATAGGGTTGAGAAGAAATGAAGTACAATGATTTATATATTACAACCTGTGTGGCCTGATGTGACTTGAATAGCATGTACGTGATATTATGAACTTGGGGTTTGGGATGGAAAAGATAAAGAAAAAAGAATAGGTATGAATCGTAATGGGAATGAGTCTGGGATAGCCATCATCATGCGGAGGTACGGTAATATATTTATCATCGCTGGAGAACACTTGTGATGAATGGGTTGAAGTGTGGCAAGGATGTATTTATGATTTCGTCTCCCATTAGTTAGTGGTGACGATACCTCGTAAGTTGAGTTAATCGAGATGAGCTGTGGCTAGTGACAAGTTGGGAATAAATATTTACTTGTGTATATCGATGAGCTATTAATATCTACGCGTCATGAGATTGGTTTGTTCCATGGTGTGTATTTGAGTGTTAAACTAAATGTCATACATTGCATCTATTTTGTTCGTTGCACAGATAATTATAGTCATTTTTATACAATGCACGGATTACATTATCTCAGGTGAATATTGGTTTTCCTATTGAAAATAATATATGACCTTACTCGCTAATTGTCACTATACTATTGTGTTCTCAAGTTGAGTGCTGAGTAGGCCTCCTATTTTGGACATAAAGCTTTCATTTACTGAGCTTAGACTCACCCCTTTAAAATATTATCCATATTGGTCGGCTTTGAAGTTTAGGGACATTTAGATTAGCACTTCTACAAATCTTTTTAAGGTGGATCTTCTGTATGAGGTTTTGATAAAGTAAACTAACTAAAAAATTTGTGTACATTCATTTGATGTTGAATTGCCTATTAATTCGATATTCAAATTGTGTGGAAAATTCAGGTTTTGACAATTTTGAGGATGCTTCTAAATTCATTGAAGCTCCAAGTCCTTGGTAAGTCGGAAGGTTAGGCAAGCTGGGATCCTTGCGGTTGGAATCTCCTTATTTCACCTCCCCATCTTCAGACATCGTTCTTCTTCCCCAGCTCAATGAACCTGAATTGGTCCCCTCCAAGAAGCTGCAACGCCTACCTAGCCTTCCCCCAAATTTGTTGTACTTAAATATCGAATCATGCAGGGAAATAAAAACATCACTAGGCCTTTCAAATTTGAAAGCGGTGTCAGATTTGGAAGTTTCTCATTGCCCTAAAGTGAGAGACTTCGGCGGCCTCCAAGTTTTGGAGAACCTGAGTGCCTTGAAGCTTGAAGGAGTTCCATCTTTGGACAAGTTGCCTGACCTGACCAACTTGAAGAACCTTAAGAAATTCTTTCTGCAGTGATGTCCTAAAGTGATCGAGATCGAAGGCAGATGTTGACACCTAAATTTCGATCGACCATTTAATAATAATTTGCATAGAAAATTAGGGATTAAATTTTAACCCCTAAATAAAAATATTAAAATTGCATGGCATATAGTTTAGGTTCATATAGGTTAATTGCATTCCACATCGGACCGGCGATGGCGAGAAATCTGAAAATTCATCGCGTAAACCGAGCTCAGGTACTCGGCTCACTCAAGGGATTGGGGGCCGAAAATCACAAGTCTAAAAGGCCTTGGTCGTCTTAATTTGAGCTTAAATCAGCCCATTGAGCTTAATTAAAGAAAAGCCCAAATTAATTCAACCAATTTGAAATTAAATAAAAATTAAAGGATAAAGCCTAAGTCAAAGTCCATTAGGACTAGGAAATCCGGTCAATTAACCTAGGGTTTCAATATAAATACGTGATTATACCCTTCAATGAAGGGGGAGCTCTCATAATTCCCAGAGCAAACTTTTCAGAGAGAGCACGAGAGACACACGTGAGCGAGAGCAACAGTAAGAGAGAGAGAGAGAGAGAGAGAGAGAGTCGGTCGCGCACACGCTCGCCTTACGATCGTGCACTCACGGAGTGGACCGCTGCTGTTGCTGTTCTGCCCCTCGTCTCTTCTACTGCCCGCTGCCTTCCCGAGGAGACCCGAGCTACTGCTGGTCCAAGTCTGCTCCCGTCGCTGCTGCTGCTGATTCACTACTGCTGCTCGTGATTGTCACTTTTGCTCTTACCTGGTCGCCGCTCGAGCCCGCGGATCGCTTGCTGCTGCATCAGCTGCTGTTGCAGGCGCTCACGTACCTTTGCCGTTCAGACCAGTGACCGAGAAGCCTTGATCAACGCCAAACACGGTCAAGCCAAGTGTGTTTGACAATTGAATAAAGAAACCCACGTGAAATTGAAGAAAGAGTCCAAGCGGTAGTCAACACAAGTTCAAGACCCCCTGACGTCCTTCCTTCTTCTAGAGAATTACCCATTGACAAATCAAAGAAATCAAGCATCACCGAGAGAGCCATCAACGTGTTCTTCAAGAGCATCCCTTGACGAGTCCAGCTTGCAAGCGTTTCAGTGCTCTGTCCAGCGAATTGCTCTGCATCCCACCCTCACCGTGACACTAACGAGGCGTTCGTGGTCCTCTGCCGCCGGTCCACCCGACTTCGGTCGTCCCGATCCGTAATCTCGAGACGATCCAAATTTGGAAGATATCCGCAAATTAGGTAAGATCATTATCCGAATATTTTCCAAAATATTTAATTTCTTAACTTTTGGTGTTTGAATATTTCGTGGATATTCTTTGGTGGATTGCTAAATCTTAGGATAATACTTGCGATATCCGCAATATTTGAAACACTTAAAATTAGGAATTATTCCTAATTTGGCAACGTATCTGGACGACTATCCGACCTTATCCCTAAGGTACGATACGCGGCGATACGGAAAATCTTTATTTTATCCATAATCACTTGGATACGATAATAGATTTTATTTGCTTTCCAAATTTGAACAATCAGCTTTTCGTCGATATCTATAACCCTATAGATATGACCGTTAATTTGATTTCTTTGCCTTATCTGAATGTGAAGAATCTTGCGGATTGCATGCATTGTTTGAACGTGATTGTTATCTTCGTTTGATTGTTTTCCTTTTAAATAAAGAAAATCCAAAAAATAGTAGATAGGATCTACATTAGAAATTTTGCATGCTTAAGGAATCCTTAATATATCTAAAAGAGTAAGATAATTAATTGATTTAAATTGGGATTTAGGCTAGTATATTTCCTAGTTTAAATTACAGATTGTCTTAATCTTAGTGGATTATTTAGGATATTTAATAATTTCGAATTTTCACAAAAATACCAAAAAAAAAGTCACTTTAGGATAGATTAAAATATCTTTTTTAGAATAGATTGCATGTTAATTTAGGCATTTTTTTTAAATTTCGAACTTCATTTGAAAATACCAAAAATAAATCATTTATCCGTCATTAATTAGGTCACGTCGTCGCATGACATATAGTTTGCATGTTAGGCTGCATTAATCGCATGTTAATTTTTGCACGTCATTACATATAGGTTAACTTTCATTTAAATAAGTGAAAATCCTAAAAAAAACATTGAGTGAACTGCTTGTTAATTAGAAATCATATTAGGATTGTTGATGTGATTTTCTAGCTAACCATGCAGATGCTTATGTTGCTTTAAGGTAAGTAATTCTCCCCAATCTTGCAATTTATTTAATGTTTTGATTATTGGGTGTTACTTTGGTAGTTTGCGCACCCACATGATCATCTCACATGCTAGTGACTAAGTTAAAATGGATCCAGACTGCTTGCATAAATATTTTTGAAAAGAAAAGGTACCAAAAGGGCGTTAGACTGGATCTAGCGTAATCAAGTCCCCGAGCTTAGAATCTCTGGTTCATAGGAATAAAACATATCTCCCTATGTTTTATTTAGGTTTCTAATCTATCTACCACAAATAGATTAGTGGCGACTCCAAGCATGAAAACTTTTGCATGTTAAAAATTTAAATCCTAAGTTGCGAATTGGTAGGGCTTAGGAGGGCCCGAGTTAGGCTTAGTCTTAACAATCCATTAGCCTGAGAGAAATTTTAGGTCGCGACAGCTTGGCGACTCCGCTGGGGACTTGAGTTAAAACTCTTAGTGGACTTAGGCCAGTTTTTCTTTTTGAAAAAATATTTTTGTTTGGCAGCGAGGATCCCAGGTACGTCCCTAACATTTTAGGTGTTAAATGTTTTTGCAGAATGGGAGGTATAAGGGGAGGCGTGATTGTTAATCATTTGTTTTGCAGGGAGGTGTTTGGATGTATGGTTTATTTTATGCATGGAGCGTTGTATGATATAACCTGCTGTGCATGGCTTGCATTTACACTACACCGCACACATTACCCGCTGCCGGACCTGGGCGGCACAGGTTTAGGATGGTACTAAGACAGCGGACACCCCGACCACATCCGCATGGTATGGGTCGCCCTCCTTGGTCCCGAAAGTTTTTTTACGGTGTCATTGAGTTCCCACCACGGCTGCACCCTTTGCAACCCTGGTCGGCTCTTTGACTAAGCCGGAGACAGAGGAACCTCGGCCTAACCACAACCATGACTAGTTTAGCCCGGTAATCCTCGCGTCTCCATTTTGCAAGCCAGAGTCTAGATAGAAATCGAACCTCACATTTCATGCGCATGTCTTTGTGATTGCCATGGTCCTATTGGGTAAAGTAAGTTTTCTGAATCTTTATCTCGCAATTTATTTATGTTTTGTATTTTCTTTGGTCGGTCCATGACATTAGGTCGGTCGTGAGTCTTGATCTATGTACTATGGGAGGGGCAGACATCCGGATTCTTGATGCTCCTAAGGAGGAGCTCCGTGCCTGGTGGAACTTACTCAGTCCGATCAACCGTAGGCTGGTTGAAGGCTACATCGGAAGGCTACTCTCCTTATTGGAAGTCAAAGTCCGTACTGGCCTCGTTCGAGCATTAGCACACTTCTGGTGTCCCGAGACGTCTACCTTTATATTCGGTAAGCATGAGCTCACCCCGATTTTGGAAGAATATAGCGTGATCATTGGAAAACCTTTAGGGTCGGAATTAGTTACACCACCTCTAGGAATTGATTCCACCTTAATGTTGTCTGAATTTTTAGGTGTCGAAAAAGATGAATTGGGAAAAGTCTTGAAAGAAAATCGTGGGACATGTTCCTTTTCGTACCTTAGTCAATGTTTTGATAAAGCCACATCTTTTCAAAAAGGCAAAATCTTTTTACTAACATTTTTCGGGTTCGTGATTTTTCCCCATTGTAAGAATGCGTGTAGTTCGTCAATTGCATGGTTGGTCCAACAAGTCTGTCTTGGAAAGAATTTTGTTAACACCATTTTAGCCGAGACTTTTATTTCCCTCACTAAATTTAAGCAACATATTGACAAAACGTTTCATGCCCCCCTCGAACTTTTGCAAATTTGGTTTTTGTCTCACATAAAAGGGTGCGGCGATTTACTCACAATATCTGAGCTTAGTGATTCTAGCCATCCAGTCTTGAGATATAAAGAAAAGCAAGGGGATGCGCCCGATTATCATTACTCTGAATGGATCATTTTCATGAAAAATGCTAGACCCCAAGGTTTCCAATGGCATGCTAACTGGTTCCAAGTCGAGGAAGCTCAGCTTACGTGTAATGGTATTGGACCGGTTCCACTCTTGGGTTTCACCGGTGCGATCGAATACTACCCCGCCAGAGTGTCTCGTCAGTACTAGATTCTCCAAGGACTTCCTCCAGCGCTACAACCAGAACTCCTTCAAGTCGACTTCACCAATGGCGATGAAAACCAAGAAGGGACCGTAGCTCAACTCAAGAAGATGTGGAAGAAGTGTCGCCTCCTAAAGATAGCCCGACCCCAAAAAGAACTCAAGGGGGAGCAGAAGTCCTACTTCACGACGACCGAGTATATTTGACAGCACAAGGTCCCACAGGAACTACTCCCGAAGATACCCAAGGTGCCTCTCAAGCCCGCCACTCGCTCAGAGAACAACCGTCTCAAAAGGAAGGCCGAAGAAGCTCAAGAGAAGGCATCCAAGTTAGCTCGAGCTTATGAGCAATTGAAGAAGGAAGTCGCCGCCCATATGTCTATGGATCAAGTCAAATAGAATAGCTTGAATTTTTATTCTCTTTTCAGTTCTAGTCTTTAGTCTTGTTTAGGAATTGAGTTTTTTTTAAGAGATTTTAAGTCATTGTCGTTGTAAAAACACAAAAAAAAAATTCATTTCAATAAAAGGGTCATTTTTAATTAAAGCGTTCATACCAATGTCATGGATCGGCATGTGATTCTTTTTTACACTTATGTATGCCTGTTTTATCCGTGAATCAGGTAATTACGGACCGATCACGATCACCTGTTTGCACGCGGTTGAGAACTAGAATGGCCGATCAAACTGACTTACGAGATCGTGTCGTTGGCATTGAGGACCAAATGAAGCAACTCCTCGTCGCAATGCAACAGATGTCTGCTGAGATCAAAGCCCTTCGGCTGACTCCCGTTCCTACATCCCCTGAGGCATCAGCCCCAAAGTATAAAGGTGGGAAACATGCCGATAGTGAGGAAGATGACGATCTTCCCGACTTAGTAGATGATCCCGTCCAGATTATCGTCGACAAGGAAAAACCTGATGAACGGGTCAACAAACTTGAAGAGAGAGTGAAGTAGCTGGAAGGCTCACATGATTCACCGTCGATCGACTTGTCTCTGTACTCACAGATCAAAATCCCAAAGAAGTTCAAAATGCCAGACTTTGACAAGTACAATGGCACCTCCTGCCCAAAAACCCACCTACAGCTATATCACGTACAAATGACACCATACGTTGATAATGAACTCTTGATGATTCATGCATTTCAAGCAAGTCTGACGGGTCCTGCCTTGAGCTGGTATCTCATGAAAAAGATAAATGGCCTCAAAACCTAAAAGGAAGTTAGTGAAGCATTCCTAAAGCAATACAGGTTCATAACGGACATCATTCCCACCCGCGAAGACCTCGAACGAGCTCAGATGAAAAAGATTGAGTCGTTCAAAGATTATGCTATCAGATGGAGAAATATAGCCGCTCAGGTTGTCCCGGAACCTATAGACAGTGAATTGAAGAGGATATTCATTAAAACTCTTCCATTCGAATACCGTAACCGGATGGTAGCCATTCCGGCCGACAACTTCAATCAACTCATCCCCATAGGCGAACAGATTGAGATAGGGCTGAAAGATGGGTGATTCGTGGAGCCGTCTTCGTCGACCAAAAGATTTGGTGCAAGAAAGGAGAAAGAACCGGCAGCTGAAGTGAATGTGGCTTACACTCAACTGGGCCGACGGAATGCTAACCTTGTCCCTGCGATCCAAGTAGCAGAAACTCAACAACAGAACACTGGTCGTCAACCCTCTCAGAGAAGGAACAATAAGAGGCAATTCACCCCTCTCCCGGGGTCATTGTCCCAAGTACTAGCAGTACTCCAAAAGAAGGGTTTGCTTACCACCGAGCCAAAGCGACCTAACTCTGAAAAGTACTATAACTATGACCCGTCTAAAAAATGTGATTATCATATGGGCGAGGTGGGGCATTCAACTGACGACTGCTTTACCCTCAAGCACCGAATCCAGGATCTCATGGACACGAAGGCTTTCTCATTCCAACCTGCCAGGCCGAATGTTCAGAACAACCCGCTTCCTGATCATGCAGGCAAAGTGAATGCCATATTTAGTTTCGATACTGGTCGAATCAAGAATGTCAAGGTGTACACTGCTGACATCTACGGTGGGTTAGTAAGAGCTGGCTATTACCCGAGTGATGAGACGCCTCCTCTGACTGTCATGAAGAAAAGAATCTCTGAAATGGTGGAAGCCGGAATGATTGTTTATGCCAATCATACTGGCATCGTTTCCGCTATCTCTAAAGTGGTTATTAATTGGGAGGAGGAGTTTGCCGCATTGAACACCATGGAGGACAAGGGTGACCCTCCGCCTCAAGACATGCCTCCGCTCGAAGACGCGTCTGATGATGAAGAAATCGTAGTAAGCATGCCTACAGTTAATGAAGAGATAATGATTGAGATACCTCAACCGTACGAGTACAAGGATAATAAAGCAGTCCCTTGGTCTTACAGTCTCAATGTCGACTTGGTTACCAGATCTGGGAGTACCTACGGCCAAGCTAATGCCCAACTTGCAAAACCTGTTACTGATGAAGAAGCCAAGGAGTTTCTAGCTGTGATTAAGGCTAGCGAATACAACATAGTTGAACAATTGCGCAAGATGCCCACGTAAATCTCTCTTCTTGAACTACTCCAGATATCTGTCAAGCATTAGAAGGCTTTAATGAAGGTGTTAAGTGAAGTCCATGTGTTAGAGACGATCGATCATGACAAATTGGAGAAATTTGTGGGTTCTATACTCCTCAAGGACCTCATAGCCTTTTCAGATGAAGAGTTCCCTCAAGAAGGGAGGGGGCATACCAAGGCACTTTACATTTCTGTCAAATACAAGGCCTCGCATGAGCTCGAGTACTCATTGACAACGGATCGGCCTTGAACATCTGTCCTTTGGCGACTTTACACCACCTCAAGATAGATCCTTCTAGGATAATTTCTGCGAAGAAATCCGTGCGAGCCTTTGACGGAACGAAGAAAGAAGTGATGGGAGAAATCCATCTTGACATAAAGATAGGACCAACAATGTTCAACATCCTATTTCAAGTTATGGTCATTCCCACTGCTTTCAATTTTCTGTTGGGTCGAACATGGATTCATATTGCCGGAGCTGTACCATCCAGTTTACATCAAAAGGTGAAGTTCGTTGTGGAGAGAAAGTTAGTCACAGTCCACGGTAAAGAAGAGCGCCCAATTTACCACGCAACAGCTATCCCCTATGTTGAGCCAGATTGCAAAATAGAATCAAGCTATCAGTCGCTCGAGCTCGTATCAACCATACATGCGTCTAGAGGATCATCACTGCCCATTCCTGAGGTGTCAAATGCTGCAATCATGGTTGAAAGAGTGATGGTGTCCCATGGCTTTACTCCGAGTGAAGGCCTTGGTAGGGATGGTCAAGGTATCCGCCAACCGGTAGAAGTCTTTCGAAGGCCTCACACTATTGGGTTAGGATACTAAGGGTCAAGCGAGCCAAATAATGGGGGATGTGAATATGGACATGGATGTGGTCGAGGTCAAGGAGATGGACATAATAGTCAGCGATCCGAAGAAGAGTCAAATGGTGAAGAACGTGGGCGTAGGATTACCTAAAATAACGGAGAGCTTGGGCGTGGTAGGTTGCTTCCACACATCCGCACCACATTCCCAGGCCTTGCAAGAATGATGCATGAAGAGAAAGAGGTGATCGACACTTTGGGGCAATCGAGTGGCAAGTTCGATTATTATGTGAAATACTCAGTACCCCCGAGCTTCTATGTTGACCCCTATGACATTGTCCCAGATAGATGGGGAGGTATGGATGATCCAACACCTCTAAAGACAGAAGATCCTGATGATGCAATGGATGGAATCACTACCCTGTACGATGATTTCTTCATTGGAGCTATCGAGAAAGGACCGTTGGAGGGAATGGGCACTGGCCCACAAGAGTAACACCTTTACCTTTTTCGCACACTCCCCTGCGTGGGAATTTTACTGCTTTTTAGGATTTGCCCCGTCTCGGGAGCTGCTTTTTAGGAATTTTCATTTCTAGGACTTGATTGTTACAATTTCCTTTTCAATAAATGTAATTCATTTGGTGATAATCAATGAAATTACAAGTTTTTTTTTTATCTTATTTTTGAGAGCATGTTGAGGTACATCAAACCAGCCCGGTGATGATATCCAACCGACAAAAGAAAAATATAGTTCAAGGAGAATTCTGAGGCCTGGGCTTCTTCATGTTCCCTCGTGTTAAAACCTTTTTGAAAAACATTCCAAAAAAAAAAACTTAGAAAAAGTGCAATGTTTAACCCTGTTTGTCCTTCTGAATCCCTTACTTTATGTTTCAGGGGTGATCTTGTCACACGTGAGGGTATGGGAATGGTCAAGTCTGATGAATTACGTGTCGTCGGACCTAATCTCGATGACACCAACGAACTCGAAGATTCCTCGGACCTTCAGCGAGATCTAGAGCGTCATGAAAGATCTAAAGTCCTGACGGCAGACCAAACTATCACCATTAACCTAAATGATTCAGGGGAGCTTAAAGAGGTAAAGATAGGGGCAACCCTTCCCGAAAGTGAAGCGAAACGCTTAGTGCAACTGTTGAAGGATTATCAGGATATCTTTGCCTGGTCATAAGCCGATATGCCGGGTTTAGATCCTTCTATTGTGGAACACGATCTACTACTAATTCGAGCGTGCCGCCTAAAAAATAGAGGCTACGGAGAACTAAGCCTGAGCTTTCGAAGAAAATAGAGGAGGAAGTTATGAAGCTCTTGAAAGTGGGATTCATCGAAGTCACCCAATATCCCAGCTGGGTGGCCAACATTGTGCCAGTCATGAAGAAGGATGGCCGAGTTCGGGTTTGCATCGACTATCGCGACCTGAATAGGGCTAGTCCTAAAGACGACTTCCCATTACCACACATAGACGTTCTGGTAGACAGTACTGCTGGATTTAAGCTATTTTCCTTCATGGATGGTTTCTCGGGTTATAATCAGATAAGGATGAAGGATGGCGATAAGGAAAAAACAGCGTTCATTACCCCTTGGGGGACATTCCACTATAAAGTCATGCCCTTTGGCCTTAAAAATGCCAGCGCAACATATCAACGGGCAATGGTGACACTTTTCCATGATATGATGCATAAGGAGGTCGAGGTCTATGTCGATGACATGATTGCCAAGTCTCGACCTGGGGAGAGTCACGTCGATACCTTGAAGAAATTATTTGAGAGACTTCGTAAGTTTAAACTCCGTCTCAATCCAGTGAAGTCCATATTCGGAGCAACCTTTGGCAAATTACTCGGGTTCATAGTAAGCAGTAAAGGCATTGAAGTCGATCCCTCCAAAGTAAAGGCTATATGTGAGTTACAACCCCCATCGACCGTAAAAGAAGTGTGAAGCCTCCTGGGTAGATTGAACTACATAGCCCGCTTTATTTCCCAACTCTCTGAAACTGCTAAACCATTCTTCAAACTTCTAAAGAAGAATGCTCAAGTGGAATGGGATGATGATTGTCGAGAAGCGTTTAATGAACTAAAGCAGTACCTGATGAAACCACCAGTGCTAGTCCCACCAATATCGGGGCAGCCCTTGATCCTTTACCTTACAATTCATAGCGAGTCTCTAGGTGCGATGCTAGCCCAGAAGCGGCCTGAAGATGGAAAAGAGCGAGCCATTTATTACTTAAGCAAGAAGTTCACCATCTCGGAGTTGAATTATTCTGAAGCCGAGAAGACTGGTGCTGCACTAGTGTGGGTGCTCCATAGGCTGCGACAATATACACTACATCACCAGACGTTGCTTGTGACTGAAAATGATCCTATCAAGTATTTACTTGATCAACCAGCTTTGGTAGGGAAGTTGGCCAAGTGGCAGATTTTAATTTCAGAGTTTGATGTTCAGATGATGTCACAGAAGTCAGTTAAAGGCCGAGTAATCGCCGATGTGTTAGCCGAAAATCCTGGAATCCCTGATGATGATAGATATTCTCCAGAAGATCGCATTTTGGTGATAAGGGAAGATACATGGACCATGTTTTTTGATGGAGCTGTAAACTTGACTGGTTCCGGCACTGGGGCAGTTTTAATATCCCCAGATGGGCAACATTATCCAGTAGCAGCAAAGTTGGTGTTCCCATGTACCAACAACATAGCCGAGTACGAAGCTTGCATCCTCGGACTCTAAGTTGCAGTGGAAATGGGGATAACTAAGTTGAAAGTGTTTGGTGATTCCACTCTGATTATTCTCCAAACTGTAGGAGAGTAGAAGACGAGAGACACCAAACTGGTGCTGTACCATGAATACCTCGAAGAAATCATGGAGGAATTCGAAGACATCTCCTTTCAGTACTTGTCGAGATCCCATAATCAGTTTGCTGATGCGCTAGCTACATTATCATCCATGCTGCAAGTGACTGGTGGAATAGAGGTAAAACCCTTGAAAATTGAAGTCCTGACAAAACCAGCCTACTGTATGGTTGTGACTGGAGAACCTGACGAAAAGCCATGGTATTATGATATCATGAGTTACATCCAGAGACAAGAATTTCCTGAGGGAAGCACCCTGGCCGACGGGAAGTACATAATGAAAATAGCTTCAAAATTCTTTGTCGATGGTGAAAAGCTATACAAAAGATCCTATGATTCGATCCTACTGAGGTGTGTAGATGCGGCTGAAGCTACTAGAATCATGCAAGAAGTACACGAGGGGATATGTGGTCCACACATGAATGGTCACATGTTAGCAAAGAAGATCATGAGGTTGGGTTATTATTGGCTCAGTCTTGAAAGTGACTGCATCCAACATGTTCGAAAATGTCATTGCTGTCAGGTTCATGGGGATAAAATAAATGTACCCCCGACGGAATTATATCAGTTGTCTGAGCCATGGCCTTTTTCAATGTGGGGCATCGATGTGATTGACCCAATTAATCCTAAGGCATCGAATGGACACCGATTTATCTTGGTTGCGATTGATTATTTCTCCAAGTGGATTGAAGCGGCATCTTATGCAAACGTCACTGCAAAGAATGTTGTAAGATTCATTAGGCGAGACATAATCGCTCGTTATGGTGTCCCCGAGGCTATTGTCACCGACAATGGGACAAATTTGAACAACAAGTTTATAGATCAGTTGTTCAATGAGTTCAAGATCTGGCACATGAATTCATCTCCTTATCGTCCACAGATGAATGGAGCAGTTGAAGCCGCCAACAAGAACATCAAGAAGATCCTGGCCAAAACGGCTGAAAACTATCGTGACTGGCATGAAAGGTTGCCATTTGCACTAATGGCGTATCGGACTTCCATCCGAACCTCTGTTAGGGCGACACCTTTTTCCTTGGTGTATGGCATGGAAGCAGTCCTGCCCGTCGAAGTAGAGATCCTTTCCCTGCGAGTCTTATCTCAAGTGGAGCTGTCCGAGGCGGAATGGATGCGACAAAGGCATGAGCAGTTGAACTTAATTGATGAGAAGCGATTGAAAGCCATTTGCCATGGTCAAACCTATCAACAAAGGGTAGCTAGATCCTTCAACCAAAAGGTGCATCCAAGACACTTCGAGGTAAACAATCTAGTCCTAAGGAAGGTACTGCCAGTCTTTCCTGTTCCTGGGGGTAAATTTGCCCCAAATTACGTTGGCCCATATGTGGTTAAAAAGGTGCTTCCCGGAGGTGCCCTAATTCTCGTAGAAATGGATGGTCATGAGTTCACCACTCCTATTAATTCTAATGCTGTGAAGATGTATTACCCCTGATAAAATCTAACTTTGCAGCAAAATTTTTTAAGTGTTTGGTCTTATATTCTGAATTGCAAACATTTTGCTGATGAATAAATGGTTTTGATCAATTTTAAGTTTAAATGTGTGCATTAGTTTTAAATTCTGCATGGTTATTTTGTCAGTATGCGTCATCGACTTCAAAAGGGGAATCTATTTGGACAATCTGATAACTCTTGTAGAATGAATTGAATATGTTGAATGAGGTACATCAGGATGATGAAAGGCAAGCCCTATCCTATACACAGTCCCGTGCACTAATCTCTAGTGAGTTGAGTGAAAAAATTCTATGTCTGCAAGGTAAAGGGTTATCTCGCAAAAGGTACGGTAACCGAAGTGACAAAAGGCAGTTCATTTCTCTATCCCAAACACCACAGGTTATCCATTGTTTCGCCACTTTGAGCCTAAATGCTTGGAGAAATCTTTTCAAATTACCCATGTCAAGAACCACCCCACATCAGGGTAAACTGGAGGTAAGTCAGCATCATAAGGTGAAAAATGAATAGAAACTTTCTTGCTCTCACTTGCATCAATCTTCGAGTGTTGCTTTTTCATAAGAATTCACACGAAGTTCAAGTGCTTTAGGATGACGAAGAGCATTTCTTTCTCTATCCTATATACACTTTATCCTTTGCTAAGCCCAATTGAGCCTACAAATTCGTTTCTTAAACCCAGTTGGTGATCGTCCCCCACACTGGGGCAAGGCAAAAGCCATCATTATCCACGCAGCATATTTGGAGCGCCGATAGAAGACGAAGACCCCGAAAATCCAAATGTTAGTCATTCGGTCAAAACAAGCCAAAATGTGACTGGCCAATATGTGCATTGTAGACAGTGTGTGTTAAAAGTCAAAAAAAAAAAAAGAAGAACTAGGGGGCGAGAAAAAGCAGTGTGCTTGGTAAAAGCAAGGCCAATGCCCGGAAAAAAAAAAGTCGAAAAAAGGGAGAACTTTAGAGAAAAAATGTCAAAATACGACATGTCAAAGTCATGAATCCCAATGGAGTAGTGGTCTCACAAGTCTCAAAGGAATCAAGTGGAGAATTTAAGCCCAATGAAGCATTCACTGAAAAGACAATTCCCGAGGATGAAGAAGAAGATTGGTGACAATGCCGAGATGATCACCAACTTATTCACCCAAATTATACACATTTTGAGCTTAATGATTCATTCATTTCTTAACCTATGAGTGTAGCCTACGTTACGTCCCTTATAAAGTCTCTTCAGATTATGGCACTTGAACTAATGTAGGATTCGGATATTTATAAGCTTAACTTGAAGAAGTGCGAGCAAGTTCATTTCTATCTCATTTTGCAAGGTTCTTGACTTGTAAACCCGGAGATGATTGCGGATTATTTTCTTTCAATAGCCTTGACTCAAAGAGTCCTCTTTTGCTAAGCTATTGACCGAGCCAACGTTACAGTCCTAATAAAGACCTCTCAGATTGGTAAGGTCGTATCGCTTGCGAGAATACTCGGACCCTTGTTGACATGATGATGGTGAGATAGAGTGAATTTCATAAATTAGCCACTTTTCGATGAGAGTGAGTGAAAGCCCTTTCAGACTGGAAGTCCCTCATTTAACATTTTCAAGACACCCACTTATGAAATCAGATTATCTTGTCATGTTTTTCCCCAGCAAAATTTAGTGATGTTGATTTGACAAAATCGTCATGTATGAAAACCAGTTGAATTTATAGTGCATGAATATATGTGTTCTTGATTGTCTATGAATGCTTATTACATGTTATCTATAATTGCATCTAGCAGAAGACATGTAGCAAAGAGTCAGAGATATCAACAGGTAAGTATGTATCTACCCCTTCAGGTGCCTGTGTTTATCCAAGTATTCATACACTTGTTCGAGCAATCGACAAACTCCATATCTAATCAGTTTTGTTGCAGTCACTCGGCGTCTTTGACAACGTCCAGACGTCTACATATTTCTCATCCGAGAGCCTGAGGAGAAATCCAGGTATCTCATTCGAGTATCCGAGGAGAAATCCGGATATCTCATTATATATTTCATCCGAGTATCCGAGGAGAAATCCGGATATCTCACCATATTTCTCAATCGAGCGGCTGAGGAGAAATCCAGGTGTCTCATCCGAGTATCCGAAGAAAAATCCGGATATCTCACCATATCTCTCATCCGAGTGCCTGAGGAGAAATCCAGGTATATCCGAGGAGAAATCCGGATATTTCACCCGAGTGCCTGAGGAGAAATCCAGGTATCTCATATCTCATCATATTTTTCACTCGAGTGCCTGAGGAGAAATCCAAGTATCTCATCCGAGTATCCGAGGAGAAATCCAGATATCTCACCATATCTCTTATTCGAGTATCCGAGGAGAAATCCGGATATCTCACAATATTTCTCAACCGAGTGCCTGAGGAGAAATCCAAGTGTCTCATCTAAGTATCCGAGGAGAAATCCGGATATCTTATCATATGTCTCATCCGAGTATCCGAGGAGAAATCCGGATATCTCACAATATTTCTCAACTGAGTGCCTGAGGAGAAATCTAGGTGTCTCATCCAAGTATCCGAGAAGAAATCCGGATATCTCACCCAAGTACCTGCGACAATATCCAGGTCATTGGAGTTCATCAGCATTCATCAGGCAATACCTTTGGGATAGAGCCTAAACATTTGCCAAACAATCTCAAGAATCATGGCAATGCCTCAAATTACTTCACCACTCAAGTTAGGTGAGTAATTCCAGGTATGTTTTCTATTTTATGCCAGCATCCATCATGACATATTGCATTCCAAAAACAGGATTAATACACCCACCAAAAATAACATTCATTGCATTTTTATAGTCAAAATTTAGGCATCATTTAGTCTTTGAATACAACCTCTTCGAGCTCACCTTCAAAGAGGGGCAGCTGTTGACACCTAAATTTCAATCGACCATTTAATAATAATTTGCATAGAAAATTAGGGATTAAATTTTAACCCCTAAATAAAAATATTAAAATTGCATAGCATATAGTTTAGGTTCATATAGGTTAATTGCATTCCACATCGGACCGGCGATGGCGAGAAATCTGAAAATTCATCGCGTAAACCGAGCTCAAGTACTCGGCTCACTCAAGGGATTGGGGGCCGAAAATCACAAGTCTAAAAAGCCTTGGTCGTCTTAATTTGAGCTTAAATCAGCCCATTGAGCTTAATTAAAGAAAAGCCAAAATTAATTCAATCAATTTGGAATTAAATAAAAATTAAAGGATAAAGCCTAAGCCAAAGTCCATTAGGACTAGGAAATCCGGTCAATCAACCTAGAGTTTCAATATAAATACGTGATTATACCCTTTAATGAAGGGGGAGCTCTCATAATTCCCAGAGCAAACTTTTCAGAGAGAGCACGAGAGATACACGTGAGCGAGAGCAACAGTAAGAGAGAGAGAGAGAGAGAGAGAGAGAGAGAGAGAGAGAGAGAGAGTCGGTCGCGCACACGCTCGCCTTACGATCGTGCACTCACGGAGTGGACCGCTGCTGTTGCTGTTCTGCCCCTCGTCTCTTCTACTGCCCGCTGCCTTCCCGAGGAGACCCGAGCTACTGCTGGTCCAAGTCTGCTCCCGTCGCTGCTGCTGCTGATTCACTACTGCTGCTCGTGATTGTCACTTTTGCTCTTACCTGGTCGTCGCTCGAGCCCGCGGATCGCTTGCTGCTGCATCAGCTGCTGTTGCAGGCGCTCACGTACCTTTGCCGTTCATACCAGTGATCGAGAAGCCTTGATCAAAATACGTTAGGATAATACTTGCGATATCCGCAATATTTGAAACACTTAAAATTAGGAATTATTCCTAATTTGGCAACGTATCTGGACGACTATCCGACCTTATCCCTAAAGTACGATACGCGGCGATACGGAAAATCTTTATCTTATCCATAATCACTTGGATATGATAATAGATTTTATTTACTTTCCAAATTTGAACAATCAGCTTTCCGTCGATATCTATAACCCTATAGATATGACCGTTAGTTTGAATTTTTTGCCTTATCTGAATGTGAAGAATCTTGCGGATTGCATGCATTGTTTGAACGTGATTGTTATCTTTGTTTGATTGTTTTCCTTTTAAATAAAGAAAATCCAAAAAATAGTAGATAGGATCTACATTAGAAATTTTGCATGCTTAAGGAATCCTTAATATATCTAAAAGAGTAAGATAATTAATTGATTTAAATTGGGATTTAGGCTAGTATATTTCCTAGTTTAAATTACAGATTGTCTTAATCTTAGTGGATTATTTAGGATATTTAATAATTTCGAATTTTCACAAAAATACCAAAAAAAAAGTCACTTTAGGATAGATTAAAATATCTTTTTTAGAATAGATTGCATGTTAATTTAGGCATTTTTTTTAAATTTCGAACTTCATTTGAAAATACCAAAAATAAATCATTTATCTGTCATTAATTAGGTCACGTCGTCGCATGACATATAGTTTGCATGTTAGGTTACATTAATCGCATGTTAATTTTTGCATGTCATTACATATAGGTTAACTTTCATTTAAATAAGTGAAAATCCTAAAAAAAACATTGAGTGAACTGCTTGTTAATTAGAAATCATATTAGGATTGTTGATGTGATTTTCTAGCTAACCATGCAGATGCTTATGTTGCTTTAAGGTAAGTAATTCTCCCCAATCTTGCAATTTATTTAATGTTTTGATTATTGGGTGTTACTTTGGTAGTTTGCGCACCCACATGATCATCTCACATGCTAGTGACTAAGTTAAAATGGATCCAGACTGCTTGCATAAATATTTTTGAAAAGAAAAGGTACCGAAAGGGCGTTAGATTAGATCTAGCGTAATCAAGTCCCGAGCTTAGAATCTCTGGTTCGTAGGAATAAAACATATCTCCCTATGTTTTATTTAGGTTTCTAATCGACCTACCACAAATAGATTAGTGGCGACTCCAAGCATGAAAACTTTTGCATGTTAAAAACTTAAATCTTAAGTTGCGAATTGGTAGGGCTTGGGAGAGCCCGAGTTAGGCTTAGTCTTAACAATCCATTAGCTTGAGAGAAATTTTAGGTCGCGACAGCAGACTAATATCGTTGGAGGCACTTTGGATAGGTTCCTTTAAATCTTTAGAAAAGTTACCACATCCATTGAGCTTCAAGAAGCTAAAATCTTTTTATGTACAAAAAGCATGAGAAGGTAGAAGATTCTCTGATTTCTGATGATCAGTGGAGGACTTGAAGGAAGAGACTGAGTCTGATCTTGTGGAATCCGACTTGTCTCGGTATTTTTATCTTATTGTTTTTAGGAAACTTTTGCTCTCTTGGATTTCAGAGTTTGGTTAATGGTAGAATCATTCTAGAATGAAAATGTTGGTTGCGTACCTGATTTCAGTGGTTGGCCGGCAACTCAAAACTCTATATGTTGCAAGCTCCTTATACTCATGTAATAATTGGAAAATGTAGTACAGACATTTATTCTCTCAATTTTGTTGCTATTGTATCCAAGCTAAGCTTCCAACACAGAAGGTTTTTTCATATTGCTTCTGCTATGAATCATCGGTTCCTATCATTGCCACAGGTATATAGACTGTCGATATTTCAGTTATGAATTCTTCCTCTCTGCAGTTCGTATTCTTTCCTATAGCAGTTGTGTGAGAGAGTAAAAGAGTAAACATTTATCGCAAATTTCCCAAGTGTAGTAAGAAACTAAAGAGTCCAAAGAACACAAACTTTCGAGGGATAAAGTTAACAGCAAATTCTATGACAATTCTTTCCACTAGCTCTTTTTTCTATCTTAAATTTAGTTCGTCTCAATTGATTGTATCTTAGAACTTCACCATGTGTACCACTCAGTACCTTTCAACATGGCAGCAACGCGGCCCTCAATACTATAGCAGGCAAAATCACAGGCAAAATTACAAAATCAAATGGTTGTGGACGGCCATGAAAGACGTAATTGTTTGAATTTTGAAATTGAAACCCAAGATTATTATTCTATCCACAGGATTTTTTTAATAAGGAATTGTCTTCACCACAAACATAAGAAAGAGACATATCACCTATAAAAATCTAGCTCCATTCTTGCGAAGATCAATCTAACATGATAATCTTCTTAGATCCGTATATCAAATTCGCAATACTCGAGTGCTCGACACATCACTTACTAAGAAAATTAAGGATTGACCTTGCAGAGAATAAGTGTTGTCCTAGGATTTTTCCAAACCAAAAACATTATATACATGTATATTCAGTTGATGATGATAATTTCCCAAATTTGTTAGTGAATTCTGTTTTTTCACATGCTAGGAGATTACCCTCAAAGAATCGTCACCTCTAAAGCTGTTTGTTTCTTTCATCGGAAAGAGAGTACTCACTGTCAAACAGAAAAAGCCCATGATATTATTTGTTTTACTTTAATCATAGCTAATATATAAAAATAAGTTAAGTTGACTTATATTTTATAATTCGTCATTATTAATAATTTCGTATATATATATATATATGACAAATCCTAATTTCCACTTGATTCAACTATTCAAATCTGAATAATACAATAATTATATTTTTCTTAAAATTTGCCTTGGCCAAAAAATAATTTTGAGGATTCCTTCTAGTGGTAATATGGACATTCCCATTTCACCCCAAAATTCAACTAAGCTTGCATGCAGGAGAATAGCTAAAAGCTGTGCGATCGAAGGCAATCTCGTTCTCTACTTGTAAACCTACGAAAGGAGCCTCCATGAATTGCGAAATTAAAAAGAAAAGGCTGCTCAAACCATCCATGGTTGATAATCTTCATTTGTACAGAAACTTTTTTTTTTTAGGCTTTAGGGTTTGTTTATTTTGTGAAAAATAAATGACTTGACAATAATTTCTTAATGATGACTGTTTGTATCTCTTCCAAAAATTAATAAATGAAAAATATTTTCATCATTCACAAGAATATTTAAATGTAAATTGTTATCAATAATAAATTTTTTTTAATTAACTGATGATTTCAAGTGTTATAAACAATTATTTTGAGAAAAATGTTTCTCAAATCATTCATTTTCTACGAGTTGGATGCAACTTTTAGTGTTTAAAACCTAACTTTTGTTTTGTAAATGTCCTGTGAATTAACTATCTCACATAATCCATCTCAAATACTTAAAAATGTGTAGGCTTGATAAATGAATAATTTAAATGGGCATGGGGGTTTCACTTACAAAAGAAGGGTTTCATCGTTATTAAAAGAATGGTTAATATCACGAAAAATCCCAAAATGGTACATTTGTAACAATTTTACTCAAACTTAATTTTTTGATAACAAAAAATCCTAAACTGGTACTCCTATGATAAATTTATCCCAAACTAATTTTTTTAACTACTAAAAACCCAAAACTGATACATTTTTGACAAATTTACTCTCCGTTAGTTTCCGTTAAATTAGATTAATACAAAAAGAAATAAAAAAAATTGGTACACCTATGACAAACGAAGGGTAAAACATAAAATTGGCATATTAGTCAACTGCCGTGTGTCATTTAATAAAGCAATTTGATAGCAAAATTTAACAGAAACAAACTGAGAGTAAATTTATCACAGGTGTAATAGTCTGGGGTTTTTTCTCAAAAAATTAATTTATGGTAAAATTATCACAGGTGTATTATTTTGAGATTTTTCGTGGTATTAACCCTTAAAAGAACATCAATTGCTATAATGAAATGAATTTCCGAACTAATAAGCCTTTTGAGCCAAAAAGTCTTTGGACTTCCAAGAAATTTCAACCAAACTTAACTCGAATACCTCAAAAGAAAAGCCTGTTCACTCATTTTCCACGGTCGGCACGTGAGGGTGACTAGCATAGCAAGTCGAGTCCTCACCTTCCTGGAAGAGCATGGGACGCGAGGGCGAGAAGACTAATCTAATGGAAGTCTTTCTTCAGCTGTGACTCAAAAGTTAAGAACGTTTTTGTTCTTGGGTTCTTAATCTGCTTCTCAGCATTTGATCCGGACTCTTCATCTTCACCCCTCCATCTCCGGTTATTTCCTCTCGTCTATTGCTTCTTTTTTTTAATGAATTGGGTCTGTTCTGTAATGCAACTAGGTGCAGAATTTGATGTAAACAATAGAGGGAATCTCAGATCAGTATTCTATTCTTTCCTCAGTTGACTCGATGATTGATCACTGCCATTTGCATCAAACACTAACAGCTTTAGCCTCTAACTCTAGTCACATGCTAAACCCCGCTCATCTGCTTCCATCCATGCAACTGTCAGGCCTCGAATCTTGAAACGCAACGCCACTCCTATGCATCCGCTTGTTGATAAATCTCAGAGATTTCTGTAATTTGGAATTGGATTTACGCTGTTTAGGAACTGGGCCGGCGCTAAAAGCTAAATTAGTTTGAGTGGATCTGTTGATTTCATTTGTTTGATGGGATTTTTTTCTTGTGCGAACAGAGATAGTGGTATCTCTAGGAGACTTCGATACGGTAAATTTGTTCATCATTGTCGGGTGATTAGCAGTAAGAACACTCCTTGGGAGAAAACTGATACCATCAACTCTGTATTTAACAGTAGAGACAGATTGAATAGACTATAATGTCGCACTCCGTGGTGAACCGGAACTCTCCGCTTCCTTAATAATGCAGCTCTCATCTCTATACTCCTGTGTGTTCCAACTTATTTTCTGTAAAAAAAAGTTATATAGTATTCACGCTTCTATTTTCTGTTGAAATCTTATGAACTCAATAATTGATTAGTAAATAAAAACTCTTTTTTCTGATATGCTGGTACTTTCTGGCAAATGTGAATAACAGCTTCAAGCCTAACTAATGCTCGCCCATTGACCCTGTATCTGTTTGTTGATAAACTAAGAGATGGCTGCAATTAGGGATCGGTTACCCTTTTTAGAACTAGTGCGACGTTGGGGGTTGAATTAGCTGTAGTGTCATTTCTTGATTTCATTTTTCTAATGAGAGTCATAGGGGAGTGTGATTCTTTGCCTGTGTCCATTAAGGTCAAGTGAGCAACTAATTGAGTGTTGTGCACTGGTCTTGTCAAAATTTGGTAAAACTAAAAGAGGAAGGTTCCAGCATAACTTCTTATGAGATAATAAGATTATTAGTCAATCTACAAGCCACAACAGGCGCTTATGTCCAGAGGGACATACAACATTACCTTCTCGAAATTTTCCTTTTTTTAATCAATTTCAAGTGTGAACTAGAACCCATAATCCCACAACGATCTGGAGATTTCTTCCTTTAGAATTGAGATGGGTCAACTTCTCTACTATATTGTCACTAAAATAATCAGACGTGCTTTGAGTCTAGTGCAATGCCCCAGAAGGAGCTCTTGCATTTGTCATGGAGGTTTCTTTCTAGGATGACTTAAAATAGAAGAGTTTATGAGATAAATCATGATAATCATGACTCCATTTTCATAATAAATATTTTGCAGGTGGGATATCAAGTTGTTGTGAGCCCTCTCAAAATTCAGGAAATGGAGAAGTCAATGAAATTTGATTATGAGGTGTTCTTGAGCTTTAGAGGACCGGATACTCGCTGCGACATTACTGATATCCTTTACAACAGCCTCATTGATGCCGGAATACGAGCATATAGAGATGATGAAGAGCTTTGTGTTGGGGAAGAGATTGGCCCGGAGCTTCTCCAAGCGATTAAGCAGTCGAAAATCTCGATTCCTATCTTTTCTAAAGAATATGCTGCCAGTAAATGGTGCCTCATGGAGTTGGTCCAAATGGTGGAGTGCAAGGAAAGGTGGGGACAAAAGATCATGCCAATTTTCTATGACGTTGCACCGTCCGAGGTCCGTAACCAAACTGCAAGTTACGGTGAGGCTATCAATTCACACATAAAAAAGCAGTGGTACACTTATGAGACTATTGAGAACTGGAAGGCGGCTCTCGACAAGGTTGGAGCGTTAAAGGGATGGGAACTCAAGGAGAGGTACTTCAATTTATTATTGCTCATGATTTTTTTGTACCTTAGATATCATTCTGTTCATCTTGATATAACAGTTTAGTTCTTTTGCCTTCAAAACTATCAGAGGGAAAGGTGAGTTCACAAAAGAAGTTGTTCAGAAGCTTTTGATCGAGTTGAAAAAGAACTACCTAGCAGTATCTAATTGCTTGGTTGAAATGGACGATCAAGTGGACCAAATTATGGAAGTGATAGGTGAACAAACCTATGAAACAAAGATTGTTGGTATCCATGGCATGGGTGGTGTGGGAAAGACAACTCTTGCCACAATCGTCCATAATAAACTGTCGGCTGATTTTGATAGCCGTTGCTTCCTGTCTAACATTCGAGATACCAAGATTGAGAGTTTGCATAATCAACTCATCTTTGATGTCCTTAGAACGAAATGCCTGTCCATCACTAATATTAATGAAGGAATTACTGAGATCAAGGAGAGGTTATCCTCTAAAATGGTCATTCTTGTACTTGATGATGTCGACCAAAAGACTCAGCTGGATGCTATTGTGGGGCTGGGTAAACGCCGGTTCGGCAGAGGAAGTAAGGTTATTATTACCACAAGAGACAAGGAACTTCTCAAAGATGTTGATTTTCAGCTTGAACTTACTGAAATGGATTTTGATCGTTCTCTTAAACTGTTTAGCAAACATGCATTTAGAAGAGATCATCCTCTAGCAAAAGACCTTCCCCTCTTGAAAAAAGCGGTAAAAATATGCAGCGGTCTTCCTTTAGCTCTTGAGGTGATAGGTTCATTTTTAAATGGAAAAGACTGGAGAATTTGGGAGACCACGTTAAAGAAGCTAGAAACTATTCCCAATAAAGAGGTTAAAAGTAAGTTGAACACAAGTTTCGAGGCATTAGAACCTCGGGAGAAGGAAATATTTCTCGATATCTGTTGCTTCTTTGTTGGGTTTGACGTGAGAAATGTGATTTACATGTGGGGTAGTTGTGAGTTTTTCCCTGAATATTCTCTTGAAGTCCTCAAACAGATATCGTTAATAAAGATTACTGATAGTAACCGCTTGTGGGTCCATGATCAGCTAAGAGACCTAGGGCGAGATATCGTCCGTGAAAGAGCTAATTTTAAACCAGAGAAGCAAAGTCGGGTGTGGGATCATGAGCAAGCAAATGATGTTCTCATAGCAAAGGTAAAGTGTGTGCAATGTTATTCCTATTCAAAGGGACGAGTTATACACGTCGACTTTGCCTATTTGCTTGTATCGGAACCAAGTCATTACTTGTCTGCTTACTATGATGACATGCTCATCTGTAAATCAATTGTAAATTAATTTGAAAGTGTAAGTAAAATGTACATTCCTAAAGTATGTTCAACTTGAATCCTTTCAATAGACAATTATGTGATCACTAGCTTCTGTTTCCCTTGTTTGCTTTGGCAGGGAACAGAAAACGTTGAAGCACTATGTCTCAAGTTTGATCATCAATCTCAATGCTTCTTTAAGAAGGAAGAACTTGAAAGCCTATCAAATTTAAGGTTTCTTCAAGTGAATTGTGGAGACTTGGATATGAACAACGTCCAGCATTTTTCTTTAACCAACTGGTTCCGGAGGAATCTATGCATTCTTCCAAAGTCGAGATGGCTCTCATGGCATAACTTTGTTCAGCATTTTCCTTCGAGCAAGTGTTTCCAGAAAAATCTGCTCATCCTTCCGGAGTTGAGATTTCTCTCATGGCATGAGTTTCCCATCTTTTTCAATTTGACCACGTTTTCCCTTACAAAGCTAGTGATTCTTGATCTATCACGTAGTAAAATTACAGATGAATGGGAGGGATGGAACCACCTCAAGGCATGGTATTATTTCAACATGAATTTGCTGTATTGACTCAGCTCTCTTGTATCTCAAAATGATCCAGAACCAACATCTTCTCTTCATTACAGATGGCAAAGGATTTGAAGGTTCTAAATTTAACTAAATGCAGAAACTTGCGTAAAACTCCTGACTTTTCTGCTCATGAAAATTTAGAGCAGCTGATTCTTCAAAAGTGCGAGGGATTGGTTCAAGTTGATAAGTCTATTGGTAAGTTAAAGCATTTAGTGTTCTTAAACTTGGAAAGATGTTATAATCTGCAGACATTGCCGGACGAGATGGGGGAACTGCAAGCCTTAACAGAACTAATTGTTGATGGGATCTCTATTACCAAAATTCCCGAATGGAAAGGAATGAAGAAATTGGAAACTCTCAGTGCGGTTGAATGTATATCACTGAATATATGCAATTTTGCTGGTTGCCTAACATCACTATCAAAACTTAGGATTAATGCTACAAAAATTACTGAACTTCCATTCGGAAATTTTGGATCTCTCGTTGAGTTGGATCTTTGTAGTTCGAGAATTCAAGAATTACCCAATTCAATAGGGAAAATGAAGAATTTGAGAGTTCTAAAATTATCATATTGCACCAGCTTAAGAAAGCTACCTTGTGCCCTTGGAATGTTGGAGAAGCTTGAAGAGCTGTATGCTGAGGGCTGTAGATATTTGGAGGAAATACCAAGTGAGGTTGGAAGACTATCCTTTTTGAGGATCTTGAGATTATCAGATACGAGAATTTCCAAAGTACCTAAGCTTCCGGAAAGCTTGACCTATCTATCCCTTGCAGCTATAGCTCCAAGCCTCCGATGGATCTCAAGGTTAAGAAAGCTAGAGACCTTGGAGTTGTTTTGTTCTGGGAGTGCTTCCAAACTACCTTCAGATTTTAATCTCCTTTCTAAGCTCAGGGAGCTGGTGCTTTACGTAGATAAACTAGGATGCCTTCCTAGGCTTCCCCAGAATTTGTCACGCCTCCGAATTTATGGGCGCAGGATAATGGAAACGTCAATGGATCTTTTATATTTGGAAATATGATCAGAATTGCATGTCCATCATTGTAAACGGCTAAGAGAGGTTCAAGGCCTCGAACGTTTAAAAAACCTTAAACGGCTTCAACTTCAAGATCTTCCATGGCTGGTGAAGTTGCCTGACTTGACCAACTTGAAGAAGCTCACGCAGCTTTTTATATCAGATTGTCCTATGCTGGTTGAGGTTCGAGGTCGGCCAGAATCGTTGGAGACGCTTAGGATAGGCTCCTGTAAATCTCTCAAAAAGTGGCCTGATTCATTCAGCTTGAAGGCTATAACTATATATGGCTGTTGGGAGCTAAAAGAGATTCAGGGCCCGGAAGATTTGAAGAGCCTGTGTTGCTTGACTGTGGGGGATATTCCGTTGCTAGAGAAGTTGCCCGACCTGACCAACTCCAAGAAGCTCGAGGAACTTCGTGTGGAAGGTTGTCCTCGTCTGGTTGAAATTCCAGGTAGGCTAGAATCATTGCGGAGGCTTCGTATTTTTCGCTGCGGGTCTCTGCGAAAGTTATCTCATCCTTCAAGCGCCAAGAAACTAGAGCTTTTGGAAATGGATGACTGTAAAAGGTTCAAGGAGACTCTAGAATCCGATGAGTACAGAGATTTGAAAAAAGTGACGAGGCCCTTTAGATAAATCGGAAGATTATGGTTTTCGGTATACTTGAGTCCATCATTTAATTGCTGCGTTTACAGGTGAGACCCATTCTTCAGATATTTCGACTTTCTTCTCTTTCTATTTTTCTCTTCTCCTCCGGTTTCTCTCTCTCTGTCGTGTCCCTCACTTTCCTTTTCTTCTTCTTCCTCCATCATCAGCGACAACCCAAGCGAAAAAGCTCTCCCAGAACCAGCAGCAACGGACCCCAACCATCAAGGAACGCGACGGCAACCCCGAGCGGAAGCACGAGATGCGACTCCACCTGGCGGAGATCTCCCTCCGGGACTGTGACCCCGTCTTCCTGCCCGCCCATCTGTTCCACGAATGTGTCTAAGGAGTCTTCCTTTTCCATTTGGGTTGCAGCTGAGCTGACTGAGGCCAAGAGGGGTTCTTCCTTCTCTGAATCGTTATTTGGTTTTCTGCATTTCATTCAGACCCGGTGGCTGTCTAATTTGATCCTTCACCTTCACCCGTTCCTTTTCTGGTGATTTCTCTCTACATTGTTTCTGTTTTGCATGAGTATGCGACTAGTGATACATTAGGAAAAGATTTGGAATGAATTGAGTTTTTATTTCAGTCATAAACTTATCATTTATATATATGCAATGAAAACAGCCTTTCAAGGAACTGTCTCGTGAGGTGACTCAATTGATTTCTTCCATCTGCATCTAATCTTTAATAGCTTTAGCCTCAACCAAGTCGTATGCACTCAGAATTTTAGTCTTGTCATGGAAATTTCCACAAAATTCATCGAGGATTCAAGATGACTTGCTCCAGAGTTCATTCGCAGAGATTAAATGTTCTTGAGGCAGTACTACCCTGAGAATGTCTGGCATACAGGGTCGCGAATTCAATCAGACAGCAGCAACCATATTCACAGAATCGTCCTTGATTTCCTGTAAATTTTCGACATTGAAATCGTAATTGGGATGCGCATAAGATGTGATTAGCAGAAACATAGTCGAGGAGGGAAAAAAAAAGGTTAAATGCATGTTTGTTTGGACCGGTCGTGTCTCCCATGAAAATGTTGCTCTCAGCATTGTACCACTTAAACATCTGGCACGCGAAGTGAAAATTAAATGATTTGATGCATGTTTGTTCAGACTCAACAAAGCAAAAAGTACTTTTTTTGTGTTAAAATTTGAAGTATTGTTCAAATTTTAGAAAATTATGAAAAGAGTATATATGAATCTCTATGTCTATTTTTAAATGCATGTTTGTTTGTACATATGATACAAATAATTCTTGAACTTTGGCTCAATATACGACGTCATCCATAAATTTTTAATTTGCTTAATATGATATTTGAACTTTGGCTCAATGTGAAATATTATTCATGAACTTTTAATTTATTCAATATGATCTCTGATTTATTAATAAATATTCAATATAATCCTTAGATTATATGAAAATAACGCAAACAGAAGGACTATATTGAATAGTTACTAATAATTTAAAGATCTTATTGAATGAATTAAAGATTTAGGAACGGCATTGTATATTGAATTCAAATTTTGTAGACCATTTGTATTACCATCTCTTAAGAAAGGGATATGAAGGATTAAATGCATCATCAGCGACGAGCCGAAAAAGCTCTCCTAGAAGCAGCAGCGACGGACTCCGACCGTCAAGGAACACGATGGCAACCCCGAGTGGAAGCACGAGATGCGACCCCACCTGGCGGAGGTGTCCCTCCGGGACAGCGACTCACCCCCGTCTTCCTGCCCGGCCATCTGTTCCGTGAGGGGTTGAATGGATTGTCCAAGAAGTCTTCCTTTTTGCATTTTGGGTTGCAGCAGAGCTGACTGAGGCCAAGAAGGGTTCTTCCTTCTTTGCTGCATCTTTATTTGGTTTTCTGCATTTCATTCAGACCCGGCAGCTGCCTAATTTGATTTTCTTCATCTTCACCCATTCCTTTTCTGGTGATTTCTCTCTACCTTGTTTCTGTTTTGGGTCTATTTGTGAATTTTTATGCAACTAGTGATACATTAGGAAAAGATTTGGAACGGGGACTCGATTCTGACGTGACCAACTTGAAGAATCTCCAGGAAATTTATCTGCAGATCTTTGGAAAAGTGACCGGATCCATCAAGCTTCAAGAAGCTAAAATCTTTTTATACGCACAAGCGTGAGAAGGTAGAAGAGAATCTGTGAGTTCTGATGATCAGTGGAGGACCTGAAGGAAGAGACGCAGTCTGATCTTGTGGAATTTTTAGGAAACTTCTGCTCTCTTGGACTTTTGAGTTTCGTTAATGGTAGAATGGAAACGTTGGTAGCGTACCTGATTGCAGTGGTTGGCCAGCAACTCAAAACTCTATAAATTGCAGCCTCCTTATACACATGTAATAATCAGAAACATAGTACAAACATTTCTTCTCTCAATTGTGTTACTATTGTACCCCAGCTAAGCTTCCAACATAAAAGGTTTTTTTTATATTGCTTCTGCTGTGGATCTTCTGTTCCTACCATTGCCCCAGGTACGGACTGTCAATATTTCATATACGAATTCTTCCTCTCCGCAGTTCGTATTCTTTCCTATGGCAGTTGTGAGAGAGTGAAAGAGTAGACATTGATCGCAAATTTCCCAAGTGTAGTAAGAAATTAAAGAGTCCAAAGAACACAAACTTTTGAGGGATAAAGTCGACAGAAAATTTGATAACCTAACTTTCCACTAGCTCTTTTTTCTTTGCCTTGGATTTAGTTTGTCTCAATTGATTGTATCTAAGAACTTCACCATGTGTACTGCTCGATACCTTTCGACATGGCAGCGACATGGCCCTCGACACTATACCAGGCAAAGTAACAGCATTATCTCTATGGAATTGAGCTCATAGATATTCCGGAGTCGAAAGGCACACTAAAAATTTCGATGCCGGAGATTGTGGACTATCGTAAATGCTTGCAGGTCTGCCATCACTGGAGACGTTGTCCTAGACTGCTCTCATGGAGTTGTCCTAAACTGTTTGAGATTCAAGGCAGAGAAGAACATATGGAGGTGCATCGTATTGACTGGCTCGGAAAAAGCTACCCAACCTTTCTAGCTTCGAGAAGCCAACATGTTTGATCATGAACAATTCTTAGAAGCTGAAATGCTTGAGGTTGAGAAGTGATATGGTCGTGTTGAGACCTGAATACTATTTGGAATGGGTCGGTAACTTCAACTAATGTGCATTGATCTGCTTTCGTTACCGTTTGTGATTGCATGATGATTGAATCAGTCATTTTTCCATCTCTGCCTCTCTCTCAATTTCTACCGTACTCTTTTCCTATGTTGCCTTTTTCTGTAACCTTTAAAGTAACTTCTTTTACCATTAATATATAAAATAACTTTTACCACTTACTTCTATTAATTACTTATTAATGATGCTTAATGGTGATAATTAGTCACATTAGTCTTGCCATATCCATAACGCAACGATCATGTTTTCCTTGCTGACTAACGGACAAACAGAGGGTAGATTGTTACACAAAAGAATAAGTTCTAGCATCTCTTTCACATGTTTTATATTTTGCAAAAAAAAATTAACATAAGTGTAACATTGGAAGTTTTTTCTTGTATGCTAATTGGCCTAAAATTTACTAATTATTGTTAAAACACTATGTATTATAGCTACTCATATGTGCGGGACTCTGGAGAAGAGAATATATAGATATTCATGACAAGCTATTTTTCACATGATTAGTAAGATTTCATTTATGACATAAAATGTTTTTATCAGTTAGTAACACCTCCACTTGGTTGATATCAAATCACTCCAAACAGTAAGTGTCAATGAACTGGGTACTTTTATTGGTAACTTTTCCGCAGTGATTAGAAGAAGATAAGTAATCATTAGTAGTTAGTGAGCTTTTTTTCTATTTTTGCAAAAGGATAAATAGTCTTTAGTCTATTAGTCCTCCGCTAGTCAGTAACTCTTCACAATTTTTTTTTATCTATATGTCAATAATTTTGAGAAGGTATCTTTTCAGCATGATTAGTAGTTACTCCCAAAAGCAAGTGCATATCTATCACTTACTAGCAACTTCATGTGAGCAATATATTTCTCTAAGGAAAAGTTACTCTTAGCCCATTAGAAATTAGCAAGGGAGTTTGCCTTTTCCTCGTCGCGTTGGTTCAAACCTTTTTAGAAGCACTTCAGGAGCAAAACACCTAGCCAACATGAGGGAATGGCCCATTGAAGTTGCTTGTGAGATGGGACTAATATCGAGGCGTGTGAAAACCGGCCCGCATCAAATTATTTCTAGCCATGCCATTTCATATTGTCTCGAGCCAGGCTCAAGTTCGAGGTTCATAATATGTTGCTTAAAATCTTCGGGCCGGGCTTGACTTTTGGTCAAAGTAAACCCCTTTTTAAGCCCTATCTATTAGAATAAGAAAATTTAATTGACAGATCAATGTTTGTAATAAGTAACTCCCCCTCTTCTAAGTGGTAAGTAAATTTTCAAAGTTTTAACGAACGCATCAACAAATCAGGGACTAGTAGCTTTTGTATATGAAGAGTAGCCAACAACCCAGGTGATGTTTTGGCTTAATCATCAGTAATACAGGCAAAGCTGTCTATTTTGTTGGCATGTTCCGTCGTGGTTCTCCTCCCTCGTGGCTGGTCATAGAGAAGGCTATGGCCGACAAAAAAACAGTAAATCGGGTATACCTCGACTGAGTGAAGCGGAAGCTTCCTTGTTAAGTTTTTGAAGACCATAGAATATATTAGATGCGAGGCTACTCGGAAAAAGGCTGACAGTAATCATTAACCTAAACAGATCTCTCATACAGTTGTTTCCCAACACGACAGGAGTCATCACGGCATTGTTTTCATAGTTTAGAGGGTGTACCAAGGTCGGTCCTCGCACTTGGCATTGATCGTAGCTTCCATTGTTGCCATCTTGCTGTACAACCCAATGGAGAGGTGAATCACAGTTAACGGGATTTCAGATGCTGATGGCGATTTTGCTACCGCTTGGGTACTGATGAACCACCTCAAACCAGGAAGTTGTGGAGTCATGTCGACTTACGAAGTGTTCCTGAGCTTTAGAGGACCGGATACACGCTCGGATATTGCTGATATCCTGTATACTGGTCTCATTGATGCTGGAATTCGAGCATACAGAGACAACGAAGAGCTCCGTACCGGGGAAGAGATCGGTCCAGGGCTTCTCCAAGCGATTGAGCAGTCCAAAATCTCGATACCCATCTTCTCTAAAGGTTATGCCGACAGTAAGTGGTGTCTCATGGAGTTGGTACAGATGGTGGAGTGCAAGAGAGCTTCGGGCCAGAAGATCATGCCCATTTTCTTCGATGTCAGGCCATCTGAGGTTCGAAACCAAATTGGGGGCTACGGCGAGGCCTTTCTTTCGCAGGTGAAGAAGAAGCAGTTTGATGAAAACACCATCCATGGGTGGAAGGCTGCTCTCAATGAGGTGGGAGCGTTAAAGGGATGGGATTTCCAAAGCAATCCGAACAGGTCTTGCTCTTCATCATGGTGTATTATCTGTTTTGCTCCCGAGATGAATTTTCATTTCTTGTTTTTTGGGTTTGAGTTTTTGCACCTTAATCTAATATCTAAGTTTTTTTTTTTTTATTTCAATGCTATCAGAGGCAAAGGTGAGTTCGTAAGAGAAGTTGTCAACAAGGTTTTGATTGAGTTGAAAAAGGCCTACTTAGTAGTATCTGATTGCTTAGTTGAAATGGACAATCATGCGGGTGAAATAATGAGAATGGTGTTTGCCGACACCGATGAAACTACGATTGTCGGAATCCATGGCATGGGTGGTGTTGGGAAGACGACGCTTACCAAAATCGTCTACAACCAACTCTCCCACCATTTTGAGGCTTGCTGCTTCCTTTCTAACATACGAGAAACTTCCGAGCAGAAGGGTATTGAGTTTTTGCAGAATCAGCTCATCTCTATACTCCTTAGAAAGAAATGGCTAGACATTGATAATGTGGATGAAGGGATTACAATGATTGAGGAGAGATTATTCTCTAAAAGAGTTCTACTTCTACTTGATGATGTTGACAAAAGGATTCAACTGGATGCTCTCCTGGGGAAGCGCAAATGGTTTGGCCAAGGAAGCAAGCTTATCATTACCACCAGAAACAAGGATGTTCTTCATGAGCCCAAAGTTGATTGGACTTATGAACTTCCCTGCATGGATTTTGGCCATTCTCTGCAACTTTTCAGCAGACATGCATTTAGAAGAGACTATCCTTTGGAGGAGTTCCTCCCTGACTCCACAAAAGCCGTGAAGATTAGTGGCGGTCTACCTTTGACTCTAGAGGTTATGGGTTCACTTTTATCTGGAAAAGGCAAAGAACAATGGGATAGCATATTAAAGAAGCTGGAAATAGTTCTCCATGAGGACGTAAAAAAGAAGTTGAAGATCAGTTTTGAGGCGTTAGATGACAGACAAAAGAACATATTCCTTGATATTGCCTGTTTCTTCATTGGTTTCGATAAAAGAATTGTGATCCATATGTGGGAAAGTTGTGAGCTTTTTCCTGAAGAAGCCATTGAAGTCCTCCAGCAGATGTCTTTAATAAAGATTAAAGAAGACAACTGTATTTGGATGCACGATCAGCTGAGAGACCTTGGACGTGAAATCATTCGTCAAGAGTGTGCTATGAAATCAGAGAAGCAAAGCAGAGTATGGAATCATGAGGAAGTGTTTGATCTTCTTATGAGAACGAAGGTGAGTATACAAAGTCATTCATGCTCAAGAGAGTTCTATTAAACTACTCATTGATTAAAAGAATTTCTTACATGTATTAAATCTTTTCATTCACGGTAACGACACATCTCCCACAGTAATATATAAATTTCAAGGAAAGATAGCACCTCAAATGCATATAATTTTTTCAACAACAACTAAGTGCTTTCTAACTGCTATTTCCCTATTTGTATGGCCAGGGATTAGAAAATGTTGAAGCAATTTGTCTCAAGTCTGAAAGTAGTTGTGAATACAACATTACATATGAAGCATTTGCAAGTCTATCAAACCTAAGGTTCCTGCAAGTGGATGGTGTAAACTTCAACGAGACAAGCACAAACCTGCATTGTTTTGCTCAAGTCAGGTCTTTTCGGTGTGATTGCTGCTTGAATGTTCTTCCAGCCAGTTTTTTCCGTAAGAGTCCATACATACTTTTGATGTTGAGATGGCTTTCATGGCATAACTTTCCTGCAACTTTTGAGCTGACAACCCTTTCCCTAACAAAGCTAGTGATTCTTGATCTATCATGGAGTAAAATTACGGAAAAATGGAGTGGATGGAGCCACATCAAGGTAGGATCCTAGGAGGTGTTTCAAAATAATTTCGATGTTTTATTTCTTTTAACGTCCGCTTTCATTAATGGGATTGAAAAATTGTTGTTCTCCCTTACAGATGGCAAAGAATTTAAAGGTTCTAAATCTGACTGGATGCAGAAAGTTATATAGAACGCCTGACTTCTCATCTCATGTATCTTTAGAGAGATTAATTCTTGAAAGATGTCAGAAGTTAGTCCATATTGATAGATCTATTGGTCAGCTAAAGCAGCTAGTTTTCTTAAACTTAAAGTTCTGCACTAAACTCAGCAAGCTGCCAGATGAGCTTGCTAAACTAGAAGCTTTAACAGAAATTCTTGTGGATGGCACATCAATAAAAGAAATTCCTGAATGGAAAGGAATGAAGAAACTGGAAATTCTCAGTGCTCGTAATTGTAAATATTTGAATAATTGTAGTTCAGTTGGCTGCTTAGCATCATTATTGAAGCTTTCATTGGTAGCGACTGAGATTACTCAACTACCAGAATCCATTGGGAATTTGCAATCACTAGTCGAATTGGATCTATCTCAATCACAGATTCAAATGCTACCTTCTTCATTAGGAAACATGAAGAATTTGAAAGTACTGAGAATACGCTGCAGTCCCTTGAGAAAACTACCCAGTGCCATAGGACAGTTGGATAAGCTTGAAGAGTTAGATGCTGACCGCTGTGGATATTTGGAAGGGGAAATGCCTAGCAATATCGGGAGATTAAAGTTTCTAAGAGTCTTGAGACTGACATACACTCGAGTTTCAGCATTGCCTAAGCTTCCTGAAAGTCTGACCAGTCTGTACTTTAGCACTTGGTCGATGAAGACATTCCCAGATCTCTCGAACCTGTTGAACTTAAGAGATCTGAGTTTGGTTTTGTGGAGTTCTAGGATGGACCCTTCTGAACTTGAGAAAGCTTCTAGTCCTTGGTGGATTGGAAGATTACACAAGCTAGAGTCTATATGGCTGGAATCTCCTTACCTGACCACCCTACCTTCAGACCTCATTCTCCTTTCTCAACTCAAGGAACTTGAGCTCTGGTGCGAGAACGTGAAATGCCTCCCGAGGGTTCCTGCAAGTTTGTCGCGCTTAGTTATAAAAGGTTGTTGGGAAATGAAGACATCGATAGACCTTTCAAACTTGAGGGCACTAGCGGATTTGGAAGTTACAAGTTGTGAGATAACAGAGATCCAAGGTCTTGAAGGCTTGGAGAACCTGAGATCATTGAAGCTTGTTAGAGTTCCATCACTGGAGAAATTGCCTGACCTCACTACCTTAAACAAGCTCACGAAACTTGAACTGTATTATTGTCCTAAACTGGTTGATATTCAAGGCAAACTAGAATCATTGGAGATACTTCGTATTGAGTTCTGCAGTTATCTGGAAGAGCTGCCAGTTCCATCAAGCTTCAAGAAGCTAAAATATATGAGGATACATGAGTGCGAAAAGCTAAAAGATTTGCTGAGATCTGACGATTGGAGGACTCTGAAGGAAGTCACTAAGTCTGAGCCAGAGAAGTAAATAGGTCAAGCCAAGGAATCAGAGTTGGCAGGTAAAGGGAAACAGTTTTTTTAACCGATTGGAGTTAACTAACAAATTGATCTGTAAAGAGTGTAACAATTACGGCTTTAGATTTCATGATGAATCAATCATTTTTCAAATCTCTGTCTCTGTCTCTGTCTCTTCTTAATTCTCCATTCTAACTATGGTCAATTCTGGCGCATTTAGAAATTGAGAAGCAATTTAATTCACAGAAATTTTGATCGTCTCCCTTGTTTTCATGGCCAATTTCAAATTTAAGCACAACTGGTTGTCTAAATCTCGACGAAGATGGTTACTATTGCTTATTATGTGATGGCAACTCTACTCGTCACAAGTCCTTCATTTCTCATGTAACATGTTTGCCCATATGAAAAGACTATCAATATCATTACTGTAGTCTCGCTGTTCAGATATTGGGATGTCTGCTGTTCATCAGAGCTCATAGAAAGGGAAAATAAAGGCTTAGAATTAGATATGTTTAGGATTAATTTGGTTAGAGAGGATGATATAAAGAACTTTAAGGGGTCATCCAAAACTAATGACCTTGAGGACAAAATGTTCCCTCTAAAAGAGATACAACTTTGTGTGGATGATGTCAAAAGTGTCAAATGAAATTCCTACGATGTGTTTGGATTTTCTAAGGAGTGAGCTTATGCAAGCTGTGAGCTGGGGGCTAAGGCTTCTTGGGAATGAAGAGTATTAAATGGTTATAAACATTAACTTGGGGTCGTTGATTATACCCATCGGAAGGTAGGCAAGTGAATTTAGGCTTAAAAGTTCAGACATTGATTGAGAAAATTTGATTCTTCATGAGAGATGGTATTCAAGAAGATCTTAAAGCAATATCCTATCTGGAGTTGCCGACCAGTGTGAAAGGGGCAAGGATGAACCATTTTTGGCCCTTACATTGAAGAGAGGAAGCAACTGTGAAGCCAGTGTATCATTGACCTAAACAAATGAGACATGCAGAGTATACCATTCAGAGCAGTCAAGAGTTTGGCTAGTTGTCCTTTTTCATGAAAAAAAGAAGAAGAAAATTTTGAGTTATATAGGCATCGTGGAGGTCTCACAACCTCAGCGTTGCGAAGCCTTGGCGGCCCTCGGTTGGGTTGCGTTGACCGTTGAGCTGCTGTCTTCGCCTGAACCACTGTGGGTCGAGGCTGAGAATCGAGGGACCCAGATCTAGCCCTTTGGCAGCAGTCGCTGAGGTCACATGACCTCAGCGTCACCTCGCCTGGTGCCACACATCCTCGGCGGTCTCCAAGGTAACCTTTAAATTAGTCATATTGGAATTATCTGATTTCTTTTGGCTAATGAGAATTAGTTGTAGCCAGACATTAGCCTCTTCTGAGTTGGTACAAGGTGATTCAAGAATATGAAATTAAGAACATAAATGGAGAGATGAGATAATAGCAAAGTCAGAGAACTTTAGCACATGAGAGAGACAAGAAACCATTGATTTCATTCACTTTACTCAAACTTCAGTTCACCAATTTCTGCTTTTCCATGAGTTGCAAGTCAACCATCATACTATTATTTCTTTCCTATTCTCTCATGAATAAATGTTAATGTCTCTACTATTACCTGAGCTAATTAATGCTAAATTGTCTGCTGAATTTTGAGTTTTTTTAAGGTCTAGCAAAGCCAAATGTTGGCTATCAATAATTCCTTGATTTCTTCCTTTTTGTGAAATTCCTTATGATGAACCCCAGCTCCTTTATGAGCTAGAAATGGTATCTAACCTGCAGATTTCAAGTCGTTTAAGGGAATTTTTTGTCGAATGTTGTTCTTTTAACATAAATTGTCCGCCGAATATATGGATAACATCAAAGAAGGGAGGTTATGAAGATAACTGTGAAGTAGAATTCACACTTCCTTTCTATGGCCTAGTAAGTTAATCAATCAAGCCGCTCAGCAAGACAGGACATTTTTGCAGCAAATTGCACTTACGTTACCCTCTTTTGACCTGAAATTATAGGTTCAATTACAGAAAATGCAAAAGAATGCAGAGGAAGGCAATCTTTGAGCAGTGCTTTCTGATAAGAAAGTTGTGAAGCCTTCCCCAGAAGGGTTTAAGATGGACCAAGTAATACGTTTTCCTTTTTTTTAAACTCTTGGCCTCTGTATTAAATAGTGTCTATTGTCTTTGTTTCTTCCGCTCCAGAATCCAACTTTGCAATGAGTCACCATGTTTTCACAGAACGCCTCTTCCTTTTTCCACTTCCTCGTCACTTGAAATCAAGGGAGTCATCATCATGGAATAAGTCATTTTTTTAATCAAACTTACTTAGAAGTGCATCAAAACAAAAATAAGTCAAACAATGAACAGACTACTAATGTTGCTCTACTTTTTTTTGCTTTCTTATTTCATTGTCCATTTGGAGCCTTACTCAGAATAGCGTTTGCATCTTTCTGGTGAATAGTACTGCACTTCCATTTAGATAACAAACTGATACAGCCATTCTGGATAGTAAATCTGAGTAGTCAAAGTTGGTCATCTTTCCAGAGAAAATCGTTACATATCATTTATCTTAGTTTCTTTTTACCCTCCATCACGAGGAACATAAAGAAAGAAGGTACTGCACTTTACTAATTGCTTGCACAAAATGCCAAGAAACAATATGCTTTTGCCAATGCGGTTCTTGTTATATAAGCCCAGAATAGATCTCTGCATTGGTTTCTGATAGAAATTAGCCTCATCATCACTGCATCTACATATTTAACATTTTCAAGTGCGGTTTGACTTTCTTGGGGTAGACTTGGAGACAGAAATGTAGCAAAAAGGAAGAGGAAAAGCGGATAATTATGATGATGTGTCATGACCATTGACAATGTAATTTCAGATATCAATATGCTATTGTTGCAGCTTTCTATTCAGGAAACGGAGAAGTTAATAGGATATGATTATGAAGTATTCTTAAGCCTTAGAGGACCAGATACGCTCTGGCATAATTGATTTCCTGCATACCAACAAGAATGATGCTGGAATTCGAGTATATAGAGATTATGAAGAGCTCCGCATCGGGGAAGGCCTGGAGCTTCTTCAAGCGATGGAGCAGCTGAAATCCTTGATTCACACTTCTATAAAGGATATGCTGCCGGGGAATGGTGCCTCAAAGAGTTGGTGCAGATGGCAGAGTGCAAGAAAAGAAGAGGACACAAAAATCATGCCCATTTTTTATGATGTTGGACCATCGGAGGTATGATGTCAAACTGGGTTCTACACCAAAGCCTTTGCTTCTCATGAAAACAATAGCCGCTTGATGATAAGACTCTCCAAACTTGGAGAGTTGCTTTCAATGAGGTTGGAGCATTAAAGGGACGGGACTTCCAAAACAATCCAAAGGGTACGTAAATTCATACCATATGACTTGTTTGTTTCCTATAAATAACTTTGTTTAACTCATTTCAACATCTTGGTTCTTTTGCATTGAATGCTATCAGAGGGAAGGTGAGTTCGCAAAGGAAGTTGTCGGGAAGGTTTTGATGGAGTTGAAAAAGGCCCACTCGGTATTTTCAGATTTCTTGGTTGCAGTAAATAGTCATGTAGATGAAGTCATGAGAATGATGGGCGCTCACCCTTATTAAACAAACATTATTGGAATGTATGGAACGGGTGGTTTTGGAAAGACAACACCTGCCAGAATTGTCAACAATAAATTTTGAGATGGTTTTCATTGCCGTTGCTTCCTTGCTGACATTCGAGATGCGTGAAAGAAAAAGAGAATCGAGTATTTGTCAACTGATCTCTAGCATCCTCCAAAGGAAATGGTCAGAAATCAATAATATTGATAAAGGGATAAATACAATTAAAGCAAGGTTGTCCTCTAGTAGGGTTCTACTTCTTGATGATGTCGACAAAAGAATTCAACTAGATGCTCTTGTGGCAAGGCGTCATTGGTTTTGGAAAAGGAAGCAGGGTTATAATTACCACAAGAAACGTGGGAGTACTCGGTGCAACTAAAGTTGATTGCACTTATGAACTTACTTGCATGGATTTTGATCATTGTCTCCAACTTTTCAGCAGACACGCCTCTAGAAGAGATTATCCATCAGAGGAGTACATCCTCGTTTCCACACAAGCAGTGAATTTTTGCGATGGTCTTCCTCTAGCTCTTGAGGTTATAGGTTCATTCTTGTCAGGGCAAAACATAACAAAGTAGAATACCATATTGACGAGGTTGGAAAATTTTCCATATGAGAAGTTGATGATCAGTATTGAGGCATTAGATTCTTGACGGAATACATATGTCTGGATATTCCTTGTATTCTCATTGCATTTGATGAAAGAAAAGTGTTTCACATGTAGGCTAACGTAATTTTTTTTTCCTGAAGAAGCTTGTTTTTTCATTGCATTTGATAAAAGACTCTCTGGACTGTGGATGCATGATTGGTTAAGAGACCTTGGGAGAGATGTCATTCGTGAACCAAGTAAAGTAGGACATGGAGTTACGAGGAGGTGCTTGAAGTTCTAGTTAGAAAGTAGCTAAAGTATTTGAGGCCATTTCTTTACAGAAAGATAAGTCATGAATATGTTTGTTTTTATTATTGTTCCTCAGTCCAAGTTGAGCTATTTCTTATACACGTAGATCAAAATCATCACTAAAATCTTGAAAAGATAGAAATGTAGACCTTGAATAAATTCAAAAGGAAACTAGGTGATTATTAACTACTCTTTTATTTTTCTGCTGAGGGGATAGCAAAACGTTGAAGGAACGTATATCCAGCTTCTATCTCAGTACTCCTTTAGAAATGAAGAAATGAAGCCTATTCCTAGGTTCCTCTAACAAGGATTTCTTGGCATATCTTCTGTTGCCAAAGGAATTCGCTCGGTCTTTCGAAGTTGAGATGGCTTTCATGGCACTGACTTTCCCGAGAATTTTAGGCTGAACACTTTTTCCTTACAGAAGCTGGTTATCCTTGATCTGCCATGGAGTAGTGGTTGATGGATGGAGTCATATCAAGGTACAATAACGTTAGTTGAAAGTGTTTTGTGATTACTCTCGTTGCCAGTGAAGACACTAGATTTATTTGTGATCTCGTTACATATGGCAAAGAAATCGAAGGTTCTAACAGTTGCGCAGAACTCCCAACCTCTCTTATCATGCGAGTTTAGAGCAAGTGATTCTCGGAAGACATGAAAGATTGGTCCAAATTGATGCATCCATTTGTCAACTAAAGCATGTAGTTCTCTCAAACTAGAAGTACTGTACGAAACTCTACCAGAGACAATGGGGAACATGGAATCTCTAACGGAGTTGGATCTATCCTTCTCGTCTCTTCAAGAGTTACATTATTCAGTGGCAAACTTGATAAATCTGAATGGCGAAGGTTAGAGTAGCTTGAAGAGATAAATGGCAATGGATGCAAGCACATGAAGGGGTGAATTCCGACTGATATCAGGAGACTCAAATCACCGAAGATCTTGAGATTGACAAGAACTCGGGTTCCGGGATTTCCTGTGCTTCTTGCGAGTCTAAACTAATCTATGCCTCTGATTTTCTCAATGCACACATTTCCAGATCTCTCGTGCCTATTAAATCTAAGATGCTTGTGTCTATATTAGTCGAGTTACCCTGAGGACACTTACGGACTCAAGGAAGCTCCATGATCCTTGGTGGATTGGAGGGCTACCCAAACTGGAGTCCTTGGAGTTGCAAGCCTGGCAAATCACCACCCTATGTTCAGATCTCGTTCTCCTTCCTCTGCTCAGGAAACTTGTGCTCAGTTTCGAGAACCTCCGGTCCTTAACCCGGCTTCCCCAGAATAATTCGTCTTGCATATCCTATTTCACGAGGAAATGAAAACATCAGTAGACCTCTCAAACCGGAAACAGCTATCGGTCGTGACGATTCTTGGTTGCATAAAGCCAACGCAGTTTCAAAAGCCTTGAAGGGTTTGCAGAACCTGAGAACTCCCATGTCTTTCATGTCTTCTATCCCTGAAGGGACTACCTGACCTGACCAACCCTGAAGAAGCTCACGAAACTTCATCCTGGTAGAGAGGTTCAAGATAGACTGGAATACTTAGAGACGCTTCATCAAGCTTTAAGGAGCTAAAGTATATGGGAACAGCTTCAACTCTCATGCTCCAGAATTGGTTCTTGCATTTCTATTGATGGGTTACATTTGAAACAATCAAAATCATTAAACAGGTGTTTTATGTTTCAAATGTAAATAATTCCTTATTTCTTATAATAATTGACTTGTTTTATATATTTAAGTTACAATTGTAATTAAAAAAATGCGTTGTACAATATCAATATGGCTAAAAATGATTAAGTGGCTTGTGACAAGAAATTAAATTTACCCCATATCCTGCTTCAATGCTTAGATTTACTCAGAATCAAAGTTTAATTCACATTTGTGAGTCTACTTGATAGATTCTTTAATTATTCATGTTGTTATTGTTTAATTCTTAGTATTAGTAAATGCTCAATGAGAGAAAATAAAAAGACATCATTTTGTTATCAACCAAACCATCCAAGGAAATTTGATAATTGCTAAATTACCATTTTGCCACTGCGATCTCTTCATATCAACCCTCTTTTAACATGTTCCCGCGCATCTAGCTAAAGAGAAAAGACGCATACAACGGTCAACGGAAACTCCCAACCGCACCACAAACCATGCGGAACTTCTCCGAGAGCTCGCTTCGTTTCTCACGATGATATGATGGAATGGCGAGGCACGCACGGGTCAAGGCTCTGGCGGGCGACCTCTCGTTCGCCACCTCGTCCCCGTTCGCCAAGCTCCTGGACGGCTGCGGCCAGTCCAGGTCGGCGCGGGACGCGGGCAGCGTCCACGCCCGGATCGTCAAGACCCGGTTCTCCGCCGAGGTTTTCATCCAGAACCGGCTCATCGATGTATACGCGAGGTGCGGGTGTCTCGACGATGCCCGCAGGGTGTTCGATAGAATGCCCGAGAAGAATACCTTCACGTGGAACGCGATCTTAGGCGGGTTGATCAGATTGGGGTCCCTTGATGAGGCGGAAAAGGTATTCGGGTCGATACCAGAACCCGATCAGTGCTCGTGGAATTCGATGCTGTCGGGTTATGCGCAGCATGAAAGATTTGAAGAAGCCTTGCGATGTTTTGGTAAGATGCATAAGGAGAATTATGTGCTTAATGAATACTCTTTCGGTAGTGCTCTTAGTGCGTGTGCTGGGTTAGCAGATACGGATCTAGGCCAGCAGATACAGGCTTTGGTGTCGAAGTCCGAGTGCTCGTCTGATGTTCATATGGGCTCTGCTCTTATCGATATGTACTCTAAGTGTGGGAATGTGGCTTGTGCGCAGAGGGCTTTTGATGAAATGAGTTTACGAAACGTAGTTTCTTGGAACAGCTTGATTACATGTTATGAACAAAATGGTCCAGCCAGTGAAGCTCTTGAGGTTTTTGTCAGCATGATGGATTGTGGGTTCGAACTAGATGAGGTTACTTTAGCCAGTGTGGTCAGTGCATGCGCTAGCCTGTCGGCACTTAAGGAGGGGATGCAAATTCATGCCCGTGTTGTAAAATGTGACAAATTTAGGAATGATGTTGTTTTAGGAAATTCATTGGTTGATATGTACTCTAAGTGCTCTAGAATTAGTGAAGCCAGATCAGTTTTTGATAGAATGCCTACCAGGAATATAGTGTCTGCCACCTCCATGGTAAGCGGGTATGCAAAAGCAGCGAGTCTGAAAGCTGCAAGAGTAATGTTCACGAGGATGATGGAGAAGAATGTAGTTTCTTGGAATGCCCTCATTGCAGGGTACACCCAGAATGGAGAGAATGAAGAAGCATTTGGTTTATTCCGGCTTTTGAAGAGGGAAGCCATTGAGCCGACGCACTACACATTCGGAAATTTGCTCAATGCGTGCGCAAATCTTGCGGATCTGCAGTTGGGGCAGCAGGCTCATGCTCATGTCTTGAAGCATGGATTTCGCTTCCAGTCCGGAGAAGAATCCAATATTTTTGTCGGAAATTCTCTTATAGATATGTATGTTAAATGTGGAGCTGTGGAAGATGGTTTATGGGTCTTCAAAAATATGTTGGAGCGGGACAAAGTTTCGTGGAATGCCATAATTGTCGGATATGCACAGAACGGTTACGGCATAGAGGCGCTTGAAATATTCAGGAAAATGTTGGCATCTGGTGAGAGACCAGATCGTGTCACTATGATTGGTGTTCTATGTGCTTGTAGCCATGCGGGGCTGGTTGAAGAGGGGCGCTATTATTTCAAGCTGATGATCGAGGAATATGATCTGGCGCCGTTAAAGGACCATTATACGTGCATGGTTGATTTGCTCGGCCGAGCAGGTTGTCTCAATGAAGCAAAGGACTTAATAGAGACAATGCCCATGCAAGCAGATGCTGTTGTTTGGGGTTCACTGCTTGCAGCCTGCAAAGTTCGTAAGGATATAATGCTAGGGAAGTATGTCGCAGAGAAGCTCTTAGAGATCGACCCTTCAAACTCCGGACCTTATGTTCTTCTCTCAAACATGTACGCGGAACGTAAGAAATGGGGTGAAGTTGTCAGAATAAGAAAGCTGATGAGGCAACGGGGAGTAGTCAAGCAGCCTGGTTGTAGCTGGATAGAAATTCAGGGTCAAGTTCATGTTTTTATTGTCAAGGACAAAAGGCACCCTAATAAGGGTGATATTTATTCTTTGTTAAGATCTCTCCTAGGACAGATGAAGCGAGATGGGTATGTTGCCATTACGGATGATTACGAGGCCCATGAGGAGCTGAGTGAATCGGAGTTAATGTCATACGAAATGGAGATGCCAGCTGATGCTGCTGTTTGTTAGTTCATGGAGAGTCATCATCCATTGATTTCTCCTCATCGTTCATACCATCGTAACATTTGATAAAATACGTGTGAGCAGCATAGCTCCGTTTTCTCTCTAATGAGCACTGTTGTTTGGCCTAGTTTCACTGGCCTTATTGGGTTATAGCTGCCGGGATGCAAACACAAGTCTATTTGGACATCAGAAGCAGGAAATCTGCACGAGGGTAGACCGTCCCGTGAACGAACTGGAGTTGCCGGTGTTATGCAAATTAAACCAGGGGAGATTGAAGTTCTAGAGAGAGGAGACATTTTATTTCCCCAGAAAGGTCAATAGACCTCATCGTCTTCCCGAAGGAACAGCAGAATAGAAGAAGAATTCACTAGCTCAAGAGCCCGGTATTTGAGACATTCGAAAAAGATACTTGCCGAAGAGGTCAAGCAAGCATCCTCCCCTTCCAGATATGAAACTGCAAACCTTGGTGCAAATCATATGGTGTTGACTTTGTCCGTCCGTACTAGGTAATTTCGACAAATTACAGAGCCTGTCGTTTTAAATGCATAAGCAAGAGAATTTTGACTCAAGGGGTAAGGAAAGCAAGTTAAAGGACAAGATCGAAGCCACCCTAAGGAATGACCAACAAGCCAGAGAGAAGAATGACAATTTCTAAATGAACTCAAATCAGAAGTCTCTGCTTTTTTTTTTTTTTTTGGTAAAGAAGTCTCTGCTTTTTTACGTGGTTTCTTTTCACAAACCAACTCATCTTAAATAAATAGGATCAATTAAATTGTGAACCCGCCGCAAATACAGAACCAAATCATCGGATGACAAACCAGGTCAGGTTGGTTCTGTTCTGTTTTTCTTTTCATATGCACAGGACAGCAAAATGATAATAGAGGCGGTTTCCAACATGTTGCATGCAAAACAATTATACGCAATACGCCAGAATCTCTTTTCTTCCCACTCTCACAGCATGGGTACCATCGCAGAACTAGTTCTGTAATACAAATACAAAGAAACTAAAAAAAACGAGAAAGAAACTAAGAAAACATTAACGGACGGCAATGATTGGAATTGTCACTCCTAAGCAATACTGGCTTGCTTCCAATTACTAATACATCATCATGGATTCACATCCCAGAGATAAAGCTAGTGCAAAAGGGTTTGACTCAGAATTTCTTTTCCACGTCGATGCAGTGTTACCTGAAAGTGGATAGACGCAGCGTATTAGTATGACAGGCTTGGTCAATTCAAAGCGTGAGAGACAATTCTCATTATGCAGAAAGAGAAATTGTCGAAAAATCACTTACCACTAACGAGGAGTCAAGGACAGCGCTCATTAAACCCAACAATTGGCGTGGACTATGAATACCAAGATCGAGTGAAGGCGTAAAAACGTGAGAGAGCCGGATTCAATCTTCCTGACATAAGAAGAGATCAAATTCAGGATAGGGCATAATCAAAAGATTAGCTGTGTAATGGATTATATAGGGCTCGCATGGTTTAGAAAACTAAGATTCCTCAGGGAAGGCTTCATGCAAAGCAAACAGAAAGAGCGTTGGAGGAAATCTAGTAATGTATTTAAGTATATTACCACTTGTACAAGTAGATGGACAAACAGAAACCCAAGGTTCAGTTCATCGACATAAAAAAATGCGGACAAATTACGAACAGTACGGCGACATGGATCATAAAGCTTTCAGAGCACGAGTCTTGCCCTCACCATGGTCATCAATAGAAGGAAATGCTGTATAATAATTTCCGCCTGTTCTGCTTTTCAAAATGAGACACGATTTCATCAATAGATTCCTCCCAAGACTCGGCTGCTTCTATCTGTGGACCAGAAATGACAATAAGCAATTTCTCAGCATACAGATATTAAGCACGCTATCATTAATAGATAAAGTACAGCCCGTCAAAGACCTCTCGACAAAGATCTAAAGCAAGCTGAGCTCCAGTTGCTGCCTCCTCATGGTTGTCCTTTACCTCCAAGTTAATTACAAGTACAGTCTTCATAAGAATCTGATCTCGGTTGTTGAGATCTGCAAAATATGCATTCAATCTCTTGTCAACATTCCATGGGCAAGATGTCATATTTATCCCATGTATAGGTAAAGGCTAAGAACTAGTTAGAACAAAACTGCTCTTTTACTTCAAGAAATATTGATTAGTCAAAGGGTCATATGGGGGGCTTTTTGCCCCAAACTTTTGCTTCTCCACAGAAGCAGAAACTACTCCCTCAGCTTCTGGCTTGTACTTTTCATTTTCAAGTGAAAATGTGTGAAGCATGCAACTATCACTTTAAAGTGATCAGGAGAAATACAATAAATATCATCTTTACTAACTATCGAGTCCAGAAAAATAAGAATTTCAAAAGTCACAAATCACCAGCATCAGATTTAATAAAACCATAGCCAAAGCCAAAAAACCACGGCTAAATATATGCCAAACAAGGCTTAAATCTATATACTAGCAATTAAAGATAAGACATGCTAGCAATTAAAGATAATACCTGCTAACAACCTTATATACCCTACTAATATCAAAATCAAATTTGCCTGACAAAAGGTTAAAGAATGGACGAAGTTGCAGGAAGAGAGAAGGCAGCTAATAATTACAAGAGAAGGTAAGTATTAACATCCCTCCTCTGGCAGTTACTCTATTAGACCAGTCACCTTCAACAATCTCTAAGAAGAATAACAAGAATTTAAATGTTGCTTTGCTGATGAAGTACTTGAGAAATCAAAAGAAGTCCAGATGCATGGATATTACAACAACCAAGTACTTTATAAGGACAATAAACCAAACAAACAAGGTTCGATTAATTGTGAACGGAATAGCAGCAGAAACACTACCAGAGTCAAAATGACGGAAAAGAAATATTCTTGAAAAGTAACAATCTTGTTATGCTTTTCAAGAAAACAACTACAGATAACACATATCTGTCTAGTGAGGTTTCCCCAGATCAAGCAAACAATTCTTCTCCATCATGCATCTGCCCTCACTGAATACAGTAATGGGCATATACACGCAAAGCCAAAACTCAAAGAATAATAAACAGAGTGGGAAGTTAGATCGTGTGATAATAGACCCTCAGAATTTCAGACATGGAACAAGAGATATTAAATTACAGAAGCTGCAGGGGCAAAGATAAGAACCTTCAAGAACCATATCGAAAACCTTCTCTTCAAACGTTATCACCACATCGAAGGGTCCATCAGGACAGTTGTCTTGCCATCTCTGAGGCGCTAATTTCACAGACATATTCCTCTTGAGCATAGGCAAGATACCATTGCGCTTGTAGCTGAAACTCTTGTAAAGGTCTCGCCTTTGCTTATTGCCACAAACAAAAAATGTCCTAATTCCGCTTTAAAATATAACCAGACAGCCATCAACCACTCCAACCTTTAACCAAACAACATTCCATCACAACCCAAGCCAGCTCTTTCCTTTCTTTAACAGCACAAAAATGGCCAATTTGAACTGAACTAGTATTCTCAAAGCCAGAATAATATACAACTCACAAACTAACAATCAAACAAATGCACACACTGCGAAATGATGACGCGACTCCCATCAGCCAAAAAAACACACAAAATCCATCAAATTAAGGGCTTTGAATTGCAAAAATCTCGCCTTTCAGGTAAACAAGCTCTTGCCTTTGCTTATTGCCCAAAAACAAGAAAAAAGTGTCCTAATTCCGCTTCAAAATATAACCAGATAGCCACCAACCACTCCAACCTTTTAACCAAACAACATTCCATCACAAGGCAAGCCAGCTCTTTTCTTTTCATTAACAGCACAGAAAATGGCCAATTTGAACCGAACTAGTATGCTCGCAGCCAGGCAAATATGCAACTCGCAAACTAAACAATCAAACAAATGAACACACTGCGAAATGATGACGCGATTCCCATCAGCCGAAAAAACACGCAAAATCCATCAAATTTTAGGGCTTTCAATTGCAAAAAAAACCATCTTTCAGGTAAACAAACATGCCAAAAGATTTCACCAATTCGCGTCGTTCTCGGAATTAGCCGATATCGCCGGACTCAAACGAAAAAAAAGCAAGCGAGCGAGCGAGCGAGCGATGGAACGAGGGAGTCATCGTCGCGACAGGAGAGGATACAGATCGGGGTCCTTGCGCCGGAGCTCGTCGAACATGTGCTTGTAGGGGGTGCCGAAGTCGTAGACGTTGGGCTCCCGGAGGGAAGGGCCGGGGAGCTTGACGTGCGACCCGGTGCCGTACGACGACACGTCGAAGCCTTCCCTCTTGAGGAGGGCGTGCGCCTCCATGCTGCGGTTCTGGTTCGAGGAGCACACCATGGCGTACCGGGACCTCATGGCTTTCGATTGGGGTTTTTTAGCAGGGAGGAGGAGGAGGAGGAGGAGGAAGACGAAGAGGAAAAGGAGAGTGGCGCTAGCACTGTGTGTGACCGCCGTTTTCTAGGAGTGAGCATGATTTCGGTTGGAACCGAGAACCGGGAACCGATCACCTGGTTCGACCGGACCGGTGGAATCGATCCCGGTTCCAATGTCACTTTTTTGGGAACCGCCGCCCGTTTTCGGTTCGGGAGCCGCACTCGCGCTCTTTGACCGGCATTTCCTGGAGGTAAGCATGATCCCGGGTAAAATTGAGAACCGGGGAATCGATCACCCGGTTCGACGGGACCGGTGAGAATCGTCCCGGTTTCGATTGCATTGTGTTAGGAATCGCCAGCTCTTGGTTCGGCCGAATCGGGAACTGGGAATCGAAAATCGAGAATCGGAATTGGATCCAGAAAAAAATGAGGGGTATGCATTTGATGTTATTTCCTTTTACAATGATGATATCTTGTTTGAAAGGCTTTCTTCTTTTTTTTTTGTCAAAATTATTTGAGTTAATATCACGAAAAACCCTAAATTTGTATATTTGTGACAATTTTACCCTAAACTAATTTTTTTACTACAAAAAACTTCAAAATGGTACACTTGTGACAAATTTACCATCAATTTGTTTCCATTAAATTTTACTGTCAAATTACTTTGTTAAATGGCACGCAATACCAGTTTTAGTTTTATCCTCTATTTGTTACAGGTGTACTAATTTCTGATTTTTTGTGATATTAATTCAATTTAACAGAAACTAATGGAGAGTAAATTTATCACAAATGTATCGGTTTGGGATTTTTAGTAGTCAAAATCTTAGTTTTGGATAAATTTGTCACAGATGTATCAGTTTGGGGTTTTTTGTAGTTAAAAAAATAATTTGGGATAAAATTATCATTAGTGTACCAGTTTGGAGTTTTTTTTTGTATTAACCCAATTTTATTTCTTCTTTTGTATTATATCAATAGATTTTTTCTTGACTAAATCATGCCATATTATTTGAAAATTAAATTGTTGTTCTTCATTTTTTTCATACTAAATACTTTCCATGAATAGTCTTGATCCTTAATAAGGAAAAATAATATAAACAGTCTTTGAACTTTGATTCCATAAGTAATGTGGTCTCTAATTTTTTAATTTGTTCAGTGTGATCCTTGAACTTTTGATACATATTCAAACTAGTCTCTAGGCTATATGAATTTTTAATGTCAACATTAAGCATTTTCATATAGTCTAGGACCTATTTTGAATATGTACGAAAAGTTTAAGAATCATATTAAATGAATTAAAAATTCATGAATTACATTAGACATTGAATTAAAGTTAAAGGACCACAACAAATTAAAAAATCAGGTAGCTTTACTTTTTATCCATACGTTTGTCATGTAATCAACAATGACATTGTTTCCTAAGGTGATGTGTATTTGCCATTAAACATTATATTCATAACCTGTCGACTAGGGCCACATCTTCAAAACAATTTCAAAGATTTTTATTGCGTGATGATCTTTCAACCTATCTTGATGTTGTTAATATATATGAGTGCGTTCTTAAATGTCCTCTAAATTTGTTCTACTTTATGACTTTCATCATTAAATATAAGTGTTAAAAAGTGCAATATGTAAACTAGATGTGGACTGCGTGTATATAAACATCATACAAACCCAATAAACAAGTGAATATTTCAACAATAAGGTAGGGTATATAATTCATATGAATAACTGAACAATAAGGCACGACAACAAATTGGAATGTTCAACGAGAAAAAAAGCAATAAATTTAAGCTCGTTTCATTGTTAGATGATCATCGTTATTTTTATTGCTCTTATATTTTTATTTTAGCTTTCATGAAAAGATAAATCAAGATCCCTACAAAGCACATGTCCCGTTTTTCGAAATTTTGTAAATTGAAATTAAGATTTGGATATAAAAAACAATCGTGAAACGTTGCATTTAAACTTACTATCGAAGTGAAATAAGATGAAAAATTGGTATCGATCGATATTAATTATGTTTCATTCGATATTGAAGCGGCAGTTAGGATAGATAAAAAGATGACGACAAACGTAACCTATGGCAAATTTAATTAAAGAAACTCCAAGATTTTTTTTTTGGTCTAAAGAAACTCCAAGATTCAAAAATGATTGGTTATCAAAAAAAAATTCAAAAATGAGGAAAAATCTTCTTTTGTAAAAAAAAATAATTTTCCGCTGAAAAATGGATATTTTTTTTGGCCATAAAATTCATTAAATTTAATAAATAATCTCTCAGCGCGCGTGTGTGGTGTGGCAGTGACGCTCCAGACCTCTGGCCATGGAGCTTCGTACGGCCCCTAGCGCTTCCTCTCTCCCTGGTTCTTCTTCTCCTTCTTCTTCTTCTTCTTCTTCTTCTTCTTCGTCTTCGTCTTCGTCTCGCTTGTTCCTCGCGTTCGTTTCCCTTCTTTGCATGCCGCATGGCGATCGCACGGCGTTACGTTTCACGGTGCCGCCGAATGGTTGATGAGCGGAGGAATCACCCTTTTGGTTCGTGCCAGGGAACGCGGCGTTCCGGGGGTGGAACCGTGTTCGCAGCCGGCGAAACCGTGCTGGGTTTCGCTTGGATTCCGAATTCGGGGGTGCTCGGAGGAGACGCTGCTCGCCGGTGACCGGCGGTCCGGTTCGTTGCTCGAGCGGGGCGGTGAAGCCTCCGCGGCCGGCCGCCGCGCGTGTTATTTACGGCGTGGCCCCCGCCATGGGTCACAACCAGGTTGGACTTGGGCTGGATTTTGGATTCTTCATTTGGGTTTATCTGAAGGTTTATTCTTGAAGAGGTCACTGTTTGTCTAGTGATCGGGTCATGTCGATGTCGTTGTTATATCGTGTCGGTTCTTGTTAGTTGTGCTTACTGGCTTGGTCCGTTCTCATTTGGTGTCTGAATTATGATTCTGCGTTTGAGAATTGGACGAACTGACGCGGGGGTGTTCGAGTTAATATGATTGAAAGTTCGAGTTTAGATGATCGCTCATGTGGCTCTGTTATCAGATTCTTGAAAAGGCTTGGTTGCTTAGTTCAGTGGTATTGCAGCATTTGCGCATTAACGTAAATCACCCGGAATATCGGCAGTAATGTCGAGCCATCGAGAAACTTGTGGTTGGACTCAGATTATAATGATAATTGATTGTCATGGAATGAGATTCACGATGGAACATGTTTTGAGCTGCTCTTGTCCTTTTCTGTGTTTGGTTCGAGTGTTGCACCAGTTGGCTTTTATTGGCCTCTGCTCCTGTTTGTAATTGCACTTCGTGGTTTCATGTATCTTCTAATGATGGTCTGCGTGTACCGATGACAGGAGTCGCATCCCGAATCCCATTTTAGGGTCCCTGCAATTGTTACAGCTCTTGAGAAGATGGAACTGACTCCAAAGGTATCGCACTCCTCTTATGTATGATTCCATTAATCACGCTTTAGTTATTCTTGCTATTTATAGATTGCCTTCTTTCTTACATCTGTTGTCCTGCACTTCTTAATTGACTTCCACCAGAAACTGTAGAAATGTTGTTCAAGTTCGATTCATAATATAATGAGTTGGAATTTTCAATTGTGCCTGAAATTACACTAGAAACCTGGCAGTTAGTAATCCGATCTCTGCTTCTTCAGGAACTCAATGAAAACTATTTTTGATTAATGTGAGAAAATTAATTCCTGACGTCCCAACAGATGCTGCCGTCAAAGGCTTTAGTATCTATACAATAGCCTTTAAAGCCACTAGGCACTAAATAGTAATGATTTTTCTTACAGGTTCGCAGTGATGACATTGTTGAACTTTCGACTGTTAAGCCTGCTTCTGTGGATGATCTATTGCATGTTCACACAAGAGCTTATGTATTGGGTCTTGAGAAGGTACCTTAACTCACCAAGTCACCTCTATAAGTTTTATCTGGCTTGCACTTTGCTTTTTGTCTTTCATTACGACACTGACCAGTAGTAATGTTAGTTCTTGGCATCAAAGAGAACTTGGCCTTTGGTGAAAGAGTTTTGCTTTTTTGTTCCATGTAGTTTGACAGGCATAGAAATCCATTAAAGCATGTATGGATGGTTGTTGAGCTATTTAAATTATGGGCATGTGTGTGTGCGCGTGCGCATGAGAGAGAGAGAGAGAGAGAGACCTGAGAAATTTTGTCTTTCATTGATGTTCCTGATATGGGCGCTGACAGGAAGGTTCTTTTTCATCTCTTTTTGTGGGTTCTTTAACCTCTTTGAGGATTTTTGTTGCCATGAGAGCACTGATTCTTCATCATGCCCTGTTTTATTAATGATTGCAATATCTAACTACTTGTAAAATGGAAAGAGGAAAGTTATACACAGGGCAAGTGATTGATTGTTAAATTGATAGGGGTGTCTGGACACAAGGCAATTGGGTGAATTTAAAGAGGCATTACATTACAAAGTAAAAAATGAAATAAAAAAAGTTTGACAACAAACAAACAAGCTGATGCTCGCATCCATCTGAGTGGGACCAGTCACCAGCAAAATTTTAGTTTTCTGTTGAGCTCTTAGGCTTCCAAGGTTAGACTATCCAAATTGCTGAATTGAGATTCCCATTTTTGGTACTTATGTTTCATTAGACACCTCAGACAGTTAGCGTAAAATGCATTTGCTGCTTGTATTTTTGTGTTCCTCTATGTTCTTGGTGAAATTTGCTTAAAATCGCTGAAGACTTTTTGGCTGTACAATTTCTTTGGTAGCATGTCCAAAAGATTGAGGTTTGATGAACTCTTATATTTTATAGGCCATGGACAAGGCTTCAGATAAGGGCATCATTTATATTGAAGGCTCTGGACCAACTTATGCCACTGCTACTGTAAGTTTGGATAATATGTCAAATCATGAAGAGTTCATATTGTTAGACGCTTCGGTTTTATTACGTTAGTTCAACTGTAATGGAAAGCCACGTGTTACAAATTAGTTTCTACCTCTGCTATGATATGGTCTGGTCATGTAAGATATTGCTTTGAAGTACATCAAATGTAGAATTCCTATGACGAGAAGGTAGCAAGTGCGTAGAAATTTTTTTCCTTAAAATGCAATTTCTCTTTCAAGCTATATTATATTTTTGATTGATTACTATGTATAATCTTCTCCTTTGAAAGATTTTTCTAGAAAAGTTTAAAATACATATTTGAATGCATAAGCTTTGATGGGCAATCTTACAGTCTCTCAGAATGTGTTGAAGGTATGAAGTATTCCAGCTATCTACAGTTGCAGACTAGAGGAATATATCCCACTGTTTATATAGATTAGATCATGTCAAACCGATTATATCGATTGTTGAACTGCAAAAATAAGTCAGCCAGAGTACTTCATTGTTTAGGAGCATGTTGTGTTAAGAGCATGGGGGGCTGCTAACCTGTCTATAGGATGGTTTTTAAGAAGCATGATCAGCAATGGCCATGAAAATGTCAATTTTGTTAAATAAAAAGCTGTCCTTTTAATGAAGAATGTCGCGAGAGATCATTTCTCTTTAACAGTCAATGTCAATATGTTCATAAGCTGTCCCTTCTTGTTAATTTTTAACAAGAAAGGAATCTGGAAGTGTCCTGTAGAAGTCCGTCCTGCAGCTTTCCTGCTAACCATCCTGTCTTGGCGAGAGTATCTCAGCTGATATATAGTGATAAAATGCACGCAACCTAGAGTGATATCCTTAATCTTATGAACGTATAATCCCATCGCATCTAGTAAAAATGTCACAGATAGATTTATTCATACCAAGCTCGAAATTATCTCATAGCTGCATGGATAACTTCTTCAAATGCTATCTTAAACTAATGATGATTTCAAATGCAGACATTCGAGGAGTCACTTGTTGCAGCTGGAGTTGGAATGGCTTTAGTCGATTCAGTGGTGATGTCCCAATCCAGCACGTTAGTCTCTTTTATGTTTAGATGTCACCAAGTTTGCCATCTTTACTTTTGTGATCGCTGAGTTTTGTTTGTAAAATACACTTTTTTTTATGGAAGGAAGAAGTAAATGAATATTCAAACTAAACTCCTCTACATATCCCAGGTAGATGCATCCAGCATCACCCAGAATCCACCAACTGCTTTTGCTTTGATTAGACCTCCAGGCCACCATGCCATTCCAAAAGGACCAATGGGTTTCTGCGTTTTTGGAAACATAGCTATAGCAGCTCGCTATGCTCAACGTGTACATGGATTGAAGCGCATCTTCATTATTGATTTTGACGTTCATCATGGAAATGGGACCAACGATGCTTTCTATGATGATCCAGACATATTCTTTCTTTCGACACACCAAGTAAGATTGCCATGAATGTTTGTCTAGATTTCAAGTATCTTGAGCTCTTCGATCTTTGAGTTAAAATTGACATGATGAGGGCAGTTAAGAAAACACTTCTGCTTTCGAGTTTCAAAGAGAGTTTCCCTTTTTCTCCCAGAGTTCCGTTAGCTTATTTAAACTAATTTGATTGCAAGTTCACTTAAAGAGGAGTATACCAAACTTTGTGCTCGCTCAGCAGTTAGTGAGCTTATTTTATTTTTAAGCTGATAATTTTTCTTAAGCTTAACTTATCTCTTGAGGGAATGTAAATGTAAGGCTCTGCACTTTACTACATGCGGTTATGCAGGATGGAAGCTATCCAGGTACCGGTAAAATTGACGAGATAGGTGTCGCAGATGGTGAAGGCACAACCCTTAATCTGCCACTACCTGGAGGCTCTGGAGACATTGCTATGAGGACTGTGTTTGATGAAGTCATTGCCCCATGTGCACAAAGGTTCAATCCAGACATCATCCTTGTCTCAGCCGGGTGAGGGAGCCATTTCCTTTACATATACCACTGAGGAAAACTTGAAATTGTGTGCATTTATTCTGTGTTCCAGTACCCGTCTGACATCGTCTATGCCTGTCTTGTAACTGAAGGTATGATGCCCATGTGTTGGATCCACTAGCAAGTTTGCAGTTCACTACGGGAACATATTACGCACTCGCCTCCAACATCAAGCAACTTGCAAAAGAACTTTGCGGGGGACGCTGCGTCTTCTTTCTGGAAGGAGGATACAACCTCCAATCACTCTCCTATTCCGTAGCAGACTCTTTCCGGGCTTTCCTCGGGGAGCCGAGTCTGGCATCAAAGTTCGATGATCCGATGATATTGTACGAGGAACCCTTGGCCAAGGTGAAGCAAGCAATACAGAGAGTCAAACAATTGCATTCATTGTGAATAATCCCAAGGATTAGATGAAGTGTTTCCCCTCGCCTTCGATTGGCACTCTGTATGGTTTGTAGAACAGATGTCTGGCTACACCAACTTGGCGGTCTCCCTTTTGTTGTATTGGGACCCTGCCATATGGATTTTTTCATCTAAAGGGAAAATTATACATGAGTAGATTTGATACACACATATTGCACACGTGTGTGATAAAGTGAATGCTGCACCGAATATTTAAATTTTCGAATCAGTTTCTGTTCATAAATCACAAATTTAAGCGATTTTCGTGACTCAGATGGGTAACTCATTGCTTAATCGGAGCGTCTATGTCCACCATCCATGTCTTAATTGGCTAGATCGAGCACGGCCTTCCCTATTTGAACAGACTAACAAATCACCGTCCCGTCTTTATGGAAGAGTAGTCAGTCGGTTCGCTACCTGAGGACTCTAATTGAACTAATTGAACCAATTTTGTTATAACAGGCGTTTGCAACATGTACTAGAAACGAAAATTATGTCTGAAATAAATGTAGTTGCGAAAAAATAATGACTATCATCTCTAAGATACCATTAACCACCAGCATCGGAGATTCAATACTATCAGGTAATGAATTGTGGTGTGCCCTTGACCTTAAAAAGAGGCATCTTCACAATCCACAACTACAATAACCACAAGCACAGAGCGCCCCAATAGGTCGCTTAACCAAGGAATGTTAACGAATTACCTGCCTCTCTCTCTCTCTCTCTCTCTCTCTCTCTCTCTCTCTCTCTCTCAAGCTGCAATCTGAATCTCTTCACATGAGGAACCCAAAAGGGAAAAGAACAAGAAAATCCATCCGATGATGATGATGAAGAAACTTGTATCTTGCTCTTCAAAATTTGCCATGAACATCTTGTTTTGACTCATTTGTCGTCGAAGTAACAGGTGGTATTTAGGTGGTGGTAGTCTTGTTGGAAGAGCAACAGAGGGAATAGGAAGATAAAGCAAGCAAGCAATGGCGGAGGCAAACCAATCAGAAGACTCGATCGTCTGTTACGCGCCAACCATGATCACGACGAACGGCATATGGCAAGGCGACAACCCCCTGGATTATTCCCTACCCCTCTTCATCTTGCAATTGACCTTGGTCGTCGTCGTCACGCGCATTATGGTGTACATACTCAAACCTTTTCACCAACCGCGAGTTATTTCCGAGATTGTGGTAAGTTGGTCTATGGCACCTTAATGTCACCTTTGGCTGAAAAGGAAAGAAACGCAGTTCAATTTCTGTCCATTAATTTCTATGTGCGACAACAACATGAACCTGTGTTTTTCTTTCCTTGTATCAATGTGGATATGATTGAATGACCAATTCTGGGTTCTGCTTTTTGTGTGTATCGTATTATCATCATTCAACCGATCAATTGCATTTGCTGGTCATCTTTCCATCAATAAATTCCAGGTTAGTGCGGCAGAAGAATCGCCTAAATCCTGTTTGTTATCAAAACATAGATGAATCAAGCCACTGCATTAATTAAAGAGAGGCAAAATGAAAAATATGGTGCTGCAAAAGTTCCTGTGTGCACATAAATTTCTCCTTCGTCGTGGACTTCAAACTTGTGCTAATAACCACATTTAATTAGATCTGATCTTCTGAAACAGGGAGGGATACTGCTAGGGCCATCAGTCCTTGGCAGGAGCAAGGCGTTCGCGGATACGATCTTCCCACTTAGAAGCGTGATGGTGCTCGAGACGATGGCAAATGTGGGGCTGCTCTACTTCCTCTTTTTGGTCGGAGTTGAGATGGACATTTCAGTGATCAAGCGCACGGGGAGGAAGTCTTTAGCAATCGCCGTCGCGGGCATGATCCTGCCGTTCATATTCGGAGTCGGCTTCTCCTTCCTGTTGGACACAAAGAAAGAAGGCATGTCCCAAGGCACTTATATCCTGTTCCTTGGGGTTGCTCTCTCAGTGACTGCATTTCCAGTACTTGCTCGGATACTTGCCGAGCTCAAACTAATTAATACGGAATTAGGACGGATTGCGATGTCGTCTGCTCTTATTAATGATATGTGCGCTTGGATACTCCTAGCTTTGGCCATCGCATTGGCGGAAAATCAGGGTACTTCCCTTGCATCCCTATGGGTAGTGCTATCGAGCATCGCTTTCATCCTCGTGTGCATTTACGTAGTGCGACCTGCAATTGCATGGATGATTCGGCGGACCCCAGAGGGAGAAACCTACAGTGAGTTCTACATATGCCTGATTCTCACTGGGGTAATGATATCAGGCTTCATTACAGACGCCATAGGAACGCATTCTGTCTTCGGAGCATTCCTCTTTGGACTGATCATTCCAAATGGGCCACTAGGAGTTACTCTGATCGAAAAGCTTGAGGACTTTGTTTCGGGGCTTCTGCTTCCTCTATACTTTGCAATCAGTGGGCTTAGGACAGATGTAGGGAAAATTGCAGGGGCGAGAAGCTGGGGGTTTCTAGGGCTCATCATTCTTCTTTCCGGCGTAGGCAAGATTGTTGGGACTCTTATAGTTTCCATATTTTACCAGATGCCGGTCCGAGAGGGAATTACACTCGGTTTGCTCATGAACACCAAGGGCCTAGTCGAAATGATCATTCTTAATGTTGGCAAGGACCAAAAGGTATGAACATTCCTGACATTCCTTGCATAAGATTCAGCTTTGGGGTGCTCTCATCTATTTGCGCAAGCCATTGGACTGTGAAGATGAAATGAAACTTTGAATTTTGCAGGTTTTGGATGACAAATCATTTGCAGCCATGGTGATTGTAGCCGTAGTTGTCACCGCAATCATCACACCCGCCGTCACGGTAATTTACAGGCCAGCCAGGAGATTCATACCCTATAAGCGTCGAACTATTCAAAGGTCAAAGCCTGATGCGGAGTTTCGTGTGCTTGTATGCGTCCACACGCCTCGAAACGTGCCAACAATCATTAACCTCCTGGAGGCTTCCAACCCCACCAAAAAATCTCCAATCTGTGTCTATGTGCTCCACCTAGTTGAGCTCACTGGGCGTGCATCCGCCATGCTCATTGTCCACAATACTCGGAAATCAGGTCGACCGGCCCTGAACCGTACACAGGCTCAGTCTGACCACATCATCAATGCCTTTGAAAACTATGAACAACATGCCGGTTTCGTAACTGTCCAGCCCCTCACAGCCATATCGCCGTACTCCACGATGCACGAGGACATCTGCAACTTGGCAGAGGATAAGCGCGCGGCTTTTATCATCATCCCTTTCCACAAGCAGCAAACGGTCGATGGAGGGATGGAAGCCACCAACCCCGCTTTCAGAATGATCAACCAAAACGTGCTGGCAAACAGCCCATGCTCCGTCGGGATTCTTGTAGACAGAGGCCTAAATGGATCTACCCGCTTGGCGGCAAACCAAGTAGCTCATCATGTTGCAGTCTTGTTCTTTGGGGGACCTGATGATCGTGAGGCATTGGCGTATGGATGGAGGATGTGCGAACATCCTGGAATCAACCTCACTGTGATGAGGTTCGTGCCAGGTGAGGAGGCGATCGACACCGCAGCTGGGTCCACCAACGAATTGGGTGACTCCAGAATATTATCGGTTGTGACAGACACTGACAGGGATAGGCAGCTCGATGAAGAGTACGCAAACGAGTTCAGGATGAGGAATGCTAACGACGAGTCAGTTGTTTACATTGAGAAGCTAGTGAACAATGGGGAGGAGACAGTTGCGGCAATACGGTCGATTGATAGTTCACATGATCTTTTCATAGTGGGGAGAGGGCAAGGAATGATATCGCCGCTCACAGCAGGGCTCACAGACTGGAGCGAGTGCCCCGAACTTGGAGCAATTGGGGATTTGTTAGCGTCATCAGATTTTGCAGCGACCGTGTCGGTACTTGTAGTGCAACAGTATGTCGGTCTAGGACCACAGGGAGAAGGCGTCGGAACACCAGACAGCCCTGGGGATTCAAATGACCTTCAATTCGGCAATATGAATCGGCGGCCATCACCACAACCACGTGGCTATAGCCCTTGAAATTCAGGGTGCAGTATCTTGGGACAGCTCAGGATCCTAAAGGGGACCATAAACCAACATCGAATAGGGAAAGAAAACTCCGGACACAACGGCTTTACCTGTATAAGGACAATATACAGCCAGTGTGACCACTGAGCACGGGAAGGACGGACAAAATTTAGTTTTGGTTCTTGTTTTTTGCGACTAACCGGGCATGTAGTTGTAGATTTTAATGACTGCAATACCGCCATCAAATTGATATGTATACAGGATATTGTTGGTGAAAAAGAGAAAGGACTGTATTTCGTCAGGCTTGATGCATTGCAAAGTCAGTGTACAGAATGTATCCGTGTTCTGTTCATTTACTAGATCTAGGTAACTGAAATATGTTGTTTTGGTATCCTTAATTTTTTCCATAATTCCTCTCTAATCTGGTATCAGAATAGAAAGGACATCTTAATTCTTCCTAGGAACAACTAGTTCATGAAGCACGACTTAATTGAACAAGCTAGTCCATATCAAAGAACAGAGATATGTCTATTACATTACAATGATGCTTGGAGCAGCAGATCATATACAGCTAGGGGAAAATATTACTTTGGATCACATATCAAGCATGTGCATGTCCATAATCTTGGACCAATCTTCGTCGTCGTAATGTACTTATACTGATAGGTTTAATCAATCTGATGCTCAGTTTGATCGGAAATGGAAGGTCAAATTCAGATAAACCCACTGGAAATGGACGCTCGCGTTCTTTTATTTTAGGGAAAATACCATAAAAAATCATAAACTATGTCACTTGTGATAAATTTATCCTGAACTTTTTTTTATGATATGAAAAACCCTAAACTATGCCACTTGTGATAAATTTACTTTGAACTTTTTTTATAACACAAAAAACCTCAAACTATGTCACCTATGACACATTTACCCCACATTACTTTGGCATGTGGGCATTTTCGTCTTTTTCCTTTTGCTGTTTTTTTCTTTTCTTCTCTTTGGAGGAGGAAGCCGGCGAGGGCATCCCTCACCATATCTAACCCTCGCCGGATCTAGCGAGGACAACCCTCCCCGACCACGGGCAAGGGTCGCCCTCACCAAATTTGCGCCCAGGTGTGGGCAACCCTTACCAGCGAGGGTCGCCCACGCCTGGGTGCGAATCTAGCAAGGGCGACCGTCGCCGGCATCAAGTGAGGGCTGCCCTCGCCCGCCCAGGCGAGGGCGGCCCTCGCCTGATGCCGGCGAGGGTCGTCCTCCCTAGATCCGGCGAGGGTCGGATCGGGCGAGGGCTGCCCTCACTGGTGTCGGGCGAGGACTACCCTCGCCTACCCAGGCGAGGGCGACCCTCGCCCGATGCCATTGCCCTCACCCGATGCCGGCGAGGGCAGCCCTTGCCGGCTTCCTTCGCCAGAGAGAAAAAAAAAAGAAAAAAAACAGAAAGAGGAAAATGACGAAAATGCCCATGGGTCAAAGTAATGTGGGATAAATGTATCATAGGTGGTATAGTTTAGGATTTTTTATGCCACAAAAAAAAGTTTATGGTAAATTTGTCACAAGTGGCATAGTTTAGGATTTTTCGTGTTACAAAAAAAGGTTCAGATAAATTTATCACGAGTGACATAATTTAGAGTTTTTGGTGGTATTTTTCCTTTATTTTATACAACCTGACACGGCTTGAGGATTGTTTGAAGCTTCGAAGGCTCCGATTCTGGCGCTCACAGAAAGCGTTGCAAGAGAGGAAAAAAAAAGACGAAGCTTGCATGAAAGGATCCATAAGGAAGGGAAGAAGAAAACTTAGGCCTGCAAAGAGAGCACATTCAGTTGTTATGCCAAACGTTCCAGAACAGAAATAACAAGATTATGAATTGTGTATTTTCTTCCGAAAATGCGCAATCAGAGCACATCTTGTCCGAAACCCTTTTGATAATTTGTCAAAAATTGGGAAGAAAAGGTCGTACTTTTCTGCAACTTCTTGTGAACTTCATGTGCTGTTGGCGGCTAGTCTTTTGCTTCTTTGACCGGTCGAATGGTGAAGGTGATGTCTTCCAAGAGGCTAATGGATAAGTTAAAATTGTCCAGACTTTGTTTTTGTTTCGTCCAGCTCAATCTTCTAGAATGTCTCAGGAAATTATTTATTTATTTTTTCACAGCTGAGGGTGGACAAAATTAAACCCATAATAAAAAAAAATTATTCAAAATGAAATAAAAAAAACTAGCAATATTCCATATTAATCTAGATGGTCAGCCTTATCCTGAGGCCTACCCCCACTTTGTCATTTCATGTAAGATTCCTCCTTCTTAGTGACGTTTGTGGGTCATTACCTGAATTACCTAAAAATACAAGTTTCCATAATATGATAATCATATATTTGGGATTCATAAACAGTTGAAGAAATTATTTGGATCATTCATTTGACATTTCACTGAACAATGATCTATGTTCTTTCAAACAAATGATGTTGTGAGCTTCTTGCTTTTGAAGACCTATGGTAACCTTAAAAAAGATATGCTAGGTTTAATAAATATCAACGAGACTTAGGGTGCGCATGATAACTGGCCAAATAGTGTTTGATTCTGTTCTTTTGTTCCCAGAATCAGTTTGGGAACAGAAATCCGTTTGTTTAATGTTTTGATTCTGGGCACAAATTCTTGCAAATTTGTGCCTAGAATCAGTTTTGGAGTAGAATCAAGAATAAAAAAAAAGTAGCTTCTTGATTCTGGGAACAAAAATGAGAATCAGTTTTTTTTTCTTCTTCTTTTTCTTGATTTTTAATATAGCCTCTAATGTTCGACGTGAGGGCCACCCTCGCCGCATCTAACGAGATTAAAATATTTTAATAAAAAATATTATTAATAAAAAAATTATTTATAAAAAATATTTTACCAAGCAATGGAAAAAAATAAAAAAATAATTTCAATAAAAATATTTTTTATTAAAATATTATTAATACAAAAATATTTATAAAAAAAATATTTGACCGGCCATGGCCAGCGACCAGGCCATGGCGAAAAAAAAGAAAAAATATTTTCAATAAAAATATTTTTTAGTAAAATTTTTTTAAAAAAATTATTAATAAAAAAATTATTTATAAGAAAATTTTTTACCGGCCATGGCCAAAAAAATAAAAAAATTAATTTTAATAAAATTATTATTAATTAAAAAATATTTTACCAACCATGGCCAAGAAAGAGGAGAAGAAAAAAAGAAAAGAAAGAAATATTAAAATATTTAAAATATTATTAATAAAAAGAAATTTTATGTTGTTACCAAACGCATTTCTGTTCCCGGGCACAGAATTTTGGACTGTTATCAAACGCCTTTAAATACTCAGAATCAGTTCTCGGGCACAGAATAAAAAAGAATCATTTCTGACCAGAATCTGTTCCCGGGCACAGAATGGTTGTCATGCGCAGCCTTAGTCTTCTCGGTCCGTTCGTTTGGTTAGACCTGAGTAGTTCATCTTATTAATTTATTAAATTTTTGGCTAATTAGCTCATCTTGGAGGATCAAACCAAGCCGCACATGAAGTAAGGTGCTAATTGAATAAGCCAGATTGACCAATCAAAGTATAGATTCGAGCATGAAATGGTAAAGAGAGTTACATGCTTCATGAGTCATGACATGGCTCTTATTACCCATTATACCTACTATATTTTATAACTCAAATTGTCCCACTCTTTGACCAAAGGAAATTATGACGGAGGTGTCACTTATGGCCACATATGATATGAAAACATGATTTTGATTACCGTGCATAAAAACACCAATGGAAACACCAATGGTTGGAGTTTTTTTCACTTTTTGCAATGAAAATGACTGAACGAAAAAGTTTCAATTATTAGTGACCCCATAAGATGGGCCCATTTCGATGTAATCAACTTGGGTTTTATTGAAAAGTGCTTTTAACATAGCCTCTAATTAAGCAACAAATTAATTTGCGATTTCTGCTACATTGAGTTTTCTCATGATATATTTCATTTCCACAACAAGCAGAATTCTAAAAGCATTATCTAATTATGTAAATAATAGGACAGTTCCCGAAAAAGGCGTTATATTAAAGCAAGTTGCTAAATTGAAAAGTCTATTCTACGGATCTAAACTCGAAGAAAAACTACATAAAAAAAAAACTCGAAGAAATACTTAGTATAGCGGTCGACTTGGCATGACTCGATTCGGCCAAACTAGATTATCAACTAGAGTTGTATTTTTTTTTTTGGCAACAAATATGGAGTGGATTCAAAGTCTTGATAGCGAAAATTTTCTCCTGCTTCCGACCAATTTTCGTCGAAATGATGGAGTGTTTTTCTTTGACTCATACTATATTTTGGCTCGGGTTCTTCTAGCAACAGCAATTGCACGTGAAAAGGGACTTGGGAGGCTTGAATATTAACTATCTATATATGGTCCAAGATATAGTTCGACTAAATTAATTGGGGAAATCATATGTCCGCGGTCATTATCAGAGACCACAAATTAACACGTAGCCATCAGCACGACCAACAAGTTGAAAAAATAAAAATAATTTAGTGAAAGTTTGTCCTCAATCCTCTACCATACTTCAAATTAGGCAAAATGACATAAATAGTCCCTACACTTTGACTCAATGTGTAATTTGATCCTTGAACTTTTAATTTGTTCAATGTAATCCCTGAACTTTAACCCAATGTGTAATGTAGTCCTTGAACTTTTAATTTGTTCAATGTCATCCCTGAACTTTTAATACATATTCAATTTAATCACTAAATTATATGAAAATGTTCAATACAGTCCTTTCCATTATTTCAAGCTCAAGAGCTATATTGAACATTTTCATATAGTTTAGGGACTGAATTGAATATGTATTAAAAGTTCAGGGATGACATTAAACAAAATAAATGTTCAGAGACCACATTGAATATTGGGTTAAAGTTCAGAAACTATATTGAACAGATTAAAAATTTAGGGATCAAATTGCACAATGAATCAAAGTTTATGGATTGTTTGCGTCATTATCCCTTCAAACTAAATCTATCTTTTTCCATTTTAATCAAAAGGGTAATTTGACAATTTTGTATTTTGTGCTATTATATAGTGAATGGCAGGTATTAAAAATAAAATGCCGTACGCAAATTGCCCGGCCAATATTCGCAAAGGTCGACAGCAAAGTTTGATTTTTTATTTTCCTTCTTCCCTGGGCTCAATTGACCAATAAGTTATATCACAAAAATCTTTAATCGATATCATGGTTATCTAACTCCAATTGCAGACAACTTAGTGTTCAAAGGTCAAACGTTTGTTCGCCGCTGAACTCTAATTTAGTAAGGTTCTCCGATGGGTGTTAGTGGCCTCCTTTCGTCTTTTGTTTTGTCTCTTTGGTATTACTTGGCGTGCTCTCTCTCTATCGCATTCAATTTTTCTGAAGTGCATGCACAGGTAAGCACTCTATTGCATGGCATCTTTTTCCTTAAATTGGGACAAAGAGACTGGGAGCCTAAAGAAAGAAAAAAGCAATACAAACCAAACTTGTAATAGAAAACTCACATCTCACTGCTTTTTGTCTTCATTAAAAATTACCAAAACGAAAAGTCGTATTCTTTTTATAAGCAACACAATCATACTGCTTGAATCATGCTTTAAGAGAAATCTGCAATGGGGACCCTAATTTGTGAAAGTTGAAACATTTAGTAATATATGGTCGAATGGAGGTTTAAAGTATTCATCTACTCATAAAACTTATAAACCGTAAGAGGGATGAGATAATGAAATTTTGCTAATTCTGGTAAATTTTCCACAGCAGAAAGAATTTTGCTTACTCACCAAAAAGTAGAACAAAAAATGATGCGATATTCAAAAATTACTATACATAAAAATCATATATGAAACTTTTGTTATATATAGTGGAATTTTATTTCATGGATGTTAAGATTGGTAAATTTTAATAAAGCCTACATGTTAAATTTGCAATGACCATGTCAACATTTCTAGGTTACTTGTATTAATTACTAATTAAGTACAGTTAGTCAAATAAATTATTTAAGCATTGCAGATTGAATGAATTATAGAGCTAATAATTAGTGTGTTTACATACTATAACATTTATCTACTCACTTATCGGCATTGCTAATTAATCACAGTCAAGGAGATAAAAGTAAAACTACTGAGAATTGAGTTCATCGAACGACATTTAGAAATTTCTTTTAATTGAGAAAGCAAAATGGTTTTTAATCTTTTTTAACAAATTTTCACGACTCCTAAAGTTACCACTGAAAAAATCAATTTTGGCGGTCATTGTGCTTCCGGTTCAATCTTTGCATGTGAAAAAGAAACGTGAAATATATTAGCACTCATGGCTACAACTAAGTTACTAACTTTGAAATTCAAAGTAAAAGATCCGTGAAAAATCCTCAAAGCGGCCAAATCACCCCCATTGATATTTTCCATCTAATCACTTTAATAAATATAGAATTTATTAAATGGTTAATATTACGAAAAACCCTCAAACTAGTACACCTGTAACAAATTTACCCTTTGCTAGTTTCCGTTAAATTTTACAGTCAAATTTCTAAATTGGATGACACGCGGTAGCTGATGGGTATACCAGTTTGGGGATTTTACCCTCTGTATGTCACAAATGTATGAGTTTGTGATTTTTCATGATATTAATTCAATTTAACTGAAACTAACAGATGGCAAATTTGTCATAAGTATACCGGTTTATGGTTTTTTATGGTAAAAAAATTAGTTTAGCCTATATTTATCATAGATGTATCAATTTGGATTTTTGATGATTTAAAAATTAGTTTAAGATAAAATTATTATAAATGTATCATTTTAGGGTTTTTCGTAATATTAATTCGGTGAAGATTAAAAAAGAAGAGAGTAACTTTGAACTGAATGGGTCAAAAAACTTTAGGCATGGAGTGTGGAGGGTAGCTCTCAATTTCTAGAAACTGGAAGCACATGTGTTGAAAGTTATGCCTCATGTGAGGACGAGAGGTCATTGTCATCATTCGAAGATCAAGAGTATCTACCTTTAGATTACATGTCCTTTCTTCTTCTTCTTCTTTGTTTTTATTTATGAATTTGATTATTTTGGTCTGGGTCCAACTTCACTTGTGGTATATATAAATGGGGCACCATATTATAAGTGGAGATTGAAAGTCTTCCCTGAAAACATGGGTTGTTTTATATTCTTGTGGCTCTTCTTTGTTTTATTATGTTGTTCTTTCATGGCAAGATCAGGGACCTGTCTGCACATATTTTATTTAATAACATGATGTTGTAGGCCCTTTGCCATCACGGTGTACCTCAAGCTTAGCTTAATTTGAGTGGTCCTATGGAAGTAATTTCAAACCTTTCTTCACTTGTATCTCTCCAAGTCCTCATAGAAGTGGTCCCTAATTTTTGCATCATAATCAGTTTTGTCATTGAATCATCCTATTTGCTTCAATCTGGTTACTCATGATCTGACTTTGTTTACCCTTGAAGAAAAAGTGCAAATTAGTGCAATAGGTCAAGCCAATTCTTTTTTTTAAGAGTGCACAAGAACTAATCTGGACAGTACCCGACCTGCTACACCGAAAAATAAAAAGAAGTCTCGTCGTGTCTCTCATATGTAGATGCCCTTGTTCGCCTGGTAACTTTATTCATTTTGGTTCATTCAAATTTCGGTCGACAGAGACTCTTTATGTGTCGACAAAAACATGAAGCTATTTAGATATATGCGGTATGTGTTGCACCACAATAAATGCACTAATATCATATCTTATTAATTGGTGACAGGAAAAGATTTCGACTGGTGTAGCTTTTCAAAGTAATAAGTTCCCCCAGCAATTTGGTCAACATACGAAGGACATCGGAGTGATTTACACTTCTCTCTCTCTCCCTCTCGCACGCACGCACAGACACGCATATCAAGCCAACCTACTTATGTAGAATCGTTCAAAGAAAACGCCCATTCTTGGCTCTGTAGTGGGTCAGTTTGACCAGTTTGATGAATATATTGGAGGCTGAGAGAGTGAGAGAGAGGGAAAGTTGAGGGGGGACCAGCTCCACATATTATTCCATACTGGTAGTGGCAGTCCCTTGCCCTTTTCACCAAGGATAAGACCCATCTTTTGGCCACATCTCCTCTCCCTAGGTCTCTTTTCTAATCTCGTGTCTTGATGCTGGTTTTCTCATCTGATTCCTCCAACAAAGTTCTTAACTTTCCGCCTCCCAGTCTTCGCCTATCTTGCTGTCCATCGCTAGTGCAGAGTTGCAGCTTCACGTCACCAATATCATCATTCGTGTTTCTTGGTTTTGATTGGGGTTGATCTTGATCGTAATGAAGAAGACTGAAATGGGCATACCCCACTTGTTCAGATGCCCGATAAGCCTGGACTTGTTAACAGATCCAGTCACCCTTTGCACTGGCCAGACCTATGACAGACCCAGCATTGAGAAATGGCTGGCGGCCGGCAACCTCACCTGCCCCGTCACAATGCAGAAGCTCCACGACTCGTCCTTCGTCCCCAACCACACGCTCCGCCATCTGATAGATCGGTGGCTAGAGACCCGCCACCAGTTCAATCCCGGTCTTGAGACAGTCGATCCTGATCACTCCCTGGTGGCCACACTGAAGAGTACCCTTGAATCCCAGGAAGTGAGCATGGTCAGTAAGCTCCAAGCTCTAGAGAAAATTAGTGTTCTATGTGAGGAATCTACGTCGAGGTGTAGTTTGTTTCTTCAGCTCGGTTTCATGCCTTTGTTGTTGGAACTGATTCTTGGGAAAGTGGAATCTGAACTCTCCCTTGATCATGTAGAGTTCCTAGAACAAGCGCTGGCTTGTACCCTGCAATTGCTGGCAAATGGAGAAGTGAAATCACTGGACATACTCAAGGAAGACTCTAAACAAGCATCATTGGTGAATTTGTTCAAACAAGGCACAAATAGTATCAAGCTCAGCATTTGCCAACTTGTTGATACAATCTCATCATCTTCAGATATGGAAGATCTCTGTGCTGTTCTCGGCCAAAACCGAAATTTCCTTGGTCAAATAATTCTCCTCCTTCCCGAAAACTCCAAGGTTTCCGAGGCGGCGGTCAGGGCGATATGGTCGTTATGTTCCCTACAGTCGAATGGGTGGAATCTGGTGAGGGAAGGTGTGCTGGATGGACTGGTCGCCCACATTTCAACTCTGTCCGCCGAAAATGAGAGACGCGAAAGATGCTTCTCACCACTAGCGGTGTCCACGATAGAGCGGCTGCTTCAAGGGAATGGCCCGGCCAAAGAGGCATTTCTCAATAACCCAAACGGTGTATCCTCTCTTGTCAGGATGGTCTTTGGAGCATCAAGTCATGAAGGGAGCGAGAGCGCGGTCAATTCGCTTATGATCATATGTCGCGATTCATCATTGGCACGAGAAGAGGCAATCGGTGCAGGAGTTTTGACACAGCTGCTGTTTCTTCTACAGAGCCAGTGTAGTGGTAGGACCAAGACAAAGGCAAGGACGCTGCTGAAAATGCTTGGATCATCTATTTAGTCCTGGGAGAAAAAAAAAATTAAAGCAAAACAAAACATATGCACCACAGAAAAAAAAGGGGAATCAAAGGATGAGTAGTTGTATACTGGGAGTTGATTGGGATGTCTGATCTGACGCCTATATGGATCTTGATTCTGATTTGTCATTACCCGCTCCCCTTACTGGTATTGTCTATATTTCATGTAACATCATCCCCTATTTAAATATCAATTATGTCTCATCAACTCCAATAAGATTTCAAAGAAAGCAACTGTTTTTCAGTATATTCTGGATGCAACGTTGGACTTGCAAAAAGTTGCGTCTTTGTAGGAACTATTCAGAAAATCAACAGGGCTAGCTGAAGCTCCGATTGGAAACAGGTGTGAAATTTCAGGGATAGCTGATCAGGCTCAGTCATTTCTAGTATAAGAGAGACTACGGTGTCTCCACATTTAGATATCATTTAGTCAGAGGATGGCCAAACAAGGCCAAGCCAGAAGAAGAAGAAGAAGAAGAAAGAGAATAACCTCAGTTCCTTAGTGTTCTATGCTCAAGTTTTTCAGAGAACGCTAAGTCACTCTGCATTATGAAAAATCCAGCAAGTGTATAGGCACAGAAGAGAAAAGGGAGAAGTAAGGAGTGCTTTTTCATGAACCTCCTCTGTAGCTAAGCTCTTTCAGCAATCTCCTAATGCGACTGCTTCACATGGTTGTCGGCCTGCTCGTCAAGTTCAAATTGCTAGCACGCCTGTCTTATGATATTAACGTAAGTGCACGTAATCTAACATGCTTTAGAGGAAGAAACATGAGTTATCTGTACAAATGTTTTCCATACATTGCTAATGGATACAATAAATCAGTTTTAAAATTTAATGCTTTGAGCAAAAGTAGAAATTTTGGCCGGTCATTCAATACATGATCAAGAATGCACTTTACCTACACTCAACCTTGCATAAAAGACACCAAAGAAAGACCAGATTAAAGACCAACTATTTTGATTGATAAATCAAAGACCAACATCAAAAGTTTTCTTCAAGAACTGATATTCTGTACCAACAAAGAGACGCAAACAACACGAACTTAAGAGACTATCATGCTCGGGTCATGAAAAGGCAAATTATCGCAAGTTTCTTAGTCCCAATTATGGTCGCCGGTCTATTACCGAGTTCGAGTTGGAGAGGTCGGCTTAGCTTGATGTGCGAAAACTGAACCAAAATATCAGTGAAGCATACAAAAAACGGGAGGTTTCTCTAAAATTGCGGTCCAGGTTTTCGGCCCATAAAATGAACCAGTAGGCGGCAGTCCTAATTTCTCGTACATGAAAGACTTTAGTGCAGGAGCAACAGCAAAGCGCACTCACGCTTCAACGACAAAGAACCGACCTTCCTTTGGGAACAAGGGTCAAAAAGCCAGCAGGCTAAGTTCAACTGTTGTTGACTTCCCCAGAAACGATATGTCCTAAAGTAGCTGTCTGATGTGATATTGGGACTGGTACTTGCAATTACTGGAATTCACCACTGGTTCAAGCAGAGCCCATTTGGAAACACAAGCATAAAAATCGTCGAGGCATGCCCATTAGGTTTATTCAGTCAACATCGCAACAGTGGAGAGCACGTCATGTGACTTTGACAGAATTTGGCGTATAATGAATTTTCAACACGGAATCTAGTGCAAGGGGATGTTGTCCATACCCCTTCTTTCAATACCGCAAGTACAAACCAAAACAAAAGAAAGATAAGGGGATAAGTGCATTCAAAATTCTAAAACTTATTACGAAAGTATAATTAAGTCCTAAAACTTTCAAAAAGTGCGAATAAGTCTTAAAACTTGTCATGAAAGTGTATTTGAGTCCTAAAATTTTAAAAAGTGCAAACAAGTCCTAAAACTTATTAAATTGATTCAATTAAGTCCTTCCATTAATTGTACTTTTTGAACTTGTTTGCACTTTTGTGACAAGTTTTAGGACTTATCTGCACTTTTTGAAAGTTTTATGACTCAAGTGCACTTTCGTGACAAGTTTTAGGACTTGTTTACACTTTTTGAAAGTTTTAGGACTCAAATGCACTTTTGTGACAAGTTTTAGGACTTCTAGTGCACATATTCCGAAAGAAAACATAGTACAGTGTTGGGAAAATATCAATGTGAATCACAAAGAAGAACAATGAAGTCAGACTTTGAAGCGTGATATCAACCTTTTTAAGAAATTATTTGTCCCGCAACGTTGCAAATGGTTACCGGCAAAAATCCTCCAAGATACAACAAAGTTTTAATGAGAATACTAAATAGCAATTCTGGTATTTCTCTAGGGTCCCTCAAAGGAAACAATTAGAAAAGATGGTTGTATATCTCTTGGAAGAAATGAGAAATTGTCGTTCTTAATGAACAAAAACATTGAAATATTTATTCGTTGAACAAATACAACCTTTTGAATGTGGAGAAGTTATTTACGAATAGACACGACTTTCCAAATGTTAAGAAGTTATGTCCAAATAGACATAATCTTCCAAATGTTGTAAAAGCGCTCAATAACCATGAGGCAAAAAATAATAAATTCGAAATTAAATTATTAAAAAATAACTGTCACTCTATTGCGAACAATCATATTATTTCAATATGACAAAACAGTTATTTTATAATAATAAATTTGAAATTTAATAAATAATAAAAATGATCGTTGATTAGTGCCAAATCTCTACCACGTGTACACTCACATCCTTTCGAGGTGAGACAAGGCACCTCATTGTTTGTTTTACAAACAAACTACCAACATGTAGTGCTATTGAAACATTCACTTTTGGTTAAGTCAGTTGATCAAGTCAGAAATCAGAACCTTTCCCAATTGAGAAAGTCTAAATTGGCCAGAGCACTCTTATCCGAATATCCCGAACTATAGCTTAACCATTCAATGCTCTCTATACCAAAAAAAAAAAAAAAAAACAGTATCATCTTGTTCGCTTTACAAATCTTGCCCAAGTTCTTGCTGATATAAGCTAATCTACAAATGCTCTGCTCTTTAGTTCTTTGCAAACAGATACAGATAGGTCAGTTTGCGAAGTTAAAATGGAGAAAAGAAGTCACGAGCGGGCAGCTACCAAACTCCGTGGAAAGAACAAATTCAAACCAAGAACTTTGAAGACTTCTCCTACATCCCCAAACAGTAGCATCAAGCAACTCGTTTAAACATAACAAAACATATAATCAAGATGACTCGATAAAGGCATGCATGCAACTTGTATGATTGGTACCAACATGAAAACCAATTTTTACCAGAAAGACAGACTTCATATAACCCTCACGCGTGCATAATCTTTGATGTGAAGTCCATCTAGTAAGAGAATCCTGGTAGGTACGACACTAAAAAAGAAAAGGACCCGCAAACAAAAACACGCAATCAAGAATTAAAGAATCATAGTAGGTACATGTCATTATGACTGTTGAGTGTATGGGCATCCCCTTTAAGCGTGATTATTATCTATGCTATAAACTGGGCAGGTAAAAGAGCCCCCTGTTTCTTGCAGGAAAGGCAAAACAGGAGGAAAATTTGCAGCTCCAAAAGCACGTTTTAAGTAATGGCAAAAAGTCAACAATCCTTATGGGAAACATAATAACAATGATAACAACAATAATAATCACACACGAGGAGTAGGGTCAAAAAGCAAGCATCTCAAGTTCAAGCATTCCTGACGAGCAAAAGGTTAACGCATCTTACATGCTGGATATGCGGTCGAGAGCAAGTACCCCATAAAATAGGATATAGCACCGAAAAGGATTGTCAGGGATATATTTCCATGAGTGCAAAAGAGTAGGTCTCTCAATGAGACCAAGACGAAATTATGGAAAGGATGCTTTCCTCGTGCCATCCTCACATGAAAAGAAATCCAAATTGTGCATCAGACAAAACTACTGATTTTGCTGATGCTTCTGCGCGTGGTTCGGGAAATGGGTGACAAAAGTCCGAGGGTCAAAGTATATCGCACTTGCTTTAAAGTTAGAACTACTGTAAACTAATTCTAGGGAATGGTGTAGCATGTTGTTGCCATGATTTATCGCCCAATTATTGCTTTCCCAAAGCCCAAACAGTATGTTGACATAAGCACTTGACAAAGTGTGCCTGAAGATGGTTAGAATGACAAATTCGGCATTCTCCAGGTTTACTCTAGCCACCCCATGAATGCTTCTCTCCATCCTAATGCTCATGAATGTTGAAGATACTGTTGCTCCGATTAATCCCGATTGATTATCTCGATTGTATAGCATTGACATGAGAAAGCAATACAATTCTTCTTTCTTATTCTCTTTTATCAAGCTTTCCATCAGTTTGTGACAATGAAAACGCCCCAATCTTCAAAGATAGTCATGTCGATTGTTTTTCTTCTCTGCATTATTATTAGAGGTAGAGACAAATTCTCTGGGGTAGTGCAGCCAAACAGGCGTGCTGATATCTTTTCCCCCCCTGATAATCAGAGTCAATACATCAAAAAGGTCATTCGTTAACAGACAAGAAAGTATAAAAAAAATTGATGGTGAACAAGCATATATGAATCAACAACACAGACATCTACAATTCAAAAATAGCAGCAACAATCAAAATGCAGTTTGTCCTTAGAGGCAAAGACAAGTGCAATTCTTCAAAACCTTGCAAAGCACAAAGGCAAAAGGATTTGGCACAGATAGCAGGGGTAGAAAAATCATCACGCACCATTTTGCTGCAATGCTTATCGAAGAGTACAATGATCCATCTCAGTCATAAACTCTACAGATCAGACTAACTTTCTCTCGGTGAATTGGATTACATACAGGTTCATAAAGAATAATATATAAACACGTATATGACATTGCAAATCAGTTCTTGCTGATCAGCTGCATAGGAAACGTGATAACTATATCTTTATGTAAGTGTGATGAATTGCTGTAATGAACTGACTAAACTTGGAGGCCAGTGCTTCGTCTCTTTTACATATGAAAGATCTGTGTAGTGGGGATCCAGTAGGGTTGCAATTGTGAACTGGTTTTCAGCAAGCAAGAGGGCATGCTTATCCACGTATAAGGCTGCTGCAAGAGCTGCATGGACTTCTGTACATACATCGCAAAACATTATCCCTATGGAAACATTAAACTTTTCAGTTCTCAAGGATTGCAGCAATGTAAATTTCTCACAAGTACCTGGATATCCCTTCAATGATATGGAAACATCCTCCATCTCTGCAATAGCTTCTTCCCTGTCGCCAACCTCATACAACGCTAACGCCCTTCCGACTCTTGCATATTCTGATAATGCGAAGTCTTTATAACCTTCGATCACCTTGAATTACATGGAAAAACAAAGTCAAATTAGGAACTTCAAATGTTTTCGCAATTTCAAGTACAAACAGAATGTTGACTAGATATCAAGACCATGATCTAAAATAAAACTAGAGCAGGCCAATGCATGAGGCTCCCACATTGAGGGATGAAGGGAGTCACAGACATCACCGGCTCACATTGATAACAGTTCAGTCTTCCTTAATAATACCTTCTCATACAGATTATATGTACGTATCATTTCCATCCACTTAACCTAGTAGGAAGTTTAATTTCAAATACGCGAAAATTCAGAAGATTCTTGTGGCAGGAGCAGTACTTCCGCATAATGGGTCCAACGACCTACTTAAACAAAGATGACTCCAGGACAGTCGACGTTTCACAAATAATCAAGTATAACATAGAAGTATCAAGGATATCTAAATGATGACAATTGGATCGAGTTCCTGTTTCACTGATATACACCTAATCAACTACTCAGAATCCAATCAATAACACCACTCACAAGCTAGAAAAGCAGGTCCTTTTCAATGAACTACCCAGTTCGGAATTTCGCAGAGGAGCAAATCAAGGACCCAGGCGAATATCGAGATTCAAAAATCACGTAACGCCGTTACTAACTGCTCTGAAAGCTCGAGCGCGTAATTCGACTTCACCATACCTCAACTCTCTCGCTGCACCCATTTCAGCTACGTCCCAGCACTAACAGGAGCAAAAGCTGCGGGATTCAACAAATAAGAAGGCGGACGCACCTGAGTGAAGTAGAAGAGGGCCCTGCCAAAATCACCCTGAGCCTGCAATTCTCGCCCTTTCTCCAGCAGCCCCACCGCCTCCGCGATCCTCCGGGACTTGGCGGCGCTCGCCCCTCGTTCTTCGGGGCTCACGGGGTCGAACCCCTCCAGAGCGCGGCAATGGAGGGCGCCGGCCGCGCCGCTGGCGGCTGCGGCGGCGAGGAGGAAGAGCCGCCTGCTAGAGGGGGTCTTGGCCCGCGAGACGGAGGAGGGTGGTGGTGGCGGCGGTGGGTTCAGGGTCTGAGGGTGGGGATGCAGGGGTTTGGAGCTTGGAGGGTGGGAAGGAAGAAGATGAGAAATGGTGGGTGCTCTGCAACTGCAGTGGCATGTCACCATTGTCAAACTCTCTGCAATGCTGGAAGAGAGAGAGATAGAGAGATTTTCATTGTCTTCATCTTCCCTTTTCTTTTTTCTCTCTTTTTTTTAATGAGTTTATCATGTATAGAAAGTTTATTAATGATTATGTATCAAGATATATTAGTAGTTCTTTTCTTATATGTTTCTAGTTAATAATTGCCCATAGGTGACCCTGATTTTAGATAGAGAAATCCATACTTATTTCATATATGACAACTTAATAAACTCAAGAAAAAGTTATGAACCAAGTTCCAGTCGGATGCGAGCAAGGGTCGTGGCCCTTACCGGCCACAGCAAGGGCTCGCGACGCCCCGTTGCTTGCGGCTAGTGAAGGGTCTCACCCAGGTGTCGGCGACCCTCGCAGATAAATTGAAGAATAAAATAAAATAAAATAATTAATAAATTTTTTTTATGAAATTGTCTACATCAAAGTTGGCGAAATCACGTAGGATATCCGGTACCGATTGAATCTCTACGTTATTGATTTTTAGTGAAAATCAATCAAAAAGATTATATTAATAATTCGTTAGAAGGCTTATGACTAAATTGACATAATTAAATTGGTTGCTGTATAATAGATTTCGAATTTTTTGACAATTTTTTCAAAAGTAATTAGGACGGCGGAGCGTGAAATGACATATAAAACAACTTACTACTTTGGAGATGTCTCCGGCCGGACAATCAACACGAGAAAAACAAAAAATGTCACTATAATTGTCTTAAACGGGTAATCGCTGTAGAAGGGGGCAAAATGATTAAAAAAATAAATAAATAAGAATGTTCATTGCTTCACTCAACATGACAAAATTAGTTCACAGCTTTGGAGATATCCCCGGAACCATCGATACAAACAATGATGCAAATCAAAATGCGACATTCTTCAAGGGAAATTATTGGAATTTTCACCCATTTACCCATCTCACAAGGGTACTACAATCTCATAAGGCAATGAATGAAAGCTGGCCGATCACGCCCTATTTAAGTAAAGTGATTTAGAGGAAGTGATAACTACACAAATGATCCTCCATTTTGGCCAAATGTGAAATGTTATCCTTGAATTTTTAATTTTTTCAATATGATTTTTAAATTTTAGTCTAATGCGCGATATTGTTCTCAAATTTTTAATTTGTTTGACATAATTTCTAAACTTTTGGTACACGTCCAGATCTAGTCCCCAGACAATATGAAAATATTTAATATTTTCCCTGAACTTGAATTGATGGAACGATGACATAAAACATTTTCATATAATTCAGAGCTCAAATTGAACGTGCACTAAAAGTTTAGAGACAAAATAGCACATTGACCTAATCATATTGGACAAATTAAAAATTCATGAACAACATTACACATTAGGCTGAAATTTGGAGACTATTTGTATCAATTGAGTAAAGGGCCAAAAACAATCTGACACAAACAAATTATTTAGAGAGAACTCGCGAATTCCGCATAACTCAAGAATGTAATAATCACTCCCATAGAAAATTAGATGAACTAAATGGATGACAGAACTAGGTAGCAATTACGTTTAAAGCAGAGGTGAGCCTCTCGTGTTGCTTCTGTTTCCGCGACCAATGGAAAATTTGCTCAAATATACCTTACTTATACATCATACAGTACAAGATGCAGCCACAACCTCTTCCATTATTACAATATCTGCAGGTCAAGTTATACGTCGACTCGTTCTAGTTGTAAGTCCTGAGATTTGAGAGGGACGTATTCGGCCAAAAGATAGACCTCGAGATGATCCGCGAGGGCCGGCTTGTTGATGTTCTCGTGGTGGTATGACTTGCACACGAAGTAGATCACGGTTTGCACGACGAGGCCGAAGAGGATCAACTTGAGCAGAAGCAGGAAACACAGAATCGCGGCCCCTAACCTTACAAACCCTGATCCAGATCCATAGGCCACAAAGATGTTGAACACTGTGTGGATCACCGCAGACCCGATCAGTAGCAAGAGGATGATAGCTATTGAGACCCCCAGTTTGCCCTTGATCAGGTTCTTGCTCTTGAACATGGCCTGAATACCATAAATGTCCTCTAGCACTGAAATCACACCAGCCAAGTGCCAAATGACAGTGATATACACTAACCCAGAGAAATATAAGATGAGGAGGATGAAAAATAGCGCAATTACAATGACTGCAGAGTCGATAAGAACAACCAAGAGATAGAAGACCAGAAAAGTCACGACGTTGTAGGCGAAGACGGCAAGAAAACTCCATAAGAATGTGATCATGAGCCTCTTCCACACCTTCGGGACGACGCTCATCACTCTCCCGAAAGCGATTGGTTTTGAGGTGTACACGCACGCGATCGTGTACACGACTGCGGACGTGGAAAGAAGAGAGAAGATAAAATACAGCACGAAGTAGACGACCCTAAAGAGCCAGAGCTCGATTATGTCCGTAGTCACGTGGTCGGAGAGCTTATTGTATTTGGGAGAGTCGGCTTTGGCATGTTCAAGTTCGTGCTCGTCCTGGCCGATCTTTCCGAAGAGCAAGTCGGAAATCTCGATGTGAGCTAAGAAGATGAAGGAAAGAGGGAGGATGAGGGCTAGTGTGATTTGGCTGAAGATCTTCCGCCATGTGAAGATGATCTTGATGGACTCCTTGATGATGCCAAAGAAACCCAGAAACTGCATCTCCTCTTGCTCTCGATCCATCTTCTAATTTCTGAAACTCGTGGAGCTTCAAGACTGAGGGTGTTACGAGTAGAACACAGCTTTTAGGCATTGATTATTTGTCCTAGTGAACTTATATATACATGAGAGTCCTTCATCAATAAAGAAAGGGAAATAATTTAAGGCATACAAAACAAACGAATCATACTTTAATATGATGTAATTATCATGCTGATGGCCTTCTCTTTCTACTATGTTTAACTATACATATCGTGACATCAGTATTATTAATTTCCTGTCAATTTAAGGAATAAATCACTTAAATTTTCACATCCATTTATTTCTTTTAGTTTCCCATGTCATGATATTTGGAAGAGATTAGCACTTTGCGTTTATCTTTCGATTGAACATTAACCCTTCTTAGAAGAGACGATTTATCATTTAAATAATTGGATCAACATATGTTCAAGAATTGGAAGATATCTGCATCGTCTTCAAGTGTGCGAATTTTGACAAAGTAGGCTATGCGTCAAATCCTGCAAGCGAAGGTACCAAAGTCAATCTAAAACAACAAGCGTTTGTCCAGATTGAATCTCCGGTCGAGTTCCTCTTGGAATGACCTTTGATAACCGAGAAATCAGTTGATTAGACGTATCAAAACGTCAGCCATTGGATCATGAAAGATACATAGACCAATCCCATCAATGCCTATACATTTAGGTAACTTCTCCCTAATATTATCGAAAAAAATTATGATGATGTCATGGCGAAAGAGACAGGATTTAAAAGTCATTCGATCGTTCAAAGCATGCGCATGGATCTATGTGCATGCATATGTGTTCATGTATAATAAGCTCATGAATTGATTTAACCTGTAGAATATGTTTGAACAAAACGCAGTTACACGTGTTGCATTCAACACAAATCATCAACGAATTATAAACTTGATTGGACTAACTCACACTGAATTTTTCCTACGAAGTTCAATTAATTATGAGGTCTATACAATCTCTATGTCGTCCTTAATCCTCTAAGGCACATACGCTCCTAGATGCGCCTGAAGATGCTCAGCCAAGAAAGATCTGACAACATTCTCATGGAGGCTGACACCGAACTTGCAGACAAAGAACATCGCCGTCTCGGCGACGTGTCCGAAGAGAATCACCATTGACATCAACAAGAAGCACGTCACTCCAGTTATTATTTGAAGTACTCTTTCTCTTCTGATATGAAGCTAAGTTAAGAATAATGCTGAAGAGAAAAATCATGAAATTCTTGTTTGTATATTTCGATAAATAGTACATGAGCCTGAGCCTGTTTATAGGCTTTATTAGATGATTATTTAAGTTAATAAGATAAACATTAATAAATACTAAATATAATCAATCAAAGACATGCACAATCAAATGAGATATATGCATAATCATGTGAGATATAAGTAAATATCCCAATATTGCTAACAAAGGACAATAAAGAGTTGAATCTGTAGCTACGGCACCATAAAGAAACAAACAAGCATTAAGAAGACCGAAACCACGGTCCCAATGTTGCACTTAATCAAAGCATTACTCTTGGTCATGGCTTTAATCCCATTAACATTTCTAGCATAGAAACAACAACTGCTTTGATCCAAACCCTTATTCTGACCACAAACCCTAGAATGTACAAAATCAAATACAGCAGCTAAAAGAAATGTATTCTCAAGTATAGCCCGCATTAAAGGCCAACCATGCAACCGTGAACACAATCGGCGATTTCTAAGGAGCGATAAGATCAATGGAATTGCATACTAAGCTGCCGTGAAGGCCCAAAAGGCTGTCCAATGATCAAAGTTTTCGCCGCTGCGATCCAAATTTAGAAGGCAATAAGACCATTGGAATTGTGCCTCTTTGGCATTTACTTCATGTTGTTTTTGTTATGTTTCAAGAGCCCTTCACTCCTGTATCCGTACCATTTGTGTTCTTGTTCAATTACAAATATAATCTTTATTTGCCGCAAAAAAAGAACTTTGCTATAGAAAAGCTAATTAACACATGGAACAATAACCACTGGGATTTGCCTAAGTGGTCAAGGAAAAAGGAAGGTGGAGAGTTTGATTCCCCACCTTCTCACAGGGTTAGGGGTATGAACATTTAGTTTCAAATATGGGTTTTGATTTCTACGCCTTGCAAGGAGATAGGACAAAAGTATGAGATGAGTTGACAGTTAGAGTAAGACAAACAAAAAAAAATACATGAAAACAATGACTAATTGCTAAGTGATAGTCGCTTTTATTTATTTATTGGTAGAAAGCATTACTAGTTTGTGGATTTTCAAATTTCCTTTTGATTCCAAATTAAATTGATTTCATGAACGTTATTTACAAAACATCCCCTCTATAGATTTGATGAATTTAAACTCAGTAAGAGATGAGATTTGTGTAACAATAAATTAAAAAATTAAAGCTTGACGGTTGATTCTAGAATGATAAATACAGGGAAAAATGTATAGTTGTTTCCATAATTTGACGAGGAGATGTAAAAGTAATTAGGTCGGCTTGATGGTGATGAGTGGACAATCATCAAAAGTCAGTGTGAGAAGTTATATTTTGAAAAATACTTTTCCATTAAAATATCTCAAAAGGAAATGAATGAAAATCAGCCAACGATGCGCTATTTAGATAAAGTGAAATGGAGTAAAGGGTTAGAAACAATCTGGCACATGGAAAATTATGTAAAAGATCGCTCTCATAAAAAGTTAAGTGAACTAAATAGATGACTAAACTAGGCAGCAATTCCCTTTAAACTAGAGCTATGCCTCATGTTTTACTTCTTTTTGCTTCCGTAGTCGATGGAAAATTTGCTCAAACAGAACGTACTTATTCATGATCATTGTATATGTCACAAAGTACAATATGCAGCCACAAGCTCTTACATCATTACAATAACCATAGGTCAGTTTATACGTCGACTTTTTCTAGTTTTACATCGTCGGCTTGAAGAGGAACGTACTCGGCCAAAAGCAGCGCCGACTTGTTGATGTTCTCGTGGTGGTACGACTTGCACACAAAGTAGATGACAGTTTGCGCGACGAGACCGAAGAGCCTCAACTGCAGGAGAAACAAGAAACAAAGAACTGCAACCCCGGACCTTAAAAACCCTGATCCATATCCATTGGCCATAGAGATGTGGAACACTGTACGGGTTGCCATGGACCCAATCGCTAGCAAGAGGTTGATAGCTATTGAAATCCCCGTTTTCCCCTTGATCAGGTTCTTGCTCTTGAACATGGCCTGAACACCGCAGAAGTCCTCTAGCACTGAAATCACACCTGCCAAGTCCAATATGACACTGATATACACAAACCCAAAGACGAATAAGATGAGGAGGACCAAAACAAGGGTTACACAAATGGCAGGAGAGTGCCTAAGATCAAACAAGAGAAAGCAGATTGGGATACTCACGATGATGGAGACGATGTAGATGAAGACAGCGAGAAAACTCCACAAGTATGTGATCATGAGCCTCTTCCACACCTTTGGGATGACGCTCATCACTCTCCCAAAACTGATGGATCTTGAGGTGTACACGCACGCAATAGTGTACACGACTGTGGACGTGGAAAGAACAGAAAAGATTAGAACAAGGACGTAGTAGACAACCGTAGAGCGACAGAGCTCAATTATGTCTGAGGTCACAAGGTCGGCGAGCTTATTGTATTTGGGATTGTTGGCTTTGACGTGGTTGAGTGCATGCTGGTCGTGCTGGATCTTTCCCACGAGGAAGTCAGAAATCTGGCTGTATGCTAAGATGATGAAGGAAAGAGGGAGGACGAGGGCAAGCGTGATTTGGCTGAAGATCTTCCTCCATGTGAATATGATCTTGGTGGATTCCTTGATGATGCCAAAGAAACCAAGAAGTTGCATCTCCTCTTGCTCTCGTACCATCTTCTGATTTCTGAAATTTGGGGAGCTTCAAGACTGAGGGTGTTATAACTAGAACACAGTTTTAGGCATTGATCAATTGTCCAAAGGAACTTATATATACATGCGGGTACTGCATTCGTAAAGAGAAAGAAATGCAAAACAGACCAATCATACTTTAATAATATGTAATTATCATGCTGACGGCATTCTCTTTCTACTATGTATAACAATATTTATCAGGATATCTATATTAGTTTCCTCTCAATTTAATGAATAAATTGACTCGAATCTTCACACCCATATTTCATTTTGTGTCTCGTGGTACGATGTGCAAAGAAATTAGCACTTTGAGTTTAACGTCAACTGGAATGTGTCTGGATCGTCTTCAAGTGTGCGACCTTGGGGGGAAAAACAGAGTAGGATATGCATTTCTATTTGGGAAGAGAAACGGCAAAATCTGCAAGCGATAAATACCAAAGTCAATCTAAAGAAACAAGAGTTTGTCTTTCTCGTTTATTTCTTAAGAAGCAAGTTTTTGTCTAGACTGAATCTCCGGTCAAATTGCTCTTAAGTTTTTGTCTAGACTGAATCTCCGGTCAAATTGCTCTTAAATTGACATTGAGAACCAAGAAATAAGTTAATTGGAGGGATCATAACGTCAGCCACTGGATCATGAAAGATGCATTCACCAATCCCATGGATGACTCTACTTTTACTTTTAGGTAACCGTCAAAAAGAGGCGTTATTTAAAGTCAACCGATTGCTCAAAGCATGTGCATGGATCTATGTGCATACATGTGTCTGCATGTATGAGGTCTATACAATTTCCATGTCATCCTTAAATCTTCAAAGGCACATACGCTCCTAGATACGCCTGGAGAAGCTCAGCGGCGAAAGATTTGTCAATATCCTCATGGAGGCCGACATCGAACTTGCAGACAAAGTACATCGCCGTCTCCGCAACTTATCCGAAGCGAATCGCCATTGACATCAACAAGCTGGATGTCCGTCCAATTCCTATTCGAAGCACTCTTTCTCCCTCGCAACACCGAGCACAACGAAGAGTTGAATCGGTAGCTGCGGTGCAATATAGAAACAAACAAGGACTAAGAAGACCGTTACCTCGGTCGCGACGTTATGCTTAATCAAAGCATTACTCTTTGTTAACGCTTTAACCCCCGTGAACATCGTCTGGCACAGAAACAACAATGGCTTTGTTCCAAACCCTGATTTTGTACGCAAAGCCTAGAATGTACGAGATCAATACAACAGCAAAAAGAAATGTTCTCTCGAGGATGGCCCGCATCAAAGGTCGAGCATGCTATAATGTGTAAGCTCACAGTATAGAGTTAGCCCAAATAAATGTGATTATTAATTTCTTCTGAAGTTTTTGGGACGACAGCCATGATTTTCTTGAAGATGATCTCTTGGACGACACCTTTTGATGATTTGCTAATATAGTCCTTATTGATAATTTTGGCTGGGAATCATTGACGTGAACACCGACCGTTTTACATGGCATGGCCGACGCCGACATCAACAATCTTTTTTCATTTTTTTTATTTTTTCGTATTTTTTTTAATAAATATTTAATTTTTTTTATTTTTTTTCTTTTTCCTATGTCGATTGCCATGGTCGGCGAATGACTACAAGCGAGGGGCAGCGAGGCTAGCAAGGTTTGACTTTGTTGGGATCTAGCGAGGGTTGTCCGATTTGCCTGTGGTCGATTGCTGATGCCTGGCAACTAAAGAAGGAAAAAGGAAAATAAAAATAAAAATTCAAAAATTTTATAAAAAATTGAGAAAAATTTAAAAATGCAAAAAATTGTATACGTGAGTGTTGGTTGTGCCATGTAGAACGACTAGAATCTATTTTAGTGATTGCCAGCCAAAATTGACGGGAATGACTAAATTGGTAAATTGTCAAAATGTTTAAATCTAAATTGGACAAATTAAAAGGTTTATGACTGAATTGGCATCCGTACAACATGTTTAAACTTTTTAGGTAATTTTCTGACGAATTTGTTCTATGCCTATATAATAGGACTAAACTGTGGACGAAAATGTTTACTAAGCATCAGTCGTATAACGTGCCGTGGTTTGAATTGCTGGGACTATTGTTGTTTGGGGCCTGCAGGGCCCGTAGCTTCTATTAGGTTGTGAATTTGGGTCTCTTAGGCTTTTACTTCATGTTGTTTCTGTTATGTCTCAAGACCCCTTCACTCCTGTATCTGTATTATTTGTGTACTTGTTCAATTACGAATATATCATTTATTTGCCACGGAAAAAAAAGAACTTTGATATATAATTTTCAACTAAATTGATTTCTTGAACGTTACTTTCTATATTTTTTTTTCAAAATGTCCCCTTTATAGATTTTATGAATTTAAACTGCATAAGAGATAAAATTTGCGTAACAACAAATTAGTGAATTGAAGTTCCACGGTTGATTCTAAAATGATAAAACTAGTGAAAAGCTTGTAGTTGTTTCCATAATTTCATAAGAGAGAAAATTGTCCAAAAAGTTTTAAATTTATTATACGACGGCGAATTCGGTTTTAAACTTTTTAATTTGGCCAATTTAGTCATAAACCTTTGATGATGTGCCAATGTAGTCCTTCTAGCCAATAATTATCCCGCTGTAAAAGTAATCAAGTCGGCTCGAGGGTGATGAGCAGGCAATCATCAGAAGTAAATGTGAAAAGGTATATCTGAGAATTACTTTTCCATTGAACTATCTCAGTTGGCTATGAATGAAAACTAACCAACAATGCACGATTTAGATTAAGTGAAAGAGTGTAAAAAGCCAAAACAATCTGGCACATGGAAAATTATGTAAAGAATAGTAACAAGAAGAGAACTTGCGAGTCGTTGCAATTAACCCAAGAAGGAAATAATCACTCTCATAGAAAACTAAGTGAACGAAATAGAAGACTAAACTGGGTAGCACACTAGCAATTTCGTTTGAACTAGAGCTGTCCATCTTGTTTTGCTTCTTTTGGTTTCCGTAATCGTATATATGGTCCTACGATACGAGATGCAGCCCCAAGCTCTTACATTATTAGAATATCCGAACGTCCTGCTATATGTCGACTTGTTCCAGTTATACGTTGTTGGCCCTAGGAGGAAGGTATTGGGCCAATAGATGGACCTCGAGATGATCTGCCTGCGGAGACTTGTCGATGTTCTCTTGGCGGTATAACTTGCACACGAAGTAGATCACAGTTTGCATGACGGTGCTGAAGAGGAGCAGCTCGAACACAAACAAGAAACAGAGAGTTGCAACCCCTAACCTTAGAAACACCGATCCATGTCCATAGGCCCCAAAGATGTAGAATACCGTCTGGATTGCCATGGACCCAATCGATAGCAAGAGGTTGATAGTCACCACAAAAAAACAAGGGAATAGTGACGAATTTTGCGACTAAAAATTAGGCAAAATCTGTCGCAAATAGGGCATCGCAAAATTTTGCGATGGAAAATTTCAATTTCCGTCGCAAATAATTCGTCGCGAATTAGCCACGAACACTATCCGTTGCAAAATTCGTTGCAAATAATTCATCACAAAATTCGTCGCAAATAATTTATTACAAAATTCATCGCAAATTAGCCATGAACTTTATTCGTTGCAAAATTCCACTACAAAAAAAATGAGGTTTTAGCGATGAATTTTGCGACGGAAAATTTGGCAAAATTCGTCGCTAAACGAATTTGCGACGAAAAAAATTCCGCCGCTAATTCGGCGTTACAAAATTTAGCGACAAAAATATCAATTTTCGTTGCTAATTTGCGACGAAATATATTTGTCACAAAATTCATCGCAAAAGTCGTTGCTAATTATTCTTCGCAAATTACTCGTCGCAAAATTCATGGCAAATTATTCGTCACAAAATTCATCACTAATTATTCGTCACAAAATTCATTGCTAATTATTGATCGCAAAATTCGTCACTAATTATTTATTGCTAATTATTCGTGGCAAAATTAGTCGCTAATTTCGACCCAAAAAAAAATTCATCGCTAATTTGCCAATTTTTTTTGGGTCCGTAATTTTTTTTGGTCAATAATAGCAACGAATTTTTATTAATTATTTAGCGACGAATTTTTATTAATTCTTTAGCGACGAATATTGTTTAGGGACGACTTCAAGTTTAAATCTAATTAACAGCAAATTAATTCCTACAATTTATATTTAACATTGATTAAGCACTTAATAACATCAAAATATTATAATAATATAAAAATGAAGTACATTCATCTGCATTTTCCACAAGAATGACATATATTTTTCTTTATAGTACACATAATGAGAGAATAAATAATCTTGAGCACTTTAAAGCACTTGCTTAAGCAACCTCAGGGTGGCAATTCTTTCCAAGGCAGGAACATATTGGGCCAACTGCACTTTTGGCACTGAAGATGCTGAAGCGAAAGATATGTATGAAAAGATACTTCCAATCTTGCGCCCACTCTGCTTTCTCCTATAAGGTTTGCGTGAAGTGCTTCATCACCTCCTCCAAAGAAGTGACATTCACTTGTTGACATACAATGCGATACTCAAACTCCCACAAGTCCAGAGAAGAAAGTGAAATACCTACAATTGCCAAAATTTCGCATCCAAAATTAAAAGGATTGCACTTAGAACATTTATATATCTTTAGGCCATGAAAGCAATTGCTAGAAATTTCTGATGACACATTTTCAGTGTAATTGATCCTCTGAAAGAGCAAATTAAGAAGCCTAGATTAACGGACCTACCAATCAATATGCACACCTCACAAGGTTAGATTGGCTCTCATTGTACAATGATGTGTAATAATCCTCTTCTCTAATGTCCAGTGTATGCCACCTCAAAGTAACCTGCATGGAAAGTGAAGAGTGTAGGAAGCTGTGGATTTAAGTTAAAAATCTTTGACATGCCGAATTGCAATTGTACACATACAAGAGAACTCACAATTCTAGGTGGAAGTGCAAGATCAGCAGCTCTTCCCTTTTTTGTGCGTCTCAGCAAAATGTTTTTCAAAATTGTGTTTTAGTAATATCATTGCTCACCTTCTGCCAACGGCATTTCCATGTGCTTGTATAGGATTCGCTATATACTAGATAGAATATATACTCCATATCAGAGTCCAAATGAAAACATTCCATATGATTTGCCCAAAAAAAAAAACGAGAGATAGGCCAAAGGACCAATGAAAATGCAACTCACTCGATTCCACCAACAAAAGTGCCGTATAGAACTGTGAGAGCATTGTCTTCATCTTCCCTTTTCTTTTTGCTCTTTTTTGTTTTAATGAATTTATCATGTATAGAAAGTTTATTAATGATTATGTATCAAGATATATCAGTAGTTCTTTTCTTATATATTTCTAGTTAATAATTGCCCAGAAGTGATCCTGATTTTAGATAGAGAAATCCATACTTATTTCACACATGACACCTTAGTAACTCGGGAATAAGTTATGAACCAAGTTCTCGCTAGGTGTGTGCAAGGGTCGCGGCCCTTACCGGCCACAGCAAGGTCTCACGACGCCCCCTCGCCTGCTGCCAGTGAGGGGTTCACGGGCCTCACCCGGGTTGTCGGTGGACCTCGCCAACACATTGAAGAATAAAATAAAATAAAATAAAATAATCAATAAAAAATATTTTTATAAAATTGTCCATGTCAAAGCCAGCGATACCACATAGGATATCCGGTACTGATTGGATCTTCGCGTTAGTGATTTTCGATGAAAATTAATCGAAAAGACTATATTGGTAATTCGATAGGAGGTTTATGACTAAATTGACATAATTAACAAATTTAGGGAAAAGACCACCAAAAGCCCCAAACTTTGCCCCGTGTGACACATTTACCTTGAACTTTTTTTTGTGACATCAAAAACCCTAAAATTTCTTATTTGTGACACATTTACCGCAATGTACATTATCCACGGGCATTTTCATCTTTCCCGCTTTTTCTTTTTTTTTTTTTTGTTTTTTTTTCCTTTCCGGTAGGGCTACCCTCGCCGACAAGGTCTCCGGCGACCCCGCCCAGGCGAGGGACCCTCGCCCCGCCCAGGCGAGGGCTGCCCTCGCCGGCGTTGGGTGAGGGCCGCCCTCGCCAGATCCGGCGAGGGCGAGCCTCGCCGGCGTCGGGCGAGCCTCGCCGGCGTCGGGCGAGCCTCGCCGGCGTCGGGCGAGGCTCGCCGGCGAGGGCGAGCCTCGCCGGCGTCGGGCGAGGCTCGCCCTCCCCAGCCCAGGCGAGGGCGAGCCTCGCCGGCGTCCGGCGAGGCTCGCCCTCGCTCGCCCAGGCGAGGGCGGCCCTCGCCCGACGCCGGCGAGGGCAGCCCTCGCCTGGGCGGGGCGAGGGCAGCCCCGCCGGAAAGGAAGAAAAAACTAAAAAAAAAAAGAAAAAGTGGAAAAGACGAAAATGCCCATGGATAATGTACATTGGGGTAAATGTGTCACAAATAAGAAAGTTTGGGGCTTTTGGTGTCATAAAAAAAAGTTCGGGGTAAATGTGTCATACGGGGCAAAGTTTTGGGTTTTTGGTGGTTTTTTCCCAAAAATTTATAACTAAATTGACATAATTAAAAAGTTTAGGATTGAATTGGCTTCTGCATAATAAATTTCGGACATTTTGCCAATTTTTCCAAAAGTAACTAAGAGACGGAGCGCGAAATGACATATAAAACAACAACCTACTTTGGAGATGTCTCCTGCCGGACAATCAACACGACAAAAACAAAAATTTCACTATAATTGTCTTGGACGGGTAATTGCTGTAGAAGGGGGCAAAATGATTAAAAAAATAAAATAAGAATGTTAATGATTAAAAAAAATAAAATAAGAATGTTCATTGCTTCAGTCTAATTCGTGATATTGTCCCTAAATTTTGAATTTATTTGATATATTTCCTAAACTTTTGGTACACGTTCAAATTTAGCTCATAAACTATATGAAAATGTTCAATATTTTCCTTAGACTTGAACTTGGAACGATGACATTGAACATTTTCATATGGTTTAGAGATTAAATTGAATATGTACCAAAAGTTTAGGGACAATATATCACATTAACCTAACCACATTGAACAAATTAAATATGGACGACATTGCACATTAGACTGAAGTTTAGAGACTATCTGTATCAATTAAGTAATGGGCCAAAAACAACCTGACACATAAGTAATGGGCCAAAAACAACCTGACACAAACAAATTATTTAAAGAGAACTTGCTAATTGCGCATAACTCAAGAACGTAATAATCACTCTCATAGAAAATTAGATGAACTAAATAGATGACTGAACTTGGTAGCAATTACGTTTAAAGCAGAGGTGAGCCTCTCGTGTTGCTTCTGTTTCCGCGACCAATGGAAAATTTGCTCAAATATACCTTACTTATACATCATACAGTACATGATGCAGCCACAACCTCTTCCATTATTACAATATCTGCAGGTCAAGTTATACGTCGACTCGTTCTAGCTGTAAGTCCTGAGATTTGAGAGGGACGTATTCGGGCGAAAGATAGACCTCGAGATGATCCGCGAGGGCCGACTTGTTGATGTTCTCGTGGTGGTACGACTTACACACAAAGTAGATCACGGTTTGCACGACAAGGCCGACGAGGATCAACTTGAACAGAAGCAGGAAACACGGAATCGCCACCCCTAACCTTACAAACCCTGATATAAAGCTAAGTTAAGAATAATGCTGAAGAGAAAAATTATGAAATTCTTGTTTGTATATTTCGATAAATAGTACATGAGCCTGAGCCTATTTATAGGCTTTATTAGATGATTATTTAAGTTAATAAGATAAACATTAATAAATACTAAATATAATCAATCAAAGATATGCACAATCAAATGAGATATATGCATAATCCCGTGAGATATAAGTAAATATCCCAATATTGCTAACAAAGGATAATGAAGAGTTGAATCTGTAGCTACGGCACCATAAAGAAACTAACAAGCATTAAGAAAACCGAAACCACGGTCCCAATGCTGTGCTTAATCAAAGCATTACTCTTGGTCATGGCTTTAATCCCATTAACATTTCTGGCATAGAAACAACAACTGCTTTGATCCAAACCCTGATTTTGACCACAAACCCTAAAATGTACAAAATCAAATACAGCAGCTAAAAGAAATGTATTCTCAAGTATAGCCAACATTAAAGGTCAACCATGCAACCATGAACACAATCGGTGATTTCTAAGGAGCGATAAGACCAATGGAATTGCAAACTAAGCTGCCGTGAAGGCCCAAACGGCTGTCCAATGATCAGAGTTTTCGCTGCTGCGATCCAAATTTAGAAGGCAATAAGAGCATTGGAATTGTGCCTCTTTGGCATTTACTTCATGTTGTTTTTGTTATGTTTCAAGAGCCCTTTACTCCTGTATCCGTGCCATTTGTGTTCTTGTTCAATTACAAATATAATCTTTATTTGCCGCAAAAATAAAACTTTGCTATAGACAAGCTAATTAACGCATGGAACAATAACCACGGGGATTTGCCGTAGTGGTCAAGGAAAGAGGGAGGTGGAGAGTTTGATTTTCCACATTTTCAGGGGGCTAGGGATATGGACATTTAGTTTCAAATGTAGGCTTTGACTCCCATGCCTTGTAAGGAGATAGGACAAAAGTATGAGAGTGAATTGACAGTTAAAGTAGGACAGACAAAAAAAAAATACATGGAAATAATGACTAATTGCTAAGTGATAGTCGCTTTTATTTATTTATTGATAGAATGCATTATTAGTTTGTGGATTTTCAAATTTCCCTTTAATTCCAAATTAAATTGATTTCATGAATGTTATTTACAAAACATCCCCTCTAAAGATTTGATGAATTTAAACTCAGTAAGAGATGAGATTTTTTTATTTTGGTTAAAGGAAGTAGTATATAACTTTTCAACGCGCATTTTACAGCAAGTGAGGCCGAACCCAAAAATCTCGTACCTGAAGAGACAAAGTTGTCCCGACAGGTAGAAAGGTGTTGCGGCAAACAAAGGAAGCACAAGAAGCGCTATATAGATGAGATTTGTGTAACAATAAATTAAAAAATTAAAGCTTGATGGTTGATTCTAAAATGATAAATACAGGGAAAAATGTATAGTTGTTTCCATAATTTGACGAGGAGATGTAAAATTAATTAGGTCGGCTTGATGGTGATGAGTGGACAATCATCAAAAGTAAGTGTGAGAAGATATATTTTGAAAATTACTTTTCAATTGAAATATCTCAAAAGGAAATGAATGAAAATCAGCAAAAGATGGGCTATTTAGATAAAGTGAAATAGAGTAAAGGGTTAGAAACAATCTGGCACGTGGAAAATTATGTAAAAGATCGCTCTCATAAAAAGTTAAGTGAACTAAATAGATGACTAAACTAGGTAGCAATTCCCTTTAAACTAGAGCTATGCCTCATGTTTTACTTCTTTTTGCTTCCGTAGTCGATGGAAAATTTGCTCAAACAGAACGAACTTATTCATGATCATTGTACATGTCACAAAGTACAACATGCAGCCACAAGCTCTTACATCATTACAATAACCATAGGTCAGTTTATACGTCGACTTTTTCTAGTTTTACGTCGTCGGCTTGAAGAGGAACGTACTCGGCCAAGAGCAGCGCCGACTTGTTGATGTTCTCGTGGTGGTACGACTTGCACACAAAGTAGATGACAGTTTGCGCGACGAGACCGAAGAGCCTCAACTGCAGGAGAAACAAGAAACAAAGAACTGCAACCCCGGACCTTAAAAACCCTGATCCATATCCATTGGCCATAGAGATGCGGAACACTGTACGGGTTGCCATGGACCCAATCGCTAGCAAGAGGTTGATAGCTATTGAAATCCCCGTTTTCCCCTTGATTAGGTTCTTGCTCTTGAACATGGCCTGAACACCGCAGATGTCCTCTAGCACTGAAATCACACGTGCCAAGTCCAATATGACACTGATATACACAATCCCAAAGAGGAATAAGATGAGGAGGACCAAAACAAGGGTTACACAAATGGCAGGAGAGTGCCTAAGATCAAACAAGAGAAAGCAGATTGGGATAGTCACGATGATGGAGACGATGTAGATGAAGACAGCGAGAAAACTCCACAAGTATGTGATCATGAGCCTCTTCCACACCTTTGGGATGACGCTCATCACTCTCCCAAAACTGATGGATCTTGAGGTGTACACGCACGCAATAGTGTACACGACTGTGGACGTGGAAAGAACAGAAAAGATTAGAACAAGGACGTAGTAGACAACCGTAGAGCGACAGAGCTCAATTATGTCTGAGGTCACAAGGTCGGCGAGCTTATTGTATTTGGGATTGTTGGCTTTGACGTGGTTGAGTGCATGCTGGTCGTGCTGGATCTTTCCCACGAGGAAGTCAGAAATCTGGCTGTATGCTAAGATGATGAAGGAAAGAGGGAGGACGAGGGCAAGCGTGATTTGGCTGAAGATCTTCCTCCATGTGAAGATGATCTTGGTGGATTCCTTGATGATGCCAAAGAAACCAAGAAGTTGCATCTCCTCTTGCTCTCGTACCATCTTCTGATTTCTGAAATTTGGGGAGCTTCAAGACTGAGGGTGTTATAACTAGAACAGTTTTAGGCATTGATCAGTTGTCCAGAGGAACTTATATATACATGCGGGTACTGCATTCGTAAAGAGAAAGAAATGCAAAACAGACCAATCATACTTTAATAATATGTAATTATCATGCTGACGGCATTCTCTTTCTACTATGTATAACAATATTTATCAGGATATCTATATTATTTTCCTCTCAATTTAATGAATAAATTGACTTGAATCTTCACACCCATTTTTCATTTTGTGTCTCGTGCTACGATATGCAAAGAGATTAGCACTTTGAGTTTAACGTCAACTGGAATGTGTCTGGGTCGTCTTCAAGTGTGCGACCTTGGGGGGAAAAACAAAGTAGGATATGCATTTCTATTTGGGAAGAGAAACGGCAAAATCTGCAAGCGATAAATACCAAAGTCAATCTAAAGAAACAAGAGGTTGTCTTTCTCGTTTATTTCTTAAGAAGCAAGTTTTTGTCTAGACTGAATCTCCGGTCAAATTGCTCTTAAATTGACATTGAGAACCAAGAAATAAGTTATTGGAGGGATCATAACGTCAGCCACTGGATCATGAAAGATGCATTCACAAATCCCATGGATGCCTCTACTTTTAGGTAACTTCATCCGAATATTATTGACAAAAATTATGATGATGATACGTCAAAAAGAGGCGTTATTTAAAGTCAACCGATTGCTCAAAGCATGTACATGGATCTATGTGCATACATGTGTGTTCATGTATGAGGTCTATACAATTTCCATGTCATCCTTAAATCTTCAAAGGCACATACGCTCCTAGATGCGCCTGGAGAAGCTCAGCAAAGAAAGATCTGTCAATATCCTCATGGAGACCGACATCGAACTTGCAGACAAAGTACATCGCTGTTTCCGCAACTTATCCGAAGAAAATCACCATTGACATCAACAAGGTGGATGTCCGTCCAATTCCTATTCGAAGCACTCTTTCTCTCTCGCAACACCGAGCACAACGAAGAGTTGAATCGGTAGCTGCGGTGCCATATAGAAACAAACAAGGACTAAGAAGACCGTTACCTCGGTCGCGACGTTATGCTTAATCAAAGCAATACTCTTTGTTAGCGCTTTAACCCCCGTGAACATCGTCTGGCACAGAAACAACAATGGCTTTGTTCCAAACCCTGATTTTGTACGCAAACCCTAGAATGTACGAGATCAATACAACAGCAAAAAGAAATGTTCTCTCAAGGATGGCCCCAATCAAAGGTCGAGCATGCTATAATGTGTAAGCTCACCGTATAGAGTTAGCCCAAATAAGTGTGATTATTAATTTCTTCCAAAGTTTTTGGGACGATAGTCATGATTTTCTTGAAGATGAACTCTTGGGACGACACCTTTTGATGATTTGCTAATGTAATCCTTTCTGACAATTTTGGTCGGGAATAGCTGACGTGAACACCGACCATCTTACATGGCATGGCTGATGCCGACATGAACAATCTTTTTTCTTTTTTTTTTTTTATTTTTCTTTATTTGTTTTATAAATTTTTAATTTTTTTCTTTTTTTTCTTTTTCCTATGTCGATTGCCATGGCTAGCGACTGGCTACAGGTGAGGGGCAGCGAGGTTGGTGAGGTTTGACCTTGTTGGGATCTAGCAAGGGTCGTCTAGTGAGGTCGAGCCTCGCTCATTGTTGCCTGTGGTTGTTTGCTGATGCCTGGCGACTGGAGAAGGAAAAAGGAAAAAAAAGAAAAAGGAAAATAGAAATAAAAATTCAAAAATTTTATAAAAAAATTGAGAAAATATTAAAAATGCAAAAAATTGTGTACGTTAGTGTTGGTTGTGCCACATAGAACGACCAGCGTCTATTTTAGCGATTGCCAGCCAAAATTGACGGGAATAACTAAATTGGTAAATCGTCAAAAGGTTTAAATCTAAATTGGACAAATTGAAATGTTTATGATTGAATTAGTATCCGTACAACATGTTTGAACTGCTGGGACTATTGTTGTTTGGGGCCTGCGTGGCCGTGAGCTTCTATTAGGTTGTGAATTTGGGTCTCTTAGGCTTTTACTTCATGTTGTTTCTGTTATGTTTCAAGACCCCTTCACTCCTGTATCTGTATTATTTGTGTACTTGTTCAATTACGGATATATCATTTGTTTGCCACGGAAAAAAAAGAACTTTGATATATAATTTTCAACTAAATTGATTTCTTGAACGTTGCTTTCTATATTTTTTTTTTCAAAATGTCCCCTTTATAGATTTTATGAATTTAAACTGCATAAGAGATAAAATTTGCGTAACAACAAATTAGTGAATTAAAGTTCCACGGTTGATTCTAAAATGATCAAACTAGTGAAAAGCTTATAGTTGTTTCTATAATTTCACAATAGAGAAAATTGTCAAAAAAGTCCTAAATTTATTGTACAACGACGAATTCGGTTCTAAACTTTTTAATTTGGTCAATTTAGTCATAAACATTTGATGATGTGCCAATGTAATCTTTCCGGCCAATAATTATCCCACTGTAAAAGTAATTAGGTCGGCTCGAGGGTGATGAGCAGGCAATAATCAGAAGTAAGTGTGAAAAGGTATATATGAGAATTACTTTTCCATTGAACTATCTCAGATGGCTATGAATGAAAACTAACCAACAATGCACGATTTAGATCAAGTGAAAGAGGGTAAAAAGCCAAAAGAATCTGGCACATGGAAAATTATGTAATAGATTATTAACAAGAAGAAAACTTGCGAGTTGCAATTAACCCAAGAAGGTAATAATCACTCTCATAGAATACTAAGTGAACGAAATAGAAGACTAAACTAGGTAGCATACTAGCAATTTCGTTTGAACTAGAGCTGTGCATCTTGTTTTGCTTCTTGTGGTTTCCGTAATCGTATATATGGTCCTACAATATGAGATGCAGCCCCAAGCTCTTACATTATTAGACTATCCGAACGTTCGACTTGTTCCAGTTATACGTCGTTGGCCCTAGGAGGAAGGTGTTCAGCCAATAGATGGACCTTGAAATGATCTGCCTGTGGCAACTTGTCGATGTTCTTGTGGCGGTATGACTTGCACACGAAGTAGATGACCGTTTGCACGACGGTGCTGAAGAGGAGCAACTTGAACACAAATAAGAAATAGAGAATTGCAACCCCTAACCTTAGAAACACCGATCCATGTCCATGGGCCCCAAAGATGTAGAACACCGTCTGGATTGCCATGGACCCAATCAATAGCAAGAGGTTGATAGTGTTGAGAAAACATTTTAATAGATTTTGAAGTTGATAAAACTATCCATTTGATTTTTGTAAATCTGAAAAATACCTTGAAGAATTTTGTTCAGAAAGTTATTCTTGGAAGAGAAGCATATGGCAATCTTAATCTTATTCAAGTTCATATTGTAGAATTTACTTCAAGTAAAAGAGATTCGAACTTTATACTGGAGATAAAAAAACTCTTTTGTCTCCCTTCAAAGAACTACTTATGTTCCCATCTCGACACAAGTCTAGAACGTAACTCAAGTCCATAATGAGACACAAGTCCAGAATGTGACGCAAGTTCAGAATATTACACATTATTAGAACATAAATAATAGCTAGTGATTTGGTTCGGATTTCATATTAATAAAGATTTGATTGACTCAATCTTGAAGATTGTTTTGCAACGGTTTAATATGCAAAACATCTTAAACGATTGACAAATGATCTCGAGACAAGTTACTTTCTAAACGGAGAAGCTCTACTTATGAAACCAAGACTTTGGTTGTATGGGCAACCATAATCAATGGAGATTCAGATTTTGTCCTTCAACAGCTACTCAATCTTCTTGATACAGTTCTGTCCAATGGCTAAATTGGAAGACGATCCTCTAGAAACTGTTCAATGGCTAGATTGAAAGTGGAGGAGTATAAAAGGAGACTTAGGTGCCAAAGAGCAGAAGCAAGAGAGACAAAGTCTAGAATCTAGAATTCCAAAGTTTGAGCGATCTTTGATCTATATAGTTGTCTTTTATGAGCTGAAAATGTAATCAATTGAGAGGTTTAGATAGTGTCGTAAATGTGTGCTTAAGTGTGAGATAGTGTGATCTACCGGCTTGGGTATAAGCAACACCAGCTTTGGGTAGAAGCACTTAAGTATAAGCGGCATAACTTGATTGTAATCTCTCATTGATCATCTAGTAGAATCCATCTATTAGGCTTTCAAAGTGGAAGAGTGAACGTAGGCTTGATTTAAATTGAACTACTATACATCTTGTGTGCAGATTTTCTCTTCCCTTAAATTACCACTTTGAGTTTATCTTTCAATTGATCAAAAACCCTTCTTAGAAGAGATGATTTATCCTTTAATCATATATATCCAAAAATTGGAATATATTTGCATTGTCATTTTTTTTGGGGGTCAAAACAAGTGTCATTTCATTCATTCATTCAAAGTGGTACTAAACAAGTGTTGATAACAAGAGTCAAGGCATAATAAATCCCAAAGGTGTTAGGGTGGTTCAGACAGCCAATTACATGGGAGCTTCTCTTTTTGTTTAACCTTAGCGGTCCAATCTGCAACTTGATTGGCTTCTTGCGAGCAGTGGCTTTAGGAAACGCTTTTTAATTGAGCTAACAAGTCTTTACAATCTTCAAAGAAACTCCTCAGGGGCCCATGGCCATTTTATTCATTCATTCATTCAAAGCAGTACTAAACAAGTGTTGATAACAAGAGTCAAGGCATAATAAATCTCAAAGGTGTTAGGGTGGCTTAGATAACCAATTACATGGGAGCATCCCTTTCCGTTTGGCCTTAGCAGTCCAATCTGCAACTTGATTGGCATCCTGTGAGCACTGGCTTAAGGAAACGCTTTACAATCTTCAAAGAAACTCCTCCGGGTCCATGAGCTTGGCTTGGTTCAGCTATGTGACATTCTAAAAATTTGTCCAGTTGGGATTTATGAAATTAATGGTTTTATGAACGTACTTGTAGCTAGTTCTTACTCGGAACTGATCATTCTTGGGATACTAACCATTAGAGATTTAAATTCGTACAACTAAAGAAATTCGATCGTGAACTGATTTCTGACCATAGAATCGTTGAGGTGACATTTTGAACCATTGTAGGCCGATCTTAGGATAGTTATGGGCTGATTTGTCACTGTCATACGAGTGGACTATGGGTGATTCCGTTTGACCACAAAATGAATTGACGAATGATCCATAACTTTAACCGAATGATCGTGTCCGTCGGAACTAGTGATCGATTCTCGCGATTACATTGACAACCGAGGTCGTCACGATTCGAACGAACTTGCACGTGACTTGATTTAGTATCAGGCACGGGTTGAATATACGAATTTCCCTAAAAGCCGCCTGTTAGTCTGAGACACGCTCGAGTTACGTTATATAAAATTCAGTTATTAATTAGAGACCAATTTGGGCATCGGAAATTTAGGAAAGTTATAACCAGATATTTGGACGACGTTGTTAGTGAAATGTTTAGCCTTGGATTTTCCCGGATCCTTTAGAAAAACTGAATTTCGGCGAAAGATGGAAAATGACCGTTTTACCTTTGGAAGTTTATTAAGGCCAAGTATTAAAGGGGAAGGGCATTTTGGTCATTTTTTCCTATTTTTTGGAAATTACAATTTTACTCTTGGACTTTTTGAGAAATCCCCAAATTGCCCTTGGATATTTTGCAAAAGATTTGATTCGAGCTGTTGATTTCAAGATAAGATCGAATCTCGGCCGTTAATTGGATTTGTGAGAGAAGGGCAAGATGGTCAATTGGCCCCTCAATTATTGGCTTTGGATTATTTAAGGCCAAATTCTCTCTCTCCTCATTCTCTCCTCTCTCTCTCATGGCAACCCCCCCATCGAACACACTCCCCCTCACCGCCACGGCTTCGGCCATCGTCCGCTGTCCCGTCGCCACCGTCTCACTGCGTCGAGCCCCCACCACCCTCACGTCGCCATCGCCGTCCCCCTCTCCCTCTTGGCTCACACACTCTCTCTTGGCCGTGAGGAACCGGCCCAAGCTAAGCCATTGCCGTCGCCGCCATAGCCGACACGTTCCAGCTGCTTAGTTGCCTTTGGATAGGCCGATTTTGCTTAGGATTCCAAGTAAGTTCAATCTAAATCCTATTTAGTATATCGGGTATTATCGGACTCGTTTAGACATGGTTTAGGATAGTTTAAGGGTTGATTAGAGTGCTAATCGTGATTGTTGATGGCTGATCATGGCTGTTAGTGGCTGTTGCATGTTGGATTAGACATCTGGGAATGAGTTTGTGGGTTGGAGATCCATGGGTGTGAGTTAGAACTTGAATCTTGATTGTTTAGTTCAAAACTCGGATTCATGACTACTGTACCCATCCGATTTGCTATTTTTGTGGAGAATTTTTTGGGCCGAATTTCAGGAAGTTTTCTTCATGAAAGTTGCTCCCAACATCTTGAAGTATAACATATTTTAAATTTGAAATTTTTGGAGGCCATTTGGGTCGCACGAAAACTCATTTTCAGACCATCTTAAAACTGCCCGGAACACTAGTCATCCCGACTTTCTTGTCTTACCGAATTTTTATAAAATTTTTCAGATCTATTTTCAATAAACTTCCTTCACAAAAGTTGTTGGTGACTTTCTTTTCTATGACATATAAAAATTTGAAAGCTTTTCAAGGTGATTTGGGTGTTGAAAGAAATGTATTTTGTGGAAAAAATAGTCTGTTAGAGCGAACTGATTTTGGTTTGGCTTCAAGGGACGAAAAGCATGGTTGCAGATTAAAACGGATTTCATGTTTTGCATAAGAAATGTTTATCAAGATGTTTTTTATGATATATCCAAAATTTAGAATTTTTGGAGTTCGTTTACTATTTATTTTGATGGGATTTCGGTCACTATATAAACTGCCAAGATTTACCCTAATTCTATGGATGTTCATTTTTATGAGCGGAATGGTGGGGGTGTCGAGGTTGAATAGTTGCTGCCCTCGTGACTAGAATTGATGCTTGAAGGTGTGTTTGTATGTTCTAGGGGCTGAATTGAAATGATTGAATTGGGTGCATTTGAGTGCATTTAATTAATGTTCGAGTATGTGAACGTGTGAGATTGGAGGCGTGTGATGTGCGTGTGATCACTAAAAGCCCTAAGGCGTGTTTACACGGGGTACATATAAAATATTATGTGTGGTATGTTTGCGTGATCACTAAAATCCCTGAGGCGTGTTTACGCAGGGAATCGAACCGGCCTAAGGTGTGTTTACGCGGGTCGTGATACGACTGTGGGATCGGGCCAAAGCATATTAAGCTCGGGTCGCGATCATGTATGTTTGTCACATTTAGTGCGGGTTGAGGAAAGAAAGTGAGAATGGGATCCGGCCGAGGCATGTTAAGCTCGGGTCGCGATCATATAGGCTTGTCGCATTTGGTGCGGGCTTAGAAAAGAAAGTGAGAATGGGATCGAGCCGAGGCATGTTAAGCTCGGGTCGCGATCATGTAGGCCTATTACATTTGGTGCGAGCTGAGGAAAGAAAGTGAGAATGGGATCGGACCTGAGGCGTGTTTACGTGGGTCACGATCATGTAGGCCTAAGGCGTGTTTACGCAGGCTGAGGAAAGTGATTGAGAATAAGACGTGTGGTATGGCAAGTGAAAGTGAGATCGAGCCTGAGGTGTGTTTACGCGGATCGCGATGGGAAAGTGAAAGCCTGAGGCGTGTTTACGCTGGCTGAGGAAGTGATTGAGCATGAGATGATACGACGAGGCAAGTTTAATGAAAATGATGTGATGGTGCGTGATCGAGTGTGAAATGTGGAATTGGAAATATGGTGTGATCGACATGTGCTTTGGCATGAAAATGTGTGTGAAAGGTGCGTATGGTTTGAAATGCGTGAGGTTTGAATGTTGTGACTGTAGACGAATGTGTAGGTTGCGTGCACTGAGAGTCCAGGTAAGTGTGATTGCGTGAATGCCGTTTATGTGTTGCTTGATTTGATGTTTAAGCTTCTCTGGAATACGTGGTAGCCTAGGTAGGGTTTAGGTTGTCAATTTATTGAGAAGTGTCTTACAGTTATTTCAACCAAACCATTTTAGAGCACCCGCCCAAGCCATGAACCTCCTACCATTACCGCCACTGCGTTTGGGATTCCCATGCACACCAATAATGATATCGTAGAATAACCTGATAGAGATTGAGGCCGACTTAGAGTCTTCGGATGAGCATGTGCCTGATGAGGATTCGGGTGAGGATTTTGAGGAGAGCGAGTCAAAGTGGACGCCATCTAGAGGCATAGGGGTTAGTTTTTGGGAGTTGAGTAAGAGTTTTGGAGGATCCCATTTTTGGTGTAGGGCTTACCCAGGCTATTAATCTTTTGTGATGTCGGTGGCGTATAGTTTATAAGTTTGGTGTGCATATTTATTTTGTGGATTGTAAATGGTGGTTATGATATAAGTTTGAACTGTATATGAATATTGTATATATATATCGAGGTATAGTTTTATGTTTGGTGGTTTGGTGATTTATTTCTTCTTGTTTCTCCAAAATTTTATTGTCCGGGTTTCCATAATGGTTTCCGCCACGATTAAATTCTGATGGATTCGTTTGGGTCGGCGACGTTTTCTGGGACGTCGCATTGATTCGATCGAGTTTGGGGTGTCGCGCGCTCGTTGGGGTTCGAAGCGTGACAAGCTAAGAATCTAATAGCAGATTCATTATTTGTCAGAACTTCCCCGTGCAACACACCATTTTGCTTCGGTTCGGTAGCATCCACCAGCCCCGTCAATGCTTCGGTAGTATCTGCATCGCCTTCAAGGGTGCGAATTTTGGGGGAAAGACAAAGTAGGCAATGCGTCAAATCCGGCAAGCGAAATTACCAATGTCAATCTAAAGAAACAAGGGTTTGTCTAGATTGAATCTCCGGTCAAATTCTTCTTAAACTGACCTTGATAATTATTTAATTAGACATATCATAATGCAGCCGTATCATCATAAAAGATACACAGACCAATCCCATGGATGCCTATACTTTTAGGTAACTTCTTCCTAATATTATTGCAAAAATTGTGATGATAATATGGCAAAAGAGACATGATTTAAAGTCAATTTATTCCTCAAAGCATGTGATTCGATTTATGTGCATAAATATGTGTCCAGGTATAATAAAGTCATGAAGCTTTAACTTGTAAAATATATTTAAACAAAACTCAGTTACACATGTATCATTAAATAAAATTATTAATTAATAATACACACATAATTATCCAAAAAGTCATAAACTAATTGTACGTCAGCCAATTCGGTCATCAACATTTCAATTGTGCCAATTCAGTTCTAAACATTTTAATAATTCGTTTATATAGTGCTTTAGCCAATTTTGGCTGGAAATTGTTCATGTGGACACTGGCCGTCTTACGTGACATGACCAGCACTAACATAGACGATTTTTTTTTTTACATTCTTATAATTTTTTATGTATTTTTTTATTTTTTATTTTCTTTTTCCTTTTTTTTTCTTTTTATCATTCACTTTCCGAAAAGGGCCAGCGAGGGCCATTGTGAATGGGCGACCACCCTTGCTCGCAACCTGATATGGCCGGCGAAGTCTCCGAGGGAGCCCTCGCCCCTACCCAAATTTGGTTGCTATATTATAGGTTTAGGATTTTTTCGACAATTTTCCTGAATAATACACTTAATTGGACTAACTCGCGCTATATTTTAACTACAATCTCTCTGTCATCCTTAAACTTTAAAGGCACATGCTCTCTTAGATAAGCCTGGACATGCTCAGCCAAGAAAGATTTTGTCAACATTTACATGGAGGCCGATATCGAAGTTGCACACAAAGTACATCAACGTCTCCGCGACGTGTCCGAAGAGAATCGCCATTGACATCAACAAGAAGCATGTCACTGCAATTACTACTCGAATCACTCTTTCTCTTGCATTGCCAAGCACAACGAAGAGTTGAATCTGTAGCTGCGGCTCCATTTAGAAACAAACAAGCACTAATAAGATCGATACCCCGGCCGCAGTGTTATGCATAATCAAAGCATTTTTCTTTGTTATTGCTTTAACCCCATAAACATAGTCTGGCACAGAAACAACTTTGGAACCCCAGAACATGAAAGATCAATTGAACAGCGGCAAGAAATGTATTCTCGATGATGACCCGCATATTCAAAGTCGAAGAAGCAATAACGTGGTAAGCTAGTAGTATGGCGCTAGCCCAAACAAATGTGACTATTAATTTCTTCCAAAGTTTTGGGACAACACCCATGATTTTCTTGAATCTGATCACCTGGGGATGAGTGTAAGTCCATGCAACCGTGAACACAATCCCCAATTCCGGGAAGAGCGATAAGACCAGTGACATTGCGCAGTAATGTTGTCCAAAAGGTTGTCCAATGAACAGAGTTTTCGCCACTAATGTTTCAACGACTAAGATCGAAGCTGCTCTCACCTTCTTTGTGAACCCAGCGACGATCACTCCATGGCATTTCGACATATTCCTGCTATGGAAGCCTCCGAGGAACTGTCAACCAACGACCCATCCACATTTATTTTTTTCAAGTAGCCCCCTTGTCCGATGGCTCCCACAATTCCGGCGAGAAAAATCCCTTTTTTTGGCTGATATTTTCTATGCTGGAGACCGAATTACGAAGCTTCTATTCATCGCGAGGGCGTCATCCACAATTGATTCGGGAATTGGCTTGCGGCCCTGAAAGACAAAGGCGTTTTGGGCTTTCCACACGAGCCAGGGTATATCCGCAACCAGTTCTCTTGAAGGTACATTAATTCCATCGGTCATTGCTCCGACAACCCATTATGTATTCTGGTTGTGTCCACGGATGTTGAGCCTCGGACCTGACCAGATAGCATTGGTCCATTCACACAGGGTAAAGAGGTGTTCCACCAGTTTCCAGAGCTTGTCGACACAAGTGGCAAAGCGGTCAAGGTAAAAGTTTACATTTGTAGAGATTCTCTTTCGTGGCTTATTTTGGAATAGGAATTAAGCTGCCAAATGATAGTCCACAGAGCGTGGGGAGGCTGATAGGATGATGACGCTTGGTTTGTGCTTAGTTCCTTAAATGTTGACTCTAGATTATTATACCCACTTTTAGCCGTGAAGGACCCAAATTTGTTGCCTACCAACACAAGCTGATCCGTTCCAAAATTGGAACAAAGGGATAGTTAAAATCTCTTCCACAACGTGTTCATCAAAGAGTTCTTTCAGTTTTTGTTCATTCCAATCCTTTGCTTCATGATTAATTAAGTCCGCCACCTGTTGGGGGTCAACTTGATTTGCTAGGCCACCAATCAAACTAGTTGAAAGCCATTTATCCTCACGGATGTCGATGCTATACCCATCATCCACCACCAATTTGACATTCGGACTTACCACATCTCTTCCCATGAACAAGTTTTGCCATCCTCAAGAAGGACGAGAACCCTTACTTGTGTTCCACAAATCTCCTCCCGGGAAGTAGAGTCCTTTTAAAATTTGACTCCATAAGGCTGAAGGGGAATCTGACAGTCTCCACGTTTAGCCAACATGGTCTTGTTACAAGAAACAAGGTCTTTGAAGTCGAGTCCCCCTTTGTCTTTCCTGGTTTTTAAAACTTCCCATCTCTTCTAACGTACTTCTGATTCGGATGCATTTTGTTTCCACCAAAAGGAGGCAATTTTCTGTTCAACAGCTTTATAGATAGAAATTGGAATCTTAAAAATAGACATGGCGTATTTGGGCAGGCTTTGTGCCACAGTATTAATGAAAATCTCCTAGCCAACTTTCTACATCAGTTTCTTTTTCCACTCCTCTAACTTCATATTGACTCTCGCAAGGTTCTATGTAAACATTTGTTTCTTTGACTAGCCCAGTCTGAAGGAATGCCTATATACTTCCTTGTCTTCTCAATCATCGGAACTCTCAACTCATTTGCCATATTTCTTCTAAGATTCTGGGGGTAGCCATTACTGAAATAGATGCATGATTTGTTTAAATTAATGGTTTGGCCTGAGTATTGGTTCAACGTATTCACCAAATTTTGATATTCCTCGACAGTCCCATCCAAGAAGAAAATCTCATCATCCACAAATAAGTAATGAGATAGTGTATGGCAATATCTATTCAATTTGATCCCCTTGATACTTCCATCCACAATTGCTTGGTTCTAGCTCTCTAGTTTGCATGGTTAATGTTGCTCCTCTCTTTCAAAGAGAGAGTTCAAGATGGTGTTTGGAAAAGCGGGAATGGACTTCTAGGAATGATGGTCATTTCTCTTGAAGAAGAGAGAGCTTGACTTTTCAGTTCCTTAATCTTGGTCTTCACATAGATTATTAACAAAATGATACTTTCAGTTAGGAACTTATCTCATCAATTCAGAGGAAGGTCTATGGCGTGACAAATTCGTTATGCGCCTTTGTAATAGGACTAAATTGATAGAACACGTCACTTTTATTTATTTATTGATAGAATGTATTACTAGTTTGATGATTTTCAAATTTCACTTTAATTCTAAATCAAGTTGATTTTTTTTTTGGTAAGGAAAATCAAGTTGATTTCATGAACGTTACTTTCTACATTATTTGTTTTTGGTCGAAATTTTCTACATTATTTTCAAAATATCCCCTTTTAGATTTTATGAATTTAATTTAATAAGAGATAAAATTTGTGTAGCAACGAATTAGTAAATTCAAGCTTGATGGTTGATTCTAAAATAACGAATACAGTGAAAAGTTTATAGTTGTTTCCATAATTTTACGAGAGAGATTTAAAAATAATTAGGTCGACTTGAGAGTGCTGAGTAGGTAATCATCTAAAGTAAGTGTTGAAAGGTATATTTTGACCATTACTTTTCCATCAAAATATCTCAAATGGTATGAATGAATACCAGCCAACGATGCGCAAATTAGATAGATTGAAACAGAGTAAAGGGTAAAAAATAGTCGGGCAAATGGAAAACTACGTAAAATATTATTAAAAAGAAGAGAATTTGAGAATTACAAGTAACCCAAGAAGGTAACAACCACTCTCCTAGAAAGTTAAGTGAACTAAATAGATGACTAAACTAGCTAGCAAATTCCGTTTAAACTAGAGCTGTGCCTCTTGTTTTGCTTCTTTTTGCTTATGGAAAATTTGCTCAAATAAAACTTATTCATGATCATCGTACATGGCCACAAAATACTAGATGCGGCCACAAGCTCTTACATCATTACAGTAACCGTATGTCAATTTATACGTTGACTTGTTCTAGTTATACGTCCTTAACTTGAAGAGGAACATATTTGGCCAAAAACAGCGCTGACTTCTTGATGTTCTCGTCATGGTACGACCTGCACACTAAGTAGATCACGGTTTGCGTGATGAGGCCGAAGAGGAGAAACAAGAAACCAAGAACTGCATCCCCCAACCTTAAAAACCCGGATCCATATCCATTGGCCATAAAGACGTCGAACACTATACCAATTGCCATGGACCCAATTGTTAGCAAGAGTTTGATAGCTATTGAAATCCTCGTTTTTCCCTTGATCAGGTTCTTGCTCTTGAACACGGCCTGAAGACCATAGATGTCCTCTAGCACTGAAATCACACCTGCCAAGTCCAAAATGACACTGATATACACCAACCCAGAGAGGAACAAGATGAGGAGGATGAACCCCGGGATTAGTCCAATGGCAGGAGAGTGAATAAGATCAAACAAGAGATAGCAGATTAGGATAGTCACGATGATGTTGACGATGTAGATGAAGAGAGCAAGAAAACTCCATAAGAGTGTGATCATGAGCCTCTTCCACACCTTTGGGATGACGCTCATCACTCTCCCAAAAGTGATGGATCTTGAGGTGTACACGCACACGATAGTGTACACAACTGTGGACGTGTAAAGAAGAGAAACGATTAGTTTTCGGATGTAGGAGGCGACCGTAAAGAGACAGAGCTCAATTATGTCCGAGGTCGCCAGGTTGGAGAGCTTATTGAAGTTGAGAGTGTCAGCTTTGGTGTGGTTAAGTGCACGCTGGTCGTGGTGGATCTTTGCCATAAGGAAGTGAGAAATCTCGCTGAAAGCTGAGATGATGAAGGAAAGAGAGAGGAGGGCAAGCGAGATTTGGCTTAAGATCTTCCTCCATGTGAAGATGATCTTGATGGATTCCTTGATGATGCCAAAGAAACCAAGATATTGCATCTCCTCCATCTTCTAATTTCTGAAATTTGGGGAGCTTCAAGACTGAGGGCGTTAAACATAGAACACAGTTTTTAGGCCTTGATTAATTGTCCAAGTGAACTTACATATACATGAGAGTACTGTACTCATAGAGAAAAGGAAAGGAATTAATGCATACAAAACAAAGCAATTATTATTTTAATATAATGTAATTATCATGCTGACGACATTTTCTTTCTATTATTTTAACTACAGTCATCGGGATATCAATATTAGTTTCCAATCAATTTAGGGGATAAATTAGCTTGGATCTTCACACACGTCTTTTTCATTTGTGTTTTGTGTTATGATATATGGAAGAGATTAGCACTTTGAGTTTAATGTCAATTGAGTTTAGAAGAGACGATTTAATTCATTGCGACTACATACGTCCAACAATTGTAATGTAAGTGTGCAACTTTGGGTAAAAAACAAAGTAGGCTATGCATTGCTATTTGGGAAGAGAAACGGCAAATCCTGCAAGCGAAGGTAACAAAGTCAATCTCAAGGAACAAGTGTTTGTCGAGATTGAATTCCTGTCACGTTCCTCCTAAAATGACTTGATAAGCCAAAAATCAGTTGATTAGACGTATCGTAACGCTAGCCATTGGATCATGAAAGATACATAGACCAATCCCATGCATGCCTATACTTTTTGGTGACGACTTATTGTTATTGTAAAAAAATTACGATGATGATATGGCAAAAGAGACACGGTTGAAAAGTCAATGGATTGCTCAAAGCATATGCATGGATACGTGTGCAGACATACGTGTCCATGTATAAAAAACTCGTGAAGATTTAATATGTAAAATATATTAAAAGGAGACCCAGTTACACACGTAGCATTCGATACAAATCATCAATCAATAATACACTTAATTGGACTAACTCTCACAGAATTTTTCCTGCAAAGTACAACTAAATACAAGGTCTATACAATCTCTATTTCACCCTTAATCTTCAAAGGCACGTGCACTCCTAGATACGCCTGGAGATGCTCAGCCAAGAAATTGTCAACATTCTCATGGAGGCTCATATCGAACTTGCAGACAAAGTACATCGCCATCTCGGCGACGTGTCCAAAGAGAATCACCATTGACATCAACAAGAAGCATGTCACTCCAATTCCGATTTGAAGCACTGTTTCTCTCGCAACATTAAGCACAACGAAGAGTTGAACATGTAGCTGCAGCGCCAGATAGAAGCAAACAAGCATGTCACTCCAATTCCTATTTGAAGCACCGTTTCTCTCGCAACATTAAGCACAACGAAGAGTTGAACAAGTAGTTGCAGCGCCAGATAGAAGCAAACAAGCATGTCACTCCAATTCCTATTTGAAGCACTGTTTCTCTTGCAACATTAAGCACAACGAAGAGTTGAACACGTAGCTACACCGCCAGATAGAAGCAAACAAGCACTAAGAAGATCAATACCACATGGTCCCGATGTTATGCCTAATCAAAGCATTACTCTTTGTTATGGCGTTATGTACGCAATAATGTAAATCTTTTTTAGAAAATTCTAAATTAAAGAATCTTAGATCTTCATGATTTATTCACGATAAGAGGGATGAAGACATATATTTATCTATAATAATAACTTTGAGAAAATAATTGTTGTAGAAATAGGATAAATGAAGAAAATCTGATTTCTTTCCCTTAACCTACTTTAGTCTTAAAGTATTTTATTTGATGATGGACAGAATACAACATTTCATTGTTTTGGATGGAGAGGACCAAACTCTGTATAAAGGCTATCAATAGGTCCTTCAATAAGTGTCTTCAATAGGTGCCTTCCATCAAAGCACATTCTATATTCATAAGAATCACATCTTTTCGTAAGAGTTGCACATTTTCATATCCAATAGGTTAGCATTTAAACAATTATTGAATCATTAATTATTAATATCGTGTGGGCCATAATTATTCTTGCATTCTCCCACTTGGCCCATATGACATTTCTTTCATGATTTAATAAAGACCATAATATGCACAATAACATTATGCTAAAGCCTTTTTAAAATTGTCTATCATATAATAATCACAAATAAGAAAAGAAAACTAATGTGAGTCATTGTAGTTATATGTCATTAATCGACCTAGACCCATCCATGTAGTATAATGTCTCTACTTAACATGATCCATAAATGATAAGTATAGCAATGGTCCAACTACAAGGTCTTTGTTAAAGCCCATGCTATTAAACATTCATCTATTTTCATCATGTCTGCTAAATAGAAAACAAGAAATTTCATAAACACGTAAATGAACTTGGAGTGTCAAATAAATTAACTTAATGGAATCATAATACAATATCACTAATGAAGTCCAATAATGCACATCCTTTCAACATGTTCATTAAATATTTTGGGCGGTAGTCCTTTTGTTAAGGGATCTGTGATTGTAGGGCTGGTGCTAATGTGCTCAATTGACACTCTATATTTCTAAACTTCTTCTTCAACAGACATGTATTTAATTTCTATATGTTTAGCACCCTTAGAATACTTGTCGTTCTTAGAAAAGAAAACTGATGTAGAGTTATGACAAAAAAGTTTCAGTGGTCTGGCAATATCGTTGACAATCACAAACCCTGAAATGTAGTTTCGCAGCCATAACTCATGAATAGTGGCCTCAACGAATGCCACAAACTCAGCCTCCATAGTGGATGCAACAATGACTGACAACTTTGCACTTTTCTATGAAATTACCCTTCTAGCAAAAAGGAACAAGTAGCAAAAAGTTGATTTTCTTGTATTAGCAAATTCGACTAAGTCTAAATTTCTATATCTAATCACCTCAAGATGATCAGATCTTTTATAAGCAAGCATATAATTCTTCATTTCTTACAAGTATTTGAGAATTTTCTTTGCAGCTTTCCAATGATCCGATCCTTGGTTACTTTGATACTTGCCCATAATTCTGATAGCAAAACTGATGTATGGTTTAGTGCAAATTTGGGCATATATTAAGCTCCCAACCACATATGCACTACAGATACTTTTCAATTGCTCTTGTTCCAATTCATTTTTCAGACATTGCGTAAAGCTAAATTTATCCCGTTTCTGAATTGGAACTACTTGTGCTGAACATTTATCCATATTGAATCTCTCTAAAATTTTATTAATGTAAACTTTCCAAGATAACCCTAACAATCCTTGTGATCTATCACTGATATCCCGATCATATACGTCGCCCCTCCCATATCTTTCATTTAAAAATTTTAGAGTAAAATTTCTTGGTTTCATTCAAATTGTCATCAACATATAGACAAGAAAATTAAACTTGCTCCCATTGGCCTTCATATATATACACGGATCAACAGTATTTTCCTTAAATCCAAAAGAAGTTATGGTATCATTAAACTTAAGATACCATTGTCGGGAAGCATGTTTAAGTTAATATATTGACTTCTTTAACACACCATGTGTTCCTTTCTTTTAACTAAAAAACCCTCAAGTTGGTCCATATAAATCTCTTCATCTAAATTCCCATCGAGAAATGCAGTTTTGACATCCATTTGGTGCCACTCTAAATCTTAATGAGCCACTAAAGCCATAATGATTTTAAATGAGTCTTTCTTGGATATTAGTGAAAAAGTTTCCTCATAATCAATGCCTTCTTTTCTAGTAAAACCTTTAGCAATAGTTCCGGCCTTACACCTTTTGATATCACCTTTTGAGTCGTGGTTGGTACTAAAAACCCATTTACACCTGGCTTTTTTTCATCCTTCAGGCAAGTCAATAAGATCCCAGTCTTGATTTTGATTTACAGATTTCAACTCTTCTTCCACGGCATCAAACCATTTAATATAATCATCACACTTCATGGCTTGTGAAAATAAATATGGATCATTATCAATTCCTAAGTCAATTTTTGACTCTTGTAGATAAACTACATAGTAATTAGAAATACCTAACCAATTTTTTCTTTGGGATCTTCTTAATGCTATTTCTTATTACTCAACTACTGTAGGTTCAATATTTACATTTTCATTATAGAGTGTTTGATTATTTCAAAGGGACTATTTGGAACTATCTTACTAGGAACCTTGCTCAATAAAAACATAGAAATGTAACCTATCAATTTTAGTCATAACATCAGTTAATAATGGGTAATTGAATAAAACATTATAAAATTTCAAAAATCTAGAGACCTTAAGGTTCAGCCACTTAGACGACTAACAAATTCTTCATTAAAGCATAAGAATCAAACTATACAATAATTGTTTCACAATTTGATTATCTCTAAATGTTAAGATTTAACCACTTTCGTGATAAAATCGTCGTAAAGGTATAAGAATCAAATTATACATTATGATCCCTTAACTATTTATATCAATTCATATATAAATATATGAATACATATAGCAAAACAATTAAGGTGCTAGAGAACATGAAAGTATATATATACCAAGAGCACTATACCCAAACAATAATTTACGTGTGATTTCATTAAGTATTCATATTAATCAATTCAATGTGTGTGTATATATATATATATATATATATATATAACATTCATTAATGGGAGATCATTAATGAAACCATATTAATGTTTTAGTAATCGAAAAATCAGGAGATCCTAATTCATGCTTTGATACCAACCATAAGCAATAATGTAATTCTTTATGTGGAGATTCTATATTAAAAAAAATCTTGTATCTTCATAATTTATTCACGACAAGATGGATGAAAACATATATCTATCCATAGCAATAACTTTGAGAAAATGATTGTTGCAAAAATTGGAGAAATGAAGAAATCCAATTTCTCTCCCTTAACCCACTTTAGTCCTAAAGAGTTTTAGCTGATAGAAGATAGAATACAACCTTTTGTTCTTTTGGGTGGACAAAGGACCAGACTCTTCATATAAGCTATTAATAGCCTTCAATAAGTGCGCTCAACAGGTGCCTTCCATTAAAGCACATTTTATCTTCATAAGAGTTGCACATTCTCGTAGTCAATGGGTATTAATAATTAAATAATAATATCATGTGGGTCACCATTATTTTTACGTTAACCCCATAAAGATCTTCTAGCATTGAAACAAGATTAATTGGTCATGTTCCAAACCATGATTGTGTACACAAACCCTAGAATGTACAAGATCAATACAGCAGCTAAAAAAATATATTCTTAAGGATGGCCCACATTAAAAGGTCGATCGCACAATTATTGGAGAAAATATCTCTCTATAGCAAAGCAATTCCAAAAATTGCTCTCAATCAAATCAAGACCACTCAAGCAATTCTTATACTCTTGGCAAGTGCAGCAAGAGTTTCCAAAGTTGACAAACTCATTCTATCTTTTTTAGTATAAAAGATTTTATCTTTCCATTGTATAAAGGTCATAGCTCAAGAAAGTTATTCTATTGCATTTATTCTAGCTAATGTCCTTCTATTAAACAATTAGCTACCTTATACTTTTAATACATGTAAGAAATAACAATAGAGAGTATCTTGTCCAATTCTTCTTGGTATCAGAGCCTACTGCTCATAGCAGTTCGTTCAATTTTTTCTCAGTGGCAGAAAAATCCTCAAAAAATTGCTCTCCAATGATAGTCACTTGCCCCTCTTCTAATTATGCCACCATGCTTGTGTCGATCAATGCAACTATGCAACTACCCCTCAAGTTAACATCGATGAATTATGTGTGACGCCTTGGATTTAACTCACTTAAGGTATTGTCCGCTTTGGCCCGTCCCATATCGAACCTTATGGTTTTGTCCATTGGCATATAGGCAGACACTTTCCCAGAAAGTCACCCATCCTAGTAGTGCTTTGGCTTGGGCTCACTTAACATTGGAGTTCCAAAGCAAAGCTTAACGTTACGTCAAAAGTCACCTTTGTAAGTTAATTTCAATTTTTAACATATATATTCTAGATTCGCTCTTCTCCTGTTTGGTGAACAGTTTGGTTCATTCCTGCCTTCTTCACCATCATAGAAGCCTACCAGGAGTTGCTCATTGTCCAGACCCTCTGGCCCCAGTGACCACTCCTTGGTCTTGTCAGACCGGGTTGTTAGAGGCCCACCAAATTTCGCGTGATTCGTCTCCGAATCACATGCCTATTGAAGGTGGTCCCGCTCTAATACCATAACGTGACATCCCTGGATTAAGTTTACTTTTACCACATATAATCTAGTATATGTGGTAAAAGTGAACTTAATCTAGGGATGTCACATTATGCCTTTTGGTTGGCTTAGTTTAATTCTTTGCTCCTGATTTATGATTTAATGGGACATGTAGATGGACCATCCTTCGCTATGATTAGTGTCCGTGCATCCTCTAATAATTGGCATTGACGTCTTGGTCATTCTTCTCATCAGATTTTAGATTTTCTTTTAAAATTGAAGTCAACTCTTTCTCTTTTAAAGTCATGTTCTAGATTTTTATGCGAGTCATGTCAATGTAATAAAAGTCATAGACTTCCATTTGGTGCTTCTACATTGTCTAGCCAACCACCTCTTGAACTCATTTAAAATAATGTTTGGGGTCCTGCTCTAGTGAAATCAATAGATGGCCTTCCGAATTATGTTATTTTTGTGGATCACTATAACCAATACATCTGGCTCTATCCAATCAAACAACATTTCGACATGTTCTCTCTATTTCTATAATTCAAGAAATTGGTGGAAAATTACTTTCAAAATCCCATAATATTAGTTTACTCCAACGGTAGTGGAGAATATAAAAAACTATTCTTGTTTCATGAAATTATTTATTTACAAACACCTCCACACAAACCCCAACATAATAGGTTTACGAAGCATTGTCATAGGCATGTTGTCAAAACAAGTCTTACGTTCCTTCATCAAGCATCTCTTCCATCCTCGTTTTGGTCCTATGCTTTTCAAGTGGCTGAATTTCTAATAAATCGTATACCTATACCGGTTAGGGGTGAGCATGGTCCGGGTTGGGTCGGTCCACCCCCTAACCCTAGGACCAACCCGCACAGTGTTGGTCCTTAATTTTTGGGACCAAGGACCGACCCTATTGAGCCTGGGACCAAGGACCGGACCGACCCAATGGGTTCGGTCCGGTTCCAAGGTCAACCCGAGACCAACCGGTAATTTTTTTGTTTTATTTTTTGTACTCCTTGAAAAGGAAAACCTACTATTTCAAATTACATATCATCGACAATGTGGCAATATGCAACCAAACTATAAATACCATTACATATTTAACAAATTTAAGATAAGGAAACAATAGAAATTTCACACCTACTAAAAGTAAAAAACCATAAAAATGATTAAGACCACTCATAGAGATATAGAACAAGATGGGAAGTTCCTGTAATCATCTGTAAATAATACTAGTAATGCCATACACAAAAACGTTTTCCTACATTCGATCAAGGAGAGTCCAATCAACGAAAAAATGAGCTTCGCACCACTTAACTAGCAAATCATTGTAGTAACTGCAATACTACTCTTCAAAAACTTCTACCATTTCACACAAACTCAAAAGTAAAGTGCAACTGAAACTTACTAGTGAAATACAATTAAACTATAAGAAATTCAAAATACTTAATATAAACCATGAATATACAACTTCACATCTTGTTAATTCACTTCAACTTCTGAACACCTAGAAAAAAAAACAAACGACTCACATAATTAATACTTGACAAAAGTTTCAATTGGGTTCCCGATTCTCTACATAAAAAAAATTATAACTAATATATTAAATATATATTATATATAATATATATAGTTCGGGTTGGTCCGGGTTGGACCGACCCTAAACTATCTGGACCGAGGACCAACCCGCACAGTACTGGTCCAGGGATATCAGGACCAAGGACCGACCCAGTCCTCCTGGGAACCGGACCAGGACCGGTAGGGTTGGGCCGGTCTAGGGTCGGTCTAGGGTTGACCCTGGACCGATGCTCACCCCTAATACCGGTCTTAGGACTCAAATCTCCTTTTGAGACTCTCTCCAACTCTCGCCCAAATTACTCAAAATTTTGAGTTTTTGGTTGCCTGTATTATTCTTGGCTTAAACCAAATAGCAAGTAGAAACTTGAATATCAATCAAAACCTTGTTATTCTCTTGCTTTCAATCAAAGTGTTTACAGGTGTTACGATCCTCAACAAACAAAGTCTTCATTCATATCATGTGTTGTTTGATATGTCCATTTTTCCTTACTCCAAACACGCTAAACCGCTTCATAGTACTACTTCTCAATCCCTATCTATACCACCTCAAAGTACTCATGCACTCTTTCATTTTTCAATATAGAATTCAGCCATCTCTTCTAACACCAAACAACTAAGCCATACCATGCATGATCAAAAAGTATTTCAAGTTCAATAGTTGAAGAAGTTCTAGATCAACATTTGAATGGTCTAACAACTTTGGTGGAGAACAACAATTTAAAGTTCCCTAGTACAGATCCATCATCGGTCACTCAAGATCAATCTATGCTTCTCACAGACTCAAACACTTCATTCGGCCCCTCCACCACAATTCCATCAATGCTCACATGTTCTCATCCGATGATCACTTGCTTCCAAAATAACATTTACATATCCAAACAGATACATTCAGCCACGAAACATCCGTTACATTCTTCACTTGATCCAACATGTCTATCCCAAGCCTTAAGAGACCCAAAGTGGCGCGCTGCTATGTGGGCGAAATATAATGCAATTCTCCGAAATGGTACATGGCAACTTGTACCACTTGACCCTCATCATAATATCATTAGCTACAAGTGGATATTTCGACTCAAGTGAAACTTAGATAGTACCACAACTTGGTACAAAGCACGACTTATTGCCAAGGGATTCCACCAACGGCTATAGGACTTGACTATGATCATTCATTTAGTCCACTTGTTAAACTTGCCATATTACGGGTTGTCATTTGTCTAGCCTTATCAAACGGTTGGCCCCTTCTACAATTGGATGTCAACAATGCCTTCTTACATGGCTTTGTTAATTAGTCACATCCTAATCACATTTGTCGTTTGAATTAGGCTATTGACGGTCCTGAGCAAGCCCCTAGCATGTGTTGTCAAGCACTCAATTCCTTTGTCGTCTTGTTTGGATTCATCCAATCCAAATCAAATTCCTCGCTCTTTATATACAGACATGAGGGCATCATTGCTTATTTCTTGGTTTATGTAGATGATTTGATCATAACATGAAGTAATACAAAATTTTTTGCAAAATTTTGTTAGAGCTTTTGTAGGTAAATTTTCACTAAAAGAACTAGGGGATCTAAATTGCTTCCTGGGTGTTGAGTTGATAGGGGACTTTGTCTAGTCTCTTTCTCACACAACACAAGTATATAGGGGATTTTCTTAATCAAGCAACCATGTTAAGAGCCAAGGAGATTGCCACCCTGATGGCTACCAGTAGTTCTCTTACTCTTGTTAATGGATCACCGCATACTAATGCAACTAAAATAGGAAGATTGTTGTTTCTCTTCAATATTTTGCATTCACAAGGCTTGATATTGCTTTTCTTGTTAACAAACTCTCTCAATTATTTCAAGAGATACAAGTGATCATTTTAAGAAAAACGTTTACAAATTATTCATTTTCCGTGAAACAAATAGAGCCTAAATTAGCAAATCCTCAAAAGATTTAGACTATATTGGCATAATTAAAAGATTTAGGATTGAATTGGCAAATTGTCCAAAGATTTAGGACTAAATCGACACAATTAAAAGGTTTATGACTGAATTGATTGCCGTACAATAGGTTTGGAACATTTTGGACAATTTTTCCAGTCATCTAACAAGCCATGGTTTGGTTGCTGGTATTATAGTTGGCCTTTACTTCTATTAGGCTATGAATTTGTGCCTATTTGGCTTTTACTTCATGTTGTTTCTGTCATGTTTCAAGAGCTCTACACCCCTGTATCTGTCCCATTTGTGTTCATGTTCAATCACGAATATAATCTTTATTTGCCACGGAAAAAAATTTTTGCAATAGAAAAGCTACTTAACACGTGGAAAAATAACTAATTTCTAAGTGATAGTCACTTTTATTTATCTATTGATAGAACATATTACTAGTTCGTTGATTTTCTAATTTCCCTTTATTTCTAAATTAAATTGATTTCATGAATGTTATTTTCTACATTATTTACAAACATCGCCTTCATAGATTTGATGAATTTAAACTCAATAAGAGATAAAATTTGTCTAACAACTAATTAGCAAATATAACCTTGATGGTTGATCCTAAAATAATAAATACAGTGAAAAGTTTATTGTCGTTTCCATAATTTGATGAGAGAGATGTAAAAGTAATTTGGTCGGCTTGATGGCGATGACTGGGCAATCATCAAAAAAGTGTAAGAAGATTTATTTTGAATAGGGTTAATATCACGAAAAACCCTAAACCGGTACATATGTGATAAATTTATCCCGAACTAATTTTTTTAACCATAAAAAATCCCAAACAATTACATTGGTGACAAATTTACCATTCGTTAAATTGGATTAATACCGCGAAAAACCTCAAACTAGTACACCTATATAAAATCCCAAATTATCCGTCAACTATCACGTATCATCTAACTCAGAAATTTGACATTAAAATTTAAAATAAACAAATGGAGGGTAAAATTATCATAGGTGTACCAATTTGGGGTTTTTCATGTTATTAACCCTTTCAATATCACCTTTACCCAAAAAAAAAAACCCTTTTCAATATCACTTTTTCCTTGAAATATCTCAAATGGCGATAAACAACCAGCCAACGATGCGCTATTTAGATAAAGTGAAACACAGTAAAGGGTTAAAAACAATCTGGCACATGGAAATTATGTGTAAGATTAGTAACAAGAAGAGATTTTGCCAGTTGGAAGTAACCCAAGAAGGTAATAATCACTCTCATAGAAAGTTAAGTGAACTAAGTAGATGACTAAACTAGTTAGCAATTCCGTTTAAACTAGAGCTGTGCCTCTTGTTTTGCTTCTTTTTGCTTCGGTAGTCAGTGGAAAATTTGCTCAAACAAAACTTATTTATTCATGATCATCGTATATAATCACGAAATATAAGATGCAGCCACAAGCTCTTACATCATTCCAGTAACCTTATGTCAAGTTATTCGGCCAAAAGCAGTGCCGACTTGTTGATGTTCTCGTCGTGGTACAACCTGGACACTAAGTAGATTACGGTTTGCATGAGGAGGCCGAACAGGAGAAACAAGAAACAAAGAACTGCATCCCCAAACCTTACAAACCCGGATCCATGTCCATTGGCCATAAAGATGTTGAACACCGTATGGATTGCCGTGGACCCAATTGTTAGCAAGAATTTGATAGCTAATGAAATCCCCGTTTTACCCTTCATCAGGTTCTTGCTCTTGTACATGGCCTGAAGACCATAGATATCCCCTAGCACTGAAATCACACCTGCCAAGTCCAAAATGACACTGACATACACCAACCCAAAGAGGAATAAGATGAGGAGGATGAACCCTAGGATTAGTCCAATGGCAGGAAAGTGAATAAGGTCCAACAAGAGATAGCAGATTAGGATAGTCACGATGATGTTGATAATGTAGACGAAGAGAGCAAGAAAACTCCATGAGAGTGTGATCATGAGCCTCTTCCCCACCTTTTGGACGACGCTTATCGCTCTCCCAAAAGTGATGGATCTCAAGGTGTACACACACGCGACAGTGCACACGACCTTTGAAGTGGAAAGAAGAGAAAAGATTAGATCACGGACGTAGTTGGCGACTGAAAATAGACAGAGCTCAATTATGTCCGAGATCGCTAGGTTGGAGAGCTTATTGTATTTGGGAGTGTCAGCTTTGGCGTGGTTGAGTGCACGCTGGTCGTGCTGGATCTTTGCCGTGAGGAAGTGAGAAATGTCTCTGTAAGCAAAGATGATGAAGGAAAGAGAGAGGAGGAGGGCAAGCGTGATTTGGCTGAAAATCTTCCTCCATGTGAAGATGATCTTGATGGATTCCTTGATGATGCCAAAGAAACCAAGAAATTGCATCTCCTTTTGCTCTCGATCCATCTTCTAATATCTGAAATTTGCGGAGCTTCAAGACTGGGGGTGTTATAAATAGAACACGGTTGTTACGCATTGATTAACTGTCTAAGTGAACTTATATATAAATGACAGTAATGTATTCATAAAGAAAAAAGAAGGAACGAGTGCATACAAAACAAAGCAATCATACATTTATATAATGTAATTTATCATGCTGACGGCATTCTCTTTCTATTATGCTTAATTGTAGTTATCGGGATATCAATAGTAGTTTCCTATCAATTTAAGGGATAAATTGGCTTGGATTTTCAGGCCCGTCTATTTCATTTGTGTCATATGTTATGATATATGGAAGAGATTAGCACTTTGAGTTTAACGTCAATTGAGATCAGAAGAGACGATTCAATTCATTGGGACTATATATCTCCAACATTTGTAATGTTAGCGTGCGACTTTTGGGGAAAAGACAAAGTAGGCTACGCATTGCTATTTGGGAAGAGAAACGGCAAATCCTGCAAGCGAAGGTACCAAAGTCAATCTAAAGAAACATGTGTTTGTCTAGATTGAACTCTGCCAAGTTTATCTTAAAATAACCTTGATAAACCAAGAAATCAGTTAATTAGACGTATCATAACGTTAGCCATTGGATCATGAATAATACATAGACCAAGCCCATGGATGCCCAGACTTTTTTTATGACTACTTCCTACTGTTATTGTAAAAAAGTTACGATGATGATATGGCAAAAGAGGGAAAAATTACCAAAAAATCATAAATCTATTGTACTTATGTCGATTTAGTCCTAAACCTTTCGATTTTGCCAATTTAGCTCTAAACCTTTTGACGATTTATCAATCTAATTCTAAACCTTTCGGTTGTGCCAATTTAGTTATACAACTTGTAAAATTTTTTAGAATCTTCAAGAAAGGAAAAGAGAATCAACAAAAGATTACATATTTACTTAATTAGCTTGACTTTACAAGTTATTAGAAGAGGGTATTTATACCCGAACAATATGCATAGAAAATGATATTAGCTATCTTAGATAATCAAGATATATTAAATAATATCAATAATAACTAATAATATTTGTAATGATATTATCTAATAAGGAAATCTCTAATCTCCATAAATATACTTCATCACTCCCCCTCAAGCTGGAGCATTCAGTTTGGATATGATTGACGCAACTCTCTTCGAAATTCTGTGAGGAAGTGCCATGTAAGCTGAACCTAACACTAAACAAACCGGATTTGACAAGCACTAAAGCAACACATGCTAGAAAGTTGACATATCTTTCTCACACAGCCTAGATAGAATTGTGTGGAAACCCAACTTGAATTGCGGCAAACTGATCTGTATCACCCCACAGTGCTCATCTTTGGCTACTTGATGAAGGTGTGCTCGACTCTGGTTTTCACAGCTACCTAGATACTTGATTACATCACCCCCGGTGCTCATCTTTGTTGCCTAATGAAGGTGTGCTTGACTGCGATGCTCACAGCTACCTGGATATTTAACTATGACTTCGCTTGTCAATGTTGCTTGCAATTAGAAGAGAGTACCATAACGAATAACGTCTATAGTAGCATTGTTGAGTGTTGACAAAATTGGGCGGTTACTGAAGATGAGACGACTAAAGACAACATAAAGGAAGAAAAGGCTAAGGTTTGTGATACCATGTAAAATATTCTAGGATCTTCAAGAGAGAGGAAAAGAGAATCAATAAAGACTACATCTTTACTTAGTTGGCTTGATTTTACAAGTTATTAGAAGAGGGTATCTATACCAAACAATCACTACAAAAAAATCAATTTTTTCCAACAAAATTTCCAACTAAAAATTCTGGAAAATTCGTTGGAAAGGGAATTTCCAACGAATTTTCCAACGAAAAAAATTCGTTGGTAATTTGTCGTCGGAAAATTTTCCAACAAAAAATTTTAAATTTCTTTGGAAATTTCCAACGAAAAAATTTTCGTTGGAAAATTTTCGTTGGAAAAAATTTTGTTGAAAAATTCGTTGGTAATAATTCGTTGAAAAATTCGTGGCAAAATTCATCGGTAATTATTAGTTACAAATAATGTTGGAAAAATTTCGTTCGAAAATTTATTGGAAAATATTCGTTGGAAATTTTGTTGGAAAAATATCGTTGGAAAATTTGTTGGAAAAATCTCATTGGAAAGTTTGTTGCAAATATTTCGTGGGAAAATTCATTGATAATATTTCGTTGGAAAATTCGTTGCTAAGTATTCATTGGAAAAGTCGTTGGAAACGAAATTTCCAACAAAATTTTTTTTTTCGTGATTCAGCGCGGGAAAATTTTCGGACAATTCCGACGAAATTTCCAACGAAAAAATCAGAACAATTTGTTGGAAAACAAGTTTCCAACTAATTTACCAACGAAAAAAAGTACGTTGGAAATTGGTCGTCGGAAAATTTTCCAACAAAAAATCAAATTCGTTGGAAATTTTGTACCAAAAACAAATTTCGTAGCAAAAATATTTTCATGCGTACTTTGCGACAAAAAAATTTCATCGGTAAGTTCGTTGGAATTTCGTTGGAAATTTTGTTGCAAATAGTTCGTCGGAAAATTTCGTTGCAACTGTGTCGTTGGAAAATTTTGTTGGAAAATGTTCGTTGGAAAATTTGTTGCAAAAAGTTCGTTGGAAAATTTCGTTGCAACTTTGTCGATGGAAAAGTTGTTGCAAAGAAATCGTTGGAAAATTTCGTTGGAAAATTTTCATTGGAAAATTTCGTTGCAAAACGATTCGTTGGAAAATTTCGTTGCAACTGTGTCGTTGGAAAAGTTGTTGCAAAAAAATCGTTGGAAAATTTTCATTGGAAAATTTCGTTGCAACTGTGTCGTTGGAAAAGTTGTTGCAAAAAAATCGTTGGAAAATTTCGTTGGAAAAGTTTCATTGGAAAATTTCGTTGCAAAACGATTCGTTGGAAAATTTCGTTGGAAAATATTCGTTGGGAAATTTGTTGCAAAATGTTCGTTGGAAAATTTGTTAGAAAAATTTCGTTGGAAATTTGTTTCAAATATGTCTTTGATAATTTGGTGAGAAACCGTAAAATTTCGTTACAAATTATGCCGATAATTCTTCGTTAAAAAATACGTCCATAATTATTCGTGCAAAAAATCGTTACTAATGTGCGGCAATTTTTTTTCGATAAATGGCAATGTATTTTCTTTTCGCTAATTTGCGACGAAATATATTCGTGACAAAATTCGTCGCTACGAATTTTATTTGAGGACAATTTGGATTCGAAATCTAATTAGATATGCAATATTAATTTCTACAATGCATAAATTGCAAAATCTCAGATGACGATATTAAATATTCAATCTCATAATTCATAAACATAACTAAGCAAGATTGAACATCCAGTAATACATTCAAAAACTTGAAAGGACAGAAAACAACCATAAGACACCTGAGATAGCTAAGCAGCTTCGGTACTGGCCATGACTTGAGGAACAGCCAGCTGTATCGACACCTGATGAAATAAGAAAATATAAATAAAGATATGGAATTTGTCTAAAATATATAAAAAAGGACTTATGCATTGACGTAAAACTAGCTATAAAAAAAATGTTCTTACCTAAGGGGGACTGACAATAAAATCACCAGCATCATCATCATTAGCATCATCACCAATCGCCGCATCATCGTGTGGCTCATCAATATGCCCATGACCGACTACATTAACAGGAGATACAAGAGGAACCTCATTTCGATCGATGTCGAGGCGTCGCATGACATATTGTAGTTGTGCATTCATCACTCTTATTTGTTCGTCTTTTTGTCCAATTAAAAACTTCATTTGTTCGTCTTTCTGTCCAATTAAAAACTTCAGTTCTTCGTCCTTCTGTACTAGTAACTGTTTCAATTGGCTCAATTCTTGGGTCATGTGCTCCTCATGACGTGTCCTCCTTGCAGAAGCTGCATTTGAGGATGAAGTTGCAGCACCCTTCGTTTTGAACATCCTTGACAATGATCCCATCCCAAATATTTTTCCTCCTTTCATCCCACCCGCTGCCTCCACCCATAATGCCATACTGTCAACCGATGGCTTAGACACAGCAACACCATCACCACCAGCACCATCACCACCACCATCACCACCAGCACCATCACCACCACCACCACCACCACCACCACTAGAACCACTAGCAGTGCTCAGCAAAAGTTGATCATATTTCTCCTATATTAACAGTATAGATAAAAATAAAATAAATTCGTATATATTACCATAAATATTAAAAACATGCATGATTTTCATTCTAGTTTCCATAAAGTCCAAACTATAATCTTACATACCTTAGTAGCTTGTGCCCGATCGCCAATCCATGTCTTATCCTTTTTCTGAAAAGTGCGTTCAAATGTAGCTGTAAATGAGGGTTCCGTCCCCAATTCATCCACCTACAAAAATTTAATAAAAATTAGTCACCATTGCATTAAATGAACTTACAAGTTTAAATAGGCTTACCATTCTTCTTCTATGCTCACCGATGCTGATAGAGCCCCCAGCATATGTGGCTGATGCAGACCCATCACTAGAACTAGAAGTTCGATTCTTCTTGTTCTGTTCATATCGTTTCTTATGCTTCTCAGTTTCCCAAGTTCTCGCAATTTCTACCCAATCGTTCGCTGTAATGAAATTTGGCTTTTCTTTTGTTCTCTTCGCTTTATTTATCACATAACGCATGTCATCACCGACTTTCTTCTTAAAGATTCTTCTAACCTCAGCCTCTTCCATTTCATCCCACTTGAACTTATGCTACAATCATTAGCAAAATCAACAAAAATTAATTATAATGGTCACAAGTGAGATATCCCTGACAATGCACCAGACAATTCATGACAAATTTCATGATTGACCATCAGTAAGTTATACCGAACTTACGTTGTGAGAAAATGAATAAAAACAACACTAACCTTGAACTCATTCCACCACAAAGTTTTTATTTCTTTAGGAGCGCCGCTAAATGTTGAAAACTGCCCTATCCAACAGTTATTGACTATTCTATTAAGTTCCCTTACGACATGCGTAGAATCCGTAAATCTGAAAACATGTTATAACAATATAGAGAATAAGACAATTAAGCATATGGAAAATTGCCTACATGGACAATTGTATTTACATCTATAATTTAAATATACGTACAAAAATAAATTACAAAAATAAATTACTTATAAATCTCCGCATGGATATATAACGCATCGGGTATCTTCTTCCTCATTTGAGTGTTGCACTGATGAAGAAGGTGGCACCCAAGGAGATGGAACTGAAGTAAAATCAGTTCGCATGTCCCGCAGTTCTTCCTGAATATGTTATTGCGGGTCGGAAGATGGGCCAATGTGTCCGTATTGTTGCTGCTCATATGGTAGAACAAGGTTCGCTGGCATGGCCGGGGAAGAGGATAGGGCCGGGGACGAGGATGAGGACGTGGAGAGGCCCGATCTTCTTTGTGAAGTCCTACCCCGCATGTCACCTTCTTGATTATACTGACAATTATCACGGATGTTAGACAAATATGAAAAAAAAAATGAACAAGTATTAGGGACAGAAAATGAAATCATTTTCCTTACCATTTTCTGTCAGATATCAAAAAACAAATTTAAGAAATAGAAATTAACAGAGTACCGCCTCTGATAAATAGCCAAGTCACTGGTCTAGTCGGAAGAACCTACTACAATTTTGATCACAGCAAATGTCAGTAAACCGTCTAATGAAACATATTTAATTTGCAAATCAAATTATAAGTCTCAGTCCAAATTAAAATTGCGTTCGCAATCCCTCCACCCGGCCGGAATCCGACAGCCGAAGACCGCCCCCCGGCCGGATTCCGGCCACCGGAAACCGGCCCCCCCGGCCGGAATCCGGCCGCCACCTCGTCCCCTGGCCGGAACAGGCCGCGAACCCACCCCCCCACGCCGGAATCCAGCGGGGACCTCCACCCCACCCGGCCGCCCCAACCGGCGGCAACCCCCGCCCCCACTGGCTGCGACCCCCCTCCCCGGCCGCAACACCCCCCCCACCGTGGCGGCCCCCACCGGCGGCGACCCCCCCCCCCCCCCCCGCCCCGCCCCGCCCAGCCCCGCCCCCACCGGCGGCGGCCCCCTCCCTCCCAGGCCGCAACAACCCCCCCCCCCCCCCGCGGCCACCCCCACCGGACGCGACCCCTCCCCCCTCCCCGGCCGCAACCCCCCCCCCACCGGCCGCGACCACCCCCCCGCCGGCCCCCACCAACCGCGACCCCGCCGGCCGCCACACCCCCTCCCCGCGGCCGCGACTCCCTCCCTCCCCCGGCCGCAACCCCCTCTGTGCAGCCGCGATCCCCTCGGCCGCCCCCACCGGCGGCGACCCCACCCCCGCCGCAACACCCCCACCAGCCGCGACCCCCCCACCGGTCGCGACCCGGCCCCTCCCCCACCCCCGCCCCGCGCAAAACCCCCCGGCCCCTCTTCCCCTCGCAGCACCCCATTCCCCGCGGCCCCAACAGTACAGACTAGTACTTACCACGGACAACGACGGCGAGGCGGCCGGCGACGGCGAGGCGAACGACGACGGCAGGGATGGCGAGTCGAACGGCGACGGGGAGCTAGACGTCCAAGACAACAGAACGAGCAGAAACGCATTAAATTGTCGTACTCGATAGACACAAATCATAGATGTACCGAACAACAAAAACAAGTTTCTTTAAATTCGTTGGAATTTCCAAAGAATTTTCCAACGAATACAAATTATCAACAAATTTTGCAACAAAAATAAAATTTTGCAACAAATTTTTCAACAAATTTTAAAACAAATTTCGTTGGAAATTTCCAACTAAATTTCCAATAAAAATAAAAAAGTAAACAAATTTCAAACACTTTTTTTTGAAATACCAACAAAATTTCCAACGATTTCGCATTTATTAATAATTTTGTTAGAAATTTGCAACAAAATTTCCAACAAAATTGGGACCAACACAATTATTGCAACTATCTTCACATTTCATTGGATTTTCCAACGAATTTTCCAACAATCAAAGCAAAAAGTCGAAAAGACCTATTCGTTCGAATATTCGTGGGAAATTTCCCACGAACTTTCCAACGAAACCGGTTAACGATACAAATCTTTTTCTCGAAAATCCAAATTTGTTGGAAAATTGGTGAGTAATAACCAGCCAATTTTCCACCGAATTTTTGAAAATTTTTTTGTTTTTCCGCCGACAATATTTCGTTGAAAAATTCGTGGGAAATTTACCACGAATTTTTCAACGAATTTGGAACCAAAGCACAATTCAACCGGTTTTAAAAATTCGTTGGAAAATTCGTGGGAAATTTCCCACGAATTTTCCAACGAATTTTTCAAAACTTTGATTTTTTAGAAAAAATTCGTGGGAAATTTCCCACGAATTTTCCAACGAATTTTCAAAACTTTATTTTTTCAAAAAACATTTGTTGGAAAATTCGTGGGAAATTTCCCACGAATTTTCCAACGAATTTTCAAAATTTTATTTTTTCAAAAAAAATTTGTTGGAAAATTCGTGGGAAATTTCTCACGAATTTTCCAACCAATTTTTATCACCGGTTGAATAGTGCTTTGGTTCCAAATTCGTTAGAAAATTCGTGGGAAATTTCCCACGAATTTTCCAACGAATTTTTCAAAACTTTGATTTTTAAATAAAGAATTTGTTGGAAAATTCGTGGGAAATTTCCAACGAATTTTCCAACGAATTTTCCAACGAATTTTGCAAAACTTTTATTTTTCCAAAAAAAACTCGTTGGAAAATTCGTGGGAAATTTCCCACGAATTTTCCAACGAATATAAAATACCGTTTAAAATTTAGCTTCGGTTCAAAATTCGTTGGAAAATTCGTGGGAAATTTCCCACGAATTTTCCAACGAATTTTGCAAAACTTTTATTTTTTTCAAAAAACATTAGTTGGAAAATTCGTGGGAAATTTCCCACGAATTTTCCAACCAATTTTGAACACCGGTTGAATTGTGCTTTGGTTCCAAATTCGTTGGAAAATTCATGGGAAATTTCCCATGAATTTCCTAACGAATTTTTCAAAACTTTTATTTTTTCAAAAAAAATTTGTTGGAAAATTCGTGGAAAATTTCCCACGAATTTCCCAACAAATTTTTCAAAACTTTTATATTTTCAAAAAAAATTCGTTGGAAAATTCGTGGGAAATTTCCCACGAATTTTCCAACGAATAATTTTTTCCGGAAAAGCAACAATTTTAAAATGTACATAGGATCTAAATTGGTTGGAAAATTTGTTGGTGATTTCCGCCGAATTTTTCAACGAAATCAACTCACCATCGACTTATTTTATCAAAATTGAAATTCGTTAGAAAATTCGTGAGAAATTAGTTCACCATCCACTTAATTAACCGAACATTTAAATTCGTCGGAAAATTTATTTAAAATTTCTGACGGATTTTTGAACGAATTAGAAAGCATATTATATATCATTAAACATAATACAAATTGGTTGGAAAATTCATGAAAAATTTCCCACGACTTTTCCAACGACGAATTTCCCACGAAAAATTCATGATTCATGAAAAATTTTCATGAAAAATTCATGAAAATTCATGAAAAATTTCCCACGACGGATTCAAGAACTTATGCAAAATTTGTTGGAAAATTCATGGGAAAATTACAACGAATTTTCCAACGACTTTAATTTGATAAACGGAAATTGAATTTTGTTGGAAAGTGTGTTGAAAATTTCGAATGAATTTTGCAACGTTTTTTAAATTAACCGAAAATAAGGTTTTCCAACAAAAAATTATTACAAAACAAAATTAATCTACCAAATTGTGAAATTATTGTAATATCAAGCGAATTAGCGACATATTGTCATGCTAACAACAACGAGAACAATAACAATAATAATTACGACAACGGAAATATTAGAAATTACTACAACAACAAAACACACATGTCGCATTACTAGTAATAATCAGACATAATTAGTAAAAAGTGTCAAAAATCATAATCTTCATCTTCATCTTCATCTTCACCTTCTTCTTCTTCTTCGTCTTCGTCAACGTCTTCGTCTTCATCTTCTTCCTGATCCTCATCTTCATATTCTGTCTCCAAATCACATTGTGTACCAACTCGAAAATTTGATTCCCGAATTTCAGTTGGATCTACATCGATCATCGCACCACATGGATCTCGTAAAGTAGGAATGTTATATTGAGCAGTTTCGATCGTGTTATGAACTTCCTCTTGTTGATATGCCGTGTCCTTCCAGTGTTCCTCGATTTTTTTTCTTGCTTTGGTTTTACATACAACCCACCAATCGGCTTTGTCACGCTTCAAACTAGGATATAATGCATAATAGACTTGAATTGCTTGTTGTGCCAAGACAAATGGTTCATATTTCATATATCTTTTCTTGTGATTTATTTCAACCAAATTAAATTTGGTATGCACATTCATTCCTTTCACGGGGTCAAACCACATGCACTTAAATAAGACAACTCGCATTAACGGTCCATGGTACTCAATCTCTACGATTTCATCTAACAAGCCATAAAAATCACTTTGCGAATTGCCACCATTAGATGACTGAACACACACTCCACTATTCATTGTGGCCTTTCCCATTCCATATTTGCGAGTGTGAAAATTATACCCGTTAATGAAATATGCTGGCCAAGTTCGTACTCTTGACTTTGGACCCCACGCCAGATGATATAACATTCCTTGCTGTCCAACTTGAGCATCAAAATTGTGAACCTAAGATGCCATACACGCAATGTCAATAATATATATTTCAAAATATGATGTATAAAAATTTCGAATAAACAGGATTTCGTCCATATTCAACTTATATATGTTTTGAACCATGTTGCAAATTGTTCCTGGCACAAACGATCAAACTCATTTGGTGGTAGTCCATACAATGAATTTCGGAAATTCCTAGTAACAAATACCATTTATGTATTAGCCACGGGTTGACACAATTATTTGGCGTAAACAAGGCAAATGTACACTTACTCGAAGTATGGCTGAACTTCTGGACAGTTCAATAAAATATATGTATGGGCTGCGAGCTTTTCTTCACCTGTTAAGTGACGAAACTTACACGTGCCGTTAGGTCGACCCAAATAATTGAAAATAGAGAATGATTTGCAATTGGGATCAATGGGACCCTCATCATTTCTTCCAGCTCTCCGCCTCTTGCACTGCACGTGCGGCTCAAAATAGTATGATGCAAATGTTGTCACTTCTTCCACAATATATGCATTACAAATTGAAGCTTCGACACATGTCTTATTCTTCACTTTTTTCTTCAAATGATATAAGAACCTAGTTGCAATAGCATATAGTTTATCGTAACAAAATATGATCATGAAGTAATTTCACATTTAATTAAAATAAAATTTACCTCTCAAATGGATACATCCATCGAAATTGGACGGGATCTGCAACTTTGACCTCATAAGGCAAGTGAACTAAGAGATGCTCCATTGAATCAAAGAATGATGGAGGAAATATCCTTTCTAAGTTGCAAAGAATAATTGGAATATCTCTCTCTAGTTTCTCCATGTGTGATGATTTCAACGTTGTTGAGCAATTATCATGCAGGAAATTACTTAACTCTGTAATGGCGCCCCATACAAAATTTGGTAGAACTTCTTTGAATGCTATCGGAATTAATCTTTCCATAAATATGTGACAATCATGACTCTTCATACCTGTCAATTTGCATTCATTCATATCAACACATCTGCCGAGATTGGAAGCATATCCATCAGGAAATCGCATCGATTTCAACCATTGACAAATGACCCGTCTCTGCTCCTTGTCTAATGTATAAACTGCTTTGGGTTTCGGTCCCCTGCTGCTTGCATCCACATCTAGTGTTGGTCGATCGCAAATATCCCTCATATCTTTTCTTGCGTTCAAATTGTCTTTTGTTTTTCCAGTGACATCCATCACAGTATTTATGACATTGTCGAAAACGTTCTTCTCTATGTGCATGACGTCAAGATTATAATGAATAAGATGGGCATTCCAATATGATAGATCCCAAAATAAACTGCGTTTAGTCCACTTATGTGTACTTCCGTACGCAAAAGTTGCGCCGTGCGGGTTTTCAATAACAGTTGGAAACTCTTGCATGCATTCCCATATTTGCTGCCCGGTCAACCTCAATGGTGGATGTGTTCTTTCGATCCTATTCTTGGTGAACTCTTTTTTATTCCTTCTGAATGTATGATTAAGCGGCAAAAATTGCCTGTGACAATCAAAATAACAGGCCTTCTTACCATGTTTTAATCTGAAAGCCTTTGATCTCTCCATACAAATCGGACATCCTAAGATCCCAGCTGTACTCCATCCAGATAACATTCCATAAGCGGGGAAATCATTTATCGTCCAAAGAAGCACAGCCTTCATTACAAATGTTTGGTCAGTAGAAACGTCATACGTAGGGACACCTTCAACCCATAGCCGTTGTAACTCTTCAATCAAAAGTTGCATATTAATATCTATGGCCTTTTTTGGATTTTGCGGGCCAGGCACAATCAATGTCAAAAACATATAAGGTGTCTTCATGCACATACCGAGTGGAAGATTGTACGGAGTTAAGATAATTGGCCAACATGAATAACTTTTTCCTGATTTCCCAATGGGGCAAATCCATCAGCACACAGACCTAACCTAATGTTTCGAGGCTCTAGCGCAAACTCGGGGTATGTTCTATCAAAATGTTGCCATACCTCTGCATCTGAAGGATGACACATTAGATCCTCTTCTGTTTCATGATTTGCATGCCAAGTCATGTGTTCAGCAGTGGCTTGCGACGCATAAAGCCTTTGCAACCTAGGGATTAACGGCAAATAAAACATTTGCTTGCATTGTCTACTCTTCTGATTACGACCTTGCCTCCTGTTAATCTTGTACCTGGGTTGGTCACAGAATTTGCAAAATTCTGCATATTCATACAACCCATGGCACATACATCAATTCGTATAACTGGAAGGCCTAAGTTTTCCACCAACTTTTTCATATCGTAAAAGTCATTTGGCTTAATATTATCACGAGGCATTGCTTCTCGCATCACTTCAACAAAAGAGTTGAAGCAATCCACGGACACATTATGCTCTGCCTTGATATTTAAAAGTCTTGCTGTCACTGATACTTGTGTGTGGTTATCACAACTTGCCCATAAAGGTTCATCTGCCGTTTTCAACATTTCCTGGAAATGATTTAGATTGTGAAGTTCCGTCACACACATTCTCATCACAACCCGTAACTCCTATCTCTTCCAATTCTGCTCCATGACTAGTTCCCACTTGTTCGAGTGCATGAGTAAAACTAGTACTTGCATGATTCAATTCTGAATACAAATTATGACCGGCTTCATCAAACACCATCCCTTGATATGAGTTCAATTGTTCGAAATAGCTACATTCTTCCCTAACTAAAAATTGATCGCTTCGTCGATATCCCTCGTCATATATAAATGGTTCACCATGGCTAGTCCAATTATAATAATTCGGAGTAAACCCAAATCTACAAAGATGTTCTTTAACTTTATCAATGTCTTGAAATTTTCCATTACTGCACTTTTTACATGGACATCTTAATTTATTTCCATCCATGAACTCATATTTTGTACTAGCAAAGTTCAAAAATAGTTCTAACACGATACGAAACTCATCAGTCAATCCTCGCCGTTCGGGTAAGTTCTTATTATACATCCAACCCCTATCTCTTTTGTATTTTCTCTGTAAAAAAAAATATTGTCCTAAATGATTCAACATATCATATATATTCTTTAATATTGTTAATAAAAACCATAAAATGCGAAAAATTACAATTATGTTGTTTACGAAACAATTATTTTAAACTTGAAAAATTCGGAAAATTTACCATGTCAAGAAAACTTATTAAGTATTTGGCTGAAATCTTTGTAGTAGACAGTGGACAATTTGATGAGAATTGAAAAATTAATTGATTTGCGACACCTTCCAATGGACACGTACCTAAAAAAAATAATTACATAAGATTCGTCTATAAAGATACATTTTATTTTTTCCTTTCATTTTCTTTCCCTTTTTTTCCCTTTCTTCTTAGCCGGGCCGGCGACCGACGAGGTTATGGGCATCTCATAGATATGTCCAATGGAATTTCCAACGAATTTTGCAACGATTTTCTATTATGCCGAACAATAATGTGGTATTCAATTTGTTCTAAAATTGGTGGGAAATTTTCATACGAAATGTGTATAAACCATTTTGGAACAATTTTCTATTAATGAAATGGTTTTTTGCATTCGATGCAAAATTCGTTGTAAATTTTGGAACGAATTTATATAAACTCGAACAAGAAGGTGTTTTTTGACTTATTTGAAAAAATTAAGGCAAATTTCTCACGAACTTTGCAACGAAAGTAGTACACAACAAAATTAATGTACAAAATATCGAAATGCGTTGCAAAAGTCGTTAGAAATTTCTAACGAATTTTGTAATGAATTTCGAATATGAACAAAAATAATGTGTTCTCCGAATTCGTTGGAAAATTCGTTGGTCTTTTCCAACGAATTATTTTTTGCTATAAACCGAAGGATTTTGAAAACTCGTTGGAAAATTCGTTGGAAATTTCCAACGAAATTTCCAACGAATTTTTAAACCTCTTCTTTTCAAACAGAATGTTAAATTTGTTGGAAAATTCGTTGGAAAATACCAACGAATTTTCCAACGAATTATTTTTTGCGGTAATCCGAAAGTATTTTGAAAATTCGTTGGAAAATTCGTTGATATTTTCCAACGAATTTTCCAACCAATTATTTTTATGCCGTATAACGAAATGATTTGGAAAATTCGTTGGAAAATTGGTTGGAATTTTCCAACGAATTTTCCAACTAAATTAATTTTCCATTTAAAATGTGAAGGTGAGATAATTTTGTTGGAAAATTCGTGGGCAATTTCCCACGAATTTTCCAACGAATTTACAAAAACCAACAATACCCGTGTTTGTTTTGAATTCGTCGTAAAATTCGTTGGTAATTTCCAACGAAAATATTTTGGTGGCAAAGTTCGTCGGGTAATTTCCAACGAAAATATTTTCGTCGCTAATTTCAAACGAAATTTGCGACGAATATTATTTCGTGGGAAATTTCCAACGAACTTTGCCACAAAAATATTTTCGTTGGAAATTACCAACGAACTTTGCCACCAAAATATTTTCGTTGGAAATTACCAACGAATTTTGCGATGAAAATTTTTTCGTCGCAAATTTCCAACGAACTTTGCGACGAAAAGTGTTTCGTCGCTAATTTCCAACGAATTTTCCATCTAACTTTTTTTCGTCGGTAATTTCCAACGAATTTTTATTTTCGTTGGAAAATTTGTCGCAAATTTCCAACGAAAAATTTTCGTTGGAAAATTTTCGTGGCAAAAACGCATTTTTTTTGTAGTGAATATCCATAGGAGGAAATTAGCTATCTTAGAGAATCACGAAATATTAAATAATATTAATAATATCTAATAATATCTCTAATGATATTCTCTAACAAGGAAATATCTAATCTCCATAAATATACTTCATCACAACTTTTGATAATTTGTCAATATAATTTCAAAACTTTCGACGATTTCCCCAATTTAGTCATAAACCTTTTGATGATGTGCCAATTTAGTCATTCCCACCAATTTTGACCGAAAATCACTAATATGATAATCTAGTCAGTGCTGGTCATCCTAAGTGGCATGGCCAGTGCTGAAGTGAACAAATTTTTTTTAGAATGTTAAATTTTCTGAACTTTCTATTACTCCTTTTCGTTTTTCTTCTTCTTTTCTTTTTTTTTTCTAACCCTAGGCTAGGGGCCCTCGCCAAGTTTGGACGAGGGCCACAATGCAGTCCTCGCTTGTGGTTGGCAAGGATTGGTTGTCAACCTCGCCAGCCTAGGGTTAGGGAAAAAAAGAAAGATGAAAAGAAGAAAACAATAATTTAAAATAAAAAATTCAGAAAAACTTAATAAATCGTTCACGTCAGGGCTCGCCCATTAAGCTCTTAATCAAGCTCTCTAAATTTTGATCATAGCGGTGAAAACTCTGATCATTGGACGACCTTTTGGGTCTTGATAGTTGCTTACTGCGCAATTCCATTGGTCTTATTGCTCTTGTATAACTTTTCACCACCAAAATTGTTTTCTTTTTTTTTTTGGTAAAGCCCAAAATTGTTTTCTTGAACGTTACTTTCTATAAAAAAAATTTTCAAAATATCCTCTTTATAGATTTTATGAATTTAAACTCCATAAGAGATAAAATTTGCGTAACAATAAATTAGCGAATAAAAGTTCCATGGCCGATTAAAAATGCTAAGTATAGCGAAAAGCTTATAGTTTTTCAATTATTTCAGGAGAGAGAAAATTGTCTATAAAGCTTAATCTTATTGTACTGCGGTGAATTCAATTCTAATTTTTTTAATTTGACCAATTTAGCCTTACGCTTTTGATGCTTTTGTCGATATAGTCTTTCCGGCTAATAATTATACCGCTATAAAAGTAATCGTGTTATATTTGGATTTAGAAAAAAAGTTGAAAAGTCAAAGAAGCAGAAAGTGGAAGCGTTCAGTTTATAAAAAGGGGCCAAGAGATTGTTCGCAGAGGGAAGAAAGGAAAAAGAGAGAAAGGAAAGAATGAAGAAGCAGAAAAAAAAAAAAAGAGGGATTTCGCGTACACACCATATAGACTTTGTCAAGTTGAATTGATTACGTATTGCAACGCTCAGTAAGTGCTTGTGCCCCTCATTCATTCAATCGGAGTAATTTTTGGAGTTAGGTCATATATTCAAAGTTTTGTGAAATTACAGCTCGAAGTTTGATTTTTGAATTGCTGAGTTGTGGTTGCTCACCTATCTCTTTCCCAATCTTTTCATGTCTCATAGTTAGCAACCAATAGAGCGAGAGTGACATGAACGGTGATTTTTGGGAGTTGACTTTTTTGTTGTGTTTAAGGCTACGTCATTCAGGTAAAAAGACGGTCGTGTCACTCCCCCATTTTGGTATGATTCGGGGTGTGAGCTTGTCTGCTAGTTTGTAATGCGTTAGTCTTTTGTTAGGTACTAGGATGTATGTCTCTTTTGGGGTCAAACACATGGTGAGCAAGAGTCGAGGATGAGACGTTGAACAATTTTTAAAACTCGAATCGAGATATAGACCCAACGGAAACCATCACCAGACCAGCCAAAATAACCACATCAGCTCACTCAAACTTAGCACACCTATGAACCTCGAAAATGTTGGAGTTGGCGAATACTTCGGGGACCCTTGTTTCTCACACCGGGTACGCCCACGTGAGCTTAGGGAAACTAAAGTGTTGTCCAACGACATGTGACTCATGCGTGCGGAATGCGGGGGTTCGGGGGCAGCGCCCCCGACACGGGTGCCCCGCTGCCCGGTCAGCGGGCGGGGGTTCGGGGGCAGCGCCCCCCGAAACCTCAACGGGTTTGGGCTGGCCCGTATGGTGCAAAATTAAGAGATTTCATATAGGTTTAGGTTTTGGGCCCGTTTGGGGCATATATATATTTTGCTCGTTTTTCTGATTATTGTAACGAGTTGAGAGGCTGTAAATCGAAATTATAGTGAAATCTCTTTGCAGGACGTAGCCCTATTCGAGGGTGAACCTGGGTAAATTCGTGCATCTTCTATTTTCTCTGTTTTCTTCGTGATCGTTCTGTTTCGGTTCTCGATACGTCCCTTCAAAAAAAAGAATGAGCGGGTTTTACGGTTCGGCCAAAACAGGGGAAGACGACGACAGGTTCGCGGCGCGAGCGTTTAATCGTAGACCCCTACCTGGCTTGGAGACGACGGTTAAAGGGTTGCACTCGACCCAAATCGTGCCATGGCTGACTGCCTCAACGCCTCCGAGCCGAGATACTTGGGTATGGGGGTTCAGGACCAAGAAAAGGCCTCACCGGAAACACGGATGCCAGGGGGATGGGGTGTCGGGGACGTTGGCCGAGAGAGGTCGCCGTCCAAGGTTCGGACGCGATGGTCGCCGTAGGATATGTCGTTCGTTCTCGGCTCCCGCTCTCACTCTCGCAGATCTCTCTTCTCAAAAACTCACCACCCTCTCTTTCGGATCTCTCTCTCTCTCTCGGCTCTCTGCCCTCTCCCGGTTCTCTCTGCCCCCCCGCTTACAATCGGTCTCAGGTTCCGCCCGAGCTCTCTCTCTCGCTGTTGCTCTCCCCATCCTTCCGGTCTCCCCTCCCGATCTCTCTCGGCTCTCCTCGGCTTTAAGGGGCCACAGCAGGCGCGCATGGCTTACTGCCACCGCCAGCTGCCGTGACCGGCCTGATCCCGACCCGAGGATCACGCCGGCCTGCCCCGCGCCTCTGGCTTCTGCTCTGTTCTGGCTTCTGTTCCGTCTGTCCTCTCCTCCTGGTCCCCTCAATACGGAGCGTGAGGGAAACAGGAAGAAGAGGAAAGAAGGGCGGTTAGGCTGGGGAAAAGGAGATAAGGGAAGTTGGGCCCCGAATAGGCGTTGGGCCAAAAAAGGTGGCAAACGTAGGATGGGTTGGAGTTTTTTTTTTTTTGAATTTTTTTAAATTTAATTTAATTTTAAAAAAAACAAGAAAAAATGTGTCTACTAGCCCCCATTAATTCCAATGCGTCTAATGTCTATATGCTGTGAAATTTAACGAAAATATTTTTTTAGGGATTAAAAAAATTAACCCCTAATTTTATATGTAATTAATTTAAAACGGATAAACAAAAATTAGGTGTCAATAAGTAGTTTTTGGAGTTAAGTTGTGTATTCAAAATTTTGTGAAATTCGAGTGCAAAGTCATATTTTTGAGTCGATGAACTGTGGTTGCTCGCCCCCCCTCTTTCCCAATCTTTTCAGGTCCCTCAGTTAGCGGCCAATAGAATGAGAACGATATCGACGGGGATTTTTGGGAGTTAGTTTTTTTATTGTGTTTGAGACCACGTCTTTCGGGTGAAAGGACGGTCGTGTCACTCTAGTAGGATTTGGGTTGTGATAAAATGGGTCGGTTTGAGGGCGATGAATAGGAAATCATTAAAAGTAAGAGAATTACTTTGCCATTGAACTATCTCAAATGACTGAATGAAAACAACTCATCAATGCACGATTTAGATATGATGAAACAGAGTAAAAAGCCAAAACAAGCTGGCACATGGAAAATTATGTAATAGATTAGAAACAAGACAAGGAACTTGCGAGTTGCAAGTAACCCAAGAAGGTGACAATCACTCTCATAGAGTATTAAGTGAACGAAACTTATTTTATGATGATCATCGTGTATATCTGGTCATACAAGACGAGATTGGGCCCCAAGCTCTTCCATTATTAGAATATCCGAATGTCGACTTATACGCCGACTTGTTCCAGTTAGACGTCGTTGGCTATATGAGGAAGGTATTCAGCCAAAAGATGGACCTCCAGATGATCTGCCAGCGGCGACTTGTCAATGTTCTCGTGGTGGTATGACTTGCACACGAAGTAGATCACGGTTTGCGCGACGTGGCTGAAGAGGAGCAACTTGAGCAGAAACAAGAAACAAAGAACCGCAACCCCTAACCTTAATAACCCTGATCCATGTCCACAGGCCACAATGATGTAGTACACCGTTTGAATTGCTATGAACCCAATCATTAGCAAGAGGTTGATAGCTATGGAAATCCCCAATTTACCGTTGATCAGGTCTTTGCTCTTGAACATGGCCTGGATACCATAGATGTCCTCTACCACTGAAATCACACAGGCCAAGTTCAAAATGATGCTGATATACACCAACCCAGAGAGGTATAAGATGAGGAAGATGAAAACTAGGGCTAGTACAATGGCAGGAGAGGGAATAGGAGCAATTAAGAGAGAGAAGATCACTATAGTCACGACGACGTAGATGGAGATAGCAAGAAAACTCCATAAATATGTGATCATGAGCCTCTTCCACACCTTTGGGAAGACCCTCATCACTCCCCTGAAAGTGATGGATCTTGAGGTGTACACGCACGTGATCGTGGACACGACCGCGGACATCGAAAGGAGAGAAAAGATTACAACCAGGACGATGGAGACGACCGTAAAGAGCAAGAGCCCAATTGCATTCGAGGTCATGAAATCGGAGTGCTCGTTGTATTCGGGAGTGATCTTTGCAAAGAGGAAGGCGGAAACCTCGATGTGAGCCAAGAAGATGAGGGAAAGAGGGAGGATGAAGGCTAGTGTGATTTGGCTGAAGATCTTCCGCCATGTGGAGATGATCTTGATGGATTCCTTGACGATGCCGAAAAACCCAAGAAACTGCCTCTCCTCTTGCTCTTGATCCATCCTCTAATGTCTCCAATATGTGGAGCTTCAAGACTGAGGGTGTTATAGATACAACACAGTTGTTGGGCATTGATGAGTTGTCTAAGTGAGCTTATATATACATGAAAGTACTGTATTCTTAAGTAGAAGAAGTGAATTAATGCATACAGACAAACCAATCTTACTTTAATATTATGTAATTATCATGTTGATGGCATTGTAATTGTACTATGTTTGAAACTATATAAATCGCGATATCAACATTAATTTCTTCTCGATTGAAGGATTAAATTGACTTGAATCTTCGCACCCATTGATTTCATTTTTAGTGTCGTGTTTTAACATCAAAAATTAGATTATATCTGCATTGTCATCGAGGGCGCGATTTGGGAGGAAAGACAAAGTTGGCTATGCATTTCTATTTGGGAAGACAAACGACAAATCCGGCAAGCGAAGGTACCAAAGTAGCGAGAGCAACGAAGTCTCCTTCAATTATCTTAATGCATGCAGCCAAGTCAACGTCTGTCTCGTTTGTTTCTAGAGAAACAAGCGTTTGTCTAGATTGAATCTCCGGTCAATTGCCTCTCAAAATGACCTTGATAACCGAGAAATTAGTTGATTAGACATATCAATAGTATCCGGTAGATACAAAGGCAATAAAGAGCAGCCATCGGTTCACGAAAGATACATAGACCAATGAATGCCTATGTTTTTAGGCAACTTCTTTCCAAAATTATTCTACAAAGGGATAATGACACAAATAATCCTAAACTTTGACTTAATATGCAATTTGATCCCTGAACTTTTAATTTGTTCAATGTAGTCCTTAAACTTTAACATAATGTTCAATTTGATCCATGAACTTTTAATTTATTCAATGTGGTCCCTGATATTTTAATATGTGTTCAATTTAGTCTCTGAACGATATGAAAATGTTCAATATAGTCCCTACACTTGAATTAATTGAAGGACTATATTGAACATTTTCAAATAGTTCAGGGACTAAATTGAACACATATTAAAAATTCAGGGACCACATTGAACAAATCAAAAGTTCAAGGATCAAATTGAACATTAGGTTAAAGTTTAAGGACTACATTGAACAAATTAAAAGTTCAGGGATCAAATTATACATTGGGTCAAAGTTCATGGACTATTTGTGTCATTTTCCCTTCTAGAAATTATGTCGATGATATGGCGAAAGAGAAATGATAAAAGTCAATCGATTGCTCGAAGCATGTGCATGGATATATGTGTATACGTATGTGTCCATGTACAATAAACATATGAAGGTTTAACTTGCAAAATAAATTAGAGCAAAACTCAGTTATACATGTAGCACTCGACACAAATCACCAATGAACAATACACTTAGTTGGACTAGCACACACTAAATTTTTCCTACAAAGTACAATTAAATACAAGGTCTATACAATTCCTGTCATCCTTAATCTTCAAAGGCACGTACTCTCCTATATACGCCGGGAGATGCTCAGCCAAGAAAGATTTGTCAACACTCTCATGGAGGTTGACGTCGAACTTGCAGACAAAGTACATCACCGTCCGGACGACGTATCCAAAGAGAATAACCATTGACATCAACAAGAAGCATGTCACTCCAAGTCCTATATGAAGCACTCTTTCTCACACTGCCGAGCACAACGAAGAGTTGAATCGGCAGCTGCAGCACCATATAGAAATAAACATACGAGGAGAAGACCCATCCCACGGTCTCGATGTTATGCTTAACCAAAGCATTACTCTTCATTATGGCTTTAATCCCATAAACATCTTCTAGCACAGAAACAGCATTGGCCATGTTCCAAACCATTATTATGTACATGAACCGTAGAGCGTACGGGATCGACAGAGCAGCGAAAAGAAATGCATTCTCAATGATGACCTGTGCATTCAAAGTCGACCATGCAACAACGTGGTAAGCTAAAAGTATAGCGCTAGCCCATATAAATGTGATTATTAATTTCTTCCAAAGTTTTGGGTGCACACCCATGATTATCTTAAAGCCGATCTCCTGGGGATGAGTGTAAATCCATGCAACCGTGAACACCACCACCGACATCGGGAAGAGCAATAAGACCATTGAAATTGAGGAGTAGGCCGCCGCAAAGACCCAAAAAGGCAAGGTCCGAGTTTTCGCCGCTGCGATTGAAGTTTAGAAGGCTTGATCCAGGGGGCAAAAGCCAGACGACTGAGTTTGAGCCATGAAAAGGAAGGAGAGCAGAGGATGCGGGTAAGAGTTTGGTGGTGAAGAGTTTTCGATGGATGAGGGTGATTTCGAAGGATTCGACAAAGATACTCGAGCAATCAAGTGTCTTCAGATCATCTAGATTTCTGGTTTCCATGGTCAACTTTGCTCCTCTCTTTCACAGAGAGAGTTTGAAGATGGTGTTTCGAAAAGGTGGAATGGATTTCTAGGGATGATGGGCATTTCCCTTGAAGGAGAGAGTTAGACTTTTCATTTCTCTAATCTTGGCCTTCATGGAGATTATTAGCAAAATATTACTTTGAGTTAGGAAGCATCAGCCGTACAACATGCCATGTGCACATATATATTAGCTGGGGCAAGCTAAATATTCACTCTATATAGGAGAGAGAAGATAACATAATATTTACATTAGGCATACCGTAATGATAAGATATCATGGAATTAATTAAGCGCTCAAAATATTTAACCATTACTTCAAACTTTTTATGCCGAGCCAAAATATGAACCAGTAAAAATATATGACTGATATGAACACGAATGCACCTTAATTTTTTTTTCTTATTTTGCCAAAAATGCCTATTCTTATGTGTCACTCTTCATATTGATTTATCAATAAATGCAATTCTGTTTATTTTTTTCCCTCCATTCCCATCATGAAAGTCCATATTTTCAAAGGGTGAAATTTTACTTTTCGATCTTGAATTTACGCACTTTTTTTAATCAAGTGCTTTAAACTTTTAAATCGTTTTATCAAATTTGAATAAAATTTCTATAATCAAGTCCTTCCACTACCAACTCCGATGAATTAAAATTGCGTAACAGTTGGACCACATGGGAGTAAGACATCTAAAAAATTCTGCCACCTTGGAAAAGCCATTTGGAAAATGACTGACGGGAAAATAATTAAATATCGTTCAATATTAAAAGAAATTTTAAATCAGCAACAAATATCGCGTCTGTGGACCATGGTAAAAGCTCTTTTGACATTTTTTGCACACTATACGACGGCCTATCATGCTGAAGAATTCTAAAACCATAATCAAGTCCAACCTAGAGGTATTGACTCGCCATATGGGAAGCGAGTTGGATACTAATTGTGGTCCAGAACTTTTCAAATGGAATATTTAAATTTTTAATTAGCACAATCAAATTCTTGAATTTACATTGATTTCCTAATCAAATCTCTCAAGCACCAATTTCGGTCAATTCAAGCTATCATGACTGGCGGACCACATCCAAGTATGACATGAAAAACATTCCGATGAATTCAAGAACTTGATTGTGTTTCATTTGAAAAGTTCTTGACCTCGATTAGTATCCAACTCGCTTCCCATATGATGAGTCAATACCTCTAGGTTGGACGTGGGATGTGGTATCGAAATTCTTCAGCATTATAGGCCATCGTATATTGTGCAAAAAATGTCAGAAAAGTTTTCACAATGGTCCACAGGACGGGACATTCGTTGCTGAACAAACAGCCTCGTCGCAGTCGAGAGAGGTAGGTTCATGTCCAACAAGAGGGGATGTGCGCAGACCGGGACGGGCAAACGAAGTATAGCCATAGAATATCAAATTTTATTAGGTTTATTCGTAAACATACGTGTTTTATGTATCGCTTCAAGACAATCGATCTTTTATATTCGGAAACTTTATTTTGTGTAATTCTTGTCGCAGAAATTATAATAATCCAAGCATAAATAAAATTAGAACTTCCAATTAATTATTTAATTATCTTTTTGAAAATTTAAATTTATTGAGAGTTTTTATTTATAAAAAAACCCAAAATAACAAGATGTGTAGGGCTTTACTGCCTCAATCCGTCAAATAAAAGTGGAAGAATTTCGGGTGATTCTACGGTCCGTAGGAGGCACCATACCTCTTGAGTTTATCAACACTAGATCAAAAAAGAAATGGTTAATATTACGAAAAACCCTAAATTGATATAATTGTAACAAATTTACTTTACACTACTTTTTTGACCTTCAAAAATCCCAAACTAGTATATTTGTAACAAATTTACTCTTCGTTAGTTTCGATTAAATTTTACTGTCAAATTGCTGAGTTTGATAACATGTGGCAGTTAATAGGTATACTAATTTAACCACCCGCCTGGGTGGCTCTGCTGGAACGCGCACTCTTCCTCTCGCAAAAGGTCGAGTGTTCGAATCCCGGGCGCCGCAGGGTGACTTAACCGGAGGCACGTATGTGGTGGCTAGCACGTGTCGCCCCCAGGGTTTACTCCCCGGCTGTCGGCCGTGCGGGGGTTCCCTGGATTATCAAAAAAAAAAACAGGTATACTAATTTAGGATTGTCATAGATGTACCCGTTTGTGATTTTTCATGATATTAATTCAATTTAACGGAAACTAACGGGGGTAAATTTATCATAAATACATTAGTTTCGGTGGTAAAAAATTAATTCGAAATAAATTTAACACAAATGTACCATTTTTGGATTTTCATGGTATTAACCCAAAAATAAAAGATAATAGCTCTTTAGATTCATATCGGTTGAACGGTTGAGACTTATGGGTTTTTAACTTAATTAATGTAGGATTAATAAGTAACCAAGAATTTCATAGGCTATTTGTAGGGGTGTGCAAAGAAAACAAAAATTGCGCCGAACCGCCCGGAACTGGACTGGACCGATCCGGAATCGACGGTTCCAGTGAGGACCGATCCGGTTCTTGATTTTAATTTAATAGAATCTGTGAGTACCGGTCCGGTTCTTGGTTCTAGGTGTGGAACCGTCCACCCGCTCACTCGGACCGGACCATATATATATATATATATATAATTTTTTAGAAAAATTTCAACCCAAAATAAAAACATTTTTAGAAAGATGAAAATCATAAAATCCTTAATATAAAAATCGACTCTCAACTCCTATCAACTTAAGGTCACGCTTTTAGCTGTTCATCGCCTCCCTTTCTCACTCTCGATTACCTCCATTTACGTAAAATTTGATGGGATCGGCTCCGTGGATCCATTCGAGAACCAAATTAGACCGGCAATTTGATTTCCGAGTGAATCCATAAATCAACGGGAGGTTCTCAATTCCAATTTCTCAAAATCGATTATTAATAGGCAATTTCCGATTTCATATCAGGAACCTCCTGTCCGGACGTAGCTCACCCCTAGCTATGGGACCTCTATGGAACATTTTAGGTGGCCAGAGGGGGAAAATGGTTAGAGAGAAGGGACCCACAAACCCGTACAAGCCGGAAAAAAAGACTACCACTTTAGAAATTGCAAAAATAAAGACAAAACTTTACACATCAAAGTGAAAACTTTACATGTCAAGGTGCTCTCTCTCTCTCTCTCTCTCTCTCTGGAAGCTGAATTAGAGTGACCATTTCTCTCAGTAGGTATAAGCTTTGATTCTTCACTGCCGTGAGTTCTGCTTTTGATGGAACATGCCTCCTCTTTGAATGAAGGGAATTGAAGAGTTTCGGTTGACTGCTGATTCTTGTCTCTGTTTTCTCGGATTCCTCTGTTTCTTGTGGATTCTTGGGGTACCCACACGGTGAGTTTCTGGGTCCTGAGCTATGAAGTCTGCTTCTCTTTGCTGGGTTTCATCGCCCGGTGTTGATAAATGATTTCTCTCTGGACAACGTTTCTGATAGAAATAGGAGGTTATGGTCGTTTAGTATTTACAGCTTTTCAGTGATCAAAGTCTTGGGTGATTGGATTGCTTGCATTATTGCTTTTGGGAACGTGGCTTCACCTTAATAACGTTGTATTCTGTAACATCTTTAAGACCTGTGTGAGATCTCCTCTCTTTGAGGATGGACAAGTCTTGTATCTGCACTGAATTTTGAACACCCTTTTACTGGTCTGAAGCACGGTCTTATATGGAACTTAACGGATTCACTCCACTTCTAAGTCGCTAAATTCTTGTTATGGGCTTTCATTTTTTTGGTCTAGAGGCCAGGATTTATCAAATATAGATAGTTTGTTCTCGCTTTTCTCACATTGGCAGCTTCAGGTCTAAATATGTGGTTTACTGCTACAGGAAAACTGAAATATCATGGAGTGGTTAACGCATATATTTGAAGGTCCTAGCCACGTAGGACAATATCATGGATATAATGAGGATGATAGATACTGGAACCACCAGCATGCTTCCGTGGTATTACCAATTTTCGCCCATTTGTTGTATTCTTGCTCCGACAAATTTCCATTCTGTATAAAAGCAGTGGTGATCCAATGAAGTACTTTATAGACGAAGCTATCTTCCAAAGAGACGAAATGCTGTGAACTCTTAACAGTAACCAGCGGATTGTGTCCTTAATTTTCTCTTTAAAACTTCTCATCATATTCAAATAGTTGAGAAATTGGATGCAGGATGAGTTAACAGATCATGAGAGAGAAGAAATAGATTGTGCAATTGCCCTTTCCCTTTCAGAAGAAGATTGGAAAGGGAAAAATGTTATTGGTATGTCACCAAGCTGTAAGCATTTATCCTGAACCTTCATTTGAAATGCATAAACAGAGGTTGTAATGTCTTAACGAATGTGCTGACAGATCTATAATTGATATAGTGAGGAATTGCATGCCCTAGGAACAGAAATACTGAAGCAAATTTGGACGAGCGTCTTTAAGCTTTATTGATACTCTTTATTTGGTTTTGTCTTAGCCTCTTCTTTGGGATTGATATTGATATCAACCTATTTTATCCTCTTTTATATCACTTTCAGGATTTGTAGGTGAAGGAACTGATGCTGTTAGAGTTAGAGTCTGCAATCAGGCTGTTGATGCTTTCAATGCTTGACACTGATTAAGTCTAGTATTTGCAGTAGTTAGTTAGCAGTCCAAAAGAAATTAAAGAAGAGAAATGAAGAGGGATACTATGTTCACTTTGTAACCAGCCATAGTCATGCAACCCTTTTCTGCTATGTTGCTTCTATATAGAAGTAAAGTTTACTATAGTACAAGCGACTTCCATTTTTTGTCTACTTTTCTGAACAATTTATTCCTTCTCTAGATCATGAAAATGATAGAGAACAAACTTCTAAAGCTCAATTGGAGGAAGCTGAAAAGTGTGCAAAGGCTCAATTGGAGGAAGATAGAAAGCATGCTCAGTTGGAGCAAGATGAACTACTTGCGAAAGCTCTTCAAGAAAGTTTGAATGTAGAATCTCCTACAAGACATGGTGGAAACCCATTTCTACCTTACCCCATTTCCCCTTTTTCTGGCTTGAGGTATATCTTTTCCTTTGTTGTTGTTATATCTTGTTTATCATTGACACTTCAGTTAAGGTTTGAATGGCTTAGTTAAAATTATTCTCATGAGGATAAATTCCTTCCTGTTCAACTAACATTCGGCATACGAAGCTGATACATTATTTGTTGAATAGGTGCTTACTTTTTGTTAAAGTAATTAAATATTAAATCATGCCTTCATCTAACAGCTTAAACTTTTAGAATAGTTGACAATGGTCCCACAAAATCTCACATGGTATTAGAGCTTGAGTTCCTGAGTTCGAATCTTTCCGAGTCCCATTTGCCTCCCCAATTAAATATATCCATGCTTAGTACTATGCAAAAAGACCAGACTAAACATGAGGGAGAAAGTTAGAGTAATTAAATATTAAACCACGCCTTCATCTAACAGCTTAAGTTTTTAGAACAGTTGGTAGTGGTCCCACAAAATCTCATACTTTTATTATTTATTAAATTGCATTACCAAAATTCCTGGACGCACATATTGCCGTGGGCCTCCACTACTTCTACTTCTTTTTCCTAACAGATCAACTGATCAGCATGTGTCAGCTTGTTAGATTCGCAACTACACTTTCTGATAAACATTTCACATCTACACTTTGTGCATCACTTATTACTAAAATATCAAGAAATGAAGAATTTTTTTCCATGGAGGCTTGTAGTAAGAGGAGTAACTTGCGCTTTGATATTGGCTGGAAACTGTAGGACTCTGCTGTATGGTTCACAGAGACTAGCTGAGTTTCCAATCAGCATTGGGAAAATAATTACATGTGTGGTTCATTTGGGCAATCCAGTTCTAATTTAAGGGTTGATTGGCATGTTTTGTGAGCTACAGTCGGTTGCTGTTATTTCAACGGATGAACCAAGAGTTGCACAAATAGATATCGAGTTGTCAAACCTGAAGAAGAAAATATGAGTAGCCTTTGTTAGAGAAAATGCTTCCATAATAGATAAAGCACCTCATCTAATACTGGCAATACCTTAAATTCTCAACAATTTTTCCAGAAGAAAATACATTTTTATTGCACTGACATATCACTTGTAATATTTTACCTTACACTTTTGGCTTGAAAATGATTTCGTTTGTAATATGTGAATTCATACATTAATAAGCTAAATTTACCACTTTAGATCTTTCAGAATTTGCGCAGGTTGCAACAGTAGGATTGGTTTGGAGCGATTCCTGAGTTGCATGGGTGCTGTTTGGCATCCAGAATGCTTTTGCTGTCATGCATGTGGTCTTCCAATTACCAATCCTGAGGTATAATCCTTTGTTCATTAAAAGTTGTGGTTAAGGTTTGGTCTGCTAATTTTGTACTTATGCATTTGACTTTGTAATACATAGTCAAAGATTGATAGATCACCATCTTTTGCTAGTTTTCACTCTCAGGAAAACGCCCTTATCACAAATCATGCTACAAGGAGCATCATCATCCTAGATGTGATGTATGCAAGAATCATGTAAGTGATTTCTGAGTAAGTAGGAGGTGCTTGATTAAGTTGTTCAGAGTTTCTTTTCTTTTTCTGTTTTGACTTTTGCGAGCAACCATATAATTTTAGTGGCCATCACATGTGGTTTGGACTTTCTATGGAGCAAGACAAGTTTTCTTTGTGTCAGAATTTCACTCCAAAGACTAGGTCTTAGCACATTTTATCATCAAAATAACCACTAAAGCAGAAGCATCTGGTTTTATAGCATGTTGTATGTGATTATTTTTATTTTTTTAGCTTTGATAATTAAACACAAAGACTGGTCAGTTGACTGCTACAGTGATTTTTTAAAAGTAAAGTTTATTAGTTGAACAATTCGTGGCGACTGAGAACTCTTTGTTGGGAGTCTTTAGTAGATTATGTTTCTATTCTACCACTTCACGCATTTCTTTCATGGGGAATCAGGCCAAGAAAGAATTAGTCCTGTGATCAATATTGCTGAACAATCTTTGCATGACTTCTTTCATACAGTTTTTAATTTATGTTGCTAATAATTGTAATAGACTAGAAGTTTGAAATTTACAGAGGACCGGCACTTGTTTTCTGGAAATTCCATTAATATGATTTTCAGAGGCACTGTAAATGCTTACTGACGGCTGTCTTATTAGAAATTTTGCTTAATGTCTTCTTGTTTTATCGTTTAAGTGGCTGTTGGTCCAAATCCTGGTTGGACTGCGTTTGTCTGTGGTGGGACCGGTGGAAAACTTGGTCTGGTCAGTAGTTAATAGAGTATTCTTTAAGGTAATTTGGACGTGCTTAGATGCTTCAACGGAACGTGTACAAAGATTATGGAAATATGGCGTGAAAGAGGCAGGGGATGACATGAACGTGAAACTCAAGGAAAGATCTCGTGCACTTGAATATTAGGAGGATCTGGTTTAGGATAGAGCACGACTGCATAATGGGATCGGTTTAGGATGTAGCCGATCCCACTTAGTAGGGTGTGCTTTCTTGTTATTAAATTAAACTGGATGTTATTGGTTGGATCGCAGACCGATCCCGCCACCTGGTTGATGATCTAGAGTTTTTAGTCGAGCCAGGTTTTAGGAAGATTCCTGTGATGTATAGCTTATTTTCAAGAAGTTTAAGATATCATCTCCTTTCTGTTATTTATGTCATTTTCTTGCTTCATAATTGCTGCTTATGGATGAAATGACGTCACTACTTCATTTCCTGTACAGATCCCAAGAAACAGAGCAGGTCACATTGAGTATAGGGCGCATCCTTTCTGGATGCAAAAGTATTGCCCATCCCACGAGCGAGATGGGACTCCGAGATGCTGTAGCTGTGAAAGATTGAAGGTGATTTTCAACTAATCAATACCCTCATTTGCTAGCTAGATGAATTGTGGACTGTTCACTAGTTACTATAAAGCACCTTTTACTGGCATCATTACTGAAGAAAAGCACCCAATGTTGTAGCCAAGAGACCAAGAATACTTGTCATTGGATGATGGCCGACGGCTGTGTCTGGAGTGTCTAGACTCTGCAATTATGGATACACATGAATGTCAACCTCTTTATCTTGCTATACGAGAATTCTACGAAGGTCTGAACATGAAAGTGGACCAGCAGATTCCTTTGCTCTTAGTGGAGAGACAAGCTCTCAATGAAGCAATGGAAGGTGAAAAAAATGTAAGAACTAACGTAGTTTTATCTGGGTCCATGTTATCCCAAAGATTAGATTTTATCTCTTTATCTGTTTATCTAACTTTTTCTTTTTGGCCTTCTGAAACCGTCACTCCAAAAGGATCATCATCACATGCCTGAGACTAGAGGACTTTGCTTGTCAGAAGAACAGTGTGTTACAACTGTATGAAACTTTTTCCCTTAAGTTGCTACGTTGTGAGATCATCATTTTTGTAAGTTAACGATGCATTAACAAAATGAAGATTTTGAGATCCTTCTTCACTTGATGACAGGTTATGCGGAGGCCGAGAATCGGAGCAGGCTTCCAATTGATGATGATAACTGAACCTTATAAGCTAGTCCGTTCGTGTGAAGTGACAGCAATCCTCATTTTGTTTGGTCTCCCTAGGTAGCATGAGTTCTTTGCTGTAAGCCGTGGTTATTCTGTATGATCATCATAGGCAATGGCTGACAATGTTCAGAAATACAGATTGTTGACAGGGTCGATTCTTGCTCATGAGATGATGCACGCATGGCTTCGACTCAAAGGTTGGTCTTTTGTGTCCTGTGATGACTATTGCGATTTATACATGCACATTACAAACATTTGTATTGACTACACATCAATACGGTATAATGCAAAAAAGTGGGATCCATATCACATTCTTCTTATTTGGGATTTTAGACAGAGAACTAAGGTAGGTAATTTTCAGGGTTCCCTAACCTAAGGCCGGAGGTTGAAGAAGGCATTTGTCAAGTATTGGCTCATCTGTGGTTGGATTCTGAGATGTATTCCGGCTCCGCAAATGATGTCGCATCGTCCTCGTCATCATCTCCATCTTCTTCATCAAAGAAGGGCAAACGACCAGACTTTGAGAAGCAACTTGGTGAGTTCTTTAAGAATCAAATAGAATCTGATACTTCAATGGCCTATGGAGAAGGATTCAGGTTAGCAAATAAGTCAGTGGAAAAGTATGGTCTTAAGAGAACACTCGATCACATCCAAATGACAGGGAGCTTTCCGCTCTGATCACATCTGTGGACACACTAATGTTCAATGTCAATTCACCTTAAATTATATGACAGGACCAAAAAACCACGTGTAAGTTGCTAGAGACATGAGCAATAAACTTTTGCTTGTTATTTATCTACCAGCTGTTGTAATCAGCAATATGCTAAAGCCATGATACTATACATGATATGGATATGAATTGAATCAAGCTCCAAAGTCCAAACTTGAATATTTTTCCTATATTGCATACCTGTGCTACTGTTAATTTGTTGGGTGTAATTTTACAGTTGATAGTGGTGTATAAGAATTTTTAATTGAGTACATTCAATTTGTGCTTGGTTTGCAGTAATTTACTTGCATACTGTGAGTAAAATAAGGGAAACTATCATAGACAATTCACAGTATGCAATTTAATTGCATACTTTGAATTAAAGCTTCAGCAAAGACATTTGGGTTCCGTTCATAGTAAGATTAGAAGGCCTTAATTAGAATTTGGTGGAATTATCTTCCAATTAAGATGGGAGAGCCAACAAGTACCCTTTGTATTGAATGGACACCATCATAGACAATATCACTTCATGAAAGTCACTTTTGGCAGATCCTTTGATATGATTATTACAAACTAGCCGAATGAAAGATTGTTTTCTTTTCTTCGGAAAGCTGTCAATCTTTTATGGGGTGAGGTGATGAAAATGATGATATTGTAGAAAAATTCATGATTCTTCGACCCGTGCACTGCTGCAACGAACGTGTTAAGTATTTCTCATCAGAAGTATCTTTTTCAAGACTGAAACTCTAAGATTCTGGGTCGGCACAAGCAGCGGAGCAGCTATGTGATTTGATTCAATGCAAAGCGATGAACCAAATCAAGTCAACTCATGCGGATGATCTACTTGAAAGAAAGGTGTGGCTTTGGGAATGTAGGCAGGGGTGGTGCTCTGTCCAATCTTGTCGTCACGAATCGGGTTTGGTCCCGCAATAAGCGTGCCCTTCATTCAGTTGCCACCATTGTGTTTGGAACCGTGAACAGCCTTCGATGATAGGCCGAAAGAAGATGAGGATGACATCAAGTCGTCGTACGCCTCATATGTTACGTGAAAACTTGCGATACCGGCCGGTGCAATGGATCATAATCCGGCGAGGCTGAGTTCGATCCGAAAGCTCTTCCTCTGTCTGGAGTGCTGGGTGCAACTAGTTTGTATTAAGCAAATGAATCCGAACATGTTGCGATTGAACGATCTTCTTAAGAAAAATTGAGTCGATCGCTAACTATAGAATTTTTTCGATGTCATCTATAAATAAGACCAGTTCACAGGAACGGATTCAGAGTTGTAAGAAAAAAGGAAAGAAAAACAGATTAACCTTAAACATAAAACAAATTAAGAAAACTAATAATGGAAATTAAACTCCTTTTGGAATTGTTATATGTGTATCAGTAAACATTTTAGTACATCTCATTGATTTGTACTCCTTCATGATACTTTCATCCGCCAGTCATTCTTGTTATAGGAATAACCGTAATGAAAATTATCATAATGAAAATTATCGAAGTAAATGTACAATATAATCATGAATGTGATCATTCTTTTTTTGGTTTTTAATGGGTTCACTATTACATTTACCACTCGTTAAAAAATTAAATTCATGCATTCACTGCTAGATAAGTGACATACATACGTGTTTGAAATTAGTCTTGTAACTAAATTCTTTTGTGTGCCAATCATCTAGGATGGATGTGTAAATTGTGCTTTACCGACGGTGGATTTTAATAAGAACTGTTTTTAATATAGCATGTCATGTCTATACTCACCTAGTGAAAACTTTTTACATTTGTTTTTCTAAGATGACCATAGTTTGGGAAAATTTGAATTTTTTTAACCTAATTAGTTAATTAAGCTGTTGTGTAAAATTAGGATTCGGATCAAAACAATGTCGTTTTAGTGCTTTCATTAACCTTAATGCCATGTGGGATGCCATGTGGGAAAGATAAAATATTAAAAAAAAACACGGCAATATTTTTCGTTAGTCAAATTAGACAGTCAATATTTTTCGTTAGTCAAATTGGACGGAGTTAATAAAAAAAACTCTATTTTCACACAAAATTGAGTCTTGGGCGAGGGCCTACAAGCCCTCCCCGGCCACTGGCGAGGGTTGCCTCACCTAGGTCCTCGCAGGTCACGAGCGAGACAATCCCCACCTAGATCTAGCGAGGGTTGGCCTTGTCTATGGCTAGCAAGGGTCGCCTAGGCAAAGTCGACACTCACCTATGGCTTTCGAGGGCAACCTTGCCCAGCCCTCTCTGGGTATCGTCGGTGGTTGGCCACCACTTGAGACTAGCCACCAATGAAAAGAAAAGAAAGAAAATCAAAAAAAAGAAAAAAAGAAAAAAAAAAGGAAAAAAAAGGAAAAACATCAAAAAAAATAAAGGACGAAAATGCCATTGACTAGCTATCGAGGTTAGACCTTTTTTTGAAACTGACATGACTATTTTATGCCGTTATTTGAAATAAGATCTACTTTATATCTTTATTTTAAATAAAGTTCATTTTAGATTATTACTTAAGAAAACGGTTGCGCTTCAGGCTTTATTTAAAACTTTCCCCGTGATTTTTTTTCTCTTTTTTTTCTCTTTTTATTGCTTCTGTAACCATAGTCCAATGACATGCGGTTCCTTCTTCTTTCAATATCTCACTGTGCTTAGAATAATATATCTGTGGGTCCATCCAAACCCTAGCAATGACACTAAAAACTAGACGACCTTTATGAGTCCAACAAGGATGTTAATGAGCAGGTCACAGGTGTCTAGATTAGAATTATGAGTCCGACAGGGATGTTAATGAGTATGTTAAAAATGTGATTCCACTCGTGTGGTGGTCGAGTTGGTTTTTGTACTTTAACAAATCCTCGTAATTAACTCTTGGCATGTTTTGTATCATCCAGGACATACGCGTGATATTTTCGATCGAGCTTTGCAAATTTACAAGTGTAGGATATGTGCTGAACTGAATCTGTACTATTAAAGCGGGTGAATTCCATGTGGGTCATCTCACCTGATCTTACGGTCCAAGTTTAATCATTGCTGAATAATTTGTCATCGAGTTTGTATACAAATGTAACACTATTAGTATCATAGTTCGTTGTCAAATAATTGGTGTTTTAAGGTGCAATTAGGGATTAGAAATTGGTTTGGTCGACTCGTTTCTGGGGCCATTCTTGCTTCCATGACCAGATAGTTCTTGATTCCAAGGTCAGAAAACGTCAATTGCTGGGTCGAGCCTATTCTCATCCTTAATTATATGGCAACAATATTGTACTAAAAAAAGATTTAATCCGTGATTTTAATATGGACAAAAACCCACATGAACAATTTAACCTAAGCAGGATTTATGTTTAATGGACATATGTCTTATAATTTATATAAGGTAAAGCATTTTTATGTTTAACAAAGAAGAAAATCAATCATTTTCCTATAAACTCGGAACTATCCTAGAACCAACTAGCTAACTTGGTTTCTCGTTCTAATGTTAGCTTAGGAACCTAAACCTCATATATGATTGGTTCGTTTCTGGATTCTAACCAAGAATTAACCCACTTAGAAACCGGTCATTCTAAACAACAATTGATATGTTTAATTTATGTCTTAGTGAAATCTAAGGAAACATTAGGTGCATCGGTTGAGTACACCCACGCACTCCTTGCCCCTAGGATAATACGTGAGAGGGGATGAGACCCTCTGTCATGTCGGTGTATTCGTTTGGTGTCCCATCCATCCAAATCATTAATATATATATCAATTAGGAAAATCACCTTGTTAGTGTCGTCCTTGCGCAAAATCACCTCGACGCAGCACAAGCAAGTCTTTCTTCGGCCCCGATCGCAGTCTCGATCGCCTCGGCGAGTTCATCCTCGCAACCGACCCGCGAGACAGAGAGCAAGAGATTTTTCATTCTTTCTGTTTCCGTGATCTCCGAAGTGGCGTGGGAAACGGAATGAGGGCGGAACCACGGACGTTGGCAGACTCAATAAAGGCATCTACTGCTAGTAATAAAAGATGGGGATGTCTAATTCCTCTGTCAAATTAAAGATACGATTAATTGTATATTGAGAATTGTTACTTGTATGTTAACCCAATAAAAGATGAGAAATGCATAATTTTCCTATACGGTGTAACGGGGTTTCTACAAGACATCGGGAGTAGATCATCGGAAATATCTCGGTTGTCAAATGAAAATACGAGTATATATCAATCGTCAGAGGTAAATCATTAAAAATTCCGTGTTACGACACTTTATATAGGAGTTACGGCAAAATGTACAGTGGCTACGATCCAAAACCTCCCATAGTGTAATATTCCTCTACCTTTCACATTTTTTTAATTATTTTAATTAGTGCCCTAAGAATTGAGCCTTTAGTATGGACACAAGGCTTTTTTTTCTTTTGATAATCGAGGTATCCGCATGGCCGGTGAGTTAGGACTCAAACCAACAGTGATGCCCTACTAGTCCTCTAGGGGGGCTAGCGCAGCATCCGACCGTCACGACCCCCCACTTAAATCCCCAATGGGCGAGTTTGAACCCAGGATCTATCGTGAAAGGAACTGAGCGCAAACCAACGCGGCCACCGATGGACATAAGACTTTTTGCATCTCTTAGGCAGAATTTTGCCCCTCTTTCAACATGCTATAATTACAACTCGCTTAGTAATAACAAAAGGGCTTGTAATGGAATTTATCGGTAAAAGTTTGAGGTTGAAATCTCCAACAGATTTGCCTTATCATGTAGAGAATATAAATTGTCTTAACTAAGGAGATAAACAAATAAAGAGGCTACAAATCAATTGGGGCATATCCGCATCCATTTTTGACTAACTCTTAGTCGCCTTGTATTTAGCTTTCGCTTTTCTGCGGGCTGGTTGTGTTAGCCTTACTTTACCTACGCTCCTGTTGCTAATTCTCAAGCCGTTACACCTTTGAACCTGTCGGGACACCCTTTATTTCGTCTCAGGTATGAGATTTTTGTATTCAGCTACTGTACTTGTAAGTTGCGCTTTGAAAAGTGAATATGCTACTTACCAAAAAAAAACAAATAAAGAGAAATATGCAAATGCTTTGCAAGTATGTTACTGAATTCTATGGAAGATAATTGTCATCTCACAAAAAAAGCGCAAATAATTGAAACGACAAACTCGTTAGCTTTAGACCAGTGGTAGACCAGTGGTGTGGAGTTACATGGTGGAAAATGATTAGAAGGTGAGGACCCACTTTTCACAAAAGAAGAAACGGGCATTCAAGAAGTCCACACCCAAGTCAAGTTGCTCTCCACTTTACTATCTAATAAGCTCACTCCTTCTCTTGAATGATCAAGGTAAGTAGATTACATACTGTCCTGCATTTGATCTTTGATATTTGTATATATCTTACCGTCTTGGCTTGGGTTCACACTGAATTTGATGACAGGAAAAGACAGAATTTTGCTGAGAGACTGATTTATGTTTCTGTTTTTTTCCCTTTCTTTTTTCGGTATCCTCTGTTCTTGCAGATTCATGTTTGATTACTGGTGAGTTTCTGAGATGCACTGTGTTCTTTCTGTCTATACACTCGGAGAACTGTCAATAATTGGTTTAATTATTGCAATTTGAATGCAGTGTTCTGAGCATTTTGTGATCCATGTCTAGTAAGAAGTGTACTTCTTGATTTCTTATCTATACCTCTACAGAGCTATAGAAACTTCATTCCTTACCGTGCTTTTTTCTCTTTTAGTTTGTCGTTCGTCTAAAAGCTGAATTATGATCACCCTTTTGTAGATGTGGAAGAAGTTCAGCTAACTATGAAATTTAGAGACAAAATAGAAAATCACTCTCCAAATTTCCTTGAGACTTGTTATGGTGGTGCTTCGGAAGGGCATTTTGTGGTCTAGAAGGCGACATTTATCGAACTAACCTACTTTTTGTTGATCTAAATATTTTCATCCATTTCAACCTGCTTAATAATATTACTGTGGGCCTGTCGCTTGCTATAAACGAAACTGCCTTTGCAAATTTTCAAGTAATTCATGATAGAGGACATCCAAAATGTACATAAAATTTTAATTGCCTGTTCGTTACCTGTTAGTCAAGTGCATGGTGTTAGGTGTTGTGGGTTCTAGCTTCTTTTCCTTCATCCAAAGTGATATAGAATGTGGATACTGAATAGAGCTCGTTTATGATTCATCTAGTCAGTTTATGAATCTTTTGTTCACCCTCAGTATCCTTTCTTGTAAAGGTCCTCATCTCTTTTTCTCAATATATATGATCTTGAACTTTTACCCTCTATCAATGTATGTAATTCTATTCCACTAATGCCTTAAAACCTAGCAGTTTTTTCTTTGATTGAATAACACCTAGCAGTTGATCTACTACCTTATGAGTTTTCTTCGGACCGCTGAGGCAGCTTTGACATGCCTCTATTACCATTAGATGTTTGTTCATCCATTCACCGGAAGCACTTGCTAAAATTTTGTCTAAACGGCTTCCAGTCTTTACTATAAGTGCTGACTGCAACTGCAGAGCAACATTTTGCTTCATGGAGAAATTCTCCCGGACACTTGATTGTCTTGGCCATGGGGGACCATATCAGCAAAATTCTATGGTATTAACGGTTTTTTGTAAATTGTTCTTGTAATTTAAACTTGTAATTTAACTCAAATTGGAAATCGTACATTTCCGTCACCCATTGATTGGAGAAAAACAGGGAATGACGGAATCATATTCTTCATTCAAAGCTAATTTTCCGGAGAGAGGGAATGTCACAAATCCTCATTAGCTTGTGGTTTGTCCTTAATTTTCTTTTAAGGCACCTTCTAATCACATTTACATGATTGAGAATTTGGATGCAGGATGAGTCAATGGACTATAAGAGGGAGGAAACAGATCATGCAATTGCCCTTTCGCTTGCAGAAGATCAGAATGGAAAGAATTTCATTAATACATCACCAAACTGTAAGCTTTTATGATGATATCCAATGGAATGCGTACCCAGTGATTCTTGTCTCTTCAATAATATGGTGAATGAGTGAAGCGTGTGTAAGAATGTCTTCAAGCTTGTTCCCACTCTCCATTTGATTTTGTATAAGCTCTTCTATGTTGAAGAGATTTACCCTCATCAGAGCACTTTTAGGCTATCTAGTGCTGCTGGAGTTGCAGTTGCCAATCGTTGAATCTGTTTCCCGTTTTGCACCATAACCATTTCATGCTTTTCTTTCTGCTAGCAATGCACTTCATTATATGTTTAAAGTTAAATATATAAAGTTTATAATTGAGTGGTTCCCGTAATTTGTCTGTTATGGGCATCTATCCTTCAGTTATGCAATATTTCCAATGACAAGGGACCATCTACTCATTGACTGCTCTTTCTCTAAAACTATATGGACATCTATTCTTAAGTTATGCAATTTTTCTAGAATGCCTGGCTCATGGGCAGAAGATTTGGACTGGTCATCAGCTCCTTTTTAAGGCAAATCCTCCGGTTGTTTTTTGTATAAGCTAGCTTGGAATGCCTTTGATTATCTCAGATGGAGAGCTAGGAGTAACAGAATCCATAAATCTCATAGCTATTCAGTCTGTGAGGTTACTCATGATATCAAATATGATGTGAGACATAGATTGTCTATGGAAAGCAAACTTACTGTTTGTTCTAGTGCTCATAAATCTCTTCATTCGTATTGGGGGACCCATTGCTAGTAGTTTTCTGTGAGGGCTTGTATACAGGATCGGTCCACCTTCTGGTGTCTGTGCTGCAACAATTATTTCTTCCTTATCAAACCAAAAAGTTACACTTATGTAACTGAGTGATTCCGTTATTTGTCTGTTAAATATTTCGCTAAATGATAAATATCAATACAAATACGAACAAGCTTCTAAAGCTCAGCAAGAAAAAGATATACGTCATTCTACAGCTCAATCGGAGGACGATGAACTACTGGCAAAAGCTCTCCAAGAAAGTTTATATGTAGAAGATCCATCTAGTCACGGTAATGGAAATTCATTTCAACTTCATTGGATTTCATCTTCGGGCTCGAGGTATATTCAGCTCTTGAGCTTTCTTGTCTCTGGTTATCATTGACGTGTTGGTCCTTCCCATCTTTTGAGAGATTTATATTATCTCTGTTTCTGCTACCAATTTACTTCATTATATGTTTAAAAGTTACATGTATAACGTCTACATATATAATTGATTGGTTCGCACAATGTGTCTGTTATTGGCATCTATCCTTCAGTTATGCAATATACACAATGACAAGGGACCATCTACTTATTGACTGCTCTTTCTCTAAAGCTATATGGGCATCGATCCTTCAGTTATGCAAATTTCCAGAATGCCTGGCTCATGGGAAGAAGATTTGGAGTGGTCATCCGCTCTTTTTAAAGGCAAATCCTCTGGCCGTATATTTTATAAGCTAGCTTGCAATGTCTTTCACTATCATACATTGAGAGCTAGGAAATATAGGATCCATAAATCACATAGCTATTCAGTCTGTGAGATTACTCATGCTACCAAATATCATGTGAGATTTAGATTGTCAAAGGAAAGTAAACTTGCTGTTTGTTTTAGTGCTCACAAATCTCTTTGTTCTTGGGGGAGTTCTTGCTAGTGGTTTTCTGTGAGGGATTGTATGCAGGATCAATCCCCCTTCTAGTGTGTCTGTTGCAACAATAATTATTTACTTATCAATAAAATAAAGTTTACATAGATAATTGAGTGATTCCATAATTCGTCTGTTAAATCTTTCTCTAGATGATGATTATCAATCCAAATATGAACAAGTTTCAAAAGCCCTGCTAGAAATAGACAAACTTCATGCTAAAGCTCAGTTGGTGGAGGATGAACTACTGGCCATAGCTCTCCAAAAAAGTTTAAATGTAGAAGAACGATCTAGACACAGCAATGGAAATTCACTTCAAATTCATCCAGTTTCATCTTCAGGCTCGAGGTATATTCAACTGTTGAGCTTTCTCGTGTCAGGTTATTTTTGACATGTCAGTCCAATTTCCATTCATTTTGGGAGGTTTCTAGTATCTATCTTTTTTAACAGTTTAACAGTTCCATTATTGCTGAGATATCAAAAAGGATATGAGATAATACAATGTTCAAGTCTTGAGATGGAAGGTGGAAGTTTGTGAAATAGAGTGGCTTTAGCTTTGATACTGACCAGAAGATGTAGGATTCCTCTGTAACGTCTATTTTCCTGTGATTTATTGTGTAGTTGGAGAGAAGTTTCGGTCATGCATAAAAATGTGATGAAGCTGATATTTTATGTAGATATAACAGGTCAGGCATCGAATAGAGAGAAAGTGACATTTAACTAGTGTATGTCAAGGTGCTGATTTTCCAGTATGAAGGCAATACAAATGTGGCTGATGAATCCAGTTCCAATTTAGGGGGCCAAAGAATCTTAGATAGGTAAATTCGTATTATAGTAAAGTGGAGAACAAGTTGCTGGAATAGGTCTTGACATTTGGTGAATCTCAACCCGTTGTACTGAAGCTATATCTTTGAGAAATTATTTGCATATCAACTTGCCAGTACCATATAAGTTCTTACCTGCTCTGCTGGCAGAGAACGCATGATTAGTGTAACAGTACTTCACCTGCATATTTTACATGACGTTTTCATGTAGCAACTAAGGTTCCATTTCTTAATGGACTCATTTCGCAATTGGGTTAACTTACAACATCAATTATTCAGAATCTGTGCTGGTTGCAAGAGTCAGATTGGTCCTGAATATTTCAAGAGTTATATGGGTGCTGATTGGCATCCGGAATGCTTTCGCTGCCACGCATGTGATCTTCCAATTGAAGATCTCAAGGTAAACTCTATGTTCGCTTAACTTCTGATTAAGGTTTGGCCTATTAGCTTTTCAACTATATTACTTTTTATAGTACATAATGAATGATTGATATATTACTCTCTTGTAGATTTCAGAGTCCGGGGACCACCTCTATCATGAATCATGCTACAAAGAACACCATCATCTAAGATGCGACGTTTGCAAGAATTATGTAAGTGCTTTCTCATTGACTTGGGTGCTGTGTCAAATGGCTGTTTAAATAGGCTTATCGAGTGGAAGTCCCAAGCTACAATAAAGTGTCATCCTCCATATAAAGTTCAAACTGCAAAACCATAAGACAGTCCGACAGTTTGACTTTGATAAAAACATAAAAGGGAATTGACTTAAAGGGTGTTTGAGAACATTTTTTGCAGTCTTTACTGTTTTACAAGACTTACGAAGCAAAGGAAGTGAAAGCCATAACAGCAAAAAACTAATTCAAAGAAATAGTTCAGAGTACTCTAGGAGCTTTTCCCAATGTAGCTTTTCTATGCGGATGTTTATCTCAATTAATAATCTTAAGGGACAAAATCATGTTTGGAAATTCATATTCACTCCAGAATAAAATAATTTGCTCCCAAGACACATAATTACTTATCATAATACTTAGTTACATCACTTCATGGCACTTGAAACACCAAAGTTACAGTACCAAAGTTATAGAAACATCGTGTACCAAACAGACTCATAGCCATCTGCTGTTTTGGTTGATGATCTAGCTGATAAGTCAGATTCTTTCAATATTCTCATAATGCAAATGCTATTATGACAACTCTACAATGATTTCCATTTTTCCTAAGTGCAGTATCCCTGTCATTTAATTGCTACTTCTAGATTGAAATGGTCGGTTCCTTTTGCTTCATGTAGCTGCCAGTAAAAAATGAAGGATTCGAGTACTCGGTTCATCGTTTCTGGATGCAAACATATTGCCAAATACATGAGCAAGATGGGACTCCAATCTGTTGTAGTTGTAAGAGGATGGAAGTGAGTTCCAATTTATAAACATCCTGCTTTGCTTGCTGGTCGAACTGTAGGACAAATTTTCGAGAGTATGGAGAACTTTTCAATTTCCCAGCATCGTTCCTGATGAAAAAATGTTAAATCTGTGTAGCCAAGAGACAAGAGATACTCGTCGCTGGATGATGGTCGAAAGCTATGTCAAGGGTGTCAAGACTCTGCGATTATGAATGCCAATGCGTGTCAACCTCTTTATCTGGAAATACAAGGATTCTATCAACGTATGAATATGAAAGTGGGAGAGCAGATTCCTCTACTCTTGGAGGCAAGACAAGAGCTGAATGACGCAATAGATGGAGAAACGAATGTAAGTACAGATGCAAGTCTCATTTAGGTCAATACGGTCCCAGATATCATCATTTCATTTCTTGTGTTTTTTCCCTTTGTTTTTTTGGTTTTTATACTCACTTGAAACTTGAAAAGGGACATCATCACTCACATGAAACTAGAGGACTATGCATAAGGGAAGGACGGAATGTTCCCAATGTAAGAAAAGCTCTTGCTCATAGTTGCTAGATAGGGCTATCATCATATTTGTACATTGTGACTGTATTTGATGAAACAAAGAATTCAGAATGCCTTTTGAATAATCCACCAGGTTACCCGAAGGCCAAGAATTGGAGTAAACCACCAAATTACTGATATGGTAACTGAGCCTTATAAGCCGGTTCATGCAATCCTCATTTTGTATGGTCTCCCTAGGTAATGTGACTGCAGCACATCTCAGTTATTCTTCTGTGTGATCATTGACTGTGGCTGACTATTATTGGGAAAACAGGCTGCTGACAGGTTCACTCCTTGCTCATGAGATGATGCATGCTTGGCTTCAACTAGAAGGTTCATCTTTAATGGCCTGTGATATCTGCTAATAATTTTTCTTAATGTAATAGAAACAGCATATTTGATAAAAATGTACAGAGATGTGGGCATAACTCATAAGAAGTCAATACTGCATTTGATTTTCCTTTTCCTGTAAAATTTTTAAAGGGACAGAATTAATGTCGATGTTTTTCAGGTTATCCTAACCTTAGTCCAGAGGTTGAAGAAGGCATTTGTCAAGTTTTGGCTCATATGTGGTTGAATTCTGAGATCAATTCAAGCCCCACAAATGAAGTTTCCTCATCCTCATTGCCGTCATCTTCCTCTTCGTCAACAACATCAAAGAAGGGCAAATATTCAGACTTTGAGATACAACTTGGCAAGTACTTCAAGCATCAAATAGAGACTGAACCTTCAATGGCCTATGGAGAGGGATTCAGGTCAGGAAACAAGGCAGTGGAGAAGCATGGCCTTAGGAAAACTCTCGATCACATTCGACTGACGGGGACCTATCCACTGTGATTTATTAGGTGGCTGTCTGTGGAACTTTTGTTTTCAGTGGTTAGTCGCCATGCATTAGTGACTTAATACAGCACGAGCAAGAGCATCAGTGGATCTTATGAATATATCCGCATTGAAATTTGCTTGACGATTATATAGCAGATGTCAGAACCAGAGGTATAGTACAGATATGATATTTTACTTCGTGAAGTAACAGAAACGGTGTCCGTGGAAGTGAATATGTACATGCTTGTATGATTTTTTAGCTATGTGTATTGTTGGGTTCATCATGAGTAACTGGTTGAAATGCCAATGTATCTCATCTTGCAGAGTTGCTGCATCAGTTCTTAAGGGATTAGCTTTTGTTCAAACAGTTCAGTTCCCACCTTTGGAGTGCCTAATAAGTTAATAACCAAGGAGGGCATAAATCAGTTCATGATGAATCACCCAACAGTTGCAACGTCAGTTCTGCCGATGTAGAGTTTGAAGGATGAAGAATAATCAAACTTCAGCACCTGCACACGATTTAGAGATTTAAGGATTACGAGTCATTAAACTTCAGCATTTGCACACTTCAACCAATAACTGCTAATTCTTAACAAATCATAACTGGTGATCCAGAGAGTATCACTGCTTCTTCAACTACTACAAACTGCACAGTATTTCCTTCCCTTTTTCAGACAGTGTTGCAAGCAACCTCACCCTGAACCCCAAGCTGAGCCGATGCCCAGTTGGCCTCAGACTTAACGCTCTTCTAAGTAGGCACAAGGTAATCTGCAAATATCGTAGATTGCCCAATTCGTTTGCAAAGAGTGTACAACAGGACAAAGAATTAAATTTCATGTGATTATTTGCCATTGGAGCTCTATCAGAACCAGCAGTTTCTTCAGGCCTTCTAGTTTGCGTACGAGATATTTTACACCCCCAATCATAATGCTCACTGTAAATGTCAAGAAGGCCTCCATAGTTATCGACGCAAGACATCAAATCTGCGGAAAAACTAGAGAAATTAATAATGATTATGTTTCATTTCTCTCTGTTGAGCGGTCTCTACATATAAATTCCACCAAACAGCAGAAAGAATGCTTGAAAAAATGTATAAAGCAAAGTCTGATTTCTGCTACAGTGCGGCTGCTAGCTGAGTTGCTCTCTTCATTAATACAGCCAAGATGAAAGTCACTCTCGAGCAACACAGCATAGATCTGTTTTTTTCTTTCAAGCAAAGAGAAGCAGAGCACAAAGCCTCAGCAACAGGAAGAAATTGAGCTGATGTGCAGTGTAAAGTAGTTAATTTGCCTCTCACCAAACTGCAAAGCAGCAATGATGATCGTTGATGTGTGAAAAGCATAGAATAGTCATGCAACAAGTGTTTGATTAGCAATGATGATCTTTGATGTGTGAAAAGCATAGAATATCCTGAACTCCGCAACACCCTTGCTTGCGACAGGCAAAGGGTTTGGAAAAAAAAGGAGGAAAGAAAATTAAAATAAATAAATAAATAAATAAATTTAATTAAAATTTTGGAAAAAATATTAAATTTTTATATAAAATTATCTACGTCAGCGTTGACCGTGCCTCGTGAGGTGGCCAGTATCGAGGTTAGCAATTTCCGGCCAAAATTGAAAATGTTTAGGACTGAATTGATAAAAATACAGTAAGTTTAAGACTTTTTAAATACATTTCCCTAAAAATGTGAGTATATTGCACCCGTTAGACGTAAATCCTTTAAGTTTTTATATTACGACACTCTAGAGAGGAGTTATGCACATGGCTACGATCTAGAACCATAGAAGCTCCCACGGTGTAATATTCCTCTACCTTTCACATTTTTTTATTATTTCAATTAGTGTCCTTGAGCGCCCCCAATCAGTCCTTGGTTAAAAGAAAATAAGAAATCTCGAATTTATATGTTAGCTGCTTTGAATAAAATTTTACCCCCTTTTTATATGTTTCGATTATGACTCACTTAGTAATAAAAAAAAAAGGACTTTCGATGCTATTTACCGGTAAATATTGAGGGTCAAATCTCTGCTGGATTTACTTTATCACGTAGAGAGGTAGATTATCTTGACTAAAGAGATGAACAAATAGAGAGATAGATGCAAATGCTTTGCAAGAATGTTACTAAATTCTGGGAAAGATAATTGTCATGCCACAAAAAGAGTGCACATGACTGCAAACGACAAACTCAGTAGCTTTTGACCGGCAGTGTGAAGTTCCATGGCGGAAGATGATTAGAAGGTGAGGACCCATTTTCCACCAAAGAAAAAATGGACATTTGAGAAGTCTACACTCAAGTCAAGTTGCTCTTCACTTTGCTCTCTAGCAAGCTCACTTCTTCTATTGAATGATCAAGGTGTGTACGTTCATCACATACTGACATACATAGTCACCAGCTTATTGAAAATCATTCTCCTATTTGCCATAGTTTGGGAAAGTTTTGGATTTTTTTAACCTGATTCAGTTAAGATTTTGTGTAAAAATTAGGATTCAGATCAAAACGACGTCGTTTTAGTGCTTTTATTATCCTTAATGCCATGTGAGACATCACATGGGAGAGAGAAAATATTTAAAAAAAACCATGTCAATATTTTCCGTCAATCAAATTGAACAGAGTTAACAAAAAAACTCGAATTTCACACAAAATTGAGTCCTCGTCGACGGCTTGCAAGCCCTCGCCGATTGCTGGCGAGGCTTCTCGCAGGCTGCTGGCGAGGGTCATCTCGCCTAGGTCCTCGCTGGCCATAGGCGAGGCGATCATCACCTAGATATGGCGAGGGTTGGCCTTCCCTATGGCTAGCAAGGGTCTCCCAGGCAAAGTCGCTACTCGCCTGTGGCTTTCGAGGGAGGCCTCACCTAGCCATCTCCAGGTATTGCCGGTGGCCGGCCTTCACCTAAGACCGGCCACTAACGAAAAGAAAAGAAAAAAAACATAAAAAGGAAAAAAAAATGAAGGAAAAATAAATGGCGAAAATAACATTGACCAGTCAATAAGGTTAAGCCCTTTTTTGAGACTGATATGATATCTTCATGTCATTATTTGAAACAAGATTCACTCTATGCCCTTATTTAAAAAAAAAAGCACTTCATGCTATTATTTAGAATAAGGTTCACTTCCAACCTTTATTCGAGAAAATAAGGTCACTTTAAGGCTCCGTTCGTTTGGAGAAAAATATTCTCCTTTTGGAAAATATTTTTCCGGAAGTCATTTTCCTGGAAAATGTTTTCCCGGAACATAATTTTCCGGTGTTCAGCGATCAATATGAAAAAGTTTCGGAAAATATATTTCGCCGGTGATCGGCGGCGGGCGGCGGCGGAGGGCGGCCGGCGACCGGCGGCGGCTGCAACCGGCGGCGGCGGCGGGCGGCGACGGCGGCGGCGGTGGCGGCCGGCGGCCGGCGGCGACGGCGGCGGCGGAGGCGGCGGCGGCGGCGGCGGCGGCGACGGCGGCGGCGGCGGCGGCGGCGGCGGCCGGCGGCGACGGCGGCGGCGGCGGCGGCGGCGGCGGCGGCGGCGGCGGCGGCGGCGGCGGCGGCGGCGGCGGCGGCGGCGGCGGCGGCGGCGGCGGCGGCGGCGGCGGCGGCGGCGGCGGCGGCGGCGGCGGCGGCGGCGGCGACGGCGGCGGCGGCGGCGGCCGGCGGCCGGCGGCGACGGCGGCGGCGGCGGCGGCGGCGACGGCGGCGGCGGCGGCCGGCGACCGGCGGCGGCGGCGGCCGGCGACCGGCGGCGGCGGCGGCGGCCGGCGACCGGCGGCGGCGGCGGCGGCGGCGGCGACGGCGGCGGCGGCGGCGGCGGCGGCGGGCGACCGGCGGCGACGGCGGCGGTCGGCGACCGGCGGCGACGGCGGCGGCGGCGGCGGCCGGCGACCGGCGGCGACGGCGGCGGCGGCGGCGGCGGAGGCGGCGGCCGGCGACCGGCGGCGACGGCGGCGGCGGCGGCGACGGCGGCGGCGGCGGCGGCGGCGGCGGCCGGCGACCGGCGGCGACGGCGGCGGCGGCGGCGGCGGCGGCGGCGGCGGCGGCGGCGGCGGCGACGCGGCCGGCGACCGGCGGCGACGGCGGCGGCGGCGGCGGCGGCGGCGGCCAGCGGCCGGCGGCGGCGGCGGCGGCGGGCGACCAGCGGCCGGCGGCGGCGGGCAGCGGCGGCCGGCGACCGGTGGCGGCCGGTGACCTGCAGCGACGGCCGGCGACCGACGGCGGTGGCCGGCGACCGGCGGCGGAGGCGGCGGCCGGCCACCTTAGTGAAGAAGAAGAAGAAGTTCCGGAAAATGATTTCTACTTTTGAAAAAGTGGAAATCATTTTCCAGAAACTTAGGCTATTTTGTAAGGGGGGAAAGAAAATATTTTCCTACGGAAAACATTTTCCGCCCCCTGAACACCGGAAAACCCGGAAAATATTTTCTGGAAGAATATTTTTCCCCAAACGAACGGAGCCTAAGTTTTTTTTTTAGAATTTTACCTCTAATTTTTTTTCTATGTTGTTTTCTTTTTATTGCTTCTGCAACCATAGTCCAATGACGTGCGGTTCCTGCTTCTATCAATATCTCACTGTGCTTAGAATAACGTATCTATAGGTCCTTCCAAAATCTAATAATGACTCTAAAAACTAGATCACCTTTATGAGTCCAACAAGGATGTTAATGAGTAGGTCAGAAGTGTCTATATTAGAATTGTGAGTCAGACAGGGATGTTAATGAGTATGTTATAAATGTGATTCCACTCGTGTAGTGGTCGAGTTGGTTTTAGTACTTTAACACATCTTCGTGATTAACTCTTTGCGTGTTTTGTATCGCCCAAGACATACATAAGATATTTTTCATTGTGCCTTGCAAATTTACTACAAGTGTAGCACATCTGCTGAACTGAATCTGTACTATTAAAACCGGTGGATTCCATGGGGTCAAATGCGAATCTCACCTGATCTAACAGTCCAACTTTAATCATTACTGAATAATTTGTGGCCAAGTTTAGATTCAAATGTAAGGCTAATGATAACAAAGTTCGTTGTCAAATAATTGGTGTTTTTGAAGGAGCAATTAGGGAGTAGAAATTGGTTTGGTTGACTCGTTTTTGGGCCAATTCTTGCTTCCACGACCAGACAGTTCTTGATTCCAAGGTCAGAAAACGTCAATTGCTGGGTCGAACTAATTCTCAACCTTAATTTTTGGGAAAATTCCAATTAAAGACTCCAAGTGGTGTCAAATTCTCCAAAAAAGTACTTTCTCGCCGGCCGGCAAGTATTTTGGCCGGCCGGGTACCCAGATCCTTATTTGAGACTTTTTGAGCACTTCGGTTCTTATTTGAGACTGATTGAACACTTCGGGCCCTTATTTGACACAATGTTTACTTTGGGCCCTTTTTGAGAATTTGACCCCACTTGGAGTCCTTAATTGGAATTTTCCCTTAATTTTTTGGAAACAATATTGTGTTGAAAAAGATTTAATCCATGATTTTAATATGGACAAATACCCACATAAACAATTTAACCTAAGTAGGATTTGTGTTTAATGGACATATTTCTTATAATTTATATAAGGTAAAACATTTTAATACTAAACAAAAAAGAAAATCAATCAATTTCCAATGAAACTCCGTACTAGCTTGGAACCAACTAGCTAACTTGGTTTTTCGTTCTAATGTTAGCTTAGGAACCTAAACCTCATATATGATTGGTTCGGTTCTGGATTCTAATCAGGAATTAACCCACTTAGAGACCGGTCACTCTAAACAACAATTAATATGTTTAATTTATGTCTTAGTGAAATCTAAGGAAACATTAGGTGCATCGGTTGAGTACACCCATGCACTCCTTGCCCTTAGGATAATACATGAGAGGGGATGAGACCCTCCTCTATCACGTCGGTGTATTCGTTTGGTGTCCCGTCCATCCAAATCGTTAAAATATATGTCAATAAGGTAAATCACCTCTTTAGTGTCGTCCTTGCGCAAAATCACCTCGATGCAGCACAAGCAATCTTTCTTTGGCCCCGAACACAGTCTTGATCGCCTCGGCAAGTTCCTCCTCGCGACAGACCAGCAAGACGAGAGCAAGAGATTTTTCCGTTCTTCCCGTGATCTCCCATGTGGTATGGGAGACGGAGGGAGTGAGTGACACACTAACGAGCTTATCGCCTTGCATTTGTATTGTCCAAGCCGGTGTAGTTCTAGTTCTTAATTACCCGTAGGGTCCCTTGCGAGTCTCGACCTCGATGGCGTATCCGCAATTGTTTATTGGGGAGACAATGCTTCCCGTCCGCATCGCAGCATCGTCGAGTTATCCCGATTAGTCATCTATTTGAGATGATCGAAAAAGTGAACGTCACTGCAAAGCACGGACCCAGTTAAAGCCATTGAACTAGTAATTTGACATATTGAGGACTTGAACTTTCATATCAAAAGAACGCTTGCTTTGCTTACCCTTATCGTAAGTTTCTGACAATTGAATCACGAATCACTTGTCTCAGATCACAACAGTTGTGCTCAGAACGCAGTGCTCACTCCGCCCCAAGACGTCCCAATGTATAATTGATTTGAATTTCGAGAATTGACACTTGTATGTTAAGATCAGGAATGCATGATTTTCCAATACTGAGTAACAGGGTTTCTACAAGACATCGGGATTAGATCCTCGAAAACATCTTGATCGTTGGATGAAAATGTAAGTGTATTCCATTAGTCAGAGACAAATCGTTAAAAAAGTCTATGTTACGATACTTTGCATAGGAGTTACGGCAAAATATACGTGGCTACAATCCGGAACCTTAGAAGCTCCCACAGTGTAATATTCCTCTACCTTTCACGCTTTTTTTTATTATTTTAATTAGTGCCCTAGGAGTCGAGCCTTTAGTATGGACATAAGGCTTTTTGCGTCCCTTGGGCAGAATTTTGCCCCTCCTTCAGCAGGCTATGATTACAACTTACTTAGCAATGATAAAAGGGCTTTTAATGGAATTCATTGATAAAAGTTTGAGGTTACAATCTCCAAAGGATTTTGGATTATCATGTAGAGAAATAAATTATCTTAACTAAGCAGATAAACAAATAGAGAGAAATATGTAAATGCTTCGTAAGTAAGTTTCTAAATTCTGCGGAAGATAATTGTCATCTCACAAAAGCGTGCATATAATAGAAACGACAAACTCATTAGCTTTAGACCAGTACTATGGAGTTACGTGGTGGAAAATGATTAGAAGGTGAGGACCCACTTTTCACAAAAGAAGAAATGGGCATAAAGACGGCCCCACTCAAGTCAAGTCGCTCTTCACTTTACTTAACTAATAAGCTCACTTCTTCTATTGACTGATCAAGGTCTGTAGATTTCGACCAAAAAAAAACAAAGGTGTGTAGATGACATACTGTCATGCATGGTCACCAGTTTATTTATTTTTTTTTTGGGTAAAGGTGAGAATTTGTATAAATCTTACCGTGTTGGCTTGGCTTCACACAGAATTTGATGAGAGGAAAAGACAGAATTTTGCTGAGAGACACTGACTTTTGCTTCTGTTTTTTTTCCCCTTCTTTTTTCAGAATCCTCTGTTTCTGCATATTCATGTTTGATTACTGGTGAGTTTCTGAGATGCAATGTGTTCTTTCTGTCTGTACACTCAGAGAACTGTCAATAGTTGGTTTAATTTTTGCATACTGAATGCAGTGTTCTGAGCATTTTGTGATCCATGTCTAGTAAGAAGTGTACTTCTTGATTTCTTATCTATACCTCTACAGTGCTATAGAAACTTCATTCCTTTCTGTGCTTTTTTCTCTTTTAGTTTTTCATTCGTCTAAAAGCTGAATTAGGATCACCCTTTTGTTGATGTAGAAGAAGCGCAGCTAATTATGAAATTTAGAGACAAAATAGAAAATCACTCTCCTAATTTCCTTGAGACTTGTTATGGTGGTGCTTCGGAAGTGCATTTTGTGGTCCAGAAGGCAACATTTATCGAACTAACCTACTTTTCGTTGATCTAATTAATTTCATCCATTTCAACCTGCTCAATAATATTACTGTGGGCCTGTGGCTTGCTATAAACGAAACCGCCTTTGCAAATTTTCAAGTCATTCATGATATAGGACATCCAAAATGCACATGAAATTTTAATTTCCTGTTCGTTACCTGTTAGTCAAGTGCATGGTGTTAGGTGTTGTGGGTTCTAGCTTCTTTTCCTTCAACCAAAGTGATATAGAATGTGGATACTGAATAGAGCTCGTTTACGATTCATCTAGTCAGTTTATGAATCTTTTGTTCACCCTCAGTATCCTTTCTTGTAAAGGACCTCATCTCTTTTTCTCAATATATATGATCTTGAACTTTTATGCTCTATCAAGTTTGTAATTCTATTCCACTAATGCCTTAAAACCTAGCAGTTTTTTCTTTGGTCGAATGAAACCTAGCAGTTGATCTACTACCTTATGAGTTATCTTGGGACCGCTGAGGCAACTTTGACATGCTTCTATTATCATTAGATGTTTGTCCTTCAGTTCACCTGAAGCACTTTCTAAAATTTTGTCTACACGGCTTCCAGTCTTTACTATAAGTGCTGACTGCAATTGCAGAGCAACACTTTGCTTCATGGAGAGATTCTCCTGGACACTTGACGGTCTTGGCCACGGGGGACCGTATCAGCAAAATTCTATGGTATTAACAGTATTTTGTAGATTTTTCTTGTAATTTAACTCGAATTGGAAATCGTACATTTCCATCACCCATTGATTGGAGAAAAACGGGGAATGACGGAGTCATATTCTTCATTTAAAGCTAATTTTCCAAAGAGAGGGAATGTCACAAGTCCTCATTAGCTTGTGGTTTGTGTCCTTAATTTTCTTTTAAGGCACCTTATCATCACATTTACATGATTGCGAATTTGGATGCAGGACGAGTCAATGGACTATGAGAGGGAGGAAACAGATCGTGCAATTGCCCTTTTTCTTGCAGAAGAAGATCAGAACGAAAGAAATTTCATTGGTACGTCAGCTAACTGTAAGCTTTTATGATGATATCCAATGGAATGCAAACCCAGAGATTCTCGTCTCTTCAATAATATGGTGTATGAGTGAAACATGTGTAAGAATGTCTTCAAGCTTGTTCCCACTCTCCATTTGATTTTGTATAAGTCCCTTCTATGTTGAAGAGATTTACACTCATCAGAGCACTTTTAGGCTATCTAGTGTTGCTGGAGTTGCAGTTGCCAATCGTTGAATCTGTTCACCTTTTGCACCATAACCATTTCATCCTTTTCTTTCTGCTAGCAATGTACTTCATTATATGTTTAAAAGTTAAATATATAAAGTTTATAATTGAGTGGTTCCCGTAATTTGTCTGTTATGGGCATCTATCCTTCAGTTATGCAATTTTTCCAATGACAAGGGACCATCTACTCATTGACTGCTCTTTCTCTAAAGCTATATGGGCGTCTATTCTTAAGTTATACAATTTTTCTAGAATGCCTAGCTCGTGGGAAGAAGATTTGGACTGGTCATCAGCTCTTTTTTAAGGCAAATTCTCTGGTTTTATTTTGTATAAGCTAGCTTGGAATGCCTTTGATTATCTTATATGGAGAGCTAGGAGTAACAGAATCCATAAATCTCACAGCTATTCAGTCTGTGAGGTTGCTCATGATATCAAATGTGATGTGAGACATAGATTGTCTATGGAAAGTAAACTTGCTGTTTGTTCTAGTGCTCATAAATCTCTTCGTTCGTATTGGGGACTCCTTGCTAGTAGTTTTTTATGAGAGCTCGTATGCAGGATCGGTCCACCTTCTAGTATGTGTGGTGCAACAATTATTTCTTACTTATCAAACCAAAAGGCTACACATATGTAATTGAGTGATTCCGTTATTTGTCTGTTAAATATTTCTCTACATGATAAATATCAATGCAAATACGAACAAGCTTCTAAAGCTCAGCAAGAAAAAGATAAATGTCATTCTACAGCTCAATTGGAGGAGGATGAACTACTGGCACAAGCTCTCCAAGAAAGTTTAGGTGTAGAAGATCCATCTAGTCACGGTAATGGAAATTCATTTCAACTTCATCGGATTTCATCTTCGGGCTCAAGGTATATTCAGCTCTTGAGCTTTCTTATCTCAGGTTATCATTGACATGTTGGTCCTTCCCATCTTTTGAGAGGTTTATATTGTCTCTGTTTCTGCTACCAATTTACTTCATTATATGTTTAAAAGTTACATGTATAAAGTCTACATATATAATTGAGTGGTTCCCACAATGTGTCTGTTATTGGCATTCATCCTTCAGTTATGCAATATACACAATGACAAGGGACCATCTACTAATCGAATGCTCTTTCTCTAAAGCTATATGGACATCGATCCTTCAGTTATGCAAATTTCCAGAATGCCTGGCTCATGGGAAGAAGATTTGGAGTGGTCATCCGCTCTTTTTAAAGGCAAATCCTCTGGCTATATATTGGATAAGTTAGCTTTGCAATGTCTTTCACTATCATACATTGAGAGCTAGGAATTATAGGATCCATAAATCACATAGCTATACAGTCTGTGAGGCTACTCATGCTACCAAATAGGATGTGCGATTTAAATTGTCAAAGGAAAGTAAACTTGCTGTTTGTTTTAGTGCTCACAAATCTCTTTGTTCTTGGGGGATTCCTTGCTAGTTGTTTTCTAGGAGGGCTTGTATGCAGGATCAATCCCCCTTCTAGTGTGTTTGTTGCAACAATAATTTTTTACTTATGAATAAAAAAAAGTTTACTTAGATAATTGAGTGATTCCATAATTCGTCTGTTAAATCTTTCTCTAGACGATGAATATCAATCCAAATACGAACAAGCTTCTAAAGCCTTGCTAGAAATAGACAAACTTCATGCTAAAGCTCAGTTGGTAGAGGATGAACTACTGGCCATAGCTCTCCAGAAAAGTTCAAATGTCGAAGATCGATCTAGACACAGCAATGGAAATTCACTTCAAATTCGTCCAGATTCATCTTCAGGCTCGAGGTATATTCAGCTGTTGAGCTTTCTCGTCTCAGGTTATTTTTGACATTTCAGTCCAATTTTGCATCTTTCATTTTGAGAGGTTTCTAGTATCTATCTTTTTTAACAGTTGAACGCTTCTATTATTGCTGAGAAATAAAAAAGGATATGAGATAATAAAATGTTCAAGTCCTGGGATAAAAGCTGGAAGTTTGTGAAATAGAGTGGCTTTAGCTTTGATACTGACTAGAAGATGTAGGATTCTTCTGTAATGTCTCTTTTCCTGTGATTTATTGTGTAATTGGAGAGAAGTTTTGGTCATGCATAAAAATGTGATGAAGCTGATATTTTATGTAGATGTAACAGGTCAGGCATAGACTAGAGAGACAGTGACATTTAACTAGCGTATGTCAAGGTGCTGATTTTCCAGCATGAAGGCAATACAAATGTGGCTGATGAATCCAGTTCCAGTTTAGGGGGCCAAAGAATCTTAGATAGTTAAATTCGTATTATAGTATAGTGGAGAACAAGTTGCTGGAATAGGTGTTGACATTTGGTGAATCTCAACCCGTCGTTCTGAAGCAATTTCTTTGAGAAATTATTTGCATATCAACTTGCCAGTACCACATAAGTTCTCACCTGCTCTGCTGGCAGAGAATGCATGATTAGTGTAACAGTACTTCACCTGCATATTTTACGTGACGTTTTCATATTGCAACTAAGGTTCATTTTTCAATGGACTTATTTCACAATCTGGTTAACTTACAACATCAATTATTCAGATTCTGTGCTGGTTGCAAGAGTTTGATTGGTCCTGTATATTTTGAGAGTTATATGGGTGCTGATTGGCATCCGGAATGCTTTCACTGCCACTCATGTGGTCTTCCAATTGAAGATCTCAAGGTAAATTCTATGTTTGCTTAACTTCTGATCAAGGTTTGGCCTATTAGATTTCCAACTATATTACTTTTTATAGTACATAACGAATGACTGATAGATTACTTTCTTGTAGATTTCAGTGTCCGGGGACCACCTCTGTCATGATTCATGCGACAAAGAACTCCATCATCTAAGATGTGATGTTTGCAAGATTTATGTAAGTGCTTTCTCATTGACTTGGGTGCTGTATCAAATGGTTGTTTAAAAAGGCTTATCGAGTGGAAGTCCCAAGCTACAAAAAAGTGCCATGCTCCATATAAAGTTCAAACTGCAAAACCATAAGATAGTCCGACAGTTTTGACTTTGATAAAAACATAAAAGGGCATAGACTTAAAGGGTGTTTGAGAACACTTTTGGCAGTCCTTCCTGTTTTAAAAGACTTAAGAAGCAAAAGAAGTGAAAGCCATAAGAGTTAAAAACTAATTCAAAGAGGTAGCTCAGGGACCTAGCTTTTCCTGATGTAGCTCTCCGCCGCAACCTTCGGCGTCTCGGCTCTTGCCCATGACCTGCTCAACTTCGAAATCACCTCCAAGGCAAGCTCTTTTCCCTGATATTGGTGACTGAGTCGCTGTCATTTCCGGGTTGAGATTGGAGTGAGATGGAAAATCTGTGCAACTTTTCTCCTGCTCTTGTTTTTTTTCTACTTATGCTGTTGAATGCCTGAAGGTTCCTGAGGGGCTAAGCAACCATGTGGGTTCTTCCAGGGAAGCTCAAGCTAGTTGGTAAATTGTTTTGCTTTATGCTTACAGTACTTTAAATTTCTTGAAATGGAATTCTGCTTTGTCCTGAAGAAATTTAGCTTGGTATTATAATCTTAAAGTTCAAAATTTTCGGTTTTGTTGCTGCAACTACTTAATGAAAATGAAGGTATAGAAAGCTGCTAGTGGCATGGAGAGAATCAAATCCACCTCCAAAAACAACTGAAGAAGCAACGAGGCTTGTTGTCCAGGCCCTGAAGAACTACCAGAAGGCTGATGTTGAGGTAAATCAACCAAAATAAAGCGAAAATCTTGGCATTTTCGTTAGCTTTTCACTCCCATTATCCTTAGGGGAGTGAAGGAGCTGGTTCTTTTTGCACTTTTATGTAATTTTTGGCTGTTGTACTTCTTCTGATGTGGTAGGGCTTATTGGCATTCTATGGTCTACCTCGTGCTCACACCCTGTTTGAGACCACAGCCGAAGTTCCAGCGTCATTGCCCCAAGGAGTGGTGTTTGAGTTTCAAACAATTCCAGTTATGAACCCAAAACTTCCTCAACGCTCCATAATCTCTTTCTATGTATTTGCTCTGTGGCATCTTCTGAATATCTTCTATTTTTTTGCTATGTGAGAAAGAATATCATTGATTAACTTCAAAAAGCTGCAGAGCTGCTACTACATGGCACCAGCAGCTGCAAGTGTAACATCAGTATCTTCTGCTGCAAGTGCAGCAACTATAACAAGTTCTAGTTCCTGCAGACCTCCAAGTATTGAGTCAACACAAAATTTGCTAGCTTAACATCACTGAATATATACAATACGTCATTTTGTCTTCTAGACAAGATATCCAATTCCAACTTGCTATTGCAACTCGGGACAGATCTAACAACACATCTCCCATAAGCATCATCCCATTAAGAAATGATCTCCAGACTCAGAGTGAAGATCACAAAAAATACAGCTGCCATACAATCTTCTGAATATCTTCAGTAAACTTTTACCAGGTGGATGCAAGATGTGTGACAGATGGCGACGGCATCACTGTGTACGTTAGCACTTCCGATCCGAGAGAATCATGCTTGGTCCCACAAGAAGTCCAGATCGCAGCCATCGAAAGATCAGAAGCCCGTGCTCAGAGGGACTACACTCGTGCAGATGCACTGCACAAAATTATTGTGGACGCAGGATATCGGTGTGTCATCCTGATCGCTTATAAACAGTCACACTCACCGTCTGTCACACTTCTTCTATCCCTGCACCAGTAATTCACTTGTTGATCATAGTTGTCTATATGCAGGGTAATAAATGTTCAGAATGAGGAAGTCCTTGCTCGGAAGTACCGAATTCGGCTCAGGTAAAACTGGGCATATGATCCATTCCAATTGGCAATTTTTTCTGTTTATTCTTCCAAGAACAATTGCCTTATGAAACAGGGGGATAGATGCTCCAGAGGGTAAGATGCCATATGGCAAAGAGGCTAAGGACGAGCTTGCAAAGATTGTTGAAGGGAAGTGTTTGAGAGTTCTTGTGTATGGAGAAGATCAATATGGCCGGAGTGTAGGAGATATATACTGCAACGGCAACTTTGTACAGGTAAACCTGACTTCTCCCTAGCCTCGACTTTTTGACAATTATATTCAACGGCCTACGAGTCATCAGTCAGGACATTTAATCAGGCCAAGGCGAGAAAGACGAGTTAAATGACCGAACATGCTTGGACAAAGACTAATGAATCAAACTGGCTTTACGCTCAATCGATCTCCTCTTTTGTTTTCTGAACTGAAACTTCATTTCATGGTTGGACTTGGGCGGACAGCTGAACTGAACCATAGCTTAATGCTTTGGGGGAGGTCAGGCTGGACAACCCAAAGCCTGCCCATTGAGAAGGAATAGCAAATGCAAATTTGCCATATCAACAGTGGCTTCTAGTATTACATACAAGCATGTTTGTTGAGCTGCTTCTGTAATCACACACTACTGTCAGTTCCACTTTTTCCTGTACAATTGCTCATTCATTTCCATCTTCAACCACAGAAGTTGATGCTCAAGAAAGGGATGGCGTGGCATTACACAGCCTTCGACCAACGAGCAGAGCTTGCAAAGGTAGCCTACTGATTCTTTGTATTGCTGTACCCAATTATATGTGATTTGAAGTCCGTGTCTTGAATGTTGCATGAGCAGTGGGAGAAGAATGCACGGGCAAAGCGCATAGGTTTGTGGGCTTCACCAAATCCTGAGGAGCCATGGGAATGGAGGAAGAATAAACGAGAGGGGAGATGACTTCACCCAAATCTGATTCAGTCTTTTGCCATTCTGGGGAAATGTAGCTGGCCAAGTATTGATGTACAGGGACTACAATCTACTCATTGCTTTCCGATTGATATAGAGAAGAATATGCTTTATCAGCTGTTGTATGCATGCTAATCTTGTGAAAAAGCTCGAACAGCTTTAGCCAAATCATCATATAAAATCAGTGAAGGATCCGATGTACGAAGCTCTGTTTGTTCCATGGTGTGGAAGGTGTAGCTATTGATAATGCCAAAAATGAATCCTTAGAATATCACAGGGATCCAAGGTCACTCAATGCGTCAAAAAGGATGCCATCGCATATCTAGGATTTCTTGAACGGTGGTTACACTAAGAGAAAACGTGCAAGAGAGTAAATCGTGGCTAGGGAAAGATAAACAGTGATCAACAAGACTGCAAGTGAAAGAAAGCCTGGTGTCATGTGGAAGGATGACCAATTCTGCTTTTTAGAGAGGTCTTGCCTTCGTTTATCTTTTGGTTTCCCGTGGATTCCAAATGGCATCTGGGGCAGACGAATTACATTGGGGAATATTTGGCAATACGTTTGCATCCAGAAACGATGAACCAAGTACTCGAATCCTTCGATGTTTACTGGCTGCTACATGAAGCAAAAGAAACAGAGACCATTTCATTCTAGAAGTAGCAATTAAATGACAGGGATACTGCACTTAGGAAAAATGGAAATCATTTTAGAGTTGTCATAATAGCATTTGCATTATGAGAATATTGAAAGAATCTGACTTATCAGCTTGATCATCAACCAAAACAGCAGATGGCTATGAGTCTGTTTGGCACTCAATGTTTCTGTAACTTTGGTATGGTAACTTTGGCGTTTCCTGTGCCGTGAAGTGTTGTAACTAAGTATAACAAAAAGAATTATGTGTCTTGGGAGCAAATTATTTTATTCTGGAGTGAATATGAGTTTCCTAACATGATTTTTTCACTTAAGCAAGATGGGACTCCAATCTGTTGTAGTTGTGAGATGATGGAAGTGAGTTCCAATTTATAAACATCCTGCTTTGCTTGCCGGTCGAACTGTAGGACAGATTTTCGAGAGTATAGAGCACTTTTCAATTTCCCAGCATTGTTAGTGATGAAAAACTTTAAATCTCTGTAGCCAAGAGACATAAGATACTGGTCACCAGATGATGGTCGAAAGCTATGTCTAGGGTGTTGAGACTCTACGATTATGAATACCAATGCATGTCAACCTCTTTATCTTGAAATACAAGGATTCTATCAATGTACGAATATGAAAGTGGAACAGCAGATTCCTCTACTCTTGGCGGCAAGACAAGTGCTGAATGAAGCAATGGAAGGAGAAACGAATGTAAGTACAGATGCAAGTCTCATCTAGGTCAATACAGTCCCAGATATCATCATTTCATTTCTTGTGCTTTTTGCTTTTGTTTTTTTGGTTTTTATACTCACTTGAAACATGAAAAGGGACATCATCACTCACATGAAACTAGAGGAGTATGCGTAAGGGAAGGATGGAATGTTCCCAATGTAAGAAAAGCGCTTGCTCATAGTTGCTAGATAGGGCTATCATCAAATGTGTACATTGTGACTGTATTTGATGAAACAAAGATTCCAGAATACCTTTTGAATAATCCACCAGGTTACCCGAAGGCCAAGAATTGGAGTAAACCACCAAATTACTGATATGGTAACTGAACCTTTTAAGCCGGTTCGTGTAATCCTCATTTTGTATGGTCTCCCTAGGTAATGTGACTGCAGCAAATCTCAGTTATTCTTTTGTGTGATCATCGACCATGGCTGATTACTATCCAGAAAACAGGCTGTTGACAGGTTCAATCCTTGCTCATGAGATGATGCATGCTTGGCTTCAACTAGAAGGTTCTTCTTTAATGGCCTGTGATATCTGCAATTAATTTTTTTTTAATGTAATAGAAACAGCATATTTGATAAAAATGTACGAGATACGGCCATTACTCAAAAAAAGTCGATATTGCATTTGTTTTTCCTTTAAAAATTTTAAAGGGACAGAATTAACGTCGATATTTTTCAGGTTATTTAAACCTTAGTCCAGAGGTTGAAGCAGGCATTTGTCAAGTTTTGGCTCATATGTGGTTGAATTCTGAGATCTATTCAAGCCCCACAAATGATGTTTCCTCATCCTCATTGCCGTCATCTTCCTCTTCGTCAACAACATCAAAGAAGGGCAAATATTCACACTTTGAGATACAACTTGGCAAGTACTTTAAGCATCAAATAGAGACTGAACCTTCAATGGCCTATGGAGAGGGATTCAGGTCAGGAAACAAGGCTGTGGAGAAGCATGGCCTTAGGAAAACTCTCAATCACATTCGACTGACGGGGACCTATCCACTGTGATTTATTAAGCAGCTGTCTGTGGAACTTTGGTTTTCAGTGGTTAGTCACCTTGCATTAGTGACTTAATACGGCATGAGCAAGAGCATCAGTAGATCTTATGAATAAATCAGCATTGAAATTTGCTTGACGATTATATAGCAGATGTCGGAACCAGAGGCATAGTACAGATATGATATTTTACTTCGTAAAGTAACAGAAATGGTGCCGGTGGCACAGCTTATGTACATGCTTGGATGATTTTTTAGCTATGTGTATTGTTGGGTTCATCATGAGTAACTGGTTGAAATGCCAATGCATCTCATCTTTGAGAGTTGCTGCATCAGTTCTTGAGGAATTAGCTTTTGTTCAAACAGTTCAGCTCCCATCTTTGGAGTGCCTAATAACCAAGGACGGCATAAATCAGTTCATGATGAATCACCATACTGTTGCAATATCAGTTCTGCCAATGTAGAGTTTGAAGGATTAAGGATTACGAGTAATTAAAACTTCAGCACCTGCACACGATTTAGAGATTTAAGGATTACGAGTAATTAAACTTCAGCATCTGCGCACTTCAACCAATAGCTGCTAATTCTTAACAAATCATAACTGGTGATCCAGAGAGTATCACTGCTTCTTCAACTACCACAAACTGCATATAATTTTCTTCCCTTTTTCAAACAGCGTTGCAAGCAACCCTGAACCCCAAGCTGAGCTGATGCCCTGTTGCCTAGGACTTGACACTCTTCTAAATAAGCATAAGGGTAATCTGCAATATCGTATATTGCCCAAATCGTTTGCAAAGAGTGTACAACAGGACTAAGAATTAAATTTCATGTGATTATCTGCCATTGGAGCTCTATTAGAACCAGCAGTTTCTTCAGGCCTTCTAGTTTGCATACGAAATATTTTACACCCACAATCATAACGCTCACTGTAAATGTCAAGGCGGCCTCCATAGTTATTGACACAAGACATCAAATCTGCAGAAAAAACTAGAGAAATTAATAATGATTATGTTTCATTTCTCTCTGTTGAGCGGTCTCTACATATAAATTCCACCAAACAGCTAAAAAGAAGGCTCGCGAAAATGTATAAAGCAAAGTCTGCTTTCTGCTACAGTGCGGCCGCTAGCTAAGTCGCTCTCTTCATTAATACAGCCAAGATGAAAGTCACTCTCGAGCAACACAGCATAGATCTGATATATTTCCTAATACAACGAGTAACCTCTTTGCGGAATACAACGGAGAAGATCCCCACGGACCAAGCCCACAAGTTCTTCTTGTTCAAGCAAAGAGAAGCAGAGCACAAAGCCTCAGCAACAGGAAGAAATTGAGCTGATGTGCAGTGTAAAGTAATTAATTTGCCTCTCACCAAACTGTCAGCAATGATGATCTTTGATGTGTGAAAAGCATAGAATAGTCATGCAACAAGTGTTTGATTAGCAATGATGATCTTTGATGTGTGAAAAGCATAGAATATCCTTTACTCCACAACTCCCTCACCTATAGCCGGCCACCTTACGGGCAGGGTTTGGAAAAACAAAAGGGAAGGAAGGGAAAAAAAAAAAGAAAAGGAAAGGGAAAAGGAAATTCAAAATTCAAAAAAATTATATTAAAATATTATTAAAAATTGTCCACGTCAGCATTGACCGTGTCATGTAGAATGGCTGGCGTCCAGATTAGTAATTTCTGTCCAAAATTGAAAATGTTTAAGACTGAATTGGTAAAAGTGCAATAATTTTAGGACTTTTTGGATAACTTTCCCTAAAAATGTGAGTATATTATACCTGTTAGATGTGAATCCTTTAAATTTCTATATCACAACACATTAGAGAGGAGTTAAGGCAAAATACACATGGCTACGGTCTAGAACCATAAGAAATCATGATTTTAAATGTTGAGCGCCCTAAGAATTGAGCACACCTTATCATCCTTGGTTAAAAAAAGATAAGAACTCACAATTTTAAATGTTAGCTACTTCAAATAGAATGTTACCCTCTTTCAATATGCTCCGATTATGACTCACTTAGTAATTAAAAAAAGGGCTTTCGATGCTATTTTTTGGTAAATGTTTGAGGGTCAAATCTCCGGTGGATTTGCTTTATCATGTAGAGAGATAGACTATCTTGACTAAAGAGATGAACATATAGAGAGATAAATGCAAATGCTTTGCAAGTATGTTTTTTTTTGCTAGAAATTAAAATTTTCATTGCAAACAAAACATTACAAAAGGGATGCATTACCTACATTAAAGCGATCTATAAAAGAAGACTTTATTAGTATAATATTTTTAACTCTAAACGGGAGATCGTGAAAATGAAAAGAGGATTGCAAGTGTGTTACTAAATCCTGTGGAGGATAATTGTCATCACAGAAAAGAGTGCACGCGACTGCAAACGACAAACTCGGTAGCTTTGACCAGTAGTGTGAAGTTTTTTTTTGTTTTTGGTCGACCAGTAGTATGAAGTTCCATGGTGGAAGATGGTTAGTAGGTGAGGACCCATTTTCCACCAAAGAAGAAATGGACATTTGAGAAGTCTACACCCAAGTCAAGTTGCTCTTCACTTTACTCTCTAGCAAGCTCACTTCTTCTACTGAATGATCAAGGTGTGTACGTTCATCACATACTGACATACATAATCACCAGCTTATTGATCATTGATATTTGTATCATTCTTACTATTTTGTCTTCGATTCACACAGAATTCAATGGTTTACGCAATTCCGGTTCTTATTTCTCCTTGTGACTTTATTTTTGTTTTTCTGGGGGTCAGAGGGTGACTCGAATCTGATGACAGGAAAAGACAGAATTTTGCTGAGAGCCACTGATTTTTGCTTCTGGTTTTTCCCCTTCTTTTTTCAGATCCCTCTGTTTCTGTGGTCATGTTTGATTGCTGGTGAGTTTCTGAGATACACTGTGCTCCTTCCGTCTATACACTCAGAGAACTGTCAATAATTCGTTTGATTATTGCAATCTGAATGCAGTGTTTTGAGCATTTAGTGATCCATGTCTAGCAAGAATTGTAATTATAGAGATCTTATCTATACCTGTACAGAGCTATAGAAACTTCATTCCTTTCTATGTTTCTTTCTCTTTTAGTGTGTCATTTGTCTTGGGACTAAATTATGATCACCCTTTTGTTGCTGCGGAAGAAGCTCAGCTAACTATGAAATTTAGAGAAAAAATAAAAAAATCATTCTCCTAATTGCCATGAGACTTGTTATGGTGGTGCTTCTAAAGGGCAATTTGTGGTCTAGAAGGCGATACCTATTGAACTAAGCCACTTTTCATTGATCTTATTATTTTCGTCCATTTCCTCCTGCTCGAGGACAATACTGTGGACCTGTGGCTTGCTATAAATGAAACCGCTTTTGCAAGTTTCAACTCATTGGTGAAATAGGACTTGAGCATGAAATCTTAGATCTTGTGGGTTCTAGCTTCTTTTCCTTCATCTGGAATCTGAATAATGTATATGGAGGAATGAAATCTTATATGGGATCTGGATAGTGAATAGCGCTCATTTAGGATTCATATAGTCAGCTTATGCATCTTTTATTCACCCCCAGTATCCTTTCTTTTAAAGGTCCTAATCTCTTTTTCTCAATAGATATGATCTTGAACTTTATTCTCTACTGATGTATGTAATTGTATTCGGCTAATGCCTGAAAACCTAGCACTTGATCTACTGCCTTATGAGTTATTTTGGGACCACAGGTAGCTTTAACATTCCTCCATGTTTACAAGATGTTTGTGCTTTGGTTCACCCAAAGCACTTGCTAAAATTTTGTCTTCGCAGCTTCAGGTCTTTACTTTAAGTGCTTACTGCTATTGGAGAGCAACATTTTGCATCATGGAGAGGTTGCCCCAGATAAGGCAACAAAATTCTGTGGTATTAACAGTTTTTGTAGATTTTTTGGTATTCTAACTTGATTTAGAAATCGTACATTTCTGTCACCCATTAATCGGACAAAAAGGGGAATGATGCAGTCACATTCTTCATCCGGAGTTAATGTTCCAGAGAGAGGGAATGTTGCAAAACTCTCATCAACTTGTGGATTGTGTCCTTAACTCTCTTGAAGGCACTTTCTCACCATATTTACATAATTGAGAATGTGGATGCAGGACGAGTTAACAGACTATGAGAGGGAGGAAATAGATTATGCAATTGCCCTTTCGCTTTCAGAAGAAAATCAGAAAGGTAAAAATTTCATTGGTACGATACCAAACTGTGAGCATTTATCATGAACATTCAACAGAATGCATACACAGAGGTTCTAGTCTCTTCAATAATGTGGTGAATGTGTGATGGCTCTGTTAGTGATCTGTAAAGAATGAGATGACTTGGGAGCAAAAGCACCGAAGCATATGCAAAAAAAAATGTCTTCAAGCCTTCTTCCTACTCTCCATTTCATTCGTCTCAGTCTCTTCTATGTTGAAGAGATTTACACAAATCAAGATCACTTTTGGGCTATTTAGTGTTGCTGGAGTTGGAGTTGTGAATTATTGAATCTGTCCACGTTTTCGAACCATAATTATTTCATGCTTTTCTTTTCTGTTAGCAATGTACTTCATTATAGGTTTAAGAGGTACTTATATATTTACATATAATTGAGTGGTTCGCATAATTTGTCTGTTATGGGCACCTATCCTTCAGTTATGCAATTTTTCCAGAATGCCTGGCTCGTGGGAAGAAGATTTTGACTGGTCATCAGTTCTTTTTAAAGGCAACTCCTCTGGTATTTTGCATAAGCTAGCTTGGCCTTCCATTATCATATATGGAAATCTAGGAATTATAGGATCCATAAATCTTATAGCTATTCGGTCTGTGAGATTACTCATGCTATCAAATGTGACGTGAGATATAGATTGTTGAAGGAAAGTGAATTTGCTGTGTGTTCTAGTGCTCACAAATATCTTTGTTTGAGTAGGGGGATTCTTGCTAGTAGTTTTCTGTTAGGGCTGGTATGCAGGATTGGTCCACCTGCAGGATGGGTCCACCTTCTAGTGTGGTTGATGCAATAATATTTTCGTTTCTTTAAAAAATAGTTTACATATATAATTGAGTTATTCTTATAATTTGTCCGTTAAATCTTTCTCTAGATGATATATATCAATCCAAATACGAACAAGCTTCTAAAGTTCAGTTGGGGGAGGATGAACTATTGGCCATCGCTCTCCAAGAAAGTTTATACGTAGAAGATCCATCTAAACACAGTACTGGAAATTCGCTTCAACTTCATCCAATTTCATCTTCAGGCTCAAGGTATATTCAGTTGTTAAGCTTTCTCATCTCAGGTTATCATTGACATGTCAGTCCAATTTCCATCTTTCAATTTGAGAGGTTTCTAGTATCTTTTCTTCAACAATTGACGCTTCTCTTATTGCTGAAATACCAAAGAGGATATTAGATATTACAATGTTCAAGTCTTGAGATGCATTGTAGAAGTTCCTGAAAAAGAGTGGCTTTATCTTTGATACTGACTGGAAGATGTGGGATTCCTCCATGACCTCTCTTTTCGTGTGATTTAATGTGTAGTTGGAGAGAAGTTTTGGTCATGCATAGAAATGTATTGGAGCTGATATTTTATGTAGATGTAACAGGTCAGGCATAGAATAGAGAGATAGTGATATTAAACTAGTGTATGTCAAGGTGCTGAGTTTTCCAGTCAGTAAGGAGGTAATAGAAATGTGTCTGATGAATCCAGTTCAAAGAATTTATTAGCTAAACTCATATTACAATAAAATGGAGCACAAGTGCTGGAATAGGTGTTGATATTTGTTGAATCTCAAGACAAAAAAGATGATTATCTGATCATATGTCAGTTCTAATGTCGTGCTCAAGCAGTTTCTTTGAGAAATTATTTGCATATCAACTTGACCGTACCTTTCGACCAAAAAAAAAAAAAACTTGACTATACCGTAAGTTTTCTGCAGCTTTCCTGGCAGAGAATGCATGATTAGTGTAACAGTGCTTCACCTGCATATGTCACATTACGTTTTCATATTCAAACTAAGGTCCATTTTTTAGATGGACTTATTTCACAGTTGCGTTAACTTACAGCATCAATCATTCAGAATCTGTGCAGGTTGCAAGAATTGGATTGGTCATGAAGATTCCCAGAGTTGCATGGGTGCTGATTGGCATCCGAATTGCTTTCGCTGCTATGCATGTGATCTTCCAATTGCTGATAAGGTAAAGGCTATGCTCAGTTAACTTCTGATTGAGGTTTGGCCTATATGTTTTTCAACTATATTAGTTTCCATAGTGCATAACGAATGATAGATTACTTTCTTATAGTTTTCAGAGTTTGGGGACCACCCCTATCATGAATCATGCTACAGAGCAAACCATCATTCCAGATGTTACATTTGCAAGAATTGTGTAAGTGCTTTCTCATTGAACTTTATCAAAGGGTTGTTGAAAAAGGATTATCGAATGAAAGTCCCAAGCTATGAAAAAGTATCATCCTCCTTATAAAGTTCAAACTGCAAAACCGTAAGACATCCAACAGGTTTCGACTTAGAAAAAAATAGGAATTGAATTAGAGGGTGTTTGAGAATAGTTTTTTGGAAGTCTTTTCGGTTTTACAAAACTTTAGAAGCAAAAGAAGGGAAAGCCATAACAGTTAAAAACTAATTCAAAGAAGCAGCTCAGGGTACTCTTGGAGCTTTTCCTGATGTAGCTTTTATATGCGGATGTTTATCTCTAATTAATAATTTTAAAAGAAAAAATCATGTGAGGAAACTCATATTCACTCTAGAATAAGTTAATTTATTCCCAAGACACATAATTTATTATCATTATTATACTTAATTACAACGCTGCAGTACATAAGAAGTGCCAAAGTTACAGTACCAAAAGTTAAAGAAACACCAAGTACAGCCATCTGCTATTTAATTGATGATCTAGTTAGTAAGTGAGATTCTCTCAATATTGGCGTAATGCAAATGCTATTTTGACAAATCTACAATGACACTTCCTTTCCATTTTTCTCAAGTGTGGTATCCCTGTCATATAATTGCTGCTTCTAGAATGAAATGGTCTCCTTCCTTTTCATGGTCTGTTTCTTTTGTTTCACATAGCTGCCTGTAAACGAAGAAGGTCTGGAGTTCAAGGTTCATCCTTTCTGGATGCAAATGTATTGCCCATCACATGAGCGAGATGGCACTCCAAGATGTTGTAGTTGTGACCAGATGGAAGTGAGTTCCAACTCATGAACGTCCTGCTTTGCTTGCTGGTAGAACTGTAGGACATAAATTCGTGACTGTAGAACACTTTTGAATTCCCCAGCATCGTTGCTGATGAAAAAACATAAAATCCGTGTAGCCAAGAGACAGGAGCTACTTGTTGCTGGATGATGGTCGAAAGCTGTGTCGAGATTGTCGAGACTCTGCCATTATGAATACCCATGAATGTCAACCTCTATATCTCAAAATACAAGGATTCTATGAGAGTATGAATATGAAAGTGGACCAGCATATTCCACTATCTTTGGTGGCAAGACAAGCTCTGAATGAAGCAATGGATGGAGAAACGAATGTAAGTACCGATGCAAATCGTCATTTTATTTCTTTTTTTTTCATCTTCTTTTTGGTTTTTCTACTCACTTGAAACTTGAAAAGGGACACCATCACTCTCATGAAACTAGAGGACTATGCATACCGGAAGGACGGAGTGTTCCCACTGTAAGAAAAGCTCTATCTCACTGTTGTCAGATCAGGCTGTCATTAAATGTACAATTGGATGTATTTGACAAAACAATGATTTCAGATTCCCTTTTGACTAATCCACCAGGTTGCACTAAGGCCAAGAATTGGAGTAGGCAGCGACTATATCAATATGGTAACTGAACCTCATAAGCTGTTTCATTCACCCAATGTGAATGCAATCCTCATTTTGTATGGTCTCCCTAGGTAATGTGAATTTTTGCAGCACATCTCAGTTATTCTTCTGTATGATTGTTGCACCATGGTTGATTATTCTTGGGAAGACAGGCTGTTGACAGGCTCAAACCTTGCTCATGAGATGATGCATGCTTGGCTTCTACTTGAAGGTTCTTCTTTTATGGCCTATGATAACTATTATCATTTTAGTTCAACAGAAACGCCATATTCGATAAGAATGTACAGAGATACGAGCATAACTCAAAAAAAGTCAATACTGCATTTCTATTTCCTTTTCCTCTAAAAATTTTAGAGGGACAGAACTAATGTGGATATTTTTCAGGTTATCCTAAACTTAGTCCAGAGGTTGAAGAAGGAATTTGTCAAGTTTTGGCATATATGTGGTTGAATTCTGAGATCTATTCAAGCTCCACAAATGATGTTTCGTCATCCTCATTGCCGTCATCTTCCTCTTCGGCCACAACATCAAAGAAGGGCAAATGGTCAGACTTTGAGATACGACTTGGCAAGTATTTTAAGCATCAAATTGAGACTAATCCTTTACCGGCCTATGGAGAGGGATTTAGGTTAGGAAACAAGGCAGTGGAGAAGCATGGCCTTAGGAAAACTCTCGATCACATTCGACTGATGGGGACCTACCCACTGTGACTTATAAAGTGGCCGTCCAGGGAACTTTGGTTTTCAGTGATTAGTCGCCTTGCATTAGCAACATAATACAGCACAAGCAAGAGCATCAGTAGATCTTATGAATATATCAACAATGAGCTTGACGTTTATCTAGCGCATGTTGGAACCAGAGGTATAGTAAAGACATGATACTTTACTTTGTAAAGTAACAGAAACGGTGTTGGGGAAGTGCATAAGTACATGGTTGTACGAATTTTCAGCTGCATTCAACAGTGGGTTCATCACGAGTAACTGATTGAAATGCCAATGTATCTTATCTTACAGAGTTGCTACATCAGTTCTAGAGGAATTAATATACTGTTGCAATGTCAGTTCTGCTGATGTAGAGATTGAGGGATTATGAACAATCAAACTCCAGCCCCTGGAGTTTACAACAGGACTAAGGATAAAAAATTTCAGGTGATTATCTGCCATTGGAGCACTATGGGAACCGGCAGTTCTTTTTCAGGCCTTCTGGTTTGCATATGAAATATTTTACATTTGCTCACCTTAAATGTCTTGGCCTCCATAGTTATCAATACCAGACATCAAATCTGCAGAATAAGCTAGTGAAATTAACAACGATCATGTCAAACTTTCATTTTTCTCTGTTGCTACATATAAATTCCACCACGCAGCAGAAAGAAATGTTGTAAAATGTATAAAGTGAAGTTTGCTTTCTGCTACAGTGCTAAGCTGAGTCGCTCTCTTCATCAATAAAGCCAAGATTAAAGTTACCCTTGAGCAACACAGTATAGATCTGATATTTTTCTTAATAGAATGTGAGTAACCTCTTTCTGGAATACAACAGAGAAGATACCGACTGACCAAGCCCACTAAGTTCTTCTCTTTCAAGCAAAGAGAAGCAGAGCACAAAGCCTCAGCAACAGGAAGCAATTGAGCTGATTTGCAGTGTAAAGTAGTTAATTTGCCTCTCACCAAACTGTAAAGCAGCAACGATGATCTTTGATGTATGAAAAGCATAGAATAGTCCCGCAACAAGTGTTTGATTAGCAACTCAGGAATATGATCTCTCCAGAATTTTGGCTCTGCCAAAAAATACTCCAGCCAAAAGACCGGCAAGACGCAATACCACATGTCATGCTATGCTAAGGCTGTGCCTAGTATAGTAAAGCTGACCAGACGGAGAAAATTTACCGAAGAGGATGCTTACAGAGTTTTCCAAACTAGTCAGTACTTTGAATAGGAGGATGCCAGCCAAAGACAATAGGATCTTATTATATGAACCTACAACGCTGCATACGGCATCTGATATTAGAGATCATCTACATATTGTTTACATGATTAGAAACCATTTTTCTCAAAGTTCATCCTACCACATCAATATGACTCTATGAAAGTGAAAATGCGAAAATCAATTGTCTTCTCTCATAATCAACTCTTTTATGGATCAAGACCAAGAAGGACGATTTTTTTTTTTTGGGTAAAGAGAAGGACGATTTTTTGTTTTTGAATCTTTTGATAGTTAGGCTCAAGAAGGGAGAGGGGCATTGTTTGAGTGGAGAAAAGGCAAAGAGAAGATGGGACAATTTCCTATTAGGCTTCACAAATCTTCTAAATAGTTGGCCAGTAACGAAAGTATGATGTTAGTAATTTACTGAATCCTGCATCTTCCCTTTTTCTTTTATCCGTACACATAAACATGCATCAAACCTTGTCTGTATAAATTGTTAAAAACCAAATAATTTTGTTACGCTAAACAAGCAATCAGGACCGTATGACTTGATCAAAAATAGAAACTTAGGCCATCATCCAAGTATTCCAAACTTATTTATAACTGTTAATGTTTCACACGATTTGATCATACAACTCGGAAGATACACAATTCTAAGCAGAAAAACCTGAAACTGGCAAAATGAACTGATTATATTTCAACAGTGCAAATGATTTTAGATTATCGTCGAGTATAAAAGGTACATGCGAGTTGGCAAAAAGATTTAACCTACAAATATCAGTATATAATATAGTCGAAGAGAGCAAGCTAGCTCCAACCTCAACCAAACATAACTACCTGCAACAAGATGCTAACCATACAGAGAGAATAAAAGTTTTCTTTTTGGTAAGGTACAGAGAGAATTAAAGTTTAGATCGAGAGATTTGCAAAATATTGTCTAGTTCAGCTTCTAAGCCCACAAGATGGGAAAGGCACTAACAAAGAACACAACATGCATGACAAGTGAAACATAGTATAATGTTCTAAGACGAACTAAACCTGATAGAAGTTGTTGCGGAAGCCAAGTGATCGAACAATAAATTTGACAGAATAAGAAAATAAATCGGATACTAGATTTACGTGGTTCGGTCATAGTGACCTACGTCCACGGGGAGAGCAGTACGGAATTCCACTATAGATCAAGCGATACAACGGAGATTACAACCACACTCGAGTCACTCAAACACTCTCAGTGTTTCCCAAGCCCCAATTACACCCAATAACTCACGCAGTGTTTAGCCCCATAATTTCTCACGAAATAATCTCTCAATCTCGCAAAAGAATTATACACAAATCTTAACACAAGATTTAATCGCTACGAACACTTGAGCTCTTGAACGTAAATTTGCCGAAGAAAGACCTACGAAACTCTCTGCCAAGCACTCTATTTCGGTGCTTCAAGACTTCTTCGCTAAAAGCATCCCCTGACCCTGAACATATATATCAGGAAGTCCCATGTTGGTCAACAAAAGAAATCCACCTTCACTTTCCTTTTCCGATTTTGTCTTCTTTCTTGTTTTGCTGCCAACTCTTGCATATTAGGAAAGTAAATTTCCAATATTTCTTTTGCTCGATTTCGGACGTCCGCAAAATATCCAATTCAAAATATTTAGATTTTTGCTTCGGGCTTAAACTCGAGACATATATTCAACAATCTCTACCTTGGCTTGACGTTTGAGCCAAGTCACAATCACTTTGATAGAAATCCGAATTTTGCTACTACTCTCCCACAGCCCCCGATGGGCTCAACCGCCACAGACGTCTTTCAAGTCCAAGCCTCGCTTGAACTTTGCCATAGCCGTGGACCTCATCATAACACCAACTCCACATGCACCTTTAACCGCTCCATAAGGATTTTCCGACACAATCTCCTCAATCGCAGATAAAGCAAAACCATCATTGCATCCATATCTATTCGGAGATCGAATACGCACCTTGTCAAGTTCAGCAGTTACAGCAACCGTTGGCTCAGTAGGCTCCATCTCGCTACAAGTACCATCCGTGTCGATTACTTCGCTAGTGCCTGCTACCTCAGGAGTTTCTGGTTGCAACTCCACCTCAAGCTGAATACCGTTCAGATCCGTATGAATACTGCTATTAACACTCCTAACTAGAAGTACTGGAGACTCGTCAAATATAACTTCTCTGCTGATAACAAGTGAATTTAATTCCGGGCACCACAACTTATAGCCGCGTTCACCTTGTGCATAACCTAGGAACATGCACTTTCTTGTCCTTCCATCGAGCTTACCATCACTAACTCGAACATAACATGGACAACCAAATATTCTAAGAACAGAATAATCAGCAACGTTACCTGACCACACTTCTTCGGGAGTCCGACATTCAATCGCAGTCGATGGGGATCTATTCTTCAGGTAGCTCGCCGTACTAAGCGCATCCGCTAGAAATCTTCTAGCCATACCAGCACTAGAGAGCATTTTATGGGCCGTCTCTAGTAATATTTTGCTCATCGACTCTGCAACCTGCTGTGGTTCATTGACACTAGTGCGGTGTCTCACTATGCCTTCCTTCATGCAGAATTTGTTTAATAGCTCCGAGCAAAAATCCATACTATTGTCAGTCCGCACTTGCTTGATCGTTTTACCAGTCTCCTTTTCGATCAAAGCTTTTAACTGCTTGATCCTGACAACAGCATCAAACTTGTGCCTAAGCACAAACACCCACGTTTTCCTCGAGTTGTCATCAACAACTGTTAACATAAATCTGGCACTCTTTCTCGAAGGAAATCGCGACAACCTACGAATATCCAAGTGAATTAATTCTGCAATATCCGTGGTTTCTCTGACAACCGTACTAAACTGCACTTTCCGCCGTTGATCTAAATCACAGCACCTGCATACATTCAGTTCGTTAGTCACATAACCACATAGCAAATTTCTTTCACTTAGAACCTTCAGGCTTCTCTCACTAATGTGCCCCAAACGCATATGCCACAATTCAGACTCTCGAACCAATGCATTCGACGTCTCCGCAGCAAATTCCATCACTGTGTCTCCTTGAAGCTCATACAGGCCACTATGCTTGATTCCTTTCATTATCACCAAGCCACCTCGAATAACTTTCAGAACTCCACCTTCTGAAGAATATCGACACCCAGCTGAATCCAAGGCACTCAAGGAAATCAGATTTTTCTTCAACTCAGGAACATGCTTCACTCCAGTCAATGTCCACACAATACCATCATGCATTCTGATTCTAACATCACCAACACCAATAACATCGCATTCATAATTGTTCCCCAACTGCACTTTACTATTATCCGTGCACTGATAAGTAGTAAACCAGTTCCTGTTTGGTGTAGCATGAAAAGAACAACCAGAATCCATAATCCATCCATCAAACGATGAATCATTAGTGACAGACAAGACATAATCAGCATCATCCGAATTACCATCAGCTATAGCTGCAACATCCTCCATAGGATCAACTCTAATTCCCTTACCTTTGTCGTTCTTCAGCTTAAGGCAATCCCTTCTAAGATGCCCCCTCTTGCCACAGCTCCAACAGACAATACCACCAGTCCTAGACTGACTTCGTCTATTCAAGTTCACACTACTTCTGCTAACACATGTACCAATTCTTCTTCTATTTTCACCTACTAAAGCAGCAGATACATGTTCGCCAGATTCTCTTCTACGGATGTCTTCGCTCAGAATTAAATCTCGAACACCATCAAACGTCAAACTTGTTAACCCAGAGGAATTACTAACAGCAGTAACAGTAGTATTCCAACTATCAGGCAATGAGGATAATAGAATCAAAGCACGTACCTCATCTTCAAAGTCAATATCAACTGAACTCAATTGACTAACAATCACATTGAATTCATTAATATGATCAGCAACTGATGCACCTTCGCTCATCTTCAAATTAAACAGACGTCGCATTAAGTAGACTTTGTTGATCGCAGAGGGCTTCTTGTACATGTCCGACAGGGCTTTCATTAAACCCGTAGTGGTCTTCTCATTCACGATTAGGGCTGGCAAAATGGGTCACGTACCCATTTTATAACTCATTTTTAGGAAGTCCATACTTATTTGGATAACTCACTTTTCTAAAAAATGAATTTAAATGGGTTAGAAAATATCTAACACTAAAAAAATGAGTTAAAATATGGGTCATCAGCGGACCCATATTTTAACCCATATTTTAACTCACTTTGCTCCCAACGTCTTAGGCTCCTCTTCAGCCTCCCCAAATCAGCCTTGTCCTCCTCCTCCTCTCTCTCTCTCTCTCTCTCTCCCTCCCTCGATCTCGACTTCGTCTTCGACCTCCAGGTGAATTGCATCCCTCGTCTCCCCCTCTCTCTCTCTCTCTCTCTCTCTCTCTCTCTCTCTCTCTCTCTCTCTCTCTCTCTCTCTCTCTCTCTCGGCTTTTATGGAGTGTCCGGGATTTTGATGAATTGCTGCTGCTGCTGCTGCACGCGGTAACCAGAGAGATCGCGATCGGGAGAGAGCTCAGGCGCGAAGTGGCAAGAAGGGCAGCACCAAGGACGACGGGTTGACCCCTGAGCAGCGCCGCGAGAGGTCGGTTTACTTCTCGATCTCGATTTGGGTTTAAGCGATGGTTGATTTGGGAAATCCCCTGCTTTTTTCTCTCGTTGAATTATGGAGGGTCGTCTGTTTTTCCGTTGATCATGATCTGGCGACTCTTGTTTTGTCCTTGTTGATGAGATGTTTGGTGTGGGTTTGGTGGTGAAATTGATCGGGGGTTGTTTGATCGAATCGAATCAGGGATGCGAGTGTTGGACTCCTCTGCTTGCTTGATGGGCTTCTTTCCTTCTTCTTCTTCTTCTTCTTCTTTTTTGGGGTCTGTTGTTTGGTTGATTTGCTGATTATCTTGCCGGGCTCCGTGTCGGGATCTGGAGGCTGCCGGCGGCTCTTGCTCTCTCGCGCGCTTGTTTCCGCGGTCCCTTTTCCCCTTTTGTTTGCGGCCGTTTTGACGCCAGACACCAGTTCTTAGTCCTTCTCTCGAGTGTTTGGAGGCAGAGTGGTATTTTGGATGAGTTTTGACTAAGCTTGTGTCTTCGTTACGATTGAAGACGAGAATCCACGTTGTAATTGTAAAATCGCAAGGAACGACTTTCTCGCGGCTTGATCTCAGTGTTTAGCAAGAAGCAAAATTAAGATCTGAAAAGTTTTTCTTAGGCATAAAGTCTCTGATCATTTTTATTGGCTCGGCAAATCTTCTAGGTTCAATTGCCCTTGCTTGTTTGTTGGTTCTCTAGACCCAGATTTAGGCATACGAAAGGAGACTTGGACTGGACATAACAAATGAATGAAAAGAAGACATGGAGCTTCCAATGTCTGCGGATTACTACACTCCGTGCACCTTTCGGTTCTTATCATAAACAAGTAGTTCTGTCTGTTCTTCACTAAGTTTTTTCCCTCTTTTGGACAGCGGATGCGTCAACAGTTACAAGTTAAATGCTATACAGGACAGTGAGGTAAGCAAGCTCAGCACATGAGACAGAAAAGCCCGAAGAAATTAGGAAAGCTTTTCCCTCCGTTTCTATGCCTGATCACCAGCAATTGGCCCGATCGTTTAGTCTCAAGGCGACTTTCAAAAATTTCGATGTTACTTCAGCATATATTTTAGTGCAAATGGTCCAGAGATGTCATTAACATGGAGGTGTTGGCATTAATTTAATGGATCTGCTTAATGTAGAAAGTGCTCAAATGCAAAGCAGTAAAAAGCCATGATATTGGCAATTGGTGGATGTATATACTTCAGTTGCCCTAGCAGTGCAAAACAGCATCAATTGTTTAAAATCTAGTATTATGCAAGAAATGAAAATTAATCGTGTAAGGATTGCTTATATTTCAACATGACGGTGTTAGTATTAACAAGGAGGTGTCAGCATTAATTTATTTTTTTAATTTGATGTGGAGTTTTTATTCTAATAACATATACATGTGAAGAGGTTAAAGTGAATTAAATGGATGGGTATGAGTTTTCCTAAATTATTAATGTGTTCTAGTAATATGGGTCGAGTCGGGTACGGGTCGGGTATGGGTCGGGTCGGGTATGGGTCACTATATTTGCATTGCATGAAAATGGGTCAAAACGGGTTAAATGGGTCAAATATGGGTAAACCATATTCGACCCGACCCAAACCTGACCCGACCCACCCGTTTGACGGGTGTATCACGATATTAAACGCGACGTTACGAGCCAACGTCAGCCGAATAACACCCAAAGCTCGTCTATCCAGCAATTCCCAATCAGCTTGCTTCATTGTCTCTGGCTTCTCCCCAGACAAAGGCACGTGCAGTTTCATCTGATATAGTTGATCCTCAATCTGCATCTTCCAGAAACCAAAATCCTTCCCATCAAATCTGTCGATTCTCACTTTTCCTTCTTCTATCGCCATCGATTCACTTCAACTCAGCCAAGCCAAGCTTTGATACCAATTGTTGCGGAAGCCAAGCGATCGAACAATAAATTTGACAGAATAAGAAAATAAATCGGACACCAGATTTACGTGGTTCGGTTGTAGTGACCTACGTCCACGGGGAGAGCAGCACGGAATTCCACTATAGATCAAGCGATACAACGGAGATTACAACCACACTCGAGTCACTCAAACACTCTCAGTGTTTCCCAAGCCCCAATTACACCCAATAACTCACGCAGTGTTTAGCCCCATAATTTCTCACGAAATAATCTCTCAATCTCGCAAAAGAATTATACACAAATCTTAACACAAGATTTAATCGCTACGAACACTTGAGCTCTTGAACGTAAATTTGCCGAAGAAAGACCCACGAAACTCTCTGCCAAGCACTCTATTTCGGTGCTTCAAGACTTCTTCGCTAAAAGCATCCCCTGACCCTGAACATATATATCAGGAAGTCCCATGTTGGTCAACAAAAGAAATCCACCTTTACTTTCCTTTTCCGATTTTGTCTTCTTTCTTGTTTTGCTGCCAACTCTTGCATATTAGGAAAGTAAATTTCCAATATTTCTTTTGCTCGATTTCGGACGTCCGCAAAATATCCAATTCAAAATATTTAGATTTTTGCTTCGGGCTTAAACTCGAGACATATATTCAACAGAAGTAAACGTTAAACAAAAGGTGCAAGAAGCAGCACACTTTTACTGACATAAGAAAATTCATAAGTGACTCAAGTTAACAGGATGCTCTTCGTCTGATAATGCTGCCAACTAGGACCCAGGTTTTTAAACTAAAATGAGTTGGAAAAACTGATGAGAAATGTCAACGTAAGAGCAAAATTCTGAAGTCAACATTTACTTAAGAGTTCATGCTTTTTCTCTATTTCTTCCTAAAGCCATGGAGTAGAAATTTTCTTGGTCACCCTTCAATGAGCAATCAGGGCTCCACTAATAGGAAGTCACAACCATGTTCCCCCGAGCAAAAAAACCGAATCCATCCACTAGCCGCTTAAAGTCTATTTATTGGCCAAAAACAGGAGCCCTTTATTAAACTACAACAAGCAGCAATCACTGTCGAAGAAGCTCTAACCTTGCACAACATTGTAGAGCAAACAAAATGTTCAAACCTGTATGTGGTGGCCCCTGTTTGATGAAGAAACCACATAGAAGTAAAGCTTATAGCCAACCCAAGAAACCCACGAAATGTCGTCACCAACCAAAAAGTTGGTAACCTTAAAAGAGGCCTGCCATAACCTAAAAACAAAGAAAATATTATAAGCCTAGATATAACCTACAGATTGCATTTACCATGTAAGCATGTCTTAATAACATGTAACCAAAACAAATGGCAACGATCATGAAAACATTGTTTCTTCATATTACTCAGGACATACTCCCATCTTACTTACATTCACGAGAGACAGGTATCCACTGGGCTAATATGAATGTCAACATTACACATTGTCAAAAGGACACATTCAGCCGTCAAAGAGACCAAAATTAGCTAAAGACATGCAGTGAGAAACTGCTTGAAAGTGAAAAAAACACGATACACACAACGTCATGAGATTCCACCTCATGGTCAAGGACAATTACACAGCCACCAGGTTGAAGGGACACAATTAACAGAAGGAGAACCGAGAAATAAGCTTAAACTCAGTCCCCAATCAGCAGAAGATTTTACAAACATATCACGAATACATAAACAAAAGGAAAATAGTTTTAACAAGATCATGGGGCAAATAAATGATCATGAGAGGAAGAAAGAGAAAACTTACATGTTAATCAGACAGTCCATCTCATTGAAAAACACACATAAGAATAACTCCCAGGGGGCAAAGAATTATTCACAAGGACCATTGAGAACTCATTCACGTTTCCAGATTTTTCGACTTGCTTTGCCGGATCCATGACTCTACCTAGTGTTAGCTGCATCAGAAAAATGAGTAAACAGATGAATGGATGCCGGCCAGTTCAATTTCAGTTGGCAACTAAAATGAGTAGAAGTGCTTGGTGAGAGAAAAGGATGACAGATCCTACGACCAATTCAGAAATAGCCCGCGTAGTTTATTTGTGTAGTTTATTTTATGTGTCAATCATCCAACAATGAATGCGTAAATTATGCTTTATAATATACTCACCAAGTGACAATAACGTATCGAATAAAGAAAGCTATAAACAACCATGAAGTTTTACATTTGTTTTTTTTTTTCTAAGGTTGCGTTGACAATATTTCAAAGGTAAAAGCCACCAAAAACCCTAAATTATGCCCACCGTAACATATTTACCCTTAACATTTTTTGTAACATAAAAAATCTCAAACTTTTATCTGTGTGACTTATTTATCCTCCATCAAAAAACTATAAATGAGAACCGTTAAAAATCTATTTACGTAGACGCTAGAAAGCAAACATTGTTGCCCACGTGACTTAAGTAAAATAAAAGCGATAATGTTTTGGTTGAAAAATCATCTAACGGAACCTTAACGGAGGGTAAATGTATCACATAAATACAAGTTTGGAGTTTTTTATGTCACAAAAAAAGTTGAGGGTAAATGTGTCATAGTAGATATAGTTTGAGATTTTTTATATTACAAAAAAAAAGCTAATGGTAAATGTGTCACAATGGGCATAATTTAGAATTTTTTTGTGACTTTTTTCTTATACCCTTACCCTCCCATGGAATCTATGGATATAAGGCTTTTCACATTTCTTGAGCCCCCTGCGTCAGTCCTTGGCTCATACAGTGTAAGAGCAACGTAAAGCATCATTCCCCTTTAAAGCAATCAGTTATTCGAAAGAAAAAGAGCATATCAAAAGAAATTGCCATAGAGAAACTGGGAAAGCGTAAACCTAAATTTGTACAAGTATAAACGTGGAAAATTAGCTGAGAGCAAAGGACATGTCCTCCTCTGCCATGTTCTTCTATCATTATATTTCCGGAAATATTCGTGTAATCCCTGTTGGAAAGGAGGAATTCCTTAACTTATTTTCTTTTTGCATAGAACCTGTTTTCGATCCCTTTTCATTTGTTTTTTGTGGCCAAATTTACTCTCCTCAAACATTACTCCAGTCTTTACTATTAATAGGATATAAAACTCTAAACAACACAAGTCATTTTCTTTACCCAAAAAAAAAAAAACAACACAAGTCATTTTTATAGTTATTATCAGCGGACCACAATCCCGTACGTGTGAAAATATATATTTAAATTTTTTAGTCAGTTCAGGTAATAAAAAATAGTTGTAAAGTAAGAGAGATTTAAATCTAAATTTAGATTGTGAGAAATTCATGAAATTAGTTTCAATTGTCTTAAGAATTAAATTTCTGAAACATTTTCGTTATATCTATGGAAAATTAAAGTATTTGTAAAATAGGAAGAGTTTCACTTAGTAAAGAAACATAAGAAATTATGATTCGGCGCTTTTGAGTTAAATTTTCACGCTGTTTCGATATGACACAAGTATAACTCATTTAGTAATAGAAAAAGGGCTTTTAATGGAATTTATCGGCAAAAGTTTGAGATTGAAATCTCCAATAGATTTGCTTTTATCAAATATTATCTTGAGTAAAGAGATAAACAAATGTAGAGAGATACGAGCAAATGCTTTGCAAGTATGTTACTAGATTCTGTGAAAGATAATTGCCATCACACAAAAGATTGCATACGACTGAAACGACAAACTAGCTTTTGACCGGTAGTCTGTCGTTTCGTGGTGGAAACCGATTAGAAGGTGAGGACCTGCTTTTCACAAAAGAAGAAAGCGTGGACATCAAGAAGTCCACACTCAAGTCAAGTTGCTCTTCACTTTACTCTCTAACAAGCTCACTTCTTCCATTGTCTGATCAAGGTATGTAAATACATCACATACTGACATTCAGGGTCACCAGCTTATTGATCTTTGATATTTGTATAAATGTTACCATTTTGGCTGGGATTCACACCGAGTTCAATAGTTTGTGTAACTCAGGTTCATATTTCTCCTCGTGAATTATTTTTTTTTTTCTGGGGATCAGAGGATGACTTGAATTTGATAACAGGAAAAGAGAGACTGTTGCTGAGGTACATTGATTTTTGCTTCTGTTCTTCCCACTTCTTTTTTCAGATTCCTCTGTTTCTGAAGATTCGTGTTTGATCGCTGATTCACTGGTGGGCTTCTGAGATGCACTGTGTTCTTTGTATCTGTACACTGATAAAACTGTCAATAATCCGTTTAATTATTGCAATCCGACTGCAGTGTTTTGAGCATTTTGTGATTTGTGTCTAGTACGAGACTTCATTACTTCCAGTTTATTTCTCTTTTAACATGTCGTTGGTCTTGGGCTGAATTGTCACCACCCTTCTGTTGATGTGGAAGAAGCTCAGCTAAATATGAAATTTAGAGAAAATATAGCAAATCACTCTCCTAATTTCCTTGAGACTTGTTATGGTGGTGCTTCTAAAGGGCATTTTATGGTCTAGAAGGCAACATTTATCGAACTTAGCTACTTCTCATTAATCTTATTATTTTCATCCATTTCCTCCTACTCAAGGACAACACTGTGCCCTGTAGCTCACTATGAATGAAACCACTTTTGCAAGTTTCAACTCATTCATGAAATAGGACGTCCAAAATGCGCATGAAATCTTATTTTCCTGTTCGTTACCTGTTAGTCATGTTTACGGTCTTAGTTCTTGTGGGTTCTCACTTCTTTTCCTTCATCCAATGTTATATAGAATCTGGATACTGAATCGAGCTTGTTTAGGATTGGGATAATGATACAAATAATCCTTGAACTTTGGCCCAATATGCAATGTGGTCCTTGAACATTAAATTTGTTCAATGTGGTCTCTGAACTTTAGCCTAATATGCAATGTCATCTCTGAACTTTTAATTTGTTCAGTGTGGTCCTTGGACTTTTGGTACATGTTCTGGACTATATGAAAATGTTCAATGTTGTCCTTTCATTAATTCAAGTTCAGGGACAACATTGAACATTTTCATACAGTCCATGGACTAAATTAAACATGTTCCAAAAGTTTGGAGACCACATTGCACATTAGGTCAAAATTCAGGAACCATTTGTGTCAGTTACCCTTTAAGATTCATAGAGTCAGTTTATGCATCTTTTACTTCACCCTCATTATCCTTTCTTTTAAACGTCCTCATTTCTTTTCTTCAATACATATGATCTTGAGCTTCTATTCTCTACTGATGTATGTAATTCTATTCCACTGATGCCTAAAAACCTAGCGCTTGATCCACTGCCTTATGAGTTATTTTAGGACCAATGAGGCAGCTTTAAAATTCCTCTATTACCATAAGATGTTTGTGCTTTGGTTCAACCGAACCACCGAACCAAAGCAATTGTTAAGATTTTGTCTTCACAGCTGCAGGTCTTTACTTTAAGTGCTTGTTGCTATTGGCTAGCAACATTTTGCTTCATGGAGAGGTTCTCCTGGACATTTGAAGGTCCTGGCCGTGGGGGCCGATATCAGCAAAATATTGATGGTGACAGATTCTGGTTAAGTCAACAAATTTCTGCGGTATAAATGGTTTTTGTAGATTTTTCTTGTCATTTAACTTAAGTTGGAAATCGTCTATTTCTATAAACCATTTATCGGACAAAATGTGAAATGATGCAGTCATATTCTTCATTAAAAGCTATTTTTCCAAAGAGAGAGAATGCCTCAAATCTCTCGTTAGTTTGTGGACTTTGTCCTTAATTCTCTTTGAAGGCAACTTCTCGTCACATTTACATAGTTGAGAATTTGGATGCAGGACGAGTTAACAGACTATGAGAGGGAGGATTTAGAATATGCAACAGCCCTTTCGCTTTCAGAAGAAGATCAGAAAGGAAAAACTTTCATGAATACATCACCGAATTGTAAGCATTTACAATGAACATTCAATGGAATGATTACACAGAGGTTCTAATCTCTTCAATAATGTGGTGAATGTGTGATGGCTCTGTAATTGATCTGTCAAGAGTGAGATGACTTAGGAGCAAAAGTGCTGAAGCATACACAAAAGAATGTCTTCACGGCTTGTTCCTACTCTCTATTTCATAGTTTCTTAATCTCTTGTATGTTGAAGAGACTTACACTCATCAAGATCACTTTTAGGCTATTTACTGTTGCTGGAGTTGGAGTTGAAATCTGTTCACCTTTTTGTACCATAACCATTTCATGCTTTTCTTTTCTGGTATCAATGTGCTTCATTATTTGTTTAAAAGTTACATATGTAAAGTCTACATATATAATTGAGTGGTTCCCATAACTTGTCCGTTATGGACATCTATCTTTCAATTATGCAATTTATACAATGACAAGGGACCATCTACTTATTAAGTGCTCTTTCTCTAAAGCTATATGGGCATCTATCCTTCAGTTATGCAATTTTTCTAGAATGCCTGGCTCATGGGAAGAAGATTTAGAGTGGTCATCAGCTCTTTGTAAAGGCAAATCCTCTGGTTGTATATTGGATAAGCTAGCTTGCGATGTCTTTCATTATCGTCCATGGAGAGCTCAGAATCATAGGATCCCCAAATCACATAGCTATTCAGTCTTTGAGATTACTCATGTTATCAAATGTGATGTGAGCTTTGATTGTCAAAGGAAAGTAAACTTGCTTTTTGTTTTAGTGCTCACAAATCTCTTTGTTCTTGGGGGATCCTTGCTAGTAGTTTTCTGTGAGGGCTTGTATGAAGGATTAGTCCCCCTTCTAGTGTGTTTGTTGAAGCAATGATTTCTTACTTACCAATAAAAAAAGTTCACATAGATAATTGAGTGATTCCATAATTCGTCTGTTAAATCTTTCTCTAGATGATGAATATCAATCCAAATACAAACAAGCTTCTAAAGCCCTGCGAGAAATAGACAAACTCCATGCTAAAGCTCAGCTGGTGGAGGATGAACTACTGGCAATTGCTCTCCAGAACAGTTTAAATGTAGAAGATCAATCTAGACACAGAGATGGAAAAACACTTCAACTTCATCCAGTTTCATCTTCAGGCTCAAGGTATATTCAGCTGTTGAGTTTTCTCGTCTCAGGTTATCTTTGACATCCAATCCATCTTTCATTTTGAGAGGTTTCTAGTATCTATCTTTTTTAAAAGTTTAACGCTTGTCTTATTGCTGAGATATCCAAAAGGATATGAGATAATACAATGTTCAAGTATTGAGATGGAAGGTAGAAGTTTGTGAAATAGAGTGGTTTTAGCTTTGATACTGACTTGATGATGTAGGATTCCTCCGTAACCTCTCTTTTCCTGTGATTAAATTTGTAGTTGGAGAGAAGTTTTGTTCATGAATGGAAATGTGATAAAGCTGATATTTCATATAGATGTAACTGGTCAGGCATAGAATAGAGATTATGACATTTAACTAGTGTATGTCAAGGTGATGAGTTTTCCAATCAGTACGGAGGCAATAAAAATGTGGCTGATAAATCCAGTTCTAATTTAGGGGGCTGAAGAATTTGTTCGTTAATTTCATATATAGTAAAGTGGAGCACAAGTTGCCTGAATAGGTGTTGAGATATGTTGAATCTCAAGACAACATATGGCTATCTGATCCTATGTCAGTTCTACTGTCGTACTGAAGCAATTTCTTTGAGAAATTATTTGCATATCGACTTGCCGGTACCATAAGTTCTCAGCAGCTCTGCTGGCAGTGAATGCATGATTGGTGTAACAGTACTTTTTTTGGTCAAGGTGTAACAGTACTTCACCTGCATATTTTATATTACGTTTTCATATTTGAACTAAGGTCCTGTTTTTAGATGGAATTATTTCGCAATCGGGTTAACTTACAACGTCAATCATTCAGAATCTGTGCAGGTTGCAAGAGTCGGATTGGTCTTGGAGATTTCCTGAGGTGCATGGATGCTGATTGGCATCAGAAATGCTTTCGCTGCCACGCATGTGGTCTTGCAATTGCTGATCGTAAGGTAAAATTTTATGTTCACTTCTGATCGAGGTTTGGCATATAATTTTTTCAACTGTATTAGTTTCCACTGTACATACTATATAACCAAAGATTGATATCGTAGTTTTCAGTGTCCGGGGACCACCCCTATCATGAAACATGCTACAGAGACCACCATCATCTAAGATGTGACGTTTGCAAGAATTATGTAAGTACTTTCTCATTGAACTTGGGTGCTGTATCAAAAGGTTGTTTGAAAAGGATTATCAAGTGAAAGTCCTGAGCTACGAAAAGTGTCATCCTCCGTATAAAGTTCAGACTGCAAAACGTTAAGACAGTCTGACAGGTTTTGACTTTGATAAAAACATAAAAAAGAATTGACTTAAAGGGTGTTTGAGAATACTTTTTGGAAGTTTTTCCTGTTTTAGAATACTTAGAAGCAAAGGAAGTGAAAACCATAACAGTTAAAAACTAATTCAAGAAGCAGCTCAGGGTACCCTTGGATCGTTTCCTGGTGTAGCTTTTCTATGTGGATGTTTACCTCGACTAATAATCTTCATTGTAAAAGTCATGTGGGAAACTCGTGTTCACTCTAGGATAAATTAATTTACTCCCGAGACACATAATTAATTATTGCAAGACTTAGTTACCACACTGCAGGGCACAGGAAACGCCCCAGTTACGGTACCAAAAGTTACAGAAACATCGAATATCAAACAGACTCAAAGCCATCTGCTATTTGTTGATCATCTAGTTTTTTTTCTTTTTTGGTCATATATTGATGATCTAGTTAATAAGTCAGATTCTTTCAATATTCTCGTTATGCAAATGCTATACTGACAAATCTACGATGACACTTCCTTTACATTTTTCTTAAGTGTAGTATCCCTGTCACAAAATTGCTACTTCTAGAGTGGATTGTTGTCCTTCCTTTAAATGGTCTCCTTCTTTTGCTTCACATAGCTGCCGATAAACAAAAAGGGAATGGAGTACGCAGCTCATCCTTTCTGGATGCAAATGTATTGCCCAGCACATGAGCGAGATGGGACTCCAAGATGTTCTAGCTGTGACAGGATGGAAGTGAGTTCCCACTCATAAACATTCTGCTTTGCTTGCTGGTAGAACTGTAGGACATTAACTCGTGACTATGGAGCACTTTTCATTTTCCCCGCATCATTGCTGATGAAAGAATGCTAAATCTGTGTAGCCAAGAGACACAACGTACTTGTCGCTTGATGATGGTCGAAAGCTATGTCTAGAGTGTCTACAATCTGCGATTATGAATACCAATGAGTGTCAACCTCTTTATCTCGAAATGCAAAGATTCTATAAAAGTAAGAATATGAAAGTGGACGAGCAGATTCCTCTACTCCTGGTTGAAAGACAAGCGCTGAATGAAGCAATGGAAGGAGAAACCAATGTAAGTAATGATGCAAGTCCTATCTAGGTCAATATGGTCCCAACTATCAACATTTTATTTCTTGTGCTTTTTTTTTTCCGTTTTTTGGTTTTCATACTCACTTGAAACTTGTTAAGGGACATCATCACTCGCATGAAACTAGAGGACTATGCTTATCAGAAGGACGGAGTGTTCCCACTGTAAGAAAACCTCTTGCTCATAGTGGCTAGATTGGGCTATCATCAAATGTGTACATTGTGACTGTATTTGCAAAAATAAGATTTCAGAATCGCTTTTCAATAATCCACCAGGTTATGCGAGGGGCAAGAGTTGGAGTAGGCAACCTATTTACTGATTTGATTACTGAACCTCGTAAGCTGGTTCGTTCATGCAACGTGACTGCAATCCTCATTTTGTATGGCCTCCCTAGGTAATGTGAATTTTTGCAGCAAATCTCAGTGATTCTTCTGTATGATCATCACATCGTGGCTGATTATTCTCGGGAAAACAGGCTATTGACGGGCTCAATCCTTGCTCACGAGATCATGCATGCTTGGCTTCGACTTGAAGGTTCTTCTATAGCCTGTGATATCTGCTGTTACTTCTTTTTAACGCAATAGAAACAGCATATTTGATAAGAATGTACAGAGATATGCTCATAACTCCAAAAAAAGTCAATCCTGTATTTGTTTTTCCTTTTCCTGTAAAACTTTTCGAGGGACAGAACTAATGTTAATTTTTTTCAGGTTATCCTAACCTCAGTCCAGAGGTTGAAGAAGGCATTTGTCAAGTTCTGGCTCATATGTGGTTGAATTCTGAGATCAATTCAAGCTCCGCATATGATGTTTCATCATCCTCATTGCCGTCATCTTCCTCTTCATCAACATTGAAGAAGGGCAAATGGTCAGACTTTGAGATACAACTTGGCAAGTTTTTTAAGCATCAAATAGAGAATGATATCTCAATGGCCTATGGAGAGGGATTTAGGTTAGGAAACGAGGCAGTGGAGAAGCATGGCCTTAGGGAAACTCTCCATCACATTCGACGGACAGGGACCTATCCACCGTGATTTATTAAGTGGCCGTCTGTCGAACTTTGATTTTCAGTGGTTAGTGACTTGATACAGCATGAGCAAAAGCATAAGTAGAACTTACGAGTATATGAGCAATCAAATTTGCTTGACGTTTATATAGCAGATGTCGGATTCAAAGGGGTCGGGGAAGTGCATATGTACATGTTTGTGTGGTTTCAACTACGTGTGATGCTGGGCTTATCATGAGAAACTGATTGAAATGCCAATGTACGTCATCTTGCGGAGTCGCTGCGTCAGTTTTTCAGGAATTTAGCTTTTGTTCAAACAGTTCAGCTACCATCTTTAGAGTCCCTAATAACCCAGCACGGCATTAATCAGTTCATGATGAATCACTATACCATTGCAATGTCTGTTCTGCCACCGTAGCTATTGAAGGACTATGAATAATCAAACTTCAGCACCTTCCCACGATTTAGAGATTTAAGGATTACGAGCAGTTAAACTTCGGCATTCGCACACTTCAACCAATAACCGCTAACAAATTATTATTGGTGACCAGGAGAGCATCACCGCTTCTCCAACTACCACAAACTCCATAATATTTTCTTCCCAAGCTGAGCTGATGGCCAGTTGGCCTCAGATTTAACACTCTTGTAAGTAAGCAAATGGTAATCTGCAAATGTCGTAGATTGCCCAAACAACTAACATCAAAGCTTCATTCGCGTAGGGTGTACAACAGGATTAAGGATCAGAATTTCAGGTGATCATTTGCTGTAGGAGCTCTAAGGGAACCAGCAGTTTGTTCAGGCCTTCTAGTTTGCATACAAAATATTTTACACTCCCAATCATAATGCTCGCTGTAAATGTCATGGCATCCATAGTTATCAACACAAGACATCATATCTGCAGAACAAGCTAAAGAAATTAACAATGATCATGCCATGCTTCCATTTCTCTGTTGAGCGGTTTCTACATGAAATTTCACCAAACAGTAGAAACAATTGTTGCAAAGATGTACAAGGCAAGGTCTGCTTTCCGCTACATTGCAATTGCTAGCCAAGTTGTTCTCTTCATCAATACAGCCAAGATGAAAGTCACTCTCAAGCAACACAATACAGATTTGATACATTTCCTAATACAACAATCAGCGAGTAACCTCTTTCGGAATACAACAGAGAAGATCCCAACTGACCAAGCGCACAAAATTCCTCTCTTTCAAGCAAAGGGAAGGAGAGCACAAAGCCTCAGCAACAGGAAGAAATTGAGCTGATGAGCAGTGGAGTGTAGTTAATTTTTTTTTTTGGTAAGGGAAGTGTAGTTAATTTCCCTCTCACCAAAGTGTAAAGCAGCGATGATGATCTTTGGTGTGCAAAAAAAGTATAATAGCCACGCAACAAGTGTTTGATTAACAACTCGGAATTATGATCTCTCCCGAATTTTCGCTCTGGCAAAAAACACTCCAGCCAAAAGACCTGCAAGACACAATACCACGTGACATGCTATTCTGAGGCTATGCCTAGTATAACGAAGACTAGAGGGAGAAAATTTACCAAAGAGGATGCTTGCAGAGTTTTCCAAACTAGTCGGTACTTTGAATAGGAAGATGCCGGCAATAGACAATGGGATCTTATTCAATGAACCTACAAGGCTGCATATGGCATCTGGTATGAGAGATCATCCACATATTGTTTACATGATTAGAATCCATTTCTCAAAGTCCATCTTATCACATTAATATGCCTCTTCGAAAATCATATTGCAAAAATTAATTATCTTCTACTCACATATTCGGGATAAGGACACTAGGAGTGCCATAACTTTTGTACAGTGCTCACTTGAGTGCCACATTGGAGTAAAATTAATTATTTGAGTGCTACTTCCGGCGAAAATGGATCACTTGAGTGCCATTTTCGGCAAATGAGCTGACGTGGAATTTTTTAAAGTTATTTTATTTTATTTTATTGATTTTTTAATTTTAATTTTTCTTTATCTTTTTATTTTTTTTGTCTTTCTTATTTTTCTTTTTTTTTAAAGGTTGGTGAGGGTCGCCGGTGACCCTCGCCGGTGGCCGCTTCACCTGCGGCCGCGAAGGCTCTCGCCAGCAGCCTCACCGGCCACGGGCGCGGCGGTGAAGGCACTCGCCAGATCCGACGAGGCCGCCTCGCCCGCGGCGACAATGGCTCTCGCCAAATCCGGCCGCAGGCACAGCAGCGAAGGCCCTTAGCGAGGCAATCACGGCCTCGCCGACGCAGGCGAGATGGTGAGGGCCTTGCCAGATCTGGCAAGGCTGCCTCGCCCGTAGCGGTGGAGGTTTTCGCCAGATTTGGCGAGGCCACCTCGCCCGTGGCCGGCGAGACCATCACCGGCAAGGCCAGGGCATGGAGGCTCTCGCCCAATTTGGGCAAGGCCTTCACAGCTGGCGAGGCTCACTGGTGACCCTCACCAAAATTGAAATTTTTTTTTGCAAAAATAAAAAAATTAATAATAAAAAAATTCAAAAAATATATATTAAAATATTATATGCATAAGCTCTGGCGAAGCCACGTAACCTCGGGTGAAGCCACATCAGATTTTCCGGCTGCCAAGTGGCATTTGGCACTCAAGTGATCACTTTTTCAAATTTTTGGCACTCAAATGAGCCAAAAAAAAGTTATGACACTCAAGTGAGCGTCATACAAAAGTTAAGGCACTTCTACTGTCCTTATCCCCACATATTCATATCTGTCATGGGTCAAGACCAAGAAAGACAATTTTATGTTTTCGAATCTTTTGATAATTATGATCAAGAAGGGAGACGGGGATTGTTTGAGTAGAGAAAAGCCAAATAAATTATGGGACAATTTCCAATCAGACTACACAAATCTTCAGCTAAATAGTTGGCCAGTAACAAAAGTATGGTGTTGGTAATTACGAATCCCACGTCTTCCCTTTTTATTTATTCCCATACATAAACATGACCAAACCTTGACTGTATAAATTGCTAAAACCAAATCACTTTTTTACGCTAAACAGCAATGAGAACTGCAAGACTCAATCAAAAATAGAAACTTAGGCCATCATCCAAGTATTCCAAACTTATTTATAGGTGTTAGTGTTTGATATTATTTGATCATGCAAATTGGAAAATACACAAACCTTTTAAGAAGAAAAACCTGAAATCGACAAAAGATCTGATAATATTGACAGTGCAAATGATTTTAGATAATTGTTGAGCATAGAAGGTACATGCAAGTTGGCAAAAAGATTTAACTTACAAATATCAGCATATCTAAAAGTGTAAGAGAGCAAGCTATCTCCAACCTCAACCTAAAATAACTACATGCAACAAGATGTAACCATGCAGAGAATTAAAATTCAGATCAAGATATTGGAAAATATTATTTTGTTCAACTTTCAAGCCCACAAGGTAAGGGCATTTACCAAAAAAAACAGGGTATTTAATTAAAAACAAGTATACGTGATAATGTTCCAAAAAAAAAAAAAGAGTATAATGTTCCAAGAAGAATTAAACCTGATAGAAGTATACGTGAAACAAAAGGTGCGAAAAGCAGCACAGTTTTACTGACACATGAGAATTCACACATGACTTGAGTTAACAAGATACTCTTCTTTTGAAAACTTTGCCAACTAGGACTCAGGAGTTTAAACTAAAAATGACTTGGAAACACTAATGAAAAATGTCAACATAAGAGCAAAAATTTCTAAAGTCAACATGTACTTAGGGTTCATGTTTTTCTTAATTTCTTTCTAAAGCCATGGAGTAGAAATTTTATTAGTCACCCTTCAGGGAGCCATCAGGGCTCAACTAACAGGAAGTCATACCCATGTTCCCGTGTGCAAAAAACCACAGTTTGCCCACGAGCTGTTTAAAGTCTATTTATTGGCCAAAAACAGGATTTCTTTAGTAAACCATAACAAGCATTAATCACTGTCCAATAAACTCTAAGCTAGCACAATATTGTATTGATATCAGACAGAGCAAATTTGATGTTCAAACCTGTACGTGGTGGCCCCTGTTTGATGAAGAAACCACATAGAAGTAAAGCTTATAGCCAACCCAAGAATCCCACTAAATGTCATCACCAACCAAAAGGTTGGTAACCTTAAAAGAGGCCTGCAATTTTAAATATACAGCGAAAATATCATAAGCTTAATTATAAAAGGTTTAAAACTACATATTGCACCTATCATGCAAGCACATTTTCTTGATTAATAAAGGAATTAGAAGCTTAATAACATGTTGCAATCAATACAAACGGCAAGATCATGAAAACATTGTTTCTTCATATTAGACAGGACATCCGCATCTTACTTACAATCACGAGTGAAAGGTATCCACTGGGTTAGTATGAATGTCAACATTACACATCGTCAAAAGAACAAATTCAGCCGTCAAAGAGAAAAATTAGCATAGACATGAAGTGAGAGGCTACTTAAGAGTGAAAAGAAAAAACACGATATGCAGCCGCATGAGATTCCAGCTAATGTTCAAGGACAATAAATCGCCACCAGGTTGAAGGCAACCAATAAACTAAAGGAGAATCAAGATATAAGCTTAAACTCAGTCACCGATCAGCAAAAGATTTTACAAACATATCAAGAATACATAAACCAAAGGAAACTAATTTTAACAACATCCCGGGGCAAGAAAATAATCATGAAATGAAGAAAGAGAAAACTCACGTTGTCATCAGATAGTCCACCTCATTGAAAACACATATAAGAATAACTCCAAGGGGCAAAGAGAGGGTATTGTTTAGAAGGACCATAGAGAACTCATTCAAATTTCCAGATTTTGTGACTTGCTTTGCCGTGTCCATGACTCTACGCAGTGTTAGCTGCATTAGAAAAAACGAGTAAATAGATAAATGGATGTACGCCAGTCCAATTTCAATTGGCAACTCAAACAAGTAGAAGATTTTGGTGAGGGAAAAGAATGACAGATCCCATAACCCATTCAGGATAAGCTCGTGTAGTTTTAACAACCACTTTGAACAATAATAGAAAAGTGGCACTATGCACACTTCATTGCACTTACAGCCAACTTAAGACCAAATTATCATCTGGCTAATTTATGCACAAAATATGCGATTTCATCTGTTCATCCAGAGACGACCCACCTGTTTGGGAGGGTTGCTCGGGGAGGCTTTTCTTCATTTTTCAGAAGTTTCAGCAATTTGTATAAGCATTTGGCAAACCTTTAAAAGTAGATGCAGGGAAACCCATAGCAGTTCTAACTCGAAATAACTAGTGAGAAGTACTTTTGCAAATTTCATTTGAAACTTGCAAAGTTTATCTGATCTCAATAGTTCTCATAGTAGCATTATCAATGCAAATTCTACACTCTATGTCAAACTTCTAAAAATAGGTAATTGAAACTTCCAGATGACATTAAGGAACCTTGAGCATACTCACCGAATATGACGCTGTTAAGAAACAATTAGTAATCTGCCATGCATAGCCAATTGCATGGAAAGATAAATCGGTAATCCCTCCAGAAATTGCTGAAATGATCTGCCAAAGCAATCAAAACTTTCAGTAGTCATACATCTCCAAATTCATGAAATTTCTTGAAGTAGCAATCCATCAGAAAGAGGAAAATGAAGCATCATCATGCAGAAGAACTAATCTTTCTGCAGAACCTAGTCATGGAAATTTAAAGTGCGGAAGAACCAACAGTAAGAGTATGCAGCTACGACAATGCAATTAATTATTAAGTGCCTCACAGATCAGTTTGCAAATAGAAGATGGATGGACATCCACAATCTTTCATGGACTTAACAGAAGATTCAATATACCAGAATAATGCTTGCTACATTTGTAAACAACAACTCCGCAAGATGAGTCAATGCTTCCATCAGGTGGACAAATTTTTAGCTTATATACATTCTGTTATGCAACTATAAGCTTTCTCTGTAACTGGAAATTGTCAATCTTGATATTGGTCCCCATGAAATGAAATGAAAAGTCAGAAACATACCATCAAGAACAAGGCAGCCCAAACTCTATTATCATGATGCTTATTAAATAGGTACATCTCCCCAACTGCTGTAATCACATTCGTAACATTCTTCAGGACAGTAACCATGGCAACATTTATGTACTTTAAGCTGCAGAAACAACAAAGATAAGTCCTTACCAAAAAAAAACAACAAAGATAAATCAATTTAATTGACTCATTGAAAAAAAAAATTGATATAATCTTATGGGTGAAATTTTTTGGTTTTAGAGAGGGAAAGTTAATGAAGACATTTGACAGTAAAACAGCTGGTTCTGAATCGACACCATGTGACAGGAATTTGGGGGTGAAAGACAGGAAATAAATGGAATACTTGAGAAAAATACATAAATTCATTAAGCCCCAAGAAAGTACTTTCTGTTTCGTGCCTTGAAATGAAATATTTTTCCAATTTTTCAAATTACAAAGAAATTCTACACGATTTATACCGATATTATATATGTGGTTTTTAAAACTTAAGGTTCACTTATTTCCACATACTAAAAGCTAAATTTCTCCCTGCCTCGTCCACAAAATAAAATAGATGGCCCTGCATAGAAGCCAAAACCTGGTTTTTCTCACTGTAATCCCAAATCAACTGAGAAAAATGGTAGATCGAAGTTCAGTATTTTTTACCAGATGGAGGGAAAAAAGTAAAGAGATTAATGAGTTCTGGCGCAACTATCCAACGAGATATGAAATTTCATGTTCTATGACGAGAAATGTTCGCATTGCATTAGCAGCATGTTTAAGAATTCACATATACATGGATCCTACGATGGGAAACTTTGTGTATTCAGGAACTCAAATCACCATCTCATCGCCCTATATGCCCCATCCATACCAATCATCAAGTACTCTAAACTCTCTCTAGGATAAGTTCAATCACCATCTCATCGCCCTATATGCCCCATCCATACCAATCATCAAGTACTCTAAACTCTCTCTAGGATAAGTTCAATGGGAGTTGTTACAAAAGATTAGGTGGAGGACCACAAGGTACTCCTAGAGAATACCGATAGCGGTGTTTTACCCAGAGAATAAAATACTGAGTAGACTATTGAAAATCTCATACGCACATCAGATTAAGTAATTTCGTACTTTCAATTCCATTGCATTGAAAAACGTCATGGGAATGTAGACATTGTAGATTTAACACTTAATTACACCTCTTGATAAGGATGGTTAATGAAAAACATCAGGGACAATGATGGTGAAAGGAAAATTTCAACCATAAATTGCAATTTAATTTTGCTGCCTGTAGAACAATATAAACAGACAGACCACGACCATTTTTTTTTCAACCCAAAAAAAAAGGAAAAAAAACAAAGCTGATCCAATTACTTCTCAGTAAGACATGTAATCTTAATCGATTGAATGACTAGGATTAATATGGATGCTGGGAGACTTCCAAATTCAGACAAGAAGAGGACATAAAAAAGTAGGCCGATGCCAAGTAGTGATAGACTATAATTTCCCGGAAAAGAAATCAACATACCTAAACATGCTTGTAACAAGCATTCCAACAAATATTACGTTCACGGGCAACCAGACCTTAATCAATTTTAAAGTCAGCGGTTCTGTCGATATCACACCAAAAAGGCTCAATGTAGACACAATGATAACTGAGATAAGATTCTGCAATACCAAAGAGAGTCATGGGCTACGTCAGAAATAGCACAAAGCCATTAGATATTCAGCACATATCATAACATGGGGACAATATTGTAAAGCAAAACCAATGCGGCAGGAAAACCACCTGGTATAGCATCAATGATATGCCTGCATTGAAATCATAGCTGGAGAGTACAAGCTTGTTGACCAGGATCATGCTGCAGGACGATATGCAATATGCAAGCCCAGATAACAAGGCCTGGTTGTGCATTTTAAATGTCCTTCCACTTCTTGTCATTCTTTCTCTGTCTTTTCCCAGCCTTCCACCTTCCAAATCAGATTCCCCATTTTCCAAAGGTTTCATTTTATGTGATAATCTGCAGTAAACAACATAAAGGATCATTGATGCATAATAAGGAGTAATAGCCAGGAAGACAAAGCTTAGAATAGAAGGAAAAGGTAAGAAGCACCTTTCAGTCGCAAAACATTTAACACTTCAACACGATATGAGAAATCAGATTAGGAATGAGCAGGGAAGCCTATGACTCCAGCAAAATTAAATAAGTTCCAAGATGGGCTAAGGACCAAGGTCAATAGAGGCCAAAAACCGGAAAACCTAAAGGCGAAAGATAGGTTCGCGGTATGGGGTCGTACCTGGGGGTGTGGACTGTCTCATTCAATCCAACTCTACATTGTAAACCACATCAAACCGAATTTTTTGGGTAGGGAATTATTCATTATGAAACCAGGAAGTGACCTTGAGAAAAGGACACTAACTGACCAATTAAACCCGTTCACATCAAATTCAGTTCAAAGGTTTCACCTGATTCTGTTTTTCTTCATTTCTTGTGTTTTCCTCCTTCCACAGTGCACATCACGCAATGCCAGATTGGCTAATTACTCATTTTCACTTACAATTCACCAACAATCTGGAAACATAACTACAAACCAATACACCTACATGTTTCAGGCATGAGCAAGAAAAAAGAAAAAACTTAAAGGAATACACTCTAATTTACAAAACCTAGCAACAAAGCAAAAGTAGAACAGATGAGTACAAGAAACAATAAGCTAATAAATGACCACAACAGCAGTGACTTCGAGTTGTCACCTCTTAAAAGTAAAACCAAGTTCCTTCTTCTATCAATGGCTGAGAACTAAATTCTAGAAAGCCAAAGTATCGACCGTAAACTGTGGCTAATAAAAGGTATCGTAACTAAGCCAAGCAAACAATGTGCAGTGTAAGTTTAGGTATTGCAGTACCGATAGCATACCTGTCACCAAGTCTCACTGGGCCTGTCCTATCCTAGATTTCCGTTTTTGGTGCCAATATTTTCTGATGATTCCCTCTCGCATGTATGATGAAAGAATCTGTTGGAGCACCTAAAGATGTCTACAGCATTTAGAAAGAACTCATGAAGCTGACTAATTTTTGCACACGAAAAGCACACAAACCGAAATCGCTACTGCCATTCTCTCTCGCAATAAGATAGCTGTAACTAGAATTCAGAACACAAGACGCCCCAATATCAATCATCAATCTATAATTAAAGAAGTGATTCCGAGCACGATCGAGGTCCCCCTAACCCAAGAAGATTGAACCGACCATACTGTCAACATGAGTCAGAAACTGCTTACAAATACACAACACGTAGATCCAGCTACTGATACAAAAGGGAACAAATCCCGCAGCCGACCCAAATCCTCCCGAATCAACAAGTCATACCAAAATCGCCCACTTCATCACCTGTCCAAATAAAAAAAAACACCAGCAACTCCAATACTTAACAGTCGCGGAAGTCGTCGGAGCAGGCGGTTAAGCTCATAGATCAACGAAGCAAATTGCCACTACAGAGACAGAGAGAGAGTGAGTAAAACTCATCGCCAACTGATCAACCCTATTGCCCGAAGAAAACCCAGAAACGAAGAACGCGAAAAGAATCGAACCAACCTGTCAGAACTCCTAATCGGCCCCGTCAGCGAGCGAGATTGCGCTCTCCGGAACGGAAGATCGGGCTCGAAGGCGAGCCGGAAACCGGCGCCGCGCTCCTCGACCTCGTCGAATTCCGCAGAATCCGAAGGACGGAGGATGCAAAGGCCGGAGCTTTTCCGCTCTCCGATCCGTCCAGCCTGCGGATGTATCGAAGCAGGCGACGTTGGAGAAGAAGAAGAAGGAGAGGAGTCCAAGCAGCTTGGCGCGTTGACCGTTCAAAAAAACAAAGAGGAAGGAGAAAGGGTGGAAGCTTTTTCAGGTTTGAGTGGAAATGGAGGCTCTCTCCCATATATAAGTTTGCAATTCCCACCCCCCCCCCCCCCCCCCAACCCCCCCCCCCCACCCCTTCCATGTTTGACCCGATTGGTCAACGCTTCTTTGAAGGTCACAAGCACACTTTCGTTTCTTCTTTTTTCTGGCTAGAAATTGAAATTATTCTATTTGATTTCCCGTCCTAGCTTTGAGATACCGGTCAACTTTTTCAGAAAGATTACGCCGAAAATAAATTGCCCCCGACAATGGTCAAGAAGTTTCGATTTTTCACCCGCTAGAGTTTCAGTGCAATGCATAATCAAAATGCTTTGGAAATCAAAATGTTTGATGTTGAGTAAATTAATCTTTTCGATTCTTAATGTAGATTCAGCAATGTCTACTGTTCAGTCAAATGACAGAAGATGCGGGTGAGCCAAAGGGAGGAGTTAGTGCAGTTTTGCCCAACTCAAACCGGAGAAAGAGTCAATGTTCATCAGCTAGGACAGCAAAATGCCGTTGACCTTACGTAAAAGACACATGGGGGACCATGCTGTAGTGGCCAAGCAACCGATCATAGTAGCTGAACGTCCATTGTTGAGCGGCCAAGCATACGGCATACGCATGGAATGGAACTCTCTCTTCTTGCTTTCTCCCGTGAACTTTTTTCCTTCCGCAGCATCCGAAAAGATACATTGCAGAAACTCGGTCTGTGATTCGTGTGGCAAATACAATATGTTTGACCTCGGGCAGCGAATAAGCTCGAAATTGTGGTCATAGTAATCGGAACATAAGTAGTACCCTTCAAGTTCTTGGATTGAGAACTAGAAGGTAGTTTTCTGTTTCATATTCATGAAGGTTCTGGTTTCACGTGTGTTAAATTAGCTTTGTTTTCCTTCGTTTTGCTTGCATATTTACTCTTAGCTTGCATATTTACTCGTACACAGAAAATAGATTCCGTAATACCATTTTTCCCTCTAGGGTATAACTGGGTATGTTCTACTGGTTCTCGCAGCTATCTTGTCCAGGTTAGAGAGAGAGAGAGAGAAAGGAATAGATTCATCTTGATGGACTCGAAGCTAGAATACCGCGACACAAAATCGACGGTCATGTATGTTCTCGGCATTCATTGCTAGGGTATAACATCTACATGCCCATTTTGACATTAATGATTACTTGGGAACTTTGCAAAACCTGGCCAAAGGCAAAGCTACAGAAAGAAAAAACCGGACCTCTTTCTGCCATAGAAATCAGCATCCTCGGACTTGCATCAGCATTCTTATACGACATGCTCAAACGGACCGGTCAGTCGCATCGGTGTCAATGGTAGAATGCTTTCCGAGGCCACCCATTTGCACTTCCAAGTGTGGGAGGGAAGCCAGGCCGATGAATGGGGGAGTTGCAACTTAAAACCAAAAATGAGAAGCTGATTTTTACTAAACATGAACATCATGTAAGATTTTCCTTCTGTACAATACCAACAGAAACAATCATCCCCCAAGTCTCTCAAGTAGTGTTATAGAAATTCGGACACACTGTACACATGCACGCAGATATCAATCAAAGAAATTGTATCACATCTAAAAATAATTTGCATTTATAACTGTTGCATTGGGAGCCCTGATCATGGAAACAAACTTCCAACTTAAATGCGGTGCCCATAATAAAAATCTAGAACATAAGCAAGACGCAACCCCGCATTTAGAAAAGGGATGGTATTAATCCTTCTTGTTGCCTTTCCTCTCTAGATATCATGCAAACAATCAACATACAACAACAGTGTCAACAATTTATGCCATTGATATAAGCTGCTTGCTTATCTTTGATGAAATCTGTGATCCTGACTGGATCTCCATCAGAAATTACTTTCCCGTCTTCCATGTAGATGGCACCATCTGCATACTCTAGCTCCTCCAGCCGATGAGTCACCCATAATGCAGTAACTTCTTCCGATTTGTCAAGAGAATTTTTTACTGCTTTGATCACACCAATCTAGTGAGATGAGGAAAGCAAGGGGTTCAGACGCAAACCTATCTGAATATTGAGTTAATTTAGACAATAACTGTTAACAAGTTCACATATACAATTCAAACATGTAAACTGAATGCAATTTGACCCGATGTTACAACTAGTCTAAACCAAACCAAAAAAAAAAAGATCTATTTTAGAACATACTTCTTAGTTTAAAAGAATTTGATTTGATTTTGCAATTGCTCAAGCCTATGGGATAATACCTGATCCGTTTCATCCAAGAATGTCGTGAGCTCATCTAATAACAGAACTTTACATGCTTCAGCCAAGGCACCTGCAATGGCGACCCTCTGTTTCTGACCACCACTAAGGGTTTGAATTGGTCTCTGCAAGGTGAGCATCATGTAACTCTACTATGACTTAGAGATCATAATATATCTAAAGTGTCCATCGCCTACTTGCATGTAGTGAGACATGCCCACAGCATCCAAAGCTTGGAACACCTTGGACCTTACTTCCTCTTGAGTAAGGTTGGACTTGCCAAGGCCAAATGCAACGTCAGCTTCCACAGTTGGCATTATAACCTGAAACATGCAAAACACTGGAAATTGTAGTATTTCATAAGTTATCGGTATCATCAAACAGAGCATGTGTTGGACTTGCGGATGATCCTGAAGATAACCTAAGATTGAACTCTCCCTCCTTACTATCCATGTATGCACACACGTGCCTACATGTGTTGCACTTGCATTCTCAATGTATGTTCACAATATACCAGGTGCTAGCCGAGATCCATACCATTTACAATAGGCATATAGCTTCACATGCCCAGAGTGTCTTGACCAGAGGATCCTAAATGGCATTGAAATGGATAGGGTTTGAGCAATGAACCCTATTTAACATAACCTGCTCAATCCCTAAGAGTGTAGGGCATGCCTTAACATTTTTGCAAGGAGTTGCTACATTTCTACTAGCTTCAGAAGGAAAATTTACTTCAAGTTTTTAAGGCATTTAAATCCTAGGGTCTTTGAGGTTTTGACTCGGTCCAGCAGATCTCATCCAGAAGTATCACAGAAGGCCAATCATGACTAATATAAAAGCAGATAGCTAGCAAATACTACGATTAGTAACATGAGAATTGAAGTGAAGTAAATATGAGCTCTCTAAATTCAGTAAAAACTAACCAACATGGTTGGCAAGTCTGACTTTAAATTTAACCTTTACTTGTGCACAAAGCCAATAGTTTACAAAGGCTAGCCTTTAAGCCTGAGATACACATCAGAACTTTCATGTCATTTCCATGCTAACTTATAAGTCAAACACCAGTGTCTACAACCGAAATTCTCAAATCGTCCCTGCTCAGATATCACGTAAAACAACCGTTCGCCACAACCTTCAATGTATCCATAACCAACCGAATTTCTCTCATACATTAGCCAACGTCCACTTGTCAACAACCAGATAATAATGTTAGGCATCCGGGTCTTACAATCTCCATATATACGAAAGAACATAACATCTCTACAGGTACAAGAACCAGCATATATGCACAAGACCCCCCAATGAAAAGCATCCAACTGCCCAGAACCAAAAGCGGTATAAAGCTACAAACGGGAGCTTCGCGAATTTTTAAACATCTTAAGAATGAAAGAGCTAACCTGATGATCAGGATTTTGGAAGACAAAACTCCTGGGCCTCCTGACATACACCTTCCCTTTAGTTGGAGTCAAAAGACCAGCAAGAATCTGAACAAACAATTAAATCATTAGTGCATGAAGAAGAACACTATCAGACAATTTGACAGGAAGAGTGAAAGCAACCTTCAAAAGAGTTGACTTTCCACAACCATTGGGACCAAGAAGCATCCAGAGTTGCCCCGAAGGAATGCTTATGGAGCAGTCCTTGAGAATGGGCACGGACGCCCCCTGCCTCGTCGGAATAGAGAAGTTCACGTTCCGAGCTTCAATGGCGATGTTTTCACAAGCATTGACCCTTCAAGAACACGGAGAAAAACCACACACATCACTCGCGCGACGGACACCCACTTGCCCAAAAGCACAAGAAACCACAGCACGCGACTTGTTCGAAGAAATGCCAAGCTGAACAATTTGCATTCGCGATACGTGCGCCTTTTGCTTTTTAGAGAGAGAGAGAGAGTTTTGAACCTGGAGAGCGGATTTGAGCGGATGAGGGATGAATGAGCGGGCGATGGGTGGAGAGGAGCGAGGAGATTCATTGCATTTCGATGGCAAAGTCTCTTCACTGGCTCTGAACTGGACCGAAAACGTTTGGCTTTCAGCTCCGACGAGCAAGAACTAGGCCTCGTTCACGCGCGATGGAGAGTGGGTTTGAGCGGACAAGAGGGAAGAACGAGCCGGCGATGGTTGAAGGGGAGTGAGAACTATCATTGCATTTTCGATTGTGAAGTCTCCTCGCTCGCCCTGAACTTGACCAAAAACGCTTGCTTTTCAGCTCCGTCAAGCAAGAACGAGGCTTCATCGTACACGGTCCCGCGTCGAAAAACACTCGCTATGTAGTCGCAGACAAAACAGAGTACTTTTTCAGTTCTTTTATCTTTATCTTTTCCTCATTCGGTAGAATTCACTTCTCTTTTATCTTTATCTTTTCCTCATTCGGTAGAATTCACTTCTCTTTATCTTCTTTTTCACTTGCCTTGCCTTCGTTAGGAGAGGGGTAGGCGGAGCAAAGATGAGTTGTACCGCAGACTTCTAGGTTGCTCCCTCGGCAAAATTGGGATAAAGTTGAGCCAAAAGATCCCGATTCAAGACAAATTCATGAGGAAGTTGGATCTTGGACTTGAGTAGGTTGAAAAAAGACATACAACATACGGAACTGGAGCTTCTAACTAGGATGAATTCGCTAATTTTGCTGTCTGAATAGACTATGTTTAATGGAGGATTCAACATCTAAAATAAATTTTGCTATGCATCAGACCTCTGTATGCAGTTCGTAATTTCTGATTTCTTCCTGCTTGTGACGACTACATAATCTTCAATTTCTTTACCCTTTTCAAGCAAAACTCGGCATCTACAGCATTATGCACAAACTGCGATTCAAAGGAAAAGGGCCTCTGGAAGAAGATCTACATGATCTCGACTTTCCCTCATCCTTCAGAGTTGATTTGCAATCCTAGGAACTTCAGAGAAATAAAAATTTATTGAAATACCAATATTGGGTTGTAATTACATATCCCAATGAAATCGATTTTTATGGATATCCTATAATAATATTACAAATGAATATGTGCATCTCTGTATTTGCCCATCTGGCAATGTTCCTACAATCAATCATCTGCAGTATAATGAAAGAACGGAATGTATAAAAATCGTCTGCCCCCCTTGACAATGAAATACTTGATAGCTGAATGTTTGAGAAACCGGATCCTGAAGGCAAACTTGCTGATTTCTTACTCTAATATACCCTGTAATTCCCATAATCTTCACTGATAATCAAACTTCCAGAGCATCTCTTATGACGTTTGCTCTCTTGTCTGACGTTCGCTCTTATCACACTCCCCATAATGGAGGGTAGAGGCCAACACAAGCCGGCTTATCTTTAAAGCTCCCAATAGTACGTCTACTGGCATTTAATTTCATCAAGGAGGGTAGAGGTCGAGGCACTGGGACATTCTTAGATCTGTACAACTTTCTCATACTCTCATTGAAATTGTTTGATGACCCAAGAGATGAAAAAGAATTAGACTTGTAATTGTCTGGCTCTTTTGCAACTGGGCTCTCAGTCTGTACTACTTCAGCAATATCTTCCTCGATTTTCTCTTCATTTGATTCCTTACAATGCTCCAAAGTATATCTATCTTCTCGGCATGACAGTTCATATTGAGTATGCTGAATAGTGGTAGAAATTATGTGTGATGGCTCGTCATTTCTGGAAGCAAGTTTCTTCTCTTCCTGCAGATGTGTAGAGCCTTCAAAACCAATTCTGGCCCTACCAAATAGTGTCAGCGAGGGCCGTTTGCTCGGAGGAGATAAATCTGAAACTTCACTCCCATTGCTGGATGGTTTTGCTGATTTTCCTTCACAGTCCACAAAACTATGAGCTTTCTCAGGTAATGAAGGTGGAAACTTCATGCACTCAGAAGGGACGTCAATGTCGATGGGAATTCCAGCGTTGATGCCAAGAAGATTCCAGATAGGGTCCTCTGAGGCTACTTTAGTGCCTAAACAGTTTCTCTTGACATAATCCAGTTCCATAGCCCAACAGTTCGGTGTTGTTGACACCACCCTCTTAGGGGCAAGAGTCTGCAAGGCCCACTCTAATTCATCCCTCGATGAGTGCATAGAGTAACAGACATGCCAAACACCAAACTCGTCCCTAACTGCTTCATCGAATCTTTGTCTTAGTTTAATTTCTGCCAGCGAACAGTCCTCTTCACATGCATACCATTGTGATGAAGGCCGAATTATTAGTGGTTCGGGCTGCAAACTAATTCGAGCCTCCTCAAGTTTAGCTTTAGCCCTTGCGGACAATCTAGGGAAGGCATCAAACAAATGGAAACGAGAAGACGGGTCTTCTGAGAGGATCTCCGGGAATGTGAGTGCCAGAGAACAAAAACACTCTGGATGGGCAGCTTTATCAACATAGATCTTGGACCCAAAGGTCCGTGACACCTCAGCCAGTATCTCTTCCTGGCCGAGTAAATCGCAGGTCAGGTAGACAACTGGAGCATCAGGGTGCTTCCATATACAATTGATCACCTGCATAAACAATATACATGCATTTCTGTTATTTTTCCGCAACTTTAGACCAAGAGAGTTATTTCTCTCCCCTTTTTTGACAAACAAAACTTCACAGAGACAAAGTGAGTTATAAGTTGCAGCTCATATCAAGATAAATCCGAAAAGCTAATACATGAGCAAAACTAGAGTTCAGGGCAATGAAGATTGCCGTGCCAATGATAATGACAATATCTCATAATAGTACAGCAGGACTATGAGTTGAATGATTGTTTGTAGACTAAGAAAGTCATAAAGCTAAGCCATAAGAGGATGTAGATCAACCGTATAGCTTGAATAAATCAAACTCAGCACTCTTTATTGCTACAAATGAAGCTGTCCTCACGACCCTTTGTCAGCCCTACAAAAACAAAAGCATGTGGGTGGAGATACGACTATGCTATGCAATTCAATCAAGGGAATGAGGATGAGAGGCTAGGCGGCAGCTAATTCGATTTGTACCTGTCGTATTGCTGAATGCTTGCTTGGCATGCTTCGGCGGTACTTTCCGAACGTGCAATCCAAGTAAACAAAATCAAGTGGACACTTTGGCTCTTTCCCTTTTCCCCCAATGTATTTGTTCGGTAAGTTCAGTACGCATTCGGGAGTCAATCTGCAATCTCCCGTGTGCAAAATGTTACCAAAGGCGCCCTCAAACAAGAACATTACAGCTCCTGGCATTCAAAAAACCAACACCAGGCGATGGATCATATGTCAATAGCATCCCTAAAAATCACCAAACCGAAAACAAAAAGGTCCCTCCCACACAATGATGAATACGAAAAGAGTATGGAATGAAAGTAAAAACATCGAGACAAGGTGAAATATGCAATTTTTTTTGCGTGATAACTCTCTTCACCATATACGCATGATCGAAGTAAAAGAAGAGATTATTGCATCTTCATCTAGAAAACCAAGGCAATCAACAGAACAAATGAGGTTCCTACAGTTTTTCCGAATAAAATCCCCTCGACAGCCATAAGATCATGCACTCGCGGCCTAGTTCTAAATCACAACCAACAGCATGACGCCATCGAATCACGTACCAGGGCAGTGATTGGCATCGAAAGCAGTGACGGCGAAAGGCCCGTCCGGATCATCGACCACCAAGGATTGCCCCGCCTCGATTTCGACGAACAACGAACCATCAAGCTGCACCCAGAAACCCTAATCAGCAATCAACCCGAAACCCAATTTACCCCAGAAGGATCCGACCCACAAAAACGGAGGGGGATTCCGGGAACGGACCTGAGGGAAGTGATGGAGGACGAGGGCCTTGGTGAGGCGGGTGGAGTAGATGGGGCGGGAGGAGCGGGAGGCGGCGGCGGCGGCGATCCCGACGGAATGGTCGCGGTGGGCGTGGGTGAGGAAGCGCCACCGCTTCCTCCGGGACGACGGAGCAGCCCACGTGTCCACCGAGAAGGGCAAGCCCTTGGGCATCTCCACCGGCATCTCCCCCTCCTTCCAAGTTTCGATCTTGTCTGCACAGAGAGAGAAAGAGAAAGAGAGAAGAAGAAGAAGAAGAAGGACGAGACGGCTCCTCTCGGTCTGGAGCGTCACAGCTAACCATGGGGAAGGAAAGCGAGGGAAAGTCCCCGGGGAGGGGGGGGGGAAAATGGCGGGAAAGTCGGAAATGGGAACCAACATCTTCTTTTCCCATTTTTGTCATGTTTTACTGGATCGTTGCGGTTTGAGTTATTCAACGATCTCTATTTTTTTTTTCCGCCACGAGTTTTGGTCGGAAGCATTTGTTCTTTCATTGAAATATCAAACGAATTCGCGGTTCCCATGTTTTACTGCAGTACCAGAGGACGTGCCGAAAGGGACCGGATGGAGGAAATTATACAAGAGGTGGGGGGATCAATGGATAGGGTCGAGCACCGACGGAGCCTCGGGATGGAATCATCAATTGTGTAAGATTTTCGAGCCGGGGGAGTATGACTCGAGGCCAACCAGTTTTGGAGGGGGCTTCATACTCAATTGACCCTCGTCCAAGCCCCCACCAAAATGAACTCCGGTCGCTTGGAAAAGCGCGGTCAGGCTCATGATCAGACCGACGTCCATGTCGCGGGGAAGCTGTGCAAAGTAAGATGAAAGTGTACGAAATTCAGCCGAGCAGGGTCCCCCAGGGAGAAAACATCGGGCCTCGCCACTTTTACGTTGCTTGCCACTAACTTCCGTTGCTGGACAGTCACCAAAGCTGCTGAGACCTAGAGGTTGAATTCTTGCCCCAATTCCAACTCCTGATGCAACCCAAAACTCCAACAAGGTCATCCAAAATTTCTTGCCACCTGCAGTCTAAGGGTGCGAATGGTAACCATTTTGCTTCAAAAATCAAATTCTTGCCAGAAATTGATTTCTAGAGAAGAAATCTGTTTGGTAAAACATGATCAATTCTGCTCCAAAAATTAATTTCTGGAACAGAAATCTATTTTATTTTTTTTATTTTTTTGGGCACCTCAAAAAAATAAATTTCACTCAAAGTGGGTGCCCAAAGGTATTCTAAACCATTTTGTGAAGTTTTGAAATTTTTGATTTTTTTGGGCACCTCAAAAAAATTAAATTTCACTAAAAGTAGGTGCCCAAAAGTATTCTAAGTCATTTTGTCAAGTTTTGAAATTTTTTATTTTTTTGGATACCTCAAAAAATTAAATTTGACTCAAAGTGGATGCCCAAAGATATTCTAAGCCATTTTGTGAAGTTTTAAAATTTTTGATTTTTTGATTTTTTTGGGCACTTCAAAAAAATTAAATTTCACTCAAAGTGGATGCCCAAAAGTATTCTAAGCCATTTTGTGAAATTTTGAAATTTTAAATTTTTTTTATTTTTTTGGGCACCTCAAAAAATATTAAATTTCACTCAAAGTGGATGCCCAAAGATATTCTAAGCCATTTTGTGAAGTTTCGAAATTTTTAATTTTTTTATTTTTTTGGGCACCTCAAAAAAATTAAATTTCACTCAAAGTGAGTGGCCAAATGTATTCTAAGCCATTTTGTGAAGTTTTAAAATTTTTGATTTTTTTTATTTTTTTGAGCACCTCAAAAAAATTAAATTTCACTCAAAGTGGGTGCCCAAAGGTATTCAAAATTATTTTGTGAAGTTTTGAAATTTTTGATTTTTTTTATTTTTTTGAATACCTCAAAAAAATTAAATTTCACTCAAAGTGGGTGCCCAAAGGTATTCAAAATCATTTTGTGAAGTTTTGAAATTTTTGATTTTTTTGGGCACCTCAAAAAAATTAAATTTCACTCAAAGTAGGTACCCAAAGATATTCTAAGACATTCTGTGAAATTTTGAAATTTTTTATTTTTTTATATTTTTTTAAAAAAATTCACCAAATTTCCTATTTTCTCGAAATCTTGACTTTTTTTATTTTCTGGAAATTTTTATGAATTTTTCTGGAATTTTTCAATTTTTATGCATTTTCTAAAAAAAATTAATGAGAAAAAGAGAGAAAATAGGGAGAATGCATTCTAGAATAGAGAAGCTATAAAAAGTAGCTTCTCTTTTTCTTGCCCAAAACTCATTCTGGAATCAAAAATGCATTCTGCAATCAAGAATGCATTCTGGAATCAAGTATTTTTAACAAACGCATTTTTATTTTAGAATGTGAAAATTGTTCCAGAATGCATTCCAGAAATTTTTTAACAAACGCATTTCTATTCCGGAATTCATTCTGAAACAGAATTTCTATTCCAGAATGGATTCCATGCACGCCCTAAGCCAGTTTCCACCGATATTTCTTTTCACCGATATGCGATCGATTCTGAATTCTTGATTCAAGTTTCGACTACGCATCTTTGGTCATCTCTGACCACAACAGGGCGCAGCGGAGCTGGAACCTATCCTCCCATGTCCAGTTGCCATTTTCACAGAGGCCAGAATAAGCCTCAGCATTACCATCACATGTTGAGACTACAGTGTATCTAACTGGCTGGAACATAGAGCTGCCGCGTTTGATGAGAAAACCGAAGCGAAACCGCAATGCCAGGTGCCAATGCTTACACTGATAAGTTCTCCAAATTCACTTCCTAAATATGAACAGACACTCCACATAAATTTGGAAGAAGTGAACTAAGCAGACAGAAAGGGAAGTACCGAGGGCCAATCCTCTCTTTTTATCAGGCTGACAACAGTTTGGCCAGTGATCTTACAGCTTCTGAACTATATAAACAAGAATGTTGCAAACATAGACAGTGCCTTTCTGGGTTACAACAATCAACAAATTGTTACAGGATTCAAACTACAGTGCTTTCCTCATCGTAAAGTTCCATCACCCTTTATTATATGCAAGGAGGAACTTGTTGCACAAGCGAGAAATGCAAGTTCCACCGTATCCATGAAGAGCCTTTTTATACTTTCTACTTGAAGCTCTTGTAAAACCAGCTGGAGAAATCCCACCATTTTCGTCCGAAGGGACGCGTTGCTATACTTTCTCTCTAAATACAGCATATAGAGCTTACTCATTCCTCTCCTGTGATGATTGAAAAAGGACCTACCGTTTTACTTTGCTATTTACATCAAATAAGTCCTCCCCTTCTCGGGGATCCATTGGGCGTCCGAGAACTGAAAAGAGCTGTTTCGTGCCAAGGATCCAGAGGCTGTCTTGTGTTTGGTCTTGTGGGATATATGGAGTAGTCATTCAAGGTGTAACCACTGTGTCCAACAGGAGCAAAGGCTGGGTGAGGAGGAGAGAGAAAACCGCTCCTGTGTGCATTTCCAAAATGATGCAATGGGCTTGAACTCGGGGATACAGGTAAAGACGTTATCATTCTCACATCATTCCTGCTAGTACGAAAAAAAAAAAAGTTAATACACATCCTGAAAATAAATTCTAATCCACAACGAAAAGCAAAAATCACACACACACATGCACACGCACAAAAGCATGGGAAAAGCACATACCTCGGGCTTCTCATGGCTCGTGAGGGAGAGAGCATTCCTGCTGGCTGTCTCATGTAGTCCATTTCAGGAGGAGTCATACTTCCTGGAGTCACACTTCCTCTGTTGGAGAGAGAGAACATTCCAACTGGCTGTCTCGGGTAGTCCATTTCAGGAGGAGTCATAGTACCTGGAGTCATGCTTCCTCTGTTGGGATGGAGATCCAGTGCTGGCTGCTCAAAGCAAAAGAGTGAAGTAAATGCCAGTTCATCATCAATGTAACCAGTCTTCATTTTTTGGCACGCTAATCTTCTCTGCAACAACTAAATTTTCACAAGATTCCTTTCTTCATTTCCTTGTTTTGTGATGAAAAACAAAACACACTGCACACCCAATACGAAGTTGGTTCACACAAATTCAGAATAAATAAGTACCAAGTAATTACTCAGAGAGCAGATACAGAATAATAGACACAAACCAGCATTAATGCATTCAGCAAAAAAATAAAACCTCCAAAGTAAAAACCTAATGCAAAATCTTTTTTTAGCCAGAAACTTAATGCAAGTTTATTACAGACCTTTCTCACCATACATCCATCTCTGTGGGACACGTTGCATATGCTTCTTACACAAAAATAATCTCTAAGAGATAGTGTAACACTCTTTCTCACTTAAAAAAAGTATGAACTAAAGGAATAGACAAATGAATCTCGAAGAGGGAAACAAAAGCATTCTAGAAGGATTTACCGGCGTGCGGGTCCCCTCAAACACTGAAGGAAAGGCATGTTTGGTTATGCTAATGATAGATGCTCTTGATGTTGCCTGGTCCCGAATAAAAGGGTGGTCAAGTAACTGTCCAGCGGTTGGGCGGGCCGATGGTTCACGCTGCAGACACAGCCTTATGAAACTCTTGGCATCATTAGAAAGGTGATCGGGAATTTCAGGCATATCTTTGCTATTTCCAATTTTAAAAATGGCAGCCACCTGTTTAATTTTATATAAAAGAAAACAGATTTAGTCCTGCAGATTCTTGGAGAAGCGCGAAAAAAAAGCACATTGATGTTCAGGATAGTCTAACCGCACCCCTTCATACTGACTCCAAGGCGGCTTCGATGTTGCCATTTCAAGAACAGTGCATCCCAGGCTCCACACATCAACAGCCAAATTGTAGCCAGTCGTGTTCATCACAACCTGAGGTTTAATAAATCAACAAAATTAGAGGGTAAAGACATGGGCAAAGGGAACATGGATAAGAAGTGAAATGAAATGTATGCAAACATGGGGGAAGGAACTATCTGTAGTATTCATCATCACAAGATGAGTACATGCACATGCATATGCAGATGCAAGCCAGGAGAGTGAGAGAGAGAGAGAGAGAGAGAGAGAGAGAGAGTACCTCAGGTGCCATCCAGTAAGGGCTACCCTTGAAAGAAAGCATTGATTGGCAAGATGTTATCTGAATCAAAACAAGAGAGGACAAGAACGTCTCAGTATGAAAATAGTTTATGGTACATGGTGACAAAATGTTCACATTTAAGTAAAATTGGTTCTAGTAATATAATTAAGTTTACCACCCTATAAATCTCCTTTTTTATAGTTAAAAGAAAAGATTACTATAGAGCACCAAGCGGGTGCAAAACCATACACAGAAAAAGCTCAAAACCAAAGAAGCTCGGTTACAAGACAAATTAACTATTATGTCAATAAAAGCATCCCATCCAGACATAACTTTCCACTGTATCAAAAGTTCTTTCAACCAACTTTCAATAATTACTAATCCCGTTGTCTTCTTTCCAACAATATTTCAAAAACCGAACTGAACTGGCCGGTTCAACGGGATACCAGAGCATAGTCCGGTCCGGTTACCTTGTATAAACCATCTGAGGGTTGGACCAATTAAACCATGTACTGCTCCCTCATCCAGTTAGCTCTCCCATATCGTTTTCAAAACATTGCTCACCGATGAAAGCCTTCTTAATCAACCAAAAAACAGTAGATGGAAAAACATGGGCATGGCTGAAGCTTTTCTCTCTTATCAGAGCCAGTTTCGATTCTGGGACTATGGGTTATGGGCTCACCATGCTTCCGTTGTGCCACTCTGATTTGTTACCAACCTATACATCTCATCCTTACCAAAATTGTGCTAATTCGATATGATCTACGCATAACATTGTTAGCACTAGCAAAATGAGCATGTACACCTCCCAATAGCCATGGCCATGTTTGCAGGTTGGCATGGGAATATGGGTGAGAGAACACTTATAGGATCACATGGCAGAAAGAATTTTGTTGTACAGCCACTCAGGCTAGAAATTACTGAACTTCACATAACAGGCACCCAATGAAGTAACAAACAATTCTAACTTTGCCAAGGAATTCTCATGTCAAATAAAAAAATCAAGGAGTAAGCTTTGCTTACCCTAGGGCATAGTTGCAGCGTAGGCCCTAAAGTTGAAATTTGCATTAGACCACTCAAAATTAGACCACTCAAAATAATTAAAATGCAATTTTTTTTTGTGGGCGGGGCAGGGGGGTGGTGCCTTGGATCTTTTCTTTGTTGGGTAGAGTAATTAAAGAGAGTCATGAAATACATACGCAAAGAGTGACATGAATCCCCATGAAGACTTGCCGTCATTTGCAATATCGAAGAAAAGGAAATTTAAAACTACTTATTGATTCAAATGACATACATGCTTCGCCATGCCAAAGTCCGCCAATTTGATCTCACCACTGGGATCAACTAAAATATTTGCACCTTTAATGTCCCTGCAAGGTGCAAAATACCATCAACAAAACTTAATAAAACCTATAAAGTCAGCCATCCCATTTACAAGAAATCAACATCTCTTGTTCAGGGGCAATTACCTGTGCACCACATTTCTTCCATGCAAGTAGGCAAGGCCAGAAGTAATCTGCCTAGTATAATTTTGAATAACACGCTCCACAAACGCACCATACTCCTGGAGTAATTTGTGGATTGAACCACCGGATACATACTCAAGATAAACTGAGAGTGTATCTTCTCCCTACAAGAACGACAGATGCAAAATATCAAAAATTAGTTCACCATAATTCCACACACAAGTGACAATGTTTCCATTTTGTGTTTATCTGTGTGTATTCCAATGCATGAGCCTATAATTTTTAGGTTTTTGACTAAAGCATAGGCCCATACCAATTCACTTCCATAGTATCGCACTATATTTGGATGACGAAGTTGACTAAGCAAGTTTATCTCCTGCAGATGACGGAAGACAAAAGTTCATCATTTTCGTACCATCAAAAGAGTAAAAGCGAAAAGCTCACATAAAATGGGTTAGACAGTTGACCTGATTGAGCTGCTTAAAACTCTCTTTTGTTGTCTGATCATCTGAAGCAATCCTCACTTCCTTTATAGCACACATTTGCCCTCCTTCACTGTAATGTTTGCAGAAAGACAAGTTAACAAATACGTCGATTTTGCTGGAAAAAAAGAACATGAAAAGGGTCTTCCACCGATCATCCAAATTAAGCCATCTAGAGTAGATGACAACCGATGGAGGAAAAGTGAGACATCTCAATTCTTCTACTAGCAAGCAAATTTTGGAGTACAAGTACCTGTTGAATCCAAGATAAACTTGCCCAAAAGTTCCTCTTCCCAGAAGTCTTCCCCTCTTCCATTTTGAAAGGGTAAAAGTCGGGCTTTCAAGCGCCCCACCGTTTCTGTTGTTGGGCAATGAAGAAGGGCTTGTAGGAGAACCTGGCGGAAGAGGCAGCGGATGGCATGGACTCCTACTATCTTCTTGCCTGCCTGACTGTGGAGAATCAAGATTGATACCCGACAATCGTGTATGAAGAGGCGATGTGGGACTTGTGGGGCCCCTCGAACAAGGACCGGGGCTCTTTGACCTTGCAGTGCACTTTGTATCACTGAGTCCCCTGTCATCAAACCACCACATAGATCTTACTTACAAGTGCTGCTTATACAGGCATCCATTTTACCCATCGCACCTCTAAGAACGAAATTAACTGCCATTACTCCATTTTTCGAATTCCAACCTTTCTGAAGAATGATATTTCACTCACTACGCATCTGATCTTCTTCAACATAAGCAAGACACAAGTCAGTGTCTGAAATACTATTGCTTTAAGTCTGAAGTCTTTACATATACGATCATACACGCTTTTGAGCCTAGCAAACCTCAAACAACAAAAGCAAGCTGAATACGCCCCGCATACACAGAGACAAGGGATCAAAGGGAATAGAAATGAAAGCCACCAACAACTTCAGATGTGCAAGACTCGAATTTGCCACCAAATTGACCTTGTCCTTCATGTTACTTGAGTTATAACGATAAAAACTCCGACTTTGATAGAAGAAAGACATGATAAAGAGGGATAAGACCAGAAAACAATCAGACCCTTTGAATCCCATGTCAACCAAATACCAAGAAACCCTCCTTACCCAGCTAATCATTTACTCCGATCACACAAAACCAACACAAATCAGCACTCAGTATCACCCACAAACTAAGTGACCGAAAACCCCAGTAATTCAAGCTAGCCCTAGAACCAAGGACCAAATATTTCGGGATTTCAAACTCCACGCGTTGCCGAATCATCAACCTTATCATAGGTTCAAGTTAAATCAAGGGCAAAAAATTAGGGCAAGAAGGAGACCAATCGCGAATCTCATAAAACCCAACCTCTGGACTCCGAATTGGGCGTGAGCATTGACCAACGGGTGATCCTCCGACGACCCGGACGAGCTCACGCTGGAGACGGAGACCGACCCGTTCTCGATCCCCTGGACGGACGAGACCGAGGGCCGAGGCAAGGGCAGCCCCCGATCCGATTCGAACCCCGAGAACCCGCCCGCCCCCGCCGCGGCCGCCCCCCCGCCGCCGCCGCCGCCGCCGCCGACGACCGCGATCCCCCCGAAATCCCTGCTGCTCCTGGGCGAGTTCTTGGAGGAGACGGACTCGTCGAAGCTCCTGGGCTTCCGCTTCGCGTCGTTCTTGATGGACGACTTGGCGAGGCTGTTGTCGGCGGCGGCGGCGGCCTCCCGGGTCTTGCTGGACTTCTTGTACCACCAAGCAGGCATCTTTTCCTGGTGGGTTCTCGAGATGGGTCGATACAAAACCAAGAAAACAGCAAGGAACTGCAAGAAACCGCAAAGAGAGAGAGAGAGACAGAGAGAGAGAGAGGGAGAGAGAGGAATTTGAGCCTGTGGAGGCGAAACGAGCGGGGGGGAGGTGGTGGTGGTGGGGGGTGAGGGAGTCAAGATGGAAAGCTCGGACTTGGGTTCTGGGACCGAGATTTATGTGGGCAGAAGCTGCCTGGAAGACGAGCAGCGCTATAGCTTGAACAGAGGAGAGAGAGAGAAGGAGAGAGGGAGGAGGGATTAAAAAAGACAACTTTTTTTGGGTGGTTTTTTCCTCTTTCTTTGTAGAGAGAGAGAGAGAGAGAGAGAGGAGAGGGGAGGGGGGCGAGTGAGGAGTGAGAAACAGCTAAGTGGAGATGAAATGGCTGGGGGGCGGCAGGAGGTGGTTGGATAGAGGGTAAGGGAAAGGGGAGGGGGGGGGAGGCGGGGCGATGACGTGGCAGGTTCCTAGAGAGAGAAAGCGTGGGCTGATCTTGTGCTGTGCCTTTGTGTGTCCTGTCCGCGTCCCCTAATTTCGAAACCCCTCCTCGCGTGTCGGAATTGCAAATTTGTGTGCAAAAACAGTTTATGCGAATCGAGTGACAAAAAAAAATTGCTAATGCCGTGAAAAATCCCGAGTGATAAATTTACCCTTCGTTAGTTTCTGTTAAATTTTACGATCGAATTGCTGAATTCCATGACACGTGACAGGTGACGGATGTACCGGTTTGGGATTTTATCCCTTTATTTATCACAAATTTACCAATTTGTAATTTTTCGTGGTATTAACCAAATTCAATAGATGGAAAATTTATCACAAGTATATCAGTTAAGGGTTTTTTGTGATTAAAAAATTAGTTCGGAGTAAATTTGTTATTTAGAGCTTTTCGTGGTATTAACCGTAAAAAAAATCAACAAAATTTTTTTTCTACCCGAAAAGGAAAAGGAAAAACTTTGTTTCGTGATGTAAAATTTAACTTCGTATTATCTATTTCTACCTCAACTGGTGATTCATGGTGTCGGGTTTGTAATTATATTGATTAATATTAATGTTCGAAGTAATTAATTGAATTATGTAGTAAACAACCTAATTCATGTCAATTGTTATATTTTGTCATGTTTGGTTTTTCCTGTATGTTTCTTAATTTGTTTCTATTAAGGACATCATGTATAACAATGCCTGACCAAATTTTTTAGTTATATTTGATACGATTGAAATTAGGAGTAATTGATTTTTGAGTAGATCAATTCCCACTCTAAAATCAGGAACCATACTGGACTGGGTCGATTCTTAATTTGTGTAAACAAGAAGCGAACTAGCTGGTCTCGATCTGGTTCCCGGGTTGTCTTGAGAATCGATGGTGTCTCTTTTATTTTTTGGAAGCTATAATTCTTTCTTAATTAGAGTGTATAAATTTTTTTCGTAGATAATCAGATTTCTTATGTTGGAATTTGAAAATCTAAGACTTATCTTTTTGCTAAGTATAAATGGATTTCCTATTTAATATGAAAACTTAAGAAGAGTTCCTTATGCCGCCACGAAAAAATAACAGAGATTTAGTTTTTTTTTTTGAGTTCTAATCTTGATTTTGGAGTTCACAATGCTTGTTGCCTTTGCGCCCAATGCAGCTTTAATTCTAAAAGAGAAAAAAAAATTATACATTAAAAAAACAACGCATACCGGTTTAATTTGATTTTCGGCTTCCACTGCCAATTCCAAATTTTGATAACCGGGAATCATTTAGAGCCAGCCGGTTCACCAATTCGCAGGTTAAACCAAGACCGTACTCACTTTCAATGGAAGAGGTTCGTCAAACAAACACATGGATACCATGGAAAGAAAGAAGGAACATCACATACAATACTAACATTTTTATGTCATATAATATTGGAAAAGACTAATTTGGATAACCAAAAGGTAAATATATTCGTGAAAAGAAATGTGAGAGAGAGAGAGATAGAGAGAGATATACCGTTGAATAAATAAATCCGAAGTTGGAGGAAGTAGAGAAGAAAGTGGCATGGGAATAATTCACAATTCCTTCTCCAAAGTAGTCAAGGTTCCTTCATCTGCCTGCAAAGTCTGAGGAAAAAAAATTGGACAGTCAAAGTTAGAACTGATAAAAAGAAAAAAGGGATTATTCTATTGTTTGACCATCTAGTATATGGATATGTACAAGAAAGAAAGTAGTCTAATCTAACAATGGAACTAGCCATTTTAGATGTGATAAAAAAAACTAGCTATTTTAGAAAATAATGGAAATTGCAAAAAAAAATCAATTAATATCGGAATATTTAGATAATAATATCCTAACACCTCAAACTCGAAGTGGTTGGAAGGGAACCAACCGGACGAGCCGTCACCCGTGGTTTGATTTGATAAGCAAAGGAGACGTGGACGAAGTCAACGGTTCCTCGAAGAAGAATTAGTCGTTCTCATCTGGATGCCAAAAAATATTATTTTGGACAATATGAAGTGCGGCTTTGCTGGTAATAGGCATGTGCCCCGATGATAAAGAGATTGTGGGGTGCAGATATTAGTATCACAAGTACGGGATTCGATTCCCGCGCTTTGCAAGAGGCTAAGCAAAAATCAAAGAGAGAAAAATAGGAGAGTTAGAAATAGGATAGATAAAAAAAAAGGGCGACTTTGCTAAAGTACCAAACAATTGTGTGTGATTTATGAGGAATGCCCATGTCTTCTGAAAGCTGAGGTAGCTAGACAATACTAAGAATCAATTCTAGATCGTGAATTAACGGTTTGCTTCTTAATACGCCAAGTGGTAGAAAAAAAAAACGGGAACATTACCAAAATAGTATTAAATTTGTTGTAATTATACCAATTCAGTTATAAACTTTTTTTTAAGCCAATTCAATCGTAAACCTTTTACATTTGTGTCAATTCAGTTTATCTTGTCAACTTTGGCCGACTAGGGCTGACGTGAATGCCGCGTGTCCGGCTGACGTTGACGTGGCAATCTTTATTTTTTATTTTTTTTTCTTTCCTTCTTCTCCTAGCTAGTCAAGCGAGGTCACCTTCCTAGCCACCGATCCGGCGAGGATGATCTTGCCAGCCACGGCAAGGTCGCCCAACCATGGCCAAATATGGGCGAGGACGAGCTCGCCTAGCCATGGCGAGGTCGAGCCTCGCCAGATCTGGGTGAGGTCAAGCTCACCCTTGCCAGCTCTAGCCCTTAGCCTATTTGGCAGCCAGGGGAAGAAGGAAAGCAAAAAATAAAAAAGGAATTCGAAAAAAATATTTAAAAAAGTTAAAAATTGCTACGTTAGTGTTGGTCAGACGCCTGGCGTTCACGTCAGCATCAACCAGCCAAAATTGATCGGATGGATTGAATTGGCACAACTGCAAAAAATTTAGGACTGAATTGACATAAAAAATGGTTTATGACTGAATTGAATAGGTTTAGAACTGTTTTGTTAATTTTTCCCATAAAAATCATTTGTAAAAAATGTGGTCATTCACATCCTCGGCATAATTTGAATCTGAGTAGGTGCGTAACTCTAAGCTGGAGTTAGAAGGACAGTGAAGACCATAAAATAGGGTCCTCGGCAGGACAATAGCATAGTGAATAGATTGCGGAGTTGACATAAGTTTACTCGCTTTATAAATCGCGAAAGCTATGTTGAGATGGATAATGATGAAATACATTAAAGTGTCAACCAACTATCGATAAAATGTAGCATCTGTCGAAGGGGCACCACAGAAAAAAGTCGAGCTTGTCATTAGTCTTCGATAGAGTAGAAGCTACTCTAAAGTCAGTGAAATCCACTTGAGAAATAAGACCCGAGGTGTATTTGGCTTGAGTGAGATAATAGTCATCTTAACTAGAAGAAACTTCGATGCCTAAGAAATAATGGAGAAAGTGTAGATCTTTCATCTCAAATAGGCCGATGAGATATTGTTTTGGATTTGTGATTTCTTCAATGTCATTTCCTGTAATGGTCATATTATCCACATAAACTAGAAGTAACAGAATGCCTCCATCACTTTAACGAACAAATACTGCTTCATCATGAGAGTTAAATTGAAATCCAAATTGCTCGGCGGTAGTGCTGAATTTGGCAAGATCGCCATTCAATAGTGCGTTCTTGAGATCCATCTAAAAAATATTCCACCTCCGTACCAATGCAACCACAGTTAAAATTGAGGGGTATTTGTAAATGAACAGTATCTAGATGAAATGAAGTAATCTAATCTAATAAGGAAATTAGCTATTCTAGAAAGTAATGAAAATCTCGAAATCAATTACAACCTCGAAATGTTATGGCAATATTCTAACAATCAAAACACCGATTTCATTCCGGTCTCCATTCTTTTATACTAAACATGACCTCAAAGATTGTTCCTCGGCAATGTCCCTTCAATCAAGCAAGAAGGTAACGTTTTGGATGGACACCGTCCACGTCCCAAAGAAGGAAAAGATAAATCATTGTTTGTAATTTGTACCCATCTTCGTATCAAGAATAAACCGATTAAGTTAGAATTTCATCTAATCCCGCGTCACATCAATCCCTTTCTTTTGTTTTCGATTTGATTATAGAATAAAGGTGGACGAAAGCATCGTGATTTGCGTATTACGTTGCTTGGCTTTGTTTTTTTATGCGCGACTATGAAGTTTGGAGCTACGAAGGCACGCGGTGAACTTGTTTGAACATGCACGGAACAAACCCGATCGAGATCATCTTTCCTCTCACATGTACGAGCTTATCAAGACCCTATTTTGAACGATTCAGAACGATCTAATTTGGGACCTCCAATGTCAAGTTGGGAGACATTATCCATACTTATCGTACCAAATTCACATGTGAAATATTAACGAAATTCTATAAACTAAAGTTTAAATCGATTATCGAACATTTAGTTAAAGGGGTGGTCGCGGCTCGTGGTCGAGTTTTATTGGGTTACCAGTCACATGAACCCCTACAAGTCATGGACAGGAGTTGGGTGTCGGATTGATTTTGGGTCCCATATAAATGGAGTTTGAGGTCAAATGACAAATAGTGATTGCGATCAAATGTTAAGATATCGCAGGTTTTTGAGTATTTGCTTTATCGCATATTTAACAATCCAATTTGGGTTTGGAGATCCCGCCAAAAACACGAGTTGGTTGGAGTTCGATTTGATACACAATCAGAGTTGCTGGGTTCGAGTTTGAGACACGGTCAGCCGTCCCAAACTAGCCTCACTTCCACTCCAATTGAGTGAAAAAGAAAAAACCCTAAACTTTCACACCGTCTTCCGCATACATGCACACTCCGCATGCTATCTATCCATTGACAAGAGAACATCCATGATTGATCAACGGATAGTGCCGAGTCTTATTTCCTCGCACGTTCACAATCATCTCGACCGTGACGGTAATTCTCTTTCATTTTGCATGTAGCGATCTCCAACAAAAAATCAGGACACAGCAACCCGTTTCTAGGAAAAGGTTGCTACACAACAACACACTCTTGCTCAGCACGAAACATCTATTCTCTTTACAGCTGCCACAAGAAAGGATAAAGTCGAGCACTTACATTCTAACAATAATCGAAGGCTAAAAGTAAAACCCTAGAACGAGTGACAAAAGAAGGAAAGAGGCATGAATGAGTAAGAGAGAGGGCAAAGCTTAGACGCGTGGTTCTGGAGGGCCGAGAGGGACATGTCCATCGAAGAGGTCGCAATCACTTCCAGAAGAGGGAATATGAACAATTTCCTAGGGGGGATTTGCATTAGGATTGGTCGTCGTTCGATGATATATCTTGAAGTTTGCCATTGCGTCATTTGACATGCCAGCGACTTTAGTCTTATAAAATAAGAAGAATTGTCTTCGACAAGCAAATTGGAGCGGGTGGTTGGTTCGATTAGATGATTGCTTCTAGAGATTATAGATGTAGATATTCTCCCTCGTGTCTCGCCGTTTCGTGGACTTTTTGGGCGTACCTAATCAGCCAACTTGACTTTAATGTGACAAAGAAGGTAGCCCGAGAGGTGAACCAATGTGCGGATTGTCCACTTCGTAAATTTGAATGTTTCGCATAATCATTTGGTGATATATGACAAGACAGTCCGTGCAGAATCTAGTTCTTGTACCTCTTTAAAGAGGCATCAAGAACCACTGGGATTGTTTTGGTGGCCATCATTCTCAACTTGGAAAAGAGAGGATAAAGAGTTCAATTGCCTACCTTTTTAAGAAGGCTGAGGTGGGGATGCATGAGTTAGGGAGCAAGGTTTCGTAACCTACGCATAATACATGGTACACATAGTGGCTTGTAAAATAGATATTTGATAGGATGGGACCTGACCAATAAAAAAAAAAGAGGGATCGAGCATTAGAGATCATTTGACTTCTTTGCATGGTCCGGTGCGGAATCATCACAGATCATCGGTCTGTCATCGTCCTGATTTATCAGCAGGTATATAATATAATAAGATGCTCATGCATTACGTAGTATATTTGTAAAGCGGATCAATGGCATAACAATCCAATTATTATCCGGCCTGCTTGAATAACTCGCCACAATCAGAAGAGTAGCAAAAAAAAGAAGTCCCCCGAAGCCGGCCTTCAAATCAAGCTCAAACCTATCTCTCTGGATCGGACAAGAGGTCTTGGAAAGCTCAATCTTATGCATCCCGCTTTAATCCTTTCCGTGTGGCAAGGCGATACAATGGCATTTACTTTTACGCGAATGGGATTCATCATGAACCGAATTAATCATGATCCATGATTATACAAAATCTAGCAAAGTTGTATGATTAGGATTGCAATCGACTCCCAGATCTTGGTAGGGGATAATAATATAATATTTTTCAAAAATTCCACTACTTGACCCATTCGTCCCTCAAGTTCACATGTGAAAGCTTTTCCATGTCTTCTTTCTCGATTTTTTTTCTATATTTTTTCGGTTGTAAATATCGAAGCAAAGGAAGGAATCAGTGTCGAAAGGAGCAAAGGTCAAGCACATGGCGACAGCGCCGTGCAATTTGGACAGAACTTTCGTACGGAAAGGCCAACGACGCTCCTCATATTCACACCGCATTGCATTCCCTCGCTTGACCCTTTCGGTCAACGCGTCGTATGCTTTTTGCCCACCCTCTCTCTCTCTAGAAAGGTCACAAGCTTTTACTAGGGCTTGGATTAGGGCTGTGTTAGTCCCTGATTAAAGATGCCGTGCATTGTCATTAATTAGCTAAACTTGCGATTATGAATGTATCCAGAAACGACCAGACCCGCTCCAAAGGTCCAGTTGAAAAAAGGGGTTACTATCGTTGAAAATTTCGAATAGCTATCCTTTGATACGTTCGCCTTAAATTGATTTTCATCACACAAAGAATCTCGAGCCAATAGTGCTGACCTACACCTAACCTTCCTTTAGAATGCATACGTGCCAATACATGTGGATTTTCAATGTCGAATTTGTTATTGTCAACGTTAAATCCATTCCACAGCATTGACACATGTGCATTTTAACAAAGTATTAGATGGAATGCTAACGGAAGGTGGACTCAGGTCAAGGATCTCGATTTGGATATTTATTATGAGACAAGACTCAATTTGGAGCGTGAGGGTAACGATTTGAGATTTTTTTTTATACAGTTTCATTTCGTAATTAGCACTATCACCGTGTCATTCACACGATAAGTACTCTTTCCCATTTGTTTTTGTCTGTTATGATGACGACTATGTCTCATTATCGTCTTGCATCTTTTTTAACATATAATTACACATTTGAACTGCAGCATGGTGCTTGAATGAATGCGTCAAAGCCGCGTGATTGATATGTTCACTCGATTTCTCTGTCAATTACTTATCCCATGTGATTTTCTAGTGCCTTTTTCCTTAGATTCGTTCGTGTGCATGCCCTTTTGCCTTTGCTAATGATTTGATTAATCAGATAATAATCACCTCCAGCTTCTTCTAAGTTCTATCTACATATGTCTCAGTGCGGTCCAGCTGGTCATATATCTATTGGAGTGAGATGGGCCAGTGCAACAGTACTTAGGAAAAGGATTCGGAAAGCGAATGACACAAGGAAAACTTTATGGAGCTCGTTGAGTGTTCTTGGTGCCAAACATCGGCCAATTGATGTTGGTCTAGATCATCCTACTTAATTACATTCGATTTTGTCTTCGATATATTTGATTTTGTTTGATCACGCGTGCGTGTATCTCATTGTCGGTCCATCTATCTCCACCTAAAAAAATTAAAAAAGAAAAAAACAGAGAGGACAAAGATATTCGAAAAGAAAAATTCGTATAATTGGCATTTTCTTTGAGAAGAAACTTGGTGGGGGAAAATTCTAGGGGTGATCAGATACCAGTCCGGTTTGGTCTAATGGAACCAGTCGATTTTTTTTCCCACTAAATGTTCGAAACTAGAATTGTGTTCATTGTGCCGACTATACGTAATGACAAAATCAAGCATACAATTTGAGCCAATGCGATGACGAATTGTGTTTCCCATGCCAATTAGACATGTTCTAAATTCGGAATTGTATTCCCCATGCTAACTACAAATAATCACAAAAACAAGTATATGTAGTCGGTCAGATCCGGTTCTCCTTGGAACTGGGAACCCGACCGTCCGGACACCGGTTCCACTTTTAGAAATTGAAAACTGGATCGACACTCCTGGAAATCGGATCAAACCGGTCGATCCTGTCCGATCCAAGCAATTTCCAATTTGGGTGATCCGTTTTGCACACTCCTATAAAATTTTTTTGGCAAAGCATTTATATATTTTGCATAAGAAAAGGATTAATTCGAGAAGGTGATATATAGCCCACGAAGGGAATTAATCAGTAGTATGTGCTTTGGAGATTGAGGAAGTTATATGCAAGCAACATGCAATAAGGACAGTGGTTCAATATGCATGAAGCAGTTTATAAACTAGTTTGACATTGTTATCACTTTGGGATGGAAATTTTTTGAGATTTAGATCGTCTAAATATATATTATCCACAAGCTCGATAGAATAATACATGGAATTTAACTATCTGGACAGTCTACTAACTCCCGCATGGCTCGTGTCTTTTTTATTGCTATAACTTCATAAAGGAAGTCTTTTGTATAAAGGGCCAGCAGGGGTGATTAGTGCTAGCGACTCGCTTTGGACGTTACCATAAAGGCCCTAAACCTGTCAAGGAATTGTGGGTTTGAGCCATGGCTATTCTGCGATAATGATGACCTAAATGTTCGAGGTAGGCAAGCCCGTCACCAACGCACTACCGAGATGCTAATGGTCCAGAAGATAGGCTATAGTTAGACAACGTGGTACGAGCTGTTTAGAGGTTTGCTCACGATGCAAATCAAACTAATGACCTTGAGAAAGACAGGAAAATTGTCCAAAAAGTTATAAACCTATTGTATTCTGGCCAATTTAGTTATAAACTTTTTAGTTTTGCCAATTGAGTCTTAGACATTTTCCTATTTTTCTTATTGAGTCCATCTAGCCAAATTTAGCTGCAAATCGATGACATAGACGTTGACCGTTTTACGTGACACAGTTGGCATCGACGTGAACAATTTTTATAATTTTTTGCTTTTTTTTTCTTTTTTTCTTCCAAGCCTAATGAGTGCTTGCCAACCCACTTTGGTCATAGGTGAGGGCCGGCCGACCTTCACCGGCCCTTCCCTGTGGTTGACGAGGGTTAGCGAGCCTCGCTTGTGGTCAACGACTCTCGCTGGACTTTGTAGAAAAAGAGGAAAGGAAATAATAAAAAAATATATAAAAATTTGTCAATGTTAACGCCGACTGTCCTACGTAGCACTCTTGGCATCTACTCATCAATTTCTAGCTAAATTGGCCAGATAAATTCAATTGTCAAAACATGAAAATTTTTAAGACTCAATTGACAAAATTGAAAGGTTTATAACTGAATTGGCCAAAGTGCAATAAATTTAAGACTTTTAGGATAATTTTCTTCGTGAAAGACATGTGTCTCTTTTATCATTAGTTCAACAATCTTAGTTGTAAATTTATAACTTACCAATATTCATAATGTTCTATAAAAAAAATCCCCACCTCATGATTCATAATTTCTCGGTTACGAAATTTCAGGTGTACACCATAATTACTCTGTGCCGGCCACGACCCGAATGCCCGAGGTTGACGATCCTGTCACCAAGGCCCTACCAAGATGCTAATGGTCAAGGGGAATATACTACGGTTAAACAACACGGCACGAGATGTTTAGAGATTCAATCACGACGCAAATCGAATTCATGACCTCGTGGAGGACATGCGGCTCTTTTATCCTCAGTCCAACAATCTTGGTGGTAACTTTATAACTTACAAGTATGTATAATGTTTAAAAAAGAAGAAGAAAAATCCCCACCCCATGATTCTCGTACCTAATACAAATACATTATCCAATAATTGCCATAAACAATCAAACACTGTCCAACCTAAGATATGTACCTTGTATCTAATTAACAACACATAATTATCATCAGGCGCATAGATTTCTTCTAAAAAGATGCTCTCTCTCAAATCGATCTACCCATCTCCCCAACTTCCCAAGATTCCATTGCCTAACACGACCCTCGATTTTAGAAACAATTTAGCCGTGAACTAACACGACAATCAAATCTAATTATAAAAAAGAAAACTCGTGACAATTAAGAGGACAAAATTAGATTAGGCTTCGTGACTTTATTGGATCGTCGGCATTAAAAAAATTCAGATATGTCAATTAAATCCACTTTTGGGTGCGTAAGATAACGTTGGGACCCCCATCGGAATTAAAAAAACAAGATTGGCGTGAACATGATTGGCATCGACCATTCTGTATAGCGACACTTTTAGGGACGCTCTTGGATTGGATCCACTCCTCGTGCACCTTATCATCACATGAAAAAAGTTTGAAAAACTTAGGAGGGCACATTAAAATTTTGACGATATATTTTTGCAAGCAAGTCGGATCTTGATTATAATTTCGAAACGAAGAAAAAGCTAAGACTGCAAATGATAACCATTATGTTTCTCTTTTTCTGCTTCAGAAACAAGTTTGGAACAGAAATTAATTTAGTAACGCAATTTCGTCTTTAAATTTCTAGAACAAAATTTGATTTTAGAGATAGGTTTTGAGCAAAAATGAGAAGTAAAAACTTTCTACTTTTCTATTTCTAGAATAAAAATGAGAAATTCTTCTCATTGCTTGCCTTTGCTACTAGTCGGTTGCCCACCCATCGCTCATCACCGCCCACTTGCTTGCCACCATCTCCCGCCATTCGTTGTCTCCCGCTGACAACTGCTGTTCGCCCGTCGTCTGCCGGCCACTGTCTCCTACCGTCGGCCGACCGCCTCCCGCCACCACCCCCACCCGTTGTTGGTCGTCGCTCGCCTCTTGCTGCTGCCTAATGTCGGCCGCCTCCTGTCGCCGTCTGCCACCATCTCCCCCCACCATCTACCACCTACCACCTACCCTTCACTGCCACTGTCTGCCCTCCTCCCTCGTCGCCCCCCTACTCCCTCCGCCGGCCATTGTGCGCCTCCCATTGTTGCCTATCAACGACCACCTCTAGCTGCTGTCCTCCGCACTGGTTGCGTCACCATCTGCCGTTGTCGCCCATCGTTTGCTGCCCTGTCCATTGCCCGCTATTTGCTGCCACCGTCCACTGCCCCCTATCTGCCCACCATCCGCTCACTAGTCATCTGAGAGGGAGAAATTTTGTGTTGTTATCAAACAAATTTTTATTTTGGGACCATAAATTTTATGTCGTTATCAAATGTGTTTTTTTGCTTAAAAACTCATCTAGGAACAGAAATAGAAAAACTTTTCTAGCTAGAAATTGATTTATGAAACAAAATGGTTGTCATTCACAGCCTAAGCTAACGGCCCAAATCGTGCCTTTGATGATCTTTAAAATTCGAGCGTAACGCGAGAGTATATTACGAGGAAAACTATCCAAAAAATCCTAAATCTATTATACGGTTGTCAATTCAGTCATAAATCTTTTAATCGTGCTAATTTAGTCTTAAACATTTTGACAATTTACCGATTTAGTTCTAAATCTTTTGATTGTGCCAATTTAGTCCTAAAATGTTGACAATTTGCCAATGTACTCATTCGGACCAATTATCCAAATAATATGTTTTGGACTAAAATGACAAATCATCAAAAGATTTATGACTAATGGTCAAATTATTAAAAAGTTTAAGATTGAATTGGCAAATTGTTGAAAGGTTTAAGACTAAATTGATATAATCAAAAAGTTTAGGATTGAATTGGCTATTGTACAAAAGGTTTATGACCTTTTTGGACAATTATCCTATATAGTAAACGAAAATTCACTTGAGTGGCATTGTGATGTACTTCGATTTGGAACGGGGTAATTAATTTTTCGAGTTTGCATAAAAGATATATATATATATATATATATAATGATATAGGTAGGTCCATGATTGAAGAGATTCATGAATGTGCATGGGGGAAGGGGGCGTGTGCCCTGTGGGAGAATTATTGGTGCCGCCTCTCTTGAAGATGTGGCCCTATTGCCAGAGTGATTAAAGAAGAAAGAAGAAAGAAGAAAGGAATTTGTGTGGCGCTCCCTTTGTTCCAGCCTCAAATTTCTTCTATTTTTAAAGAAAGAAATTCGAGAAAATCTCGTGCGACTGTGCGATTTTGCCATGTTCGATACGACAGTTTGCAAATTAGCAACTTTTCTTCGCTTCTTTTTGGGAATGCCTTACAATTAATCAACTCTGCTATGAATTCATCGATTTTTATTTGAGTGACTTACAACTTTTTTTTCGATGAAATTATAAATTAATTTTGGGTTTAGCAACTCTCATTTGACTTATTAATAAACGTTTATTTGTTTTCTAAATTTATCGACTACAAGTACTAGGTGGTAATTTAATGAGAGAAAAAATTGGTGAGTTACGTTGATTTAGGTTGGTAATCTCTAAGAAAAAGTTAGTACCGAGGTAGATAAAGGTGACAATTCAAAATTTTTTTTGGTCGCAACACAAATTTAACTGAAAAGTCAGTAAGTTAAAAAATATATGTAGCTAAATGTAGGCAAGTAATTTAAATGAGATTTAGTTACAAAAAAGTAGTCGGTCATTTAATATTGACAGAGGATACTGAGTCACTCTAATTTAGGTTGGTAATTTCATAGAGTTGGTAAATCCAAAGCATTAGTAATTCTGCAAATAAAAAGTTGGTAAGTTAGTAAAAATTTGTAATTTGCAAGATGTAATAAAGTTTGTAATATATAACTATGTCGGTAGGTTACAAACAAGTTATTTGGGAAAGGTATCGTGGTAATTTTTCTTGCCAACAATTTTTTTATACTTACCAACACTCATTGAAATTCATCGTTACAAAAAAAAAAAGAATCCGTTATTTTTTACACGAAACAACATAATTTCGCTATTTAGATGAACCTATATCTAAGGACACATAAACCGAAACATATCTCTTAATGGACATCCAAATCGAGAAAATATCACTAGAACGTCGTGTGCAATGGCGTCAAATAATTGTAGGGATGAAAAACTAATTGGATGTAAATCAGATAATCACTTAAGATCAATATTTTACTTTTTTTTTTGTTGGTCGAAAGAAAGGACCATTCATTTCTTGGAATAATACTCAAGAGGTACATAGAATACTTTCAAGCCTAACAAGTCCTAAATAACTGCATGTGGAACAAGCACATGCCAGAATGTAATTAACAAAGCACAATTTGTAGCAAGAAGCACACTCTAATCCCTCAAAAACAGATATGACACTATAAATGTTCGGTAGTTGATCACTAGATTCAGCGATAAGCACACACGTCGAGTTCTCTCACGGCTTGTGGTGTATGTCTTGGTTCAACGTTTTCATTGTTATCGCCATGCACACACCAATATCAATATGTTGAAAGAACACAGATCAAATACTTGTAAGGAACTTTCAGATCTATATATAGATCTAGTTTGAGAGAGTAAAACCTTCGGATGTAGACATAAATCTAAATTGAGAGAGGAGAGTGGCTTAATCTCGGAAATATTCTGGAGTCAAGTCATGAACATCCTCCTCGGAGGTTGTCGACTGGATGAATGGTTGAACTGGTTTCCACGTTCACCCAAGATTAATTGCAGAAATTTATTCACACGCATAAACTCCCATAACTGATCAATAGAGAAAAAAAAAGACAATCAAAACAAATAAAAGGAAAACCAAAGACTAAGCAGGAGCCCACGTGAAGGCTTCAAAAGAGGGAAGAGTTTCAGAAAAATGAGGAGGTTTGCCCACGATATTTTACTTTCTTAATAACCCATTTCTGCTGCATCCTAATCCAATAATGACAACGGGATAATATAACTAAGCTTTGCAATATTAAGGGAAATAAAAAGAAAACTTAGATTGGCTCCAGTTCATATGCAGCATCACGATTTACTAATATCAGACTAGAGTCAATTGTATCTCCTTTGCACAATCTTTGCTAATTTTACCGTAAAATTAAAATTGTTTTATGATTTCAAATGTCAAGTCATAATTAAGGCTCTAAGGACGTATATAGATGGACACGCTATATGTGTATAAATGAAAAGAGTAGGGATAGGGAATTGCTCGGCCAATTTATAATGGCCGGTCGGACGTTGGATCCTACTCGGACTTCGAACTTTCGCAATTTTCCAAATCCATTGGAAATTTAAGACCTAGACAGTGTAATCAAACAAACCTTACAAAATAACGAGATAGATTAATCATCCAATTCTAGGATGATTTTGTAACGTTTAATTTAGGGTTAGGGTCAATAAAAACTACATTAATTGTTTGGGATTTGATTAGTTATTGCATTTGGATTAGGCACACAACACACACGGTTTGCTTTTTCATACCATGAAGTGCAAATAATTTCATGTTTTCCGCGCCGTGAAGCGCCAATAGTTTTGGCTTGGGTTTTGAGGTTATTAGGGTGTTCGATAAGCTTGAAATCTACTTCTCAAAGCGACTTCTCTTGTCACAAGAAAAGGATGCGATCTATACAATCGATAGTGAATCTCGAGCAATCATTTCTGGGGAATCGATTAACAGTTGGATGATAGAACATAGGTCTGGGCTACTTGTCGATAACTCCAAGCGTCTCTACTCATTTTCGCTGTAATTATCACGACAACATGTACGACATTACGCCTCATGGGGACGACAAATCGCTCCTCGTGGACGGTTTGTTTCGTTTGGAATTTGGGTCTGGTCTCGACAAATATTTTATCTATCCGAAACATTGGATGCTGCGTCAAAAGAAGGAACACGTTATCGTCGCTCAATCTTTCTCTCCGATTCATGCTGGAGAGAGATTTGCTGGTGCGTTTTGGTGTTGGATCTCCATTGGCCAAGTGTTCACCAAACAGAGACGCACGTAGCGCTTTTCAAACGAGACCCGCCACGCCATTGCCGAACCTCCACGTTACGTGCCCCCAACGCCGGCTCCTCCCTACGATCCGTGGTCCTCCGATCGTGGCCGTCCACCTGGTCGGCCGACACTGTCCCCACGCGCGGCCCACGGGTCGGTTTCCGTAGCGCATCGGCTCACAGTCGCCGGCGACTTTTGCAAATATAAGGAGGAGGAAGAAGGTGACGTTTTTCATTCCCACTCGTCGATACGCACCTTCATAGGAATCAAGACACGATACATTGTGTCTCTTTCTCTCCGCAAAATGATGGAAGAAGAAGAAGAAGCGTCAATGGCGTGCATGGAGGGCAGAGCGTCCATTGACAGCGAGCCCAAGACGCTCAGCTTCCATCAGATGAAGCTTGCCAGGGTAAGGATCGCGTATATACAGTCAGAAACCTCTCTCTTCATGTTCTTTATAAGTGTAAGCCAGTGATTTTTCGATGGGGGAACTAATCAACGTGAGTTTGGATGGTGGTGATCAACATCAACGTCCATGGCGTGCGCATGGGAAACAGGAGGCGGCTCTGTACGTGGTGAAGAAGTGCACCATGGAAGAGGCCTTGAGGATCTTCACTGAGGTAATGTGTTTATCTATACTTTCTCCTTGATGTTCATGCGTGATCTGCATATGCGATTAACAGTGGTATGCAAATCGAAGCAGCAGATGATAATGAAACTAGAGGAGTCGATGATATCTTTCTTGTCCCAAATTCTCAGTTCTCGCCATCAGTTGATCCATATCTCAGAAGTAACGAGAGGTTTTCGTTCTTTTTGAGCACGACAACGCCCTTTGTTCGCTTGAGTCTATCGCCACTCGAAGCAACATTTTACGCTATAAATGAAGGGAAAATCTATAACGCTTGACATGTGATGATTGATTCGGATGGATAAAAAGTCATTTTTTGAGAGCACCTAAACTTTTCTCAATATAATCTTGATTGTGCGCTTTACACCCTTTACCCTTTACATGAGATCGCATGTGCATCTATCGAGTGCACATGGATTCTTGAATCAAGTTGGTCACATGAGTGCATGCGATAATACATCGGATCCTATGGTCATGACATATATGTATTCTAAGGGTTCTATTTCCTCCACGAATAATCTGTCGCACTCGTGTTGCAATTGTTGAATATTATCAATATTACCGGGTTAAAGAAGTCTAAAACTTATTGTAATCAAAGTGATTGGCAGGTCTGTGTCTGTCTTTCCAAAAGCATATACGTTGTCTTCGTGCGTGTTTAAGTGTCTTGTGGTGAAGAGTCCTCTTCATTCTTTCACCTGATGTGATAATGCCGGACATGCTGCATAATACAGGGCTTGGAAACAGTAATTTGTTGTGGCAACAGACTCGATCTAGAGGGAGAGCCTAATGATGACCATCGTGATGAATTGTAACTACCATCTTCGAGGGATGCCGTTTCTGCGCCGTTCTAGCTAGCTTTTAGCCGGTGGACGCTCTGTACAGATGCTATCGGACTTCTCTTCTTCGATATGCTTACCAATAAATTTATTCCACTCATTTTCACCAATGATCTTATCATGCGATTAAGTTAGGTATGGTAATGGAAATAAGCATTATCATTAATCATGTGATTAACTTTAAAAAATTGTTCAAAAAGTCTTAAACCTATCGTACGGAGGTCAATTCAGTCTTATTTTAGTTGTGCCAATTTAGTTCTAAAAATTTTAACGATTTGCTAATTTAGTTATAAACCTTTTGATGAATTGCTAATTTAGCCTTAAACCTTTTGACCGTTTGTCAATGTAGTCCTTTCACCCAAGTAACCAAATAATAAGTTTATGACTAAATTGATAAATTTTCAAAAGGTTCATGACTAAATTAACACAAAAAAAGGTTTATGATTGAATTGACTAATCATCAAAAGACTTGATTAAATTAGTAAAATTGAAAGGTTTATGACTAAATTAACTGCCATACAATAGGTTTATGACGTTTTTGGACAATTATCCCAATTAACTTTACTAACATTTCTTCCTCTTGCCAGATCCCTTCCGTTCAAGTTTATGCATGCCATAGTCTCCGGCTTTTGTTGCTTGCTGCTTTTGGTTCGGATTCACGGGTGATACACTTATACTACACCTCAATACTGTTAAAAATCGTGGGCATCTATTGTTTACCACAGATGTTAATGCTGGTTCCAATTGATATCCAGCATTTGATGGATCTAAACAATCACTCAAAGTGAATTATATGTGAAACCATAGGGGACAATTTCTCGAACAAGAGATCATGTAATCCGATTGTACATTGAGTTAATTTGTTTAATGTTAACCTTGAATTTAAATTAATGGAACGACAACATTAAACATTTTCATATAATTTAAGAATTGCATTGAACATGTACCAAAAGCCCAAGGACTATATTGAACGAATTAAAAATTCATGGACCACATTGACATTGAGCCAAAGTTCATGGTCTATTTATGTCATTATCTCTTTCTCTAAAAGCTTAAACTTGTTCGAGAATGATACATATGTCAATCATTTCACAATGAAAATCCGAAGCTTTTGTCCATGTTACATGTGCATAAATGAAGAGATGTTATATAACATTGATTCATGATAAGATCTCAATTTTTTTTTACCAGGTGAAAGAACTTACTTAATAACTCGTGTTATTTTTGTAATATAGATACACCTAACATTTTCGTGTATGATTTTGTATATAATCCACGTTACACTTACATTTTAATTAGAAATAGATGGACTTAACATTTTGAGATGAAATCAATCTCAACTTCTCGTTGGAGCAATTCCATCATAATTGAGATAAAATTATCACAAATGTCATAACTTTCGTATGATATTCACTTGAGAACCATAACCTTTTTTTTATTATTATTTAAGTGCCATAACTTTTTAAAATTGTTCACTTGAGTGACATCAGTGATTTTCCGATACGAAAAATATCGCGATGCATTAATTTATTATAAATCGGATTACACAACTCGCTGGAGAAATCTAATCGGAAAAAGAGTGAAAAAAATGATGTCATTTGCTATTTGTTTTTGCTCCAAATTCACAAATTAGGGCTAATAGCTTCAATCGAAACCCTAACCTCAAGAATTGGTAATGTTGAAGTTTCTCCTTGTCCTCCTATTCCTCTTCTTGGTTGCGAATGGCCACGCCTCCTGTGATCTCTTAACCCAGAGCATCCCAGTTAAACTCAGAGAGCCGGGGATAAAACTCTAATGGAAGGTGTTGAGTCGAGTTCTAATGCACTTATCCCTAAATTCCATTGCAAGGTTTTAAGTCAAGTTCAAAGTAAGTGAAAATTCCCTTTTTAGATGAAACGACATCGTTTAACCATATCACATCCTCTAAAACCAATGTAAAACCCGCAAACAAGAAAGTTGGGGATAAAACTCCGCAAGCACCGTCGTTTCCTCTGGCAAGAAAGAGCTTCTTCTTCTTCATTTTCATGGTGGAACCAAAGAAATGAGCTCTCCCAACTTGAAGCCTCTCGATTTCTCCCTGCTCCAGAGGCCATCCTCCCTATCCAGAGCCTCGTCGGCCCGATCATCCTTCTCTGCGTCTTACCTCGGTCGCTCCAGGCATGTTGGTGAAGCTGCTCCTTGGTCGGTCGTGACGTACGCAGTGGTTCCAATGCGGGTTCCAGCCCCCAGTGGGTCGCAACATTCGCGGACTCCGTTGAAGAAGACCCCGAGTCGAGGAGGCTATTCGAGGCTCGGTTTGCATGTCCTTCGAGTTCTTGAATTGAATGCATTTGGGTCTTTGTTGTTTGTGTAATTTTGGGATGAACACCACAAGTATTTTGGAATTTTGGGTTGTGCTTTACTATGATGAGTGAGGCTGTTCGATGCTGAAAAGTTGAATTTTAGATTGTGCATTGTGTTCGGAAAACCTCATAATAGATTTTGAAGTTGACAAAACTGTCTATGAGTGTTTTTTAAATCTGATAAATGCTTTGAAGTATTTTGATTCAAGAAGTTATTTTTGGAAAAGAAGCATATGACAATATTCTTCAGATTGTGAAACTACTTCAATATGAAGAGATTCAGACTTTATACTTCAAGATAAAGAAGTTCAGACTTTATACTACAGATGAAGAAGTTCAGACTTTATACTGCAGATGAAAAGGTTTAGACTTTAGACTTGAAGAAGTTTAGACTTTACACTAGAGATGATGAACTTCGGACACAAGTTTAAAATGTCAGTTCTGAACGTGACACAAGTTTAGAATGTACATAACAGCCAGTGATCTAGCTTGGATTTTACACTTAAAATAAATTTATTGACTCAATCTTGAAGATTTTTTTGCAACAGTTTAATATGCAAAACATCTTGATTGATTGGCAATTAATCTCGAGACAAGCTATTTTCTAAACGGAGGAGTTCTATTTATAGAAACTAAGACTTTGGTTATATGAGCGTTCAGATTCAGTGGAGATTCAAATTTTGTCCCTCAACGACTGTGCAATCTTCTTGATATAGTTCTGTCCAATGGGTAGATTGGGAGATGATTATCTGGAGACTGTCCAATGGCTAGTTTGAAAGTAAAGAAGTATAATAGGAGACCAACATGCCGAGGAGCAGAAGAGAGAGACAAAGTCCATAATCTATAATTCCAAAGTCCAAGCGTACTTCTAACATTTATACTTGTCTTCTATGAGTTATAAAGTGTAATCATTTGATAGGTGTAGACAGTGTTATAAGTGTGTGCATAGGTGTGAGATAGTGTGATTTATCGGCTTGGTATAAGCAGCACTAGCTTTGAGGGGAAGTGCTTAGGTTTAAGCGGCACAACTTACTGTAACTTCTTAGTGATTTAATTAGTAGAATTCAGCTAGTAGGTTGTCAGTATGGAAAAGTGGACGTAGGTTTAATACAAGCCAAACCACTATACTTCTTGTGTGTAGATTTTCTCATCCCTTAAAACTCTTTTTATTTATTACACTGCACACGTGTACAATTGCTATAAAAGATTATTTAAAATCTGAACGTTGTTCAGACTTTGTTCTTAATCTTTTACTTCCGCTTTATATTGGTCAAGAATTATTTTAAATTACCTATTCACTCCCTCTAGATGATCATTGCCAACCACCTCAATTTGTATAAGAGCAGGTTGCTCATTTATTGCTAGCCATTTCCAAGCTAACGATCTTTGTGGCTAGCATGAGTGCTTCAGGTCTCGTGAACAGACAAAGCAACACCAGACCTCCGTACTTTAATGGTAAAGAATATAGCATCTGGAAAAACAAAATGAAGGCATTCATAATATCCATTGATCCTTTGCAATGTGATGTCGTTCTCAAGGGAATCAAACCACCTCCTCCTGCAGCTTCCTCAAGTGAACAACAAGATGGCAATACTCCAGTAGCTACTTTATTATCTCAATCTGAGATAACCAAAAGAGAAGCTTTATATGCAAAAGCAATTTATTCATTTTATTGTGCTTTAGCACCTGTTGAATATAAGAAAATTGCTTCTTGTGAAATAGTAAAGGAAGTTTGGAATAGGCTTTATACCACCTATGACGGAACTAATCGAGCAAAGGACACTCAAATAAACATATTGCTTGGACAATATGAATCCTTCAAGATGAAGCTAGGAGAATCTATCGCTGAAATGTATGACAGATTCACAGAATTGTGAATGGTCTTGCATACCAAGGGAATCTAGTTTCTGGACCTATGAAAGTAAACAAGCTACCGAGAGGACTTTCAAAGGAATGGAACAACATCAAAACTTCACTTTGAGAAACTCAAAGAATCAAGCCACTATCTTCTGATAAACTCATTGGGACTCTTCAGTCATATGAAGTAGAACGTATACATGAACAATATCCTGAAGGTAAGAAGTTAATTGCTTTAAAATCTAATGTTGATTCTGATGAGATAGATTCTGAAGACGATGAAGAGAATGATGAGGAACTTGCTCGAATGGTAAAGAAGTTAAGAAAATTGGCCAAAAAGGGAAAAAAGTTCAAAGGGAGAAAATCATTAAAACAAGCTGAGAAGAAGAAGAAAATCGACAAAGGAGGATCAAGCAAAGATGTAATTTGCTTTGAATGCGGAAAGCATGGTCATATCAAACCAAATTGCTCGATTCTAAAGAAAAAGAAAGGCAAGCATGAGAAATCCAAGAAGGCTCTAAAAGCTTAAACATGGAGCTGCCAATGTTTGCTTAATCACACGGTCAGACTCAGACTCGGATTCTAACTCGGATTCAGAAACAGAAGTGGATATTGAGGTAAAGTATCCAGAAATTCCAATTGAAGTATCAAATTACATTGACGAGTTGTATTCTAAATTTAAATCTGCTCTTAAGAGAATCTCCGAATTGAAGAAGGAAAATTCAAGGCTAACTCAATAGGATCTTTCTCAAAAGGATAAAATCAATTTCTTACAAAAGGAATTTCATTTCAAAGAAAATCGAGATTTACTTGTCGAAGAAAATATTATTTTGAAAAAGAAATTTTCGGGTATCACTTCAAAATTTTTAAACAGTTCAAAAACTTTGGAACATATACTTTCCATACAAGTTCCTTATTATAACAAGTTAGGACTCGGTTTTACTAAGGAAAGTGATCTTTTACTTGATTTTCCAAAAGTCAATGCTAAACTCAAGCAAAGGCCTCCTAGACATGCTTATAGAAATCATTATCAAAAGAATTTTGTAAAACCTGTTGGCCGAAATGCCCTCGAGTACTCAAATCGTGGTGATCCAAAGCACTTTGAGAATGAATGCTCTAAAGTCTAGAGACCAATTTGGAGAAATTGGATAAGAACAGCCTTTTCTACTAACTCCCAAGGACCCAAACAAATCTGGATACCAAAAAATGGATGAGATTGCTCTTCTTGCAGGGAATAGGAAAAGAGAAAGAAAAATGGGTAAGCAAAGGTATGTTGTTATATTTGTAATTTGTTTTGGGAACATACTTTACATATCTACAAATTCCCATTGTATTCGATATTCTTTTGGCATGTTGTATAATTATACATTGTTGGTTGTGTTGGAAATGTCCTTTTGAAATAAAAGTCAATTCTATTTTGTTGGATCTTGAGATGAAATTTTTATAAAAGAAATTGATTGATATATTATTTCATTTTAAGAAAGAAATCATTCGTATTTATGAACTCATTGCATGCTCTCCGATCTCGTCAGGCCTTATAAAGAAAGAATTTTTTTTATGAGATATTGTTTTATTGTGCATGATATATTTCCCTCAAATACTCTACTGAGATGAGTTAGAAAAGTATCATTGGGCTTCTATGAAAGTTTCCCATATTGCGCCTAATAGAAGGAAAGAATCCAAATATATGGATACCGAAAAGGAAATGAGTTTATTACAAGCAATTATACAAAGGAAGCGTGCAAAGAAGGATCTCAAGTGATGAATTATTTCTAAAGAGGAGAGGTATATTCTGAACACACATGTTGGGATACGAGTTGGTAAAATTTGTTGCCATGTGTGTAAGATATTGCATAGATTTAATGCTTAAAATATCTACATTCCTTTTGCAAAATTCGTTAATGTTATATTATCTTTTTGCATATGAGATTTATGCTTAAGGAGAATTTTTTAATCTTTAAAGATATTATTGCATACTTTTATGTACTTGGATGCACTTGCTACATTCTGGGAAGTACATATTAATTGGCAAGCATAATCCGCAAATAAGAGGAAGGTATGTCTGTGAGATACTTCTTATTTTTGCAAATATTATTCTCTCTTCTACAAGATATTGCAAACACCAAAAGAGATTTTCCATATGAAGTTTGGAAAGTTTGTTCCTAATATTGGAGAAAGATTCTGCATTATTTACGAAGGATCGAAAATTTCCTCTTTGCGCAATATTCTCGCATATTATTGAGCAAACGCTTAATGCATCATACGAAAAGATAAGTAGCTTTGGGTTGAAATATTTGATATTCTACTCAATTTATTTTTTTCGAAAGAAGGACATTACATATTACGTGAGATATTAAATCTCTAACAGCAAATTTGTGCAAAAAGTTTGTTGAGTTTATGCAGATTGAATTCAAGACGAGCTTGATTGAAGAAAATAAATTTTTTTTCTCGAAATTCAAAAAGCAATGCTACAGATGTTGTTGCTACAAAGAAAATAAAGGAAATATTTTGTTCAACATGCACAATTTTATCATGTACATCCGTGATCATTGATATTATATTTGCTGATGTATACGATAGTTGTTTCTACGGAACATGAGCTATTGAATATATATTATGTTCGCGAAAGATGATGCTTCTGAAGGTTGTGTTTCATGCCAAATATACTTTGAAGATAGTATGTGAAGATGAGTTGAATTTATATTCTCTACGCGATACCCTTTCCATTACTATCACTTTTTATTTAGGGTTAATACCACAAAAAACTTTAAACTGGTACATATGTGACAATTTTACCCCGAACTTTCTTTTTACCATAAAAAATCCTAAACTGGTACACATGTGATAATTTTACCCCGAACATACCTTAAAAAACTCCAAACTGGTACATTTATGACAATTTTACCCTGAACATCCACAAAAAATCTCAAACTGGTACACATGTGACAATTTTACCCTGAACTAAAATTTTAATATTATTATTTTTTAATTTTTTCAAATTTTTATTAATTTTTTTTCATCTTCTACCTTTGGCTGGTTGCCGCTTTGGCGACCTGCCATAGGCGGAAGCTGGCGAGGTCGGCCCTCGCTGGCGTCAGGCGACCCTCGCTCGATGTAGGCAAGGGTCGCCCTCACCGGATCTAGCGAGGGCGACCCTTGCCTGCGTCGAGCGAGGGCGGCCCTTGTCAACGTCGAGCGACCCTCGCCTGTGTCGGGCGAGGGTCGCCCTCGCCAGCGTCGGGCAAGGCCAGCCCTTACTTGGGCGGGCGAGGGCAACCCTTGCTTGGGTCAGGTGAGGACAGCCCTTGCCTGACGTCGGCGAGGGTGGCCCTCACCAAATCTGGCATTGTCGGCCCTCGCTGGCATCGGGCGAGGGCCGTCTTCGCTCGCCTAGGCGAGGGCGACCCTCGCCCGACGCCGGTGAGGGCCGACCTCGCCTGGGCGGGCAAAGACGGCCCTCGCCCGACGCCGGCGAGAGCCGCCCGACGCCAAATCCGGCGAGGGCCACCCTTGCCAGCAACCAATGGGGTTGACCTCACCGGCTTCTGCCTTTGGCCGGTCATCGGACCGGCGATCGGCCAAAGGTAGAAGATGAAGAAAATAAAAGAAAATAAAAAAATTTGAAAAAATAAAAAAATAATATTAAAAAATTATTAGTTCGGAGTAAAATTGTCACAGGTGTACCAGTTTGAGGTTTTTCGTGATCAAAAAAATAGTTTAAGATAAATTTTTCACGGATTTATCAATTTGAGGTAAAATTATCACAGATATACCAGTTTGAAGTTTTTAGTGGTAAAAAAAAGTTTGGGGTAAAATTATCACAAGTGTACCAGTTTGGGGTTTTTGGTGATATTAACCCTTTTAATTATGACAAAAAGGGAGAGAGAATGTAAATATGCATACGTGCTTATTGGTTAATTATATTTATTTGATGCCTAATATTGAGTTGTGATTATAATTCCATATATTGTTATGATTGTTTTGGATCATTATGGAATCTATGAATTTTTGTGCATATATCTTTTTATGATGCTAACAAAAAGGGGGAGAAATATGCAAATATGATATGTTTTGATATGCAGGTTTTTGAATACAGGTCATTGAACATAAAGGTTTAGATTTTGCACTCACACGATGCAATGCAAATCATATTTTTTGCCTTATCTTATTTAAAAACAGAGTATAACTTATCTTATTTAAAAACAGAGTATAAAAGTCTCATATCAAATTACTCTAATCATGTATGATATCTTGAATATTTGCTTAAATATATGTTTGATCTTATCACTCAAAATACTTTCAAAATATGTTAATCTGTATGGAAGGTTTTATCACCATCAAAAACAGGGAGATTTTTGGGAAAAACTCCTAATAGATTTTGAAGTTGACAAAACTGTCAATGAGTGTTTTGTAAGTCTGATAAATACTTTAAAATATTTTGATTCAAGAAGTTATTCTTGGAAGAGAAGTATATGGCAATATTGTTCAAATTGTGAAATTACTTTAAGATGAAGAGATTTAGACGTTATACTTCAAGATAAGGAAGTTCAGACTTTATACTACAGATAAAGAGGTTCAGACTTTATACTGCAAATGAAGAGATTCAGATTCTATACTCAAAGAGGTTCAGGCTTTACACAACAGATGATGAACTTTGGACACAAGTTTAGAATGTAAATCCAGAACATGAGTCCAGAACATAAAGTGCAGAATGTGACACAAGTTCAAAATGTACAAAATGGCTAGTAATATGGCTTGAATTTCACACTTATAATAAATTGATTGACTCAATCTTAAAGATTGTTTTGCAATGGTTTAATATGCAAAACATCTTGATTGGATGGCAATTAATCTCGAGACAAGCTATTTTCTAAGCGAAGAAACTCTACTTATGGAAACCAAGACTTTGGTTGTATGGGTGACCAAATTCAACGAATATTCAGATTTTATCCCTTAACGACTATGTAATCTTCTTGATGTAGTTCTGTTTAATGAATAGATTGGAAGACGATCCTCTGAAAACTGTTCAATGGCTAGTTTGGAAGTGGAAGAGTATTAAAGGAGACCAACGTGCCAAGGAGCAAAAGCAAGAAATGAAGTCCATAATCTAGAATTCCAAAATCAGAGCATCCTTCGAACATTTATACTTGTCTTATGTGAGCCATAAAGTATAATCATTTGAGAGGTGCAGACACTCTTATGAGTGTGTGTTTAGATGTGAGATAGTGCGATCTATTGTCTTGGTATAAGCAGCACCAGCTTCGAGGAGAAATGCTTCGGTTTAAGCAGCACAACTTACTGTAACTTCTCATTAATTTGATTAGTGGAATCTAGCCAGTAGACTGTTAGTGTGGGAGAATGGACATAGGCTTCATCTAAGCCGAACCACTATACTTCTTGTGTGCAGATTTTCTCATCTTTTAAAACTCTTTTTATTTATTACATTACACATGTGAACAATTGCTATCAAATATTGTTTAAAATCCGAATGTTATTGAGACTTTGTTCTTGATCTTTTACTTCCGCTTTAAATTGATTAAGAATTATTTTAAATCATATATTCATCCTCCTCTAAGTAATCCTTGCTAGCCACCTCACATTGGTGGAATGTATTCAAGATGGAACACCCTTGCATTGTTGCCCGCGTAAGCTTGGGAGTGGGTCTGCTTTTGTAGCCCTAACATTCTATGCTAAAATTTGTTTTTTTTTTTATAACCCAGGGAACCCCCACATGGTCGACAGCCGGGGAGTAAACCCTGGAAGTGACATGTGCTAGCCACCATACACGTGCCACCGGTTAAGTCACCCTGCGGCGTCCGGGATTCGAACACTCAACCTGTTGCGAGAGGAAGAGTGCGCGCTCCAGCAACGCCACCTAGGCGGGTGTTATATGCTAAAATTTGTTTGTCTAGATAAAGTAGAATTTTTGCTGACTTATCTAGATAAAGTAGAATCACCTTTCTATTGGGAAAATGACACTACAAATGTCATAACTTTCATACGGTGCCCACTTAAGTACCATAATTTTTTTTCAATCACTTGAGTGTTTTATCTTATGTACAACACCCACTTGAGTGCCATAACTTTTTAAAAAACGTTTACCACAAGTGTTATGTCAAGTCGGATTTTTAGTAATTGGGTGAACGCTTTCAAAAAATTTAAGCACTTAAGTGATCGATTGTAAAGTTATATATCACTCAAGTGAACTTTTTTTTTAAAATTATGGTACTTAAGTGGATGGAAAAAGAATTAAGACACTCAAATAAGTGCCGTACAAAAGTTATAGAACTTGTACTATCCTCATCCCCCGCTCTATTGTTCGGCTCATGCAAAATATAACTAGTTCTTCTGACTCTGTATAGCTACTCCACCCTTCTTATTGGTACAGAACGCCTCTCACCCACTACAAAAAAACTTGTTTTTTGCGACGGAATTTGCGACGGAAATTTGGGAAAAATCCGTCGCAAATCGAATTTGCGACGGATTTAGCGACGGAAAAAATTCCGTCGCTACTCGGGCGTAGCAAAATTTTGCGACGGAAAATTAACAAATCCGTCGCAAATTTGCGACGGAAAAAATTCGTCGCAAAATTCGTCGCAAATTTGCGACGAATATAATCTGTCGCAAATTTCGTCGGAAAATAGTCCGTCGCAAATTTGCGACGGACTATTTCCGTCGCAAACATCCGTCGCAAATTTGCGACGGACTATTTCCGTCGCAAACATCCGTCGCAAATTTGCGACGGACGGGTGAAGGTCCGTCGCAAAATTTGCGACGGACGGGTGAAGGTCCGTCGCAATATTTGCGACGGACGGGTGAAGGTCCGTCGCAAAATTTGCGACGGACGGGTGAAGGTCCGTCGCAAAATTTGCGACGGACGGGTGAAGGTCCGTCGCAAAATTTGCGACGGACGCGTGAAGGTCCGTCGCAACATTTGCGACGGACGCGTGAAGGTCCGTCGCAACATTTGCGACGGACGCGTGAATGTCCGTCGCAAAATTTGCGACGGACGCGTGAATGTCCGTCGCAAAATTTGCGACGGACGCGTGAATGTCCGTCGCAAATTTGCGACGGACCTTTAGGTTCGTCGCAAAAAGCCGTTGCACATTCGTCCCAAATTTCGTCGTAAATTTGCGACAGACACGATCCGTCGCTAATTTATTTCTGTGCAAAATTGGTCGCAAAATCATCGGAAAATTTGTCGCGAATTTCGTCGGAAAATTCGTCGCGAATTTCGTCTCAAATTAGCGAAAAACTTTAATAATAGCAAAATTTGGCTTGACAATGACATATAATTGAAACAGAAAAACGAAGAAACCATAAATTCTGACAAATCAGCCACAATGACATATAATTGAAATAAATAACATAACAAAAGTTATAAAGTCTGACATGATGCTATTTGATATCTAATATTACAATACATTCAAAACATGAACAAAGAGACAAGACAACCATAGAAGACGCAAAAAAGCCATACAGAAGCAGAGGCGGCTTTAGTACGCTGGCAGGACACCAAAAGTAGTCACCTTCGTCAAGACCTGAGGAAATGTCGATACAAAAATTAGTCCAGAATGTAACAAAAATAATAAAAATACGTTTCAGGACGAACATAAATGTTCTTACATATGAATACGAGTGAAATTATGAAAAACCAAGACTATGAAGCAAGCTTACCCAAAATTTTAACTAGGGGGAGATCGGAGAAAATCATCATCATCATCAACATCATCATCAGCAGCAGCATTCTCGACATCAATGTGTTGGTCATCACCTATTGGATTGGCTGGAGGTACAGGAGGCCCGGCATTGCGTTGGAGGTTAAGGTGATCCATAATCGCTCTCACTTGTTCTTCCAAGTTATATATTCGTTCATCCTTCTTAAAAAGTAAATTATTCAGACGATCCACTTCTTGGTTCAATTGCTCCTCCACTCGTGACTTCCTTCGACCAGTCCCAGCGGCTGATGAACTTCCAGGCTTATTCGGCATGTATATCCTTGACAACGATCCCAGCCCAAATATTTTCCCTTTTTTCGGCCCACCCGATGCCTCCATCCATAATGCCATATTATCAACTGGTGGCCGGGACTCAGGACAATCATCACTACCACTAGCACTACCACTTGCACCAATTAACAGATCATCATATTTTTCCTACATTAACAATGTAGATGAAAATAAAATCACTATATATATATACCATAAATATTGAAAGCATTAACGGTTTTGCATTATAGTTTACATATAAGTCAAAGTATAACCTTACATACCTTAACAGCTTTTGCTCGATCGCCAATCCATGTCTTATCTTTCTTTTGAAATGTGCGTTCAAATGTAGCTGCAAATGTCGGTTCCGTCCCCAATTCATGTGCCTACAAAATGTAAACTTGAGTAACTGAATTAAATTAACTTATAAGTCATTTAACAGACTTACCAGTCGTTTGCGATGCTCCGCAATGTTGATAGAGCCCCCGGCATATGTGGCTGACCCATCACTAGAACTAGAAGATCGGTTCTTCTTATTCTGCTCACAGAGTTGCCGACTCTGTTCAGATGCCCAAAATGTGTTAATTGCCACCCAATTATCAGCTGTAAAAAAGGACGGCTTCGCTTGCTTGCTCTTCGCTCTATTCATAACATTTCGCATAAAATCACTATTTTTTTTATCGAAAATTCGTCTCACTTCATTGTCTTCCGTTTCGTCCCACGTGAACTTCCGCTGCAATAAATAAAAACACAAATTGGAAATTATTATGATGATCACATATCCATAACCATGCACCAAACACATATAGATAGATTTTGTAAAGTTCATTTGAGGGAAAAATATCTGATCCTTTAGATATCGAAAACTACAAAGTTGTTCTAGTCCCTTTACATCATTCTTGACCATCAATATACTACACCAAACTTAATTTCTGAGAAAATAAAATATGTACAACTTACCTTGAACTCATTCCACCACATTTCTTTTACTTCTTGTGGAACACTTCTGTAATTAAGATACTCTCCCATCCAGAAATTTCTGACTATTTTGTTCAATTCTCTCACAATAGACGTAGCATCCGTGAATCTGCATTTATACAAATATTGTGCAACATGGATAATTCAGTTAACATCAATATTTAAAGCCCTAAATATGACATATACTAAAATAAAAATGAAGTACTTACGAATCTCCACATGGACATATAAAAAATCGGTTATCTTCTTGCCCTCTGTTTCCGTCAATATTCGATTGTTCCGCCGAATAATGGGGTGGAACGGAAGGAGGGGGAGCTACAGGAGATTGAACTGGAGAATGTTCAGTTGGCATGTGGTGAAGTCCTGTAACATGTTGTTGATTGTGGGAGGAAGGGCCAACGTGCTCATATTGTGACGGACCATATTGTGGTTGAGGGTTCAATGCCGGGACATGAGAAGAGGAAAGGGACGGGGACGAGGACGAGGATGAGGAAGAGCATCGTCTTCTAGACATAAATCCTCCACGTTTAAACTGACAAATAGGAAGGTTATACGAATATGTAAAGAACTATTGACACGTATTATGAACACATAATGATGTACATGACGAAACTTACCATTTTGATGAAAAGACTGAGAAAATGTTTCCTTCAAATGAGCCAATGTCGAGTGCTTATGACGTGTAATTTCCTACAAATAAATATACTATGAATCCCATTCATTTTCATATGAAACATCTACATTGTTAATGAGCACGATATGGGTGGCCACAGGTATCAAACATCACTATATGAATCGCATGCATTTTCATTAATTTTTTTTACCACGTACAAAAATTTATATTTTACTGAAAGTTGGTGGCCACAAATATTCTAAATCATTCTATAAAGTTTTGTAAGAAATAAATTATTATTGTTATTCTTAAATTTTTTTTGGAGGTAAAAAAAAATTTCACTAAAAGTTGGTAGCCACCGATATTATAAGACATTCTGTAAAGTTTTGAAATTTTAAGAATTTTAAGAATTTTTATATTATTAATTTTAATATAAATTTTTTCTTGTGAAAAAAAATTCCATACTAAAATTGGGTGGCCACAAGTCGTCTAAACTATTAGGTTAAGTTTTCCAAATTTTAGTCATTCTTTATTTTTACAATTTTTAAGGCATGTTACAAAAATTAAATATAACTAAAAGTGGGTGGCCACAGGTATTATAACCCATTTCGTGCAATTTTGGAAATTTTTAAATTCTAATTTTTTTTGCCATCTAAAGAAATTTAAATTTAATCGCAAGTTGATGGCCATATGTTTTCTAGGCAATTCGGTGCATTTTTTTAATTTTAAATTTTTTTACTTTTTCTTCACAAAAAAAAATTTCCCTCATAATGGGTTATCACATTTATGTTAAGTCATGTTATCATGTTATAGAAATTTTAAATTTTTTAATAATTTTTTCGCCGGAACGTTAAAAAATGTAAATTTCATTGAAAATGGGTTGGCACTATTAATTTTTGCAATTTTGTGATATGATGAAATTTTAGTTTGTTAAAAAGTTTAAAAAACTTTTATGGTCAAATTTCATATATGTTGTCAGTATTTACCGTTTTTTTAATTTTCCATAATTTTTTATAAAATTATTTAATTTTTAAGTATTTCCTGCAAAAACGTTTAATCAATTATCCTATCATCATTTAACGCTTAATCATCCACATAATAAACAATTTAACCAGTCCACCATCAATCAAAGTCATATACAATCCTAAAATCGACCCGTAATTTAGCCAATCAAAAGTAATCCTAAATAATCCATAACCAAATCCGACTAATTATCTAAATATACTAACTACGGATTAGAAAATAGACCTACGTAGTTTAAAGACAACAAAACCTTGTCTTCTGGACAGTGGTGGTCCCGGCACGGGTGTGGGTGACAGCGAGGGTGGCGGTAGGGATGGTGACGACGGCGGTGGCGGCGGCTGGCCGGCGGCATGGTGGTGACGACGACGGCGGCTGGTCGGCGGGCCGGTGGTGACGACAGCGGCGGCGGTGGTGACGACGGCGGCGGCCGGCCGGTGGGCCGGAGGTGACGACGGCGGCGGCGGGGCAGTGGTGACGACGGCGGCGGCGGCTGAGGCGGCTAGCCAGCAGCGAGGGCGAGGGCGGGGGCGAAGGCGGGGGCGAGGAGGGGCGGGGGCTGAGGAGGGGCGGGGGCTCGGGCGACGGGACACGGCGGGGCCGGGGCGGGGGCCGGGGGCGGCGGCGGCGGCGGCTGCTGCCCGGCGGCGAGGGCGAAGGGGGCGAGGGCTGGGGGCAGGGGCGACGGCGACGGCGGGGGCGGGGCGAGGGGAGACGGCGGGGCCGGGGGCGGGGGCGACGAGGGCGAGGGGAGACGGCGGGGGAGGGGCGGGGGCGACGAGGGTGAGGGGAGACGGCTGGGGCGGGGCGGGGGCGACGGCGCGGGGGGCTGCGGGGCGGGCGACAGGCGGCGGGCTACGGGGCGGGGGCGGGGGCGGGGCTGGGCGGGGGGCGGCGCGAGGGAGACCGGCGACGGGCGGGAGGGCGAGGGCGGCGGAGCTGCAACGGCGGCGGCGAGGCGGGACGGCTGGGCGGCGACTGCGACGGCGACGGATCTCTGCAAGCACAAACCAGATCTGAGTCGGGTGGGCGAGAGGCGCGATCCGGCGGAGATAAATCGCGATAATTTGCGACGGACTTTGCTGGTCCGTCGCAAATTTGCGACGGACACCCAAAGTTCGTCGCAAATTTGCGACGGACTACCACCTCCGTCGCAAATTTGCGACGGCATATGGATGTCCGTCGCAAAATTGCGACGGAAAAGCACGTCCGTCGCAAATTTGCGACGGACAAGGAAGTGCAGTCGCAAATTTGAGACGGACATACTTGGTCCGTCGCAAATATTTCACCGACAAATATTTGCGACGGACCAAGTATGTCCGTCGCAAATTTTCGACGGACACGATAGGTCCGTCGCAAATTTTGCAATAAAAAAATTTGGACGGAAATTACAAATCCGACGCGGGAAAATTCCCTCGTTAAATTTGCGACGGACAATGTGAATCCGTCGCAAATTTGCGACGGATAGTGCGTGTCCGTCGCAAATTTGCGACGGACGTGTGTTCTCCGTCGCAAATTTCGCACGGTTGAAATTCCCGCGCAAATTTGCGACGGATACATTGACGGTCGCAAATTTGCGACGGACTCCTGCAGGTCCGTCGCAAATTGGCGACGGACGCCTCCAGGTCCGTCGCGAGTTTGCGACGGAACGCTCCATGTCCGTCGCGAGTTTGCGACGGAACGACTCCATCTCCGTCGCAAATTTGCGACGGAACGCTCCATGTCCGTCGCGAGTTTGCGACGGACGCATCCAGGTCCGTCGCAAACTCGCGACGGACGTCTCCAGTCCGTCGCAACTTTGCGACGGACGTCTCCTGTCCGTCGCAAATTTGCGACGGTCAGGTATAATTGTTGCGACGGCTAAAAGTTTTTCAAAATTTGCAATTGACAAATCTGAATCCCGCGTAAATTTTTACCGGTAAATATTCCCTAACAAAATTTGTGACGGACAGGTTGCGAGTCCGTCGCAATTTTGCACAGACTAAATGATCGTTGTAAATTTGTGACGTCTTTTTCGGTCAAAAATTTTAGCGTCTCATTGATTAGGGTCCTAAATTTGCTACGTATTTTTTTCAGTTCAAAATTTTGCCATCTCAAATTTTGCAATGGAAATTGAAATAACGGAAATGTTACGACACGTGAATAATATTTGACTTGTCGGCATTTAGAGACAAAATTCCCGACGATAAATTAAAATATAAAGAATAATCGACAATAACAATAATAAAAAAGCACAATAACAATAATGATGACAACATAAAAAATAGCACTTGTAGCATTAATATTTACACATCTATTATGTGTTGTGACAAAAATTTTAATCTTCATCTTCGTCTTCGTCTTCGTCTTTGTCCTCGTCTTCGTCTTCGTCTTCGTCCTCGTCTTCGTCCTCGTCTTCTTCATCTGTCTGAAAATCAGCTTCAGAACATTCTTGTACATTTAATTCGCAAATTTCAGTTGGATCCACATCTATCATTGCTCCACACGGATCTCGTAAAGTTGGTATGTTATATTCCTCAATTTCAACCGTGTTACACACTTCCTCTTGTTGGTAGGCTCTATCCTTCCAGCGTTCCTCGATTTTCCTCCGTGCTTTGATTTTACATACAGCCCACCAATCAGCTTTGTCACGTTTCAAACTAGGAAATGATGCATAGCATACTTGAATTGCTTGTTGTGCCAAGACAAATGGTTCATACTTCATATACCTTTTCTTGTGATTTATTTCGATCAAATTGAACTTCGTATGCACCTTCATTCCTTTGATGGGATCGAACCACGTGCACTTAAATAACACAACCCGCATCATTAATGGTCCAGGATACTCTATCTCTATGATTTCATCCAACAAGCCATAAAAATCATCTTTCCAACTGTCACCATTGGATGACCGAACAGACACACCACTATTCATTGTGGATTTTCCCATTCCGTATTCTTGAGTATGAAAATTATATCCATTTATGAAATATGCTGGCCAACGTCGAACTTTTAACTGTGGACCCCATGATAGATAATATAGCAATCCTTGCCCTCCAAATTCATCATAATTACTGTGAACCTAGAGTTACACATGTAAAGTCAATAATATATATTTTACTAAATGATGTATAATGTATATAATTTTAATAACTTGGTTTTGGTCCATAGGCAACTTACATATGTCTTGAACCATGCTGCAAATTGTTCATCGCACAAACGGTCAAACTCATTTGGTTGCAGTCCAACCATTGAAGTTTGGAAAATCCTAATATTAAAAATCATATTATTATTAGAAAATATTTGACACGCAAAACATATATTTGCAAATTTACACTTACTTGAAGTATGGCTCGACTTCTGGGCAGTTCAGTAAAATATAAGTATGGGCTGCATGAAGTTCTTCACCTGATAAGTATCTGGGTCGACATGCACCGCATGGTCGACCCAGATAATTGAAAATAGAGAATGCCGTGCAATTAAGATCAATGGGGCCCTCATCATTTCTGCCTGCTCTCCGGCTCTTGCACTGAACGTGCGGCTCAAAATAGTATGATGCAAATGTTGTCACTTCTTCCACAATATATGCATTACAAATTGAAGCTTCAACACGTGCCTTATTCTTCACTTTTTTCTTCAAATGATATAAGAATCTAGTTGAAATAGAAAGAAACTTATCGGAACATATTATATAATAAACTAATTTGAACTGTTTTTTAAAAAAAAATATTACCTCTCAAATGGATACATCTATCGAAATTGGACGGGACCTGCAACTTTAGCCTCGTAAGACAAGTGAACTAACAGATGCTCCATCGAATCAAAAAACGCTGGAGGAAATATCCTTTCCAAGTTGCAAAGAATAATTGGAATATCTCTCTCTAGTTTCTCCATGTGCGATGCTTTTAACACTGTCGAGCAAATATCATGGAGGAAATTACTTAATTCTGTAATTGCGCCCCATACAAAGTTCGGTAGAACTTCCTTCAAAGCTATTGGAATCAGTCTTTCCATCAGAATGTGACAATCATGACTCTTCAAACCTGTCAACTTGCATTCATTCAAATTAACACATCTCCCGAGATTCGAAGCATATCCATCAGGAAACCGCACAGATTTCAACCATTGACAAACAACTCGCCTCTGCTCCTTATCCAATGTATAAACTGCTTTCAGTTTTGGTCCCCTGCTGCTTGCATGCACAGCTAGTATTGGCCGATCGCAAATATCTGTCATATCTTTTCTTGCGTTCAAGTTGTCTTTTGTTTTTCCAGCGACATCTATCACAGTATTTATGACATTGTCGAAAACATTCTTTTCTATGTGCATGACGTCAAGATTATGATGAATAAGATGCGACTTCCAATATGGTAGATCCCAAAATATACTGCGTTTTGTCCACTTATGTGAACTTCCGTACGCAACAGTCGTGCCATGCGGGTTCTCAACAACGGTTGGAAAGTCCTGCACACGCTCCCAAATTTGATCGCCGGTCAACCTCAATGGTGGACGCGTTCTTTCAGTCCTATTCTTTGTGAACTCTTTCTTATTCCTTCTGAAAGGATGACTTGGCGGCAAAAATTGTCTGTGACAGTCAAAATAGCAAGACTTCTTTCCATGTTTTAATCTAAATGACTTTGACCTCTCCAAACATATCGGACATCCTAAGATCCCAGCTGTACTCCATCCAGATAACATTCCATAAGCTGGAAAGTCATTTATCGTCCAAAGAAGGGCAGCCTTCATTACAAATATTTGATCGGTAGAAATGTCATACGTCGGGACACCTTCAACCCATAGTTGTTGTAACTCCTCAATCAATGGTTGCATATAAATATCTATCAACTTCTTCGGATTTTGCGGCCCTGTCACGATCAATGTCAAAAACATATAAGGTGTCTTCATGCACATACCAGGTGGAAGATTGTACGGCGTTAAGATAACTGGCCAGCATAAATAACTTTTTCCCTGTTTTCCCAAATGGAGCAAATCCATCGGCACATAAACCTAACCTGATGTTCCGAGGTTCCATTGCAAACTCAGGGTATGTTCTATCAAAATGTTGCCATGCCTCCGCATCTGAAGGATGACACATTAGACCTTCTTCTGTTTCATGATTTGCATGCCAAGTCATGTGTTCAGCAGTGGCTTTAGACGCATAAAGCCTTTGCAATCTGGGGATTAATGGCAGATAAAACATTTGCTTGCATGGTCTACGCTTCTGATTATGACCCAGCCTCCTGTTAATCTTGTACCTAGGTTGGCTACAGAATTTGCAAGATTCTGCATTTTCATCATCTCTCCAATATAGCATACAACCCCTACTACATACATCAATTCTTACAACCGGAAGCCCTAAGTTTTCCACTAGTTTTTTCATATCATAAAAATCACATGGCATGTTGTTATCACGAGGCAATGATTTCCGCATTACTTCAACAAAAGAGTTGAAGCAATCCGCAGACACATTATGCTCTGCCTTGATATTTAATAGTCGGACTGTCACCGATAACTTAGTGTGGTCCTCACAACCTGCCCATAGAGGTTCATCTGCTGCTTTCAACACATCCCAAAACTGATTAGATTGAAAAGTTTCATTATCCACATTTTCCTCAAAACCCGTTACTCCTATATCTTCCAATTGTGAAGCATGACTAGTACTCGCTTGTTCACATGTAGGAGTAAAACTAGTACTTGCATGATTTGATTCTGGGACAAAATTACAACTAGCTGCATCAATCACCATCCTCTCGTATGGGTTCAATTGCTCATAATAGCCACATTCTTCCCTAACTGAAAATTGGTCACTTCTTCCATATCCTTCATCAGATATAAATGGTTCACCATGGGAAGTCCAATTATAATAGTTCGGAGTAAACCCAAATCTTGTAAGGTGTTCTCTAACTTGATCACACACAAGAAATTTACCATTACCGCACTTTTTGCACGGACACCTTAACTTATTTCCATCCATAAACTCATATTTACTACTAGCAAAGTCTAAAAATAGCTCCAACCCAGTACGAAACTCATCTGTTAATCCTTGACGTCCAGGTAAGTTCTTATTATACATCCAAACCCTTTCTCTTTGCATTGTGTCTGTATTAAAATATAAAATTCTGGTAAAATATTTAAAATATCACATCTATTGTTCTTAATTAAAACTATAAAATTTTGGATTTAGTTACGCAACAATTAATATGAAATTGCAAAAATAGAAAAAATTACAATGTAAAGAAGACTTACCTAAATATTTGACTGAAATATTGGTAGGACAAAGTGATCAATTTGATGAGAATTGCAATGTCCTCTTGGATTGCGAGACCTTCAATTAGGTACAAACCCAGAAAAGATTAATCACATAAGAATCTATATTTTTTATTAATTTTTAATGAACGATGGACACGGAATTCATTCCTCACAAATTGTGATAGAAAATAGGATAGGCCGAAAATTGTGATGAAAATTCCGTCGTACATTTGTGACAGAAAATAGGATAGGCCGCAAATTGTGCTCCGTCGCAAATTTGCAACGGAGACCGGTATTTGCGACGGATATGCGTTTCCGTCGCAAATTTGCGACGGAGATCCGTTTCCGTCGCAAATTTGTGACGGATAAAACCACTCCGTCGCAAATTTGCGACGGAAACTGCACTCCGTCGCAAATTTGCGACGGAAACTGCACTCCGTCGCAAATTTGCGACGGAATAGTTTTTTCCGTCGCAAATTTGCGACGGACAAAAACGGTTCCGTCGCAAATTTGCTACGGAGAAAGTAGGTTCCGTCGCAAATTTGCGACGGATAAAATCGGTTCCGTCGCAAATTTGCGACGGAAATAATATCCGTCGCAAATTTGCGACGGAAACGGATCTCCGTCGCAAATTTGCGACATACTTTTCAATTATCCGTCGCAATTGTGCGACGGAAAAACAATTTCGTCGCAAATTTGAGACGGAAAAACGGTTCCGTCGCAAAACCGCGTGGCCGTTTTGCTCATCCGAAGTCCGGCGAGGTCTCATCGGTCACCGGTCATTACACAGGTGATGCATATACGAAAAAAAATTTAACATAAACATATATTAAAATAAAAATTATAATGCAACGACGAATAGTTATGAAGTTAGCAATTTTGCACTTACCGGTACAAAAGCTTCACCGAGATTAATACGTGCGTGCGCGGATTTTGCTGATTTCAGATATATGAAAGCGGGAGAAAAGCGATAAAGAGCGAGAGAGAGACACAGCAAGAGAGATCGAGAGACAGCAAGAGTGAGCGAGAGAGAGATAGCACGGGTTGATAAAGTACGAATTTGCGACGGACGGGTGTTTTCGTCGCAAATTTGCGACGGACCGACAATGCCGTCGCAAATTTGTGACGGATTTTGCGACAGTCGTATTATTTGACGGAAATTTGCGACGGAATTTTTTCCGTCGCAAATTTGCGACGAAATTTGCGACGAAAAAAGTTCCGTCGCAAATTTCCGTCAAATAATACGACTGTCGCAACTTTCCGTCGCAAAATCCGTGTTTTTTTTGTAGTGACCTCTCTCTTTCTATCTTGATTCACATACACCTTACGAAGACTTTATTCATGGCTAGTGGGATGGTTTAACGGCACATTGTATTTACTACATTCTTTTCTTATTTGAGCCTTTTAATTAACATTTATATGGTAGAGAATGTGACGAAAGACTGGAGGGCATCGGTCATTAAGTTCATGGATGTTTCCCCACTAGGAAGCACATGAAGGGATGATCCTTTTGTTCTCTTTATTAAGTAAAATTCCAAATAAGGACCCGAAATGCTCTTATTTTCTCAGATAAGAGCCTGAAGTGGACTTTGTATCAAATAAGGACTTGAACTGTCCTCATTTTTTCAAATAAGAACCTGAAGTGAATCTTGTCTCAAATAATGATTTAAAGTGGCCATCTCAGTCTCAAAAAGGGCCTAACCTCACTAGAGTCAAGAGCATTTTCGTCTTTTAATTTTCTAATTTTTTACAATTTCTTCTTTCTTTCTTTCCTTTTATGTTTTTTTCCATAAAAAACAAATTGAAAAAAAAGCTTAAGTTGAAAAAAAAGGGGGAGGCTAGCCAGCTTGCCTGTGGCTAGCGCCCCACGCCTAGACTGGGGCGAGGGCTGGCGACCCACGCCCAGATTGGGGAAAGGGTTATTGCCCTCTCCTAGTTATGGTGTGGGCTTGTGGCCTTCGCCTCTGGCTGACGAGGGTTGCCGGCCATGGCTGCCACCCCACCAGCGATGGGACGTCGACCACCAGCTCTCCCCCTTGTTTTTTTCTTTTTTTAATTTTTTAAAATTTTTAATCTAATTTTAACTAAAATTAATGTTAAAATTATTTTTAAACGAAATTGCCCTTGACCGGTGGGAAAATTTGGCCGGCTGGCAAGCTGGTGAGATGAGGCCCTTATTTGAAGGTCAATTTAGACCCTTATTTGAGAAAATGAAGGCACTTCATATCTTTATTAAAATTTTCCCTCTTTACTATTTAGATTTGTTGCTAGGCTGTTGCTTTGGCTGCAGGGGTTCGACGTTCTTATGATTCATTGATGCTTGTCTTCGACTTCATAATTTAGTTGGTATTTGAAGGTTCATCCTTTTTGCTTTTTAAATTTCTTAAACGTTCTAAAAGTTTTTCAACTTTCAGAAACTGAAAGATCTTGACTATGCTAAACTACAAGCTTAAGCATGAAAGAAAGCAGGGAAGATTTGAAAACTAAGATAGCGGAGTGAATGGTTGCGAAATTCATTGAATGTAGTTCAGTGTGTAGAATTTGTGGCACGTTTTCAGTTTTGCAATTATAGGCAGGTTCCGACAGTCATCTTTGGTTTTTTTTTAGGCAAGGCATGGCTAAACACTATTAGTGATAGTGGTACTTGAAGTTTGCACGGTCAATGAGATAAAGAGATGCACATACATTTATAGGGACAGAATGAAAAAGAATAAGCGAATTTTGTCAAATCAATTCATTTTTCAGTTATCATCTCTATCTCTCTACGATATTAACATGCAGGATTTTACAATGAGTCTGGATCTAGATGAACCAGATTCCGAAGCACATACGGCCGGATCGACTTCTTCCGAGTCTCATGCAGGGTGGGAAGTTAAAAGGAGGTCTATGATATCTCTCGCACTATTCTTTTTTTTTTTTCGGTCGGTCTCGCACTATTCGACTATGATGTATTCTTCCGTTCTCTAAGGAGATTTTGTACTTTCACTAGCGTTGCCATTATTAGGAAGTTGCACCACCCAATGTTACGATATGAATGTCAAGACTAGAGCTGTCAAAATAGATTTTGACCCATTTTTTAACTTATATTTGATGTGCTGAATCTTTATATGGGTCAGTAAATTTGACAAATGAGTTATTATTGGGTTTGGAAAAGCATGGCCTATATAAATATGGGTTTCAATGGGTTTAGACTCTAAGCCAAACCTAACCCAGTTGCAATGCTCTCTCTGCTCTCTCCCTCTGTGGCCATTACTCGATTTCGCTTGCGCGCTCCCCATTTCACGCGTCACTCGATCTTACTGGGAGCCTCTGTCGCTTCGCACGCAAGACCTCCTTCAGCTTCTGTCTCACCCTGCTGCCCCTCGTCGATCTCTTGTGTATGTTCATCCCCTCACGTGTTCGATCTAGTGCCTCAGTGAGCTTGTCGGCATCCTTCTCCACCTCAAGCTCGTCCTCTTCTTGGCCTGGATCGCGGCTTCTGTGGACTCAAGCTGGGACTGTAGCTACGAGACGAGGGCACTCGACATTGAGGCTTTGCTCCCGGCGCTCAATAGGGCCTGTAGTTTCTCGTGCTTGTCGAGGAGAGAACGAGAGTCTAGCCATGACTGCATTGTTCTGTCTTTGGCTTTCTTCATCTCGTCCTTCGTTTTGGTGAGTTCAGTGAGTGACATCCATGCCTCTCTTTGTTTGCGACTTTCGCTGTGATAGCCCTTTGGAAATGTGTTGATTTTTGTCTCAAATTATGATAGTAATCACTGATGTTAAGGGAAAATTGTCCAAAAAAGTCATAAATCTGTTGTGCTTTTGCCAATTTAGTCCTAAATCTTTTAATTTTACCAACTTAGTCCATCCGATCAATTTTGGCCAAAATGTATTGACATGGATGCCAGTTGTCCTACGTGGCATGGCCGGCGCTAACATAAACAATTTTCAATAATATTTTAATCTTTTCGATTTTTCATTATTTTTTCTTTTTTCATTATATTTTTTCATTTCTTCTTCCTTTTGCTAGTGACTTGCCACCAGCCATCACCGCTTGTGGCTGGTGGCCCATTACCGGCAAAAGGAGGAAGAAGAAAGAAAGAAAAGAAAAGAAATTAAAATGTTGTTAAAATTATCAACGTCAGCGCTAGTTGTGTCATGTAGGACGTTCGGCGTCCACGTTAACAAATTCCTGCCAAAATTAAATTGGCAAAATGTGAAAAGGTTTAGGACTAAATTGGCAAAATTAAAAAGCTTAGCATTGAATTGGTATAAGTACAATAAGTTTATGACTCTTTGGACAATTTTTTCTTGATGTCCACGACTCAATAAGTTGGGAACTCTTACCAAAGATTGGGTTTTGCCTATGAGGGTGTTACTTTATCCAGATGAGGCTTCTTACAGGGAGATAGATAATGGAGAGATTGTATAGTCCGTAGTATTTTGATTTAAACAATGTGATATCAATTTTGAGTAATGTTTTTGTTCCTCATACATCAGACACCTCCCTAGACCCCGTTGTGCGGGGGACATCCATAAACTACTAAGACGAGCATGATAACTATTATGTTTTCTTGTTTTTCTATTTTTGTGTTTCCGGGAACAAGTTTGGAACAGAAATCTATTTAGTATCGCAATTTCAATTTTCTATTTCTAGAACAAAAATAAAAATAAAAACTCTTCTCATTACTCGCCCTCGCCTCCCATCAACCCCCACCACCCCTCGCGGTCGCTAGCCTACCGCTGCCTGACACTGCCAGTTGCCACAAGGTTGATGAATGGAAAAAAGCGTAAAAGGGAGAAATTTGGTGTCATTATCAAATGCGTATCTCTATTCAAAAACTCGTCTAGAGAATAGGAATAGAAAATCTATTTCTGGTTAGAAATCTATTTTTGAAATAAAATGATTGTCATTCGCGGTCTATGTGAACATGAAAGGCTTTCAGTTAAATATCGGGTTATTATTGTCCTCTTCTTTGTTCCTGCTTTTAAATCAACTTATATAAATTGCTTAATATCGAGTTCATGTCTTGAAACCTTAATGACAGAACACTTTGGCTCCAAGTCATTAACTGCGATTTCTAGGTCAAATCATGTGGCCTGAATGGATATAGTGTTGTATCTTATTTGCCTGCATTTTTTTAATCGGAAAAGGATTTTCATTCAACTTGATAAAGTTTGAAAACACATAGGTCCAACTTCAGAACAAAATAAATTCCATAAGGCTAGTAGGGGAGATGAAATCCATTTGTGGGCAAGGCTTTTTGATAATGTTATCTCTTATTTGTCTCCATTATTAGCCTACAACAATTTTTTAGACATGATGTGAACTTTGAAGACACCGTGTTTCAAATTAGAAATCACTGTACTGTACTACTCTGCCTTGCGTATTTGCAAGTTTAGATGCCGATTTAGTCAATATGATTGAATTGGTGAATCCACTTGTCATCATGTAGCACACCTATGACAATTTGAATGAGGCACTTGCAAGAGGAGTCCACTCACAGACTGCCTTAACATTAAAGGTGATGATATCATGTTCCTTGGCCAAGAAATGATGTTATGAATGTGTTTAGTAATATGAGTCCGATTGAATATGGGTCGCTAAATTTACATTATATATAAAAATGGTCACAACAGATTAAATTAGTCAATTTGGATCGGACTATTTTTTACCATTCACCCGATCTGACTCATCCATTTGACTGGCATAAATAATTAGAAATGCATACACCGAATTGGAACAGAAGTAAAATCCAAACAAGTTCGTCAAATGAATAGGGCACTTGCATGCCATTGTCTGGTTGTGGATGGGAAAAAAGGACCGAATTAACATTTGACCTATTGAAAAGGGAAAGAATAAAACCTGTTAAGAACCAAACAAGAGAGACGAACAAACTGAGGTAGTTTCGCTCCTCGGAGCTTGAGACCGGAAGGACGTGGGCATTCAACACTCTTTCAACTAATAGTCAGTCATTTGGCCACCTCTTTTGAAGGAAAAAATAAGTCAAAGTTTGACATGCTCGACAGAGATATGACAAGAGTATCTGCATATCAGTTCAGCACAAGGTCTGAGCTCAGGTTTCATGAGTTCTCAGCTTGTTGAAAATGGCAATCAAAAGGATCATTGGAACCGCCCGTGACGGTTCAATTCTATTCTGATGGAGTCAAAAGAGGACACGGAAATTTACAGCTTACACTGTGCCGGCAAGCATGAAAGCCTTGTACACAATGCACCTGACCAATTCAGGACCACCCCATGCATCCTGAAGCTCTCTCACCGAGCCTTCGGATAACAAATCAACACCATCTTCCTTAGCTGTAGTAACCCCGGACCCTGACCCTGACTTCCTCATAAACCTTTCTGAAAGAGAGCTCCTTCGGTATATCCAGTGGCAATGGCTCACCTTCGCATCCCTACCCCACACTCTCAAATGGGAAAGGGAGTTTCTTGTAACCATCAATTAAGTACTTTATGGCTGGGGTCCCAGAAGCGCAGTGTAGCGTCATGGAAGTGTTTCATGACCGGATCGAATATAAGGCTTGCTTCAAGATCATTGTAGCACCACACTGCAATCACACCTCCCAGCTTCCGGAGCAGACGGATCATGAGGAAGTAGAAACTGGGGAAGTTCAACCAATGCACGGCTTGAGCCACCATAATCAAATCCACTGGATTTTTGCCTCCAATTAAGGTCACGATTTCATCGTTGGAGATGGGTATTTGGGTGTGGACGTAGCGAACCCTTAAATGCTGCACTGCACATTTTAGCTGGGCCGTGCTTGCATCGGTGGCGATCACCTGGTCGTAGTGCTCAGCTACGTACTTTACAAGGAAATGCAGGGCATATGAACAGAGCTGTACGTGACGAACAATCTGGTATAAATGAAAGAAATTGAGATTTGAAAGATCTATCATCATAAAGCAAAGAGAAGGGAAGAGAAGCACATTTGAAAAAGAAAACAAAAGGGAAAAGAAGCTTGGAAGACACTCACTGAGCACTTAGCAAAATATGCAATGGTTGGCTGTTGATGAATCTCATCGGCTGGTGAAGGCCCTCGTCGATCCTCTTCAAGCTGTTGATTGCTCTATTGGTTGGCAACTTATGTTTCGATCAAGCTTTGTTCTCGTCGACTGAGCTTGCTACTTGTCGATTTTGAGGGTTGGTCATTATTTGGTGTCCACAAACATAAAAATTTTCCCCTGATCACAACTTAGAAACAAGTCGAATTTCCAGTAGCTGTAGGCCCCCCGACAGTGGGTGAGTGACATGTGCAATTGGGTTATATCAGAAAAGAACGAGACGAAAATGCCCTGGCCATGCTAGGGAGAATGGCACCTCAGACGCACGCGCTCGCCGGTCGACAAAGATATAAGTAGCTGGTAAGCTGTGAGTGAGTTGCTCCTTTACTTCACGGCCTTCTTTGAGACAAACAACTTGGTGTGAACTTTTTTGAGAGAGCGAACCACTTCACAAGACCTTCTGGATTTTTCCGTCCTGCTTTTGCCGACTCTAATTTTCTCTCTCTGTCCTTCTCTTTATTTTCCTGACCCTGCAGAAGGAAATGACAAGGTGGGCTGCGGTCTCTCGGGCCTAAATTTTATTTAGGAAAGGCCCTTTTGTTATAGAAATAGAAAGCAAATAAAGCAGAACAAATAGTGATGATCTATGAATTGAGAGAAGGTCACCTTTCCCAATTGAGGATCCCCTGTTTCTGCTTCACAGCCGTGATTAGTTGTTTCAATTTCAGTGTCCGACCCTTGTATTGGTCCATGCAGAATTTTCTCTCTGTAAGACTCGCAAGTGATGCTTGAACCATAAGTACCGGTGCCGAGTAATTCCCTACAATCCCTTATTTCTATTCGGCACTCATTTGGTATTTTTGAGCTTGATGCATCGATAATCCTTTCCATTGATTTGCACCCATAAACTTCTAACCACTGCAAAAACTCTAAGTCATCAATGCCCTCGACATCCTGCAGGTTCCTACACCCTCCAATTATTAAATGCTTCAAGTTGTTCAAGTTTGACAAACCGCCTATTCTTTTTAACGAAATGCACTCAAGGATAAAAAATCCTTCCAATGATTCCAAGGCTGAAACAAATTGAATCTCCCGTAGCGCTCGGCACCTCCGCAGGTGGAATTGTTGAAGCATCTTGAGGGAGCTTGAGACAAGGGACACTCTCCTCCCACCATCAGTCAACTCGGAAGCTTCTCCCTCCCCACACCCTGGCTCCTCCGACAGACAAACCAACCTCTCGAGATATTTGCATTGCTCAATGAGTAATATCTCCAATGAATTTAAGACACCAAGAAATTGAACTTCAACTAGCTCTTTGCAACGATACACCTCGGCTCCTCTCAGTTTTCTCAAACTTGATGGAATGGATAATCTCTTGAGGAGTACACAACTTCTGACAGTCAACTCTTCTAACTGAGGAAGCCCATCGAGATGTACTTGCTTCACTCTAGTGCGATGAAGCTCTAGAACTGTCAAGTTTGACGGCAGTTGTTTGAGGGTTTGCAAGTCTAGTCCATATAGAGTAAGTTCTTTCAGTAGAGAAAGGGAACCCCACTCTGTAGATATCGCGTGGACATTTGAAAGGCACAAGTGCTGCTTGCTCAGTTTGGATAACCTCCCAATCCACGGCAAGTCACAAGTTTGAATTATATTTGATCTCTTTCTAGAATCGGAGGCATCAGATAGGAGCAGTTCAACTAGATTAGTAAGGTTTGCGTGATTAGGAACAATCTGCAACGAAATAGATCTAAACCGTAGAGTGGTCAAACTTCTGGGGAGCTTCGGCAACTCTTGCATCTCGTGACATCCGTATAGGTTTAGTGTTTGGAGGTGACTAAGCTTGCTCATCGTGCCAGGCAATTTCGCAATGTTTGTGCGTGATGCACTGAGAAATGACAGGCTCTGTAGTGTACCAATTGAATCCGGTAATCTTTCAATGCTCGTGTAAGATATATCCAGTTTTGTCAACGACTCTAAACATGAAACCGAGTCGGGAAGTTCCTTTAAGCTGCCACAATTCCTAAAGGAGAGGTGCTGAAGATTCTTTAGTTCGCCAATTTGTTCTGGCAATTTTCCAAGTGCCGAACATGACTCAACACTTAAGTCAGTTAGCCACCTCAGCTTCCCAATAGAGCAATCAATTTCCTTCACAAATTGACAATTAGAGATACTCAACTTCTCTAAAACTGAGTATCCGGAAAAGGTGGGTGCATAGTGTAACGATTGAACATTTTGAAGAGTGAGAACCTTCAATTTCCTTGCCCCCTACAGAAGCCAATAAACATCAGGATAGAAAATTAGAATAAACATGGATTTAGGCTCCCAACTTGTATCATTTGTCATTTGATCCTCTCACTTAATGAGAAAATCAAACTATATATCCCTCAAATTTTGTCCTTCATTGAATAAGAAAATAAGACTAAGAGGGGAACCGACGTACCTTGATTAGGCTCCTGACTGCATCTTCCGTGAACTCATGGCCCAAAAGACTCATCACAACCACGTTTTCAAGATGCAAATTAGTTGCCATAAACTGTGGATGGCAATCTAGGGAAGGAATTTGATTAGGGTAATGCAAACATATACATTTCAACTCGGAAAGACAGCCCGTAAAGTCGCCTTGGCAAGCTACATCACACAACTGAAAATACCGTAGGTGTGGGAATCGTTTAATTTGCTCCGCAGTGACAGTTATAGGATGTTTAATCCCCATAGATGACAAATGGAGTGCTCGAATGCTTTCCTTGATCTGCCAATGACATTGAGGAGCAAGAGCAGGAATTTGTCAATATCCCACGATTTTATTTCATCAAGAGAAGAAAAATATGAAATAGAAGAGTAGCTCTCAATTTAGAAACGTGAATCCTCAATTAAGAACTCAATAAGTAATTTTCTATTCAAATTAAGTTTGGTCATACTTTACCTCTGTTGATCTTAATTCGCAAATGATGTCGTTTGTAGCCCACAACCTAGTGCGCTCTTGATTAGCAATTGCCCTTCCAAGATCTTTAAACTGATCATGTATCCAAAACTTATTATTGTTTGTAACCTTTATCATGCACCTGCTAATAAGGACATCAATAGCATACTCTGGGCTAAACCCACAATCTTCCCACATGTAGATTGGATAAGTCTTATCTACATCGATGAAAAAGCATGCAACATCGAGAAATATTTGTTGTTGATCCGTTTCTAAGGCATCATAGCTAATCCTTAGCTTTCCCAAGACGTCCCTATTTGGTGTTTTCCTTAGCTTCTCTAACATCTCTTCCCATTTTTTTTTCTTTTTTCGACCAAAAAGCGATGAACCTATTGCTTGAAGAGCTAAAGGTAGTCCACCTGCAGTAGAGACAATGTCTTTTGAAAGACTATAGTAAGCAGCAGGAGGAGAGTTATCATTGAAGGCATGTCTACTAAAAAGTTGAAGTGCATCTTCGTTGCTCAACCCCTCCATTTCATAAGGCACGATTTCATAGTGAAATCCCCTTATTTTCAAGACACTTTTGTCCCTGGTGGTGACAAGTATCCTAGTACCAGGATACAAAGATTTCATTCCGATTAGTTCTTGGATTTGGTTACCATCATCAACATCATCTAAAACAATTAGTACCTTCTTGTTGCAAATTGTTTCTCCAATTGTATTGATCCCATGATCGGTGTTACCAATGCTGCGAGCCACTCTAGAATTTGAGGTATCGGACAATAATCGTTTTTGCAGCTTGACTAAGCCCTTGGTTTTTGCCATCTCTCTTACATCATCAAGAAAGCTGCAGTTTTTCCCAAAGAGATGACATAGTTGGTTGAAGATAATCTTAGCAAGTGTTGTTTTACCGATGCCGCCCATCCCATAAATTCCAATAAGCCGCACACCACCGGAGTCGATGTGTAATAAATTGTTTATGGCTGCTATTCGATCCTCCATTCCAACTAAATCTGCAGTCACTTTTCTTTGTCTTGTCATGAGCCTATCCACAACTTCGTTAACAACCAACTTGACAAGATCCCCGTAGCTGCCACAAAGTCGAACAGTTTCAAATGAGAAAAGGTAACAAATTCATTTCCCTGCATGTTGACCAACCATATACTAAGAAACCGGGTGGGAACACGAGGTCAAAACTTTTTTGGAGGGTAAAAACTCATTATGTAACCGTCGACAATTTTCAATCTGATTATCTTAAATACTGTTAGCATGTTGGAAGGAGTTCAGATAATGATCAAGTTTGTGAGAAACGTTGATCTTATGAGCGTATACCATAGTCAGAATATATTATTTATATAACCAAGTGGTTCTTATTCAAATATACAACAAGTCTTTGTCGCATCTCTTTTGTAATCAATTTCATAAACTCATCAAAAGGTAAATTTCTAATCAGGGAAAGTGATGGAGCCAGGAATCTAACGTTGATACTTTATTATTGCATGTAAGAATGAACCCCACGTAAGAATCCCTTTACCCAAAAAAAAAAACCCCACGTAAGAATCCAATATAAAAAGCAGTGTAAGAAAAAGTGTTTTTGTATCTCACCGAGATAAATATACGAAATAATATTAAGTTGTGTAAGTTCATTCTTTTGAATGTTTTTTTTTTTTTGGTAAGGATCATTCTTTTGAATGTTAATAGTGCTCAAAGACACTAAAATTTATCACTGCATTATTATGTCACTTAAAAGAAGAAAAATAATTTTACATCAAATATCTTGAGTTTTCACTTCTATAAACTACAAAAATTATCATATATACAAGTAAGTAAAGGTTTGGAGAGGTTGAGTCATATGGCATGCTCACGTCCGAGATTGACCCTTTAGTTTACATTTCATAGTTACTTTACCAAAACTCCAATTTTCCATCTCTAATTCTTGTACATATTTAAATCTGTAATTGAATGTGAGCACACGCGAGAGAGATGTTTAAACCAACTTTCTCTCTTTTTGAGTAATTTATATAATAGATTTTGCTTCTACAAGAAAAATGAATTACATAAATAATTGACTGATATCTAATCAACGAAGCTATTGTTGGCGATGATGAATAAGACTCCACGTATATCGGATTAATTCATATATGTTTGGATTCACCAAAGAAAAAGCGATCGATACAATACCAATCAACATTTAGTGTATCCAATAGAGTTCATCAACTTACTAGAAATACTTTTAATCATCTATTGGCATTGCGGTTTTTCTTTTAGTATTTTTTGTTTTTTGTTTAACTAATATTACTACCCAAAACATGTAATACCAGCAGCAACAAATTCGAAGTATATTCTGTGTCACACTTTAAGATTTATTTTATTGAAATTTCATTGTAACTTCTAAATAACTCAGGCTTCTTTTAATTTGATATCAATTAATTTTCATAAAGTTGTTAATGTATGGGACCGCTAAAATTTCACTTTTGACGTGAATTGTATATATTGCATGGGAAATATTGTAATGTGAGTAAAAAGTATCAACCAATAATCATGATACGACTAAACTAAAATTAACAAGGTTGGAAAACAACAAGGAAATTAACAAACTAATTGCGGACATGGATCAACTTTGTATAAAAAGGATGAAGCAAAACCAAATATTTATACAAATGACATTAGGACAAAAATGAAATTATAATAATCCTATTAGGTTAGAAAAAATTTGGATATATCCTAATTTAAGAAAAATAAAGAAGAATTTGAGGCATTCATTTAAATCTAGGAAATCTAAGTGGGAATATAAATAATGAATTATTATTAGATCTACAGTCTAACTATAAAAAAAATAATTTTTACATTCATGGCTAGATAGTTACCCCGGATATTTCTCCAGCTCCCACCCCTTGGTGCCATCAACTTCTCTGAGAGCCTGCCGCCACGTTTCTACGTCCTTGGAGCTGAACTTCTTTTGATCTGCCATCTTTTGCTCCAAATTCAGTATGGCATTGCAATACAATGGGGTTTTTAGCTTCACATCATCGGGTTTCACATCATAAAAGATGGGCAATATCACCTTCTTACTACCATCTTCTTTAGACTTAGAGGTGTTCTCCACCATCTTTGCAAGCTCACGAAGGCACCAATGACTCGAAGCATAATTTGTGGAGAAAATGGGTATGTAGAGCTCGGAGTTGTCAATTGCCTGTAGAAGGTCGCTACTAATTCTTCTACCAGGGCGAAGCTCTTCATCATCAATGAAAACAGAAATCCCAGCATCTACCAAGGCGTGGTAGAGGCTGTTGCTGAATCCACGACGAGTATCCGGCCCTCTAAAACTCAAGAATACCTGATATTCACCTCCAAATGTATTGTTGGTGCTCATTCCTGCCTCTGAGTTCGCCATAGGAGTTCGCTTCGCAATAAGCAGGGTCGGGCCCCCGCCCTCTCTCTCTCTCTCTCTCTAATAGGCAATGTGGAAATACTTTTTCATCTTTTGACAAATAAAAAAACTTTTTCATCTAGGACATTATACCGACTGGATGCAATTTCGCAAGAATCCAAAGATGTTTTTGCAGATCTTGATACAGGTTGGCGACTTTAATATAAAGTTCACGAGTCCCGACGAAGACTTTTCAAACTTTTTAGAGGACCTTTTGAAATATTATTAATTTTAAAAAGACTCGACATATGAGCCCACTATTACCAATTAATTGGCTAAATTTAAATCTATTTAACCGAACGATAGATTTTTAAGGTGTGTTTATTTTACGGAAAACTTAAGATTTGCAAATACTGATTAGTTATATCGCTCAGAAAAATTAATCAATGCAAAATACTTTTATTGTCAACATCAATTCATACCTGACTATTTCTATAAATGATGAATATATTTTTCATTCATTCTTTTTCGTGAGCGATATAACTTATCATTTTTTAGAAAGTGTTTTCCAAATCTTGAGTTCTCCATGAATAAAAACATCTTAAGACTGCGTTTGGTCATCCGAATCTCTAATCATGATGGGATTGGATAGGATAGGATAGGATAGGATAGGATTGTATATGATAGGATAGGATATGAAATCCAAGAGATTTGCTATATCCTATTTATTGTTTGATGAATCGTAATAATAAAATCGGATATTTTCACATATTACCATGTCTATTATTTGGTATGAATGTTATATCAGTATAAATGAACCTAAAAATTGCATAAATGGAGATGATAAAAATTTCTCACGACACTCTTGCCTATTTCATTTTTTTCCCTCTCTCTTTTAATTATTTTCTTTTTTATTTCTTCCCCCTCCATCATTCTCTAATAAAATTTTATTAAATAGTAAACTATCCAAATATGACTAAAATATGTAATAAATAAAAATACTAAATGTGTATATATAAACTTTATATCATAAGATAGAAAAAAATTTGAATATATAAATAAAAATAAGAATAAAAAATGAATTTATTGTTTTTTTATTATTTTGAATTTTTTATATTAAAATTCAAATATTATTTATATTCAAATGATATTTTAATTTTATTAATTTAACAAGTTCGTTATTCGAGAAAAATAATTTTTATATTATAGATATTAGAAATCCTATCCACCATTATCCTACCTCCTTCATGGGATAATTTTATTCGGACTATATCCTTTATATATTCGATTTTATCCTATCTTGAGTAGGTACCAAACACGGAATAAGATAAAATTTATTCTATCTTAAATTTTATCCCGACTACCAAACATAGCCTAAGAGTTTTGGAGTATGTGAATCCAATCTAGAGACCATAAAGATCAGTTCAAACATCAACAACCATGGGAATACATTGTTTCCAACTTAGAGAGTAATTGGCCTTATTAGAAGATTTTTGAAACATTTGCTTCCAAAGAATGAATAGGACATGTTATGGGGATGCCGAGGATTATTATTAGAAAGATCTCGTTCACAAGTACCCACAAGGCACTTGTTAGCCCTATATCGATTATGCATAAAATAATAAAAACAATACTTTCAAAATGATAAAAAAAAATTATGTGCGGATGTTTAATTTGACTAATGTCTCTAGGGCATTAGTTTGTAAAAATCCTCGCTAAAAAATATTACACTTCACATACTTGAATTTGATTCCATTTACCATAAAAAACGCGTATAGGCAACTTCGCAGCTGCTGCAGCTTCCAAGTTACAATGAATAAAGTCGATGGCTTTAAAAATAAGGTGGAGGACACTATGATTACAAAAACATACAGAGGTGCACCTTTTCACACGCCCAATTTCTTTCCAGTTTCTTTCTCGCGCTTGTCCATATAGCTCTGGCTACGTAGAAGACATCTGTTCTGAATTCACTTTTGAGCTTTTGCATAGAAGGGAGATTCTCCAATATTTAAATCATTCATGATTATAATATAGCTAAATCTATAGTTAAACATGTATAAATTCACACTTGATCTATATAAATATATAATGACAAAATATCCCTAAAGAATCACTTCTCATGATGACACATGAGACTTTAGATAACTAAAAAGATGTCCTTCATATTGCAAAGATTGAATTTGCTGCATTTTCCACAAAATGTACTCCACCAAAGAGCCCCCTCATCACGTACATTTTCCACAACGGAACCCACTTCAAGATTCCATTTTATTGCTTGATGAGCTCTAGCACCGCAACATTCTTAGAACGAGCATTCCGTCGAGGACTTTACTAGCATAACATTCTTTAGGCCACCATTAAAGTAACTGTATATCGCGAGCCATAAATTTTTGAAGGAATGATCCATACAACAATTTATAAATATTATTTATTTATATTTTTGTTATTCAAAATATGCTGTTATTTTTATGATAGATTAAGAACTGCCACTTAATCATTTTTCTTCCGTCAATTGCTTTTTGTCCACTATGGGAAGGTTGTGTGCTATCGCCATCGAGGACTCTTTAACAAAGCATTCGGCTTACGATACTCTACACGAGCAAGCGCCGTTGAGGTCGTGTGATCCATATGTTCACATTTCGCCAATATACCACGTTAGTTTATGGGATGTTTGCTTGATATCTTGGTTTCATTTATTTTAGTCGTTCCAAGGAAATTTTCTTTATTGGACATATTTTCTTTTTGTATAGTAAGAATATATATTGAGGGAAAGTTAAGATGGCACATCATCTCCTACTAGTAATTGTCAATGACGGGCAAGAAGAAGCAATTTCCTTTTCGTTTTGCATTAGCAATAACCTCAATTCAGCTTTTGGGAAAAAGCACATGTTGAAACTAGAATTGCAGCAAGAAGAAAAAAATAACAATCGTGCTCCGTTATTAATAAATCGGACACTTATTCGATACAAAAAAAAGTGCATTTATCAATATGATTGAGGCAGTGACACACGTAAATATAACTTTCACACCCCCAAATTGTAATTCTTTTTAGTACTTGTATTGGTTTTTTTTATTTATCTATAGAAATCCAATTAAGCATCAATTTTTAATGAGGATCTAAACCTTTTCGGCTTTCAAAATAATCATGCAGAGATGCACTTGTATGTCCAATCGCATCTTAGACTCTATCTAATTAACATTTTATTATGTTGTATAAGCACTTCATAATAGGAGAAGTTATCGACAAATTAAATCTCATTTTTAGAGTGCAATCAAGCCATAAAAATTCCGAATGTTGTAATCAAATTCTAAATTTTTATTGAAGAATGTAATCTAGTTCTAATGTTTGCAACTTTTGGTGTATTTTTCCCGTTAAAAATCATTAAAACAACAAACCTTCTAACATCAAAGTTATTAGACAATCAAAAGCTGCAGCCAGCACCACTCCTGAACTCCTTGAGAGAAGCCTTTGGGTGCAGTTTTTTACATCTACCCTCGAAACTTTTACCGGACTACACAGCTTCATTGCATCATTCAACGACATTTACAAAGCAAAAAAAGACGATAGATCAATACAAAGACTAGAAAGCTCGTCACATCACGAGAATCCAGAATCCGAAAATCGGGTTACAAAACCAGCGGAAAAGGTCCACTAACTTACAATCAATCAAGAGGTTACAAAGCTTTAGGAAAGTGAAATTTCTAGACCCTTTTCATTCTATTTCTTCTTTATTAAAACAGAAAGAAAACTTTTCTGGTCTCGTCAACGAATTGCAAAGTCTTGGGGGCTAAAGCACACAAAAGCAAAGCATCGACGCTCCATCACCTTTCCCGACCATTTGCTTTGCTTTTGGTTTTTCCTCCAATTACGACGGGTTCCGGGTCACGCTCAAATTTCTATATACCGCGTTAGGGCCATTTGGTTCAATTTTGTAAATGAGCCTTGGGGGAATGTAAATACTTTCAAATTAAAACCATTGAAAAAATATAAATGGCGTTTGGTAAAAAATCCTCTGTAAAGCTATTTTGGCCCAAAAATATTTGACAATTTTTTTTTGTAAAGAGCTTTAGGAATTTTCCTTTTTATTATAAAAAAAGATTACTCTACCCTTCGTAGGAGTAGATGAAGGGCTATGGCCGCCGATGAGCTAGATCTGGCAACAGCGGTTGTCACCCATGGTCAGGCGACCCTTGGCAAGCCAGATTTGCTGCTGCTAGTGGTCGCCCGGGTCGCTTGACTCAAGTGACGACACCCTAGGTTGCTCGACTTAGGCGATGGCGCCTGGGTCACTCAACCTCAGGCAACCGTCGCCTAGGTCTAAGATCACTCAACCCAGGTTGGCGGCACCTAGACGGTCGCACGACCTCAAGCGATCGTCACTTGGGTCGTGCGACCTCGCTGACCCAATTCGGTGTCGGCTGCTCTCGCCAACCGCCCTCACGCAAAAAGATGAACAGTAATAAGAGAGGCAAAGCTAGAATAAACCAGAATAAGTTAGGGTAGTTTGGGGATAAAATAATGATTTTAGCATTCTCAATACTGGCTTTCAGTTGAAAGCCCATTGGGAATGCTTGCCAAACGGTTCAACATTTTCCCAAGGGGCTTTTGGCCTCAAAAGCCCTTTAGAAAAATGCTAAACCAAAGCAGGGCCTTGATAGGTCTAAGCTAAAGTAACTTTTGAATCTCTTTCACTCTTTTTCCTTTTGGTCTTTCAATAGTTGGGCAGACTCATTTGCACACCCTTTTTAACAAAATACAGACACTTTTTAAATAAATGACCAAGATAATTATCTCAGTAGATCAAAGCACTTTTTTTCTCTCGTTCCTAGTATGCAAAGAGTCAATTTTCTTGCTTTGTCTATCTCACTATTTTTCCTTTCCTTTGATCATCTTTTTAATCAGACTAAAAGAAGTGAATTTCTCTTCTTCCTACAAAGAGAGAGAGAGACTCGATCGAAATTCAAAGAGCACCGTGTTGGAAGCTCGATTCCATGTTAGACATTCTTACTATTCAGATCTGAAGTATATAGAGACTGAAAGAAAATGAACATAACAAAAGAAGCAAGAGATAGAAAATAAATTTTGTGCATGTTCTACCAGATTGGTGTGAGATTCTACGGAAAGAGTAATTTGAGATTGAAAGTGAACATGTTGTAATGAGAGAGCCAAACTCCATATTTTAAATTAAATACCGTATATAAAAAAATTTTGATAAGTTTTTTACCTAAATGAACAAGAACTTTTTGGATCTGGGGGCGAGGTCCATCGCTAGTCCTCTAAGTTCGTCACTGCATACTCTCAATCTCTATTTATTGAGGCAACTTTATTCTGGCCAAAAAGTCAACAAAGTCAAGATTGGGTAGTTAAAAAATGCTTTTTCAAGCTATAAAATATGATTTTACTTGAACTTTCTCCGCATAAAATCTGAAATTTAACAAGAGGACGAAAGAACAATGTAACTATAAAAAAGTTGTGTTTCAGCTAAAACAGGTGTGGAAATAACCTCGTCCTTTATTGGGTAATATTTGCGTTATCTCATACTATTACTAACACGATAGACCGAATTTATGAAACTCTAATATTTTACCAAACAGTATGCGGACTATAGTATGTCCGCATGGTTTATAACTCTGGTTGCACAATTTCGAAAATTAGTTTAGGCTTCAGAACTGCGAGTGTTGGCTTCTGCAAACCGACATTCGGAAAAATGACCTGCCTTTGGAATTTGAATTTTAGCAAAAAAGAAAAGTGTAGATCCATGGGATTCACTCTTTCGGAATCCCCCCCCCCCCCTTTTTGCAAAATTCGAGTTCCAAAACCGATAACCAAAGGATCGTATGTATAGTTCGTGTAGTTTACTATGAATTTGCAGTTCTGAAAGTCACATGGGATCTTGAAGTTGACACGCCAGGCTCTGTAAGCATTGAAAAGGTAAAAAAATTCTTCGACGGTCATGAAGATTTGACGTAGTTTGACTCTCTTTAGGCTGGGACATTTACCTTTATCTTCTGTTCTCTTTTCCATTTCCCAAAAACCATTCGAGGGCAGAGTCTCATCTCCGCAGCTAACCTGATTCTCTTGTGAAGCACCTCTTCTGACATATTTGGTTTGACCTTCTGTGACGCCTTCATGTCATAGTGACTTTAGGCATATGCATACATCTAGTTGTCGTCGTGATCTTTTCACTTGGCAAATCCAACAATCACACAAATCAAATAAATAAACCTTGGAAAATGCCGTCTTATCAATAACGTTACTGCGCTATAAGGTCATGAATTGCATAGATTCCTTTTGTGTAATAATCGGCAGATTAATAATATAAATATTAAAAATTGTGTACGACACTCACTTTAATATTAAAATTTTTCGCCGACTTATTTAAATGTTGAATCGAAGAAAAAACGATCGGTTAAGTGCCTTTGGCGAAAAATTCCGGCCAAAAAATCAAGTGACTTTTATAATTATAAATTAAATATGACTTGGCCTTTTTTTTAAAAAAAATCAGTCCACTTGGACATTTTTGGCTATTGTCCGAAGAAGAAGAGAAAACATCGGCATTTTTTTCTCTTCGTCTCTCTCCTCTGTTACCCTCTGTCTAAGCTCGATCTCTGCAACAATTGCGTCACCCCTCTCTCTCTCACCTCCACTCCTCCGGTCCCTCTTGCTCAAAAAAACCCATATGGCCATCTCCTCTCTCCGAGTTTAACCTTCACCCCTCCTCCGTCGCTGCCACTAGCGGAGTCGCCACCAGTTCCGGCCGACAGTCGCTCGCGAAAATTGCTCGTCCAGATTTGGCCTCGTCCATCTCAGTCTCCGAATGCCGGTCGTCCAGATTTGACTAAACAAAAAGAAAAACTGAAAGAGAGAGTAGACCTTGGCTTATGGAAATAAGAAAGAAAGGACAACAGAGGTGTGGGCACGGTACGTGAGAAAGAAGAGAAGCTGTTGAAGGGTACGTGTCTAAAGGTGCTGGAGATTGATCATTTTGACTCACTATTTATTTTTCTTACCAAATTTTCTTCTGGTAAATATTTGACCGGGCTCGCCGACGAGCCACGTCATTGGAGAGCAAATACAAATCAAACACAGCAGTTGTTATTCATTTCAATCCAATTTTGCCAGAAATTAAAAAAATTTATGTGAAACTATAATGTTATGCGTAACTTATTGATTATAAAAACATTTCGATTATCAATAACATTTTCAATTTCATTTTGAACATTAACAAAAAAAAAGAAATTTGAATGTACCATCGGTTTCATTGGCTCAATCGGAAACCGAACATGATCAGTCCAATTCCAAGAGACATCGATCCAGTTCTCAATTTTCGATCGGGATAGATAGCCCGAAAACCTATCACTTATATCTGCAATTATTACGACAACATGTACGACATCACGCCTCATGGGGACGACAAATCGCTCCTCGACGACGCTTTGAAGCGTTTGGAATTTGGGTCTCGACAAATATTTTATCTATCGGAAACATTGGAGATGCTGCGTCAAAAGAAGGAACACGTTATCATCGCTCAATCTTTCTCTCCGATTCATGCGGGAGAGAGAATTGCTGGTGCGTTTTAGTGTTGGATCTCCATTGGCCAAGTGCTCACCAAACACAGGCACGTAGCGCTTTCGAAACGAGACCCGCCACGCCATTGCCGAACCTCCACGTTACGTGCCCCCAGCGCTGGCACCTCCTCCCTACGATCCGTGGCCACCCGATCGTGGCCGCCCACGCGTCGGTTTCCGTAGCGCATCAGCTCAGTGTTGCCGGCCACTTTTGCAATATAAGGAGGAGGAAGAAGGCGACGTTTTCCATTCCCCCTCTTCGAAGCCCACCTGCATATGAATCACGACACGAGACATTCTCTCTCTCTCTCTCTCTCTCTAAAATGATGGAAGAAGGAGGAGGAGGAGGAGGAGCATCAATGGCGCGCATGGAGGGCAGAGCGTCCATTGACAGCGAGCCCAAGACGCTCAGCTTCCATCAGATAAAGCTTGCCAGGGTAAGGATCGCGTTTATAATTCAGAAACCTCTCCGCTCATGTTGTTTTCAGTATAAGCAGATGATTTTTCGCTGGGAAACTAACTGATCAACGTGAGTTTGGATGGTGGTGATCAACACCAACGTCCATGGCGTGCGCATGGGAAACAGGAGGCGGCTCTGTACGTGGTGAATAGCTGCACCATGGAAGAGGCCTTGAGGATCTTCACCGAGGTAACGTGTTCATCTCGGAGCATCCTCACCTCTTTATCTTATACTTCCTCCTTGATGGTCATGCGTGATCATCTACATATGCATAGCGGTATGCAAATCGAAGCAGCAGATGATAATGAAACTAGAGGAGTCGATGATAGCTTTCTTGTGCTGAATTCTAAGTTCTCGCCATCAGTTGATCCGTATCTCGGAAGTAACGAGAGATTTTCATTCTTTTTGAGCATGATGGCACCCCTTGTTCGCTCAAGTTTGTCGCTGCTCAAAGCAACATTTTACGATATAAATGACGGGAAAGTTCTTAACACTTGACATGTGATGATTGATTTAAATGGATAGAAACGCCATAGTTTTTAGAGCACCTAAAAATTTCTCGATGTGATCTTGACTATGTGTTTTACATCGTTTACATGTCATTGCACGTGCACCTACCTTGCACACATGGATTCTTAAACCAAGTTGGTCACATGGGTGCATGCGATAATATGTCGGATCCAGGTCGGGACTAACTATTTGGGCACACATAGAAGCATGACATGCATATATACTAAGGGTACTATATCCTCCGCGAATAGTCTGTCACATTCGTGTTGCTATTGTTGAATATTATCAATGTTATCGGGTTAATGAAGTTAAAAGTTATTATAATTAAAGTGATTTGCCGGTCTGTATCTTTGTCTTCTTATGAGCACATACGTTATCTTCGTGTGTGAGTGTGTTGTGGTGAAGAGTTCTCTTCATTCTTTCTACTGATGTGGTAATGGCAGACTTGCTGCATCATGCAGGGCTTGGAACCAGTAATTTGCTGTGGCAACGGACTCAATCTAGAGGAAGAGCCTAATGACGACCATCATGATGAATTGCGACTGCTGTCTCCGAGGGATGCCATTTCCGCACCATTCTAGCTTGCTTTTAGCCGGCGGGGGCTTTTGTACAGATGCTATCGGACTTCTCTTCTTCGATACGCTTACCAATAAAATTATTCCATTCATTTTCACCAACGATCTAATCATGTGATTTACTTAGGTATGGAAACGAAAATGAGCATTATCATCAATCATGTGATTAACTTAAGAAAAATTGTCCAAAAAATCCTCAACCTATTATATGGAGAATTCAGTCCTAAACCTTTTCAATTGTGCCAATTTAGTTCTGAACCTTTTATTTCTAAACCTTTTGAGGATTTGCCAATTTAATCATAAAACTTTTGACGATTTGTCAATGTAGTCCTTTCTGCCAAATATCCTAATAATAAGTTTAAGATTAAATTAGCAAAATTTCAAAAAGGTTTATAACTAAATTGACTTAATTGAAAGGTTTATGATTAAATTGTCTGCCATATAATAGGTTCAAGATTTTTTGGACAATTATCCCAATTACTTTAGCTACCATTTCTTCGGCTTGCCAGATCCCTTCTGTTAAAGTTTATACATACCATAGTCTCCGGCAAAAGTACACCAAAAGTGCCATGACTTGTGTATAGAGGTCACTTTGGTACCATAACTTTTTTTTGGATCACTTTTGTGCTAACTTTTTTAAAAAATAATCACTTTAGTGCCAATGCTGACATGGCTTGCCGGGAAATCCTACGTGGTGCTGACATGGCTTGCCGGAGAGGTCCAGTCAGCATTAAAAACAAAAAACGACGCCGTTTAGTCTGCTGATGTGTACTTTTTAAGAAAAATAAAATTTAAATTATATTAAAATAATTAAAAAAATAAAAAAAGGGAAAATACCACCAAAAATCCCAAATTATGACACTTGCGATAATTTATCCTAAACTTTTTTTACACGAAAAACCCCAAATTATGCCATTTATGACAAGTTTACTCTGAGCTTTTTTTTGTGATACTAAAAATCCCAAATTATAGTCATTGTGATACATTTATCTCACAACACTTTAACCCAAGGGTATTTTCATCTTTTTCCTTTTTCTATTTTTTTTTATTTTCTTTTTCTTCTCCAGTGAGGGCAACCCTCCCTAACGTCGACTGAGACTGCCCTCGCCTGGGTCGGCAAGGGAAGCCTTTGCCCGACGCCAGTGAGGGTCGCCTTCGCCTAGGCGAGTGAGGGCTTCCCTCGTCCTTGTCCAGCCCAGGTGAGGGCTTCCCTCGCCGGCGTCGGGCGAGGGTCGCCTTCGCCTGAGTCGAGCGTGGGCGACCCTCGCCTGCCCAGGCGAGGGCAACCCTCGCCCGGCCGGCGGTGGTGGAGTAGCGGCAAGCCCTCACCTGCTGCTTCCCCTTGCCCAGCCAGGGGACGGTAAGGCTTGCCCTCGCCAGTGGCCGGTGGGACAAGCTTCGCCAGAGGCCGGTGAGGTTAGCCTCGTCGGCCCACCCCTTTGGCCCATCGCCGGTCGCCGGACCGGCAACCAGGAAAAAGTTAGGAAAAAAAGATTAAAAAGATTAAAAAAAATTCAAAAAAAAACCATATAATTTTCACGTGTAGAAATCAGACCATTTTTTTTAAATATAAATGCCACATCAACTTTTTGGCCGAAATTTTTGTCGAAGTCACTAAAGTGATCTATTTTTCTTCGATTTTGGCATCAAAGTATTCCAAAAAAAAGTTATGGCACCAAAGTAACCTCCAAACACATGTTATGACACTTTTAGTATACTTTTGTCCATAGTCTCCAGCTTTTGTTGTTGCCTTTGGCTCGGATTCACATGTACTGCACTTGTTCTATATGTCAAGACTATTAAAAATCACGGGCCTCTAATATTTTCCACAGATCCAAATGATTATCCAGCATTTGATGGATTGAAACAATCACTAAGGGGACAATTTCCCGATCCTATCTGCATTAAATCGCTTTAAGATGTAGTGCATAGCCATCTTGTCTGAAAATACGATTGACATATGTATCATTCTCGAACAAGCGATCATGTAATCCGATTGTACATTGAGTTAATTGATTTAATGTTGTCCTTGAATTTAAACTAATGGAAGGACAATATTGAACATTTTCATATAGTTTATGAATTACATTAACATGTATCAAAAGTCCAAAGACTATATTAAATAGATTGAAAGTTCAGAAGTCACATTCTATATTGAGTGAAAGTTCGTGAATTGCATTAAACAAATTAAAAATTTAAAAACCACATTACATATTAAGTCAAAGTTCATAATCAATTTATATCTCTAAAAGCTTAAACTTGTTCGAGAATGATACATATGTCAATCATTTTACAATGAAAATCTGAAGTTTTTGTCCTTGCTACATGTGCATAAATGAAGAGATGATATCTAACATTGATTTATGATAAGATCTCAAAAAAAAAAAAATATCGCCAGGTGTAATGACTTACATAATAACTCATGTTATTTTTGTAATATAGATACACCTAACATTTTCGTATATAATCGATGTTACACATACATTTGGATAAAAAATAGATCGACCTAACATTTTGAGATGTAATCAATCTCAACTTCTCGTTGGATCAATCTTATAACAGTTGGGATAACATTACTCAAAGTGTTATAACTTTTGTATGACGTTCACTTAAAAGGTATAATTTTTTTTTTCGATAACTTGAATGCTATAATTTTTAAAAATCATTCACTTAAGTGCTATCGGTGATTTTCTAATACAAAAAATCCCACGAAATGTTAATTTATTATAAAATCAGATTATATAGCTCACTGGAGAGACCCAATCGACAAAAGAGTGCAAAAACGACATCATTTGCTATTTGTTTTTGCTCCAAATCGACGAATTGGGGCTAATAGCTTCAATTGAAACCCTTACCTCAAGAATCGGTCATGTTGAAGTTGCTTCGTGTCCTCCTCTACCTCTTCTTGGTTGAGAATGGCCATGTCTCTTCCTCCTCCTTCCCTCCTTCGGTACCTCAAAGGCATCATCTTCTTCTTCAATGCCTCCCGCCATCTCTCAATTCAGACCATCGCAGTTGAACTCAGGATGCCCGAAATAAAACTCTATCGGAAGGTTTTAAGTCGAGTTCTAATACACTTATCCCTAAATTTTATGGTAATGTTTTAAGTCAAGTACAAATGGTGAAAATCCCTTATTCAGATTGAAACGACGTCGTTTCGCGCCTCCCCTAAAACCAATCTAAAACCCACAAACAAGAAAGTCGGGGATAAAAACTCCGCGAGCAACGTCGTTGCTTTCCTCTCTCGCGAGAAGGAGCTGCTTCTTCTTCTTCTTCATTTTCATGGTGGAACGGCAGAAATGAGCTCTCGCAGCTTGAGACCTCTCGATCTCTCCCTGATCCCGAGGCCGTCCTCCCTCTCCGGAGCCTCGTCCGCTCGGTTAGCATTCTCCGTGTCTTGCCTCGGTCGCTCCAAGCGTGTTGGTGGAGCTGCTTCTCGGTCAATCCTCCACACCGGGCGGCGGAAAGGGTTCCGTCGTGGCATACCCAGTGCTTCGAACGTGGGTTCCGGTCCCGACTCAGTCGCGACGGCCGCAGAGGAAGACCCCGAGTCGGCCCAGCTGTTCGAGGTTCGGTTCGCGTGTGGCTTCGAGTTCTTGAATTGAATGCGTTCGGGTCTTTGTTGCTTGTGTAAATTTGGGATCAGCGTCGTGGGTGGATTTGGAATTTTGGGTTTTGCTTTGCTCTGATGAGTGAGGCTGTTCGATGCTGAAAGGTTGAATTTTTTGGGATAGTGCATTGGTGGGATGTATTCAAGCGGAACACTCTTGCGTTGTTGCCCGCGTGAGCTTGGGGGCGGTTCTGCTTTTGTAGCCCTTACATTCTATGGTAAAATTTGTTCGGCTAGATAAAGCGGAATTTTTGCCGACTTATCTAGATGAAGTAGAATCACCCTTTTATCGTTCGGCTCCTGCAAAGTATATCTGGTTCTTCGGACTCTGTGTAGCTGCTCGACCTTTTCTTATTGGTACAGCATACCTCTCTCGATTCACATACAACTTACGAAGACATTATTCATGGCTAGTGGGATGGCTTAAGGGCACATTGTATTTAGTACATTCTTTTCTTAATTTCTTAAACGCTCTAAAAGTTTTTAAACTTTCAGAAACTGAAAGATGCCGAGAGACAACGGATAAGTAAGCTGGAAGAGCTTGAACGGAAGGCAAATGTCCAATTAGAGAGGCAGTTGGTCATGGCTTCGAGTTGGAGCAGGGCCTTGCTGACTCTACGAGGAAAGTTGAAAGGAACAGAGTGGGATCCTGAGAATTCGCATAGGATTGATTTCAGTGATTTTCTGGGTCTTCTTAACTCCAATAATGTTCAGTTTGTTGAGTATTCGAATTATGGCCAGACAATGTCAGGTTAGTTGATTTTCTCAGCTGCTATTATTTTAAAATAGAAAATTTTCACTATTTTGTACTATCAATCAATAAGATCACGCCATTTCAACTAGTTTCAAACGCCTTCTTGTTTAGCTATTTCAGTATCCATTTTTTGTGAATAAAATATTGCAATTTTGCTACATTTGGTTCTGACAGTGGGACAGTTGGAGCACATATGGTCATTTTCACTAGAGATCCTGGTTTTCCATCTCATCTGAGCCTGTGGAGGTTTATCATGAGCTAATGCTATTGCAATAACTTGATATATTATTTTGTTCCACAAGTACCTTTTTAAGGCCCATACCCCCCACAAGGAAAAGAAAGTAAGATAGAAAAGAAGGAAAAGGATTAACAACAAATAACCAGCAGAAGAAAATTTCAAACTTATGAAAACAGTTACTGTGTATGAAATAAGAATAAAGTCTGTTCTCCTACTAGGTGCAGCTGCTTCTGTAATTTTGAATTCATAACGTTATGTTTATCATCTAGAATGCCTGTGTCCTGGTATTGATGCTGTGTGAGTAGCAGAGAATATATGTTTTGCTAGCTTACAATATTTCTCCTCTCAAATATGCTAGAACACAAGCCACTGTATTATGCTCCATGTGAATTCTGATTCTTATCTGATAAATGAATTTTCAATTTTCTGCAGTGATCTTACCGTACTATAAAGATGGAAATAGACAAGGAACCCAAGGGAATTCACAGAAAGAAATAATTTTCCGGCGCCATGTGGTTGACCGTATGCCGATTGATTGCTGGAATGATGTTTGGCAAAAGTTGCATCAACAAATAGTGAATGTTGATGTAATTAATGCGGACTCAGTCCATGCTGAAGTTTACTCTACTGTAGCGACTGCAGTGATATGGGGTATGCGGCTTGCCTTGTCAGTTGGCTTGTATCTTTGGATTGATAACATGATGAGGCCAATTTATGCAAAATTGATACCTTGTGATTTGGGAAAACCAAGTGAGAAAATACCACAGCCAGTTAAGCGACGGGCGCTTGGATCATTAGGAAAAAGTCGGTAAGTAAATAGTAGCTTGCGAGTTCTGATTTTTGAATTTGCTGACTTCCTGTTTGATTCCCTACACTACTCACTATCAGTTGTTTGGCTTGTTCTTGCAATTTAATTCTGTGTGGAAACTTTTACCTCCCTTGTTGATTACTCATTTTTATTTTGTTTGCCAAGTCCATCATTTGGTTACTCAATTATAACCAAGTTTCACTGTGGGGTGCAGATCAATAATCTTGATATTACTTGCATCTCAAATTCCCAACTAATTTGGAACATAAATAATCTGATTACAGCTTTCAGATGAAATCTTCTATTACTCTGTCCACTCCAAAATTATTGTGATCTACTGGCTATGTCAGTTTGATATCTATCTGAAATTGATAACAGGTGTGATATTTCTTTTTGTCAATAGGAAAATTCAGGTACTTGATAAAGCAAACTTTTATGCATGAGAGGATATACTCATGCTTTCAGAAAGGGCTTTTGGGACCTTATGTTCATAAGCCTGAATCCTAATAGATGTGTCTTTAGGGGATGATTAGTTTATAAAGGGAGAAAACACTTAATTCTGGTTTTAGTTATTCAGCGGATACCTATGTGGCAATGCTTTCCTCCTTCATATGAGAAATGCACACACATCTACCAGGAGAGACTAGTATCTTTAGCCTTTATCAATCTCTTTAGAAATGGACACTCTATGCTGATGAGCAATGCCTGAGGGAAATGGTCTGAGAAGATTATGATCACCATTTACTGTTCAGTTTAAATTAGTTGATTACTTTCGTCTTAACCAAGTTAAAATCCAGCAAAAACACTTCCAGAGAAGAGTTATGTCATTTATTTATTACAATTTTTGTTTTTGCCCCTAACATGGAAAGAGTTACATTCCTAATTGTAGTAATGTAACTCTTGGTCTTTGTCACTTTTTTTTTTTTGACCTCGGAGTAACATCTCACCCATGCAATTGCGAAGGAGAAAATGTTTTGAGCAATATACTTTTGCTGTCAAATATGATAACCTGTAGTTTGTGCTGATAACAGTTGACTAGGATCTAACCTTTTTACTGCTATTACCCAGGGCAAAATTTATTTCTGCAGAAGAAAAAACCGGTGTTACTTTTGATGATTTTGCTGGTCAGGAATACATCAAGCAGGAACTACAGGAGATTGTAAGAATCCTTAAAAATGAGGAAGAGTTCCAAAACAAAGGAATCTATTGTCCCAAAGGTGTGCTTCTCCATGGCCCCCCTGGAACTGGAAAAACATTATTGGCTAAGGCCATTGCCGGTGAAGCAGGGCTACCTTTCTTTGCAGCCAATGGAACGGACTTTGTGGAGGTAAGGCATTAGTTCCTATCCGGAATGTTTTAGCTAGAGGGTGGCTACTGACAGGTCTGTATATGGGACATCTTGCTTTCTTAGATACGAAAAAGAAGGCTTCCATAGTGATGATCTGTCTTACTGAACAAATCAGGATTGTGAAGCATTTGAGAGTATTTGTGTGGAAGGTTCTTATTGTGTTAAATCATGTACGCAAACCATTGGGATGAACAATCCTGAAATAGCATGGTGCCATATAAGGTGTAATCATGTGTTCAACACATGTAATATCAAGTTACATATCATGTTATGTGATGGTTAGCAATTGTTTTGATTTCTTGTGACATGTTGATTGGGCAAATGTGCCCACAATAACTATGGTGGAAGTCTCGCATTTGAAAAGCAGCAGTTCCCCTGTTAATTGGCCCAAATAACTCAATTTCTATCACTTGTGAGGATGCATGGAGGATTTGGAATATTTGACCTTTGCACTGTAAGTTTCTATGGACTTCATTCTATGGTTCACAACTTGGGCCAAAAACTATGCTGACCACTCCTAGTAGTGAAAAACTTAAGTGTTTTTTAGCGGTTGAGAGCAGCGGGTGGTGCACTCACACTCTATGTGACTTGTCCATAAGAGTTGTGGGGTCTGTGATTCTGGTGACTCGTTCTTACTGTCCTCAGGGTTAGTGGGGTGTTTTATGGGCCCGTGATTTACCTGTTTTTGTCTTTGCCCATTAAATTTTCTCTTCCTTTATTTTTGTAAACTAAATTTGATTGACTTGCAGACTGTATTCATTATCTTCACTTGGTAGTTGGTACAGCTGCTGGCAAAATCGCATTATCTTTGTCATTTCTTTTTTATTGTAATAGAATAAATGCTTGAGTCTATATATTGTTCCTGAGGTAGCACAAATAAACTCCTAACTTCTATTTTGTTATGTCCAGATGTTTGTGGGTGTGGCTGCATCTCGAGTGAAGGACCTTTTTGCTAGTGCCAGATCATTTGCACCTTCCATTATTTTTATAGATGAGATAGATGCTATTGGCAGCAAAAGGGGCGGACCTGATATTGGAGGGGTGAGACAGCACATTAAAATTTCATGCTCCATCCTTAATAATAATCTACTATTTCTGTAAAATAAGAAGTGGGTGCGTTCCTCTATACTATCTTAGTAAATAATTTCCTTGCATTTGAAGGATTTTAAAGCATTAAGTGATAATTGATTGGTCCCACATCTGTCCAGGAAAACCAGTGCAATTACTAACATGCTCTTACTTTTGTCATCTGGTAGCATCTCCCAGAGTAGAAACTCTAGCTTTCTGTCAGCAGCAGTATGCACATTTGCATAATTCGGGTGTCTCGTGATATTCTAACCTGCTTTAAAGCTTCTATCTTTGTTCAGATATGAAATTCAAGGGGTAATTCTGGACTGACCATTACTTTTTCCTTTTTCTAATTGCTGATCTCCAGAATTTGTTTGAATGAATGTGGGATCGAGGTACCTTGAACGTTGCTTTTGCATATGTTTGACATTATTTTTGTTAGCTTTTCCCTTAAGACTAGGCTGCCTCTTTGGATCAAAATTTGGACTTGGTCTATGAAATTTTTTTGTCAACATTTATGAGGATTTAAGTCTTCAAAAGTATCTATCTAAACCAAGTTTTTGCGGTTCACTCTTTTTTGTTCACTGCAAATATGCTGATCCAGCTACAGAGAAGGCTATGAAAAGGCACTAAGCTCGTTCCTGTATTTTGCTAAACTGATGTGCTCGCATGCTATATGTGAAATTTTGTGGGATCATTGTCAACTAAGCTAAAAGTTTAAATCTGTTAGATTAAGACTTGATTTAACAATTAAATGCTCCGACACTTCCATTCTTGTGGAGGCTGAAATTTGATCTAAGACCAAAGCAGGAAAATTATTATTTGGGGAGGCAAATGTTGGACTTGGAGAGATTTGTACATAGGAATTTGTGGGACTACTGCCATTTAAGCCTAATGCTAAAGTTATTGATTAAAACATGGTACAATATTTTTTGCTAATATAGTATGGAACAATTTGTTTATTCTTCATCATCCTGGAAGGCTTTCCATTGCCTGAAGCGGTTATTCAGTCTTAATAACATTGTAAAGATAGTTCTTTGAACTTTTCAGTTGCTTGTACTTTATTCTCCTCAGCTTCAAGTTGAGACCTTACTTAAGCCTGGCATTTATGTGTTTTATTTATTAACTTTTCAGTTCTTATCATCTCTCTCTCTCTCTCTCTCTCTCACATCTCTACCTGCTGCTTTTATAGGGTGGTGCAGAGAGGGAACAAGGTCTGCTTCAGATACTGACAGAATTGGATGGTTTTAAAGTCTCTACATCACAGGTCGCTTCCTATTTGTATAGATAAACGTTGTACTTGCTTTAAGTAATTTCCATATATTGCAACCATTGGTGCCTCTGTTGAAAATTTAACTGCAGATAAAAGGAAACTGAACCAAAATATCACTAAACTGCTGATCATTTCAGGTCTTAGTTATAGGTGCTACAAATAGGCTGGATATTCTCGATCCAGCTCTTCTGAGAAAGGGTCGATTTGACAAGATTATACGAGTTGGTTTGCCATCTAAGGATGGTAGATTGGCCATATTAAAGGTACCTTGGTTGCTATTTTGGCTAGCAAATTCTTGCATTGTGATGTTTGCATGGTTTAATGTTTCGGATGGTCTCTGCCAATTACAGGTGCATGCTAGAAACAAGTTTTTTCGCTCAGAAAAAGAAAAGGAGGTGCTACTGGAAGAGATTGCTGAGCTTACAGAAGATTTTACTGGAGCAGAGCTGCAAAATATATTGTAAACATAAATGAATTGTCATTTCTAACACTGAGGATAAGCGCAGAGAGAGAGAGAGAGAGAGAGAGAGAGAGAGAGTGTCTAATATTCATTTATCTCTATAACAGGAATGAAGCTGGAATTTTGACTGCCAGAAAAGACTTAGACTACATCGGGCGAGATGAACTTCTGGAGGCCTTGAAGAGGGTAAGTGGTGGCTCTCACCCTTCTGCCTCTCTTTGAGACAACCCTTACATCACTTTGATGTTGTATGGCTTTGCAGCAAAAAGGAACATTTGAAACAGGCCAAGAAGATAGTACTGTGATTCCAGAAGAATTAAAATTAAGGTTGGCATATCGAGAGGCTGCTGTTGCTGTTATCTCATGCTACTTTCCAGATCCCTACCGTCCTTTTACTGAGGTCTGGGGACTATGCCATCTGGCTCATGCTGTTTGGTGTTTTAAACTATTCTTATGCTCACAACAAGTTTCTCATTTGCTTTTGATTTCTACAGACAGATATTAATTCAATACGAAGCCAGCCGAATATGCGCTATAAGGATATCTCAGGCCAAGTCTATGCAAGGAAATCAGATTATGTGAACTCCATAATCCGAGCTTGTGCTCGTAAGTTACCGATGTGTAAATATGATTTCTTATTGCCATTTTTTCTTGTCAATTAGGGAAGATACCCTCATTCTTCTCTTTGACAATAGTAGCTTTTTCTTTTGTTGTATCTACTGTTCCTGTTGTTTTGTTGGGGTGGGGCACTTGCATTGGTGGTTGGGATGGCAAGGCCCTGTCTATAAATTTTGTTTGAAGCACTTGGACTTGCCTGCAAAACCTCATTTTCTATTTTCAATGTCTCTCAAACTTTGAATAAGGAAGATGGGATATAAACCCCAAGGCAATTTAAATGCTGTTTTGTGTTTCCATCATGGATGTATTTTCAACTTTCCTGATTTACAAGCCATCTTCCTTTGATTTTATTGTGGCCTTCATCTGCATTTTTGTTTTTTTGGTTTGTTGACTCTATTCTGCAGCTAGGGTAATAGAAGAGGAAATGTTTGGGATCGATAACATGTGCTGGATATCGTCTAAGGCAACACTGGAAGCTTCCAGACTTGCAGAGTTTCTGATTCTGCAGACAGGGATGACTGCATTTGGAAAAGCATACTATAGAAATCAGGGTGATCTTGTGCCAAATGTATGTATGGCTGATCCAAGTATGACAACAATGTATTTTGCCCCATAATAGAGCTACTTTTTGAAACAGTTCTCCAAATATAGTGAAACAAATATAAGAACTTGATTAATTTCAACAGCTAGCAGCAAAACTGGAAGCTCTTAGAGAAGAATACATGCGGTTTGCTGTGGAAAAATGCGCCTCGGTATTTCGGGAATACCAATCAGCTGTAGAGACAATCACAGGTTATGATTCTTATATAACAAGTCATTTGATGTTGAAGATAAATGGTAGTGTTCTTGGAGATTTTATTATTAAACTGGTTTTATGTGCCTTCTTAGTGATACTAAATTCTCTTTCCTAGTTCCTTAATGTGGTTATGCTTCACAGATATTTTACTGGAAAAAGGAGAGATCAAAGCCGAAGAAATTTGGGCTGTTTATAATGGCACCCCTCGGATACCTCAGGTAATTCTTGAGTTCATGACATAATGAAAATATTTACTTCGGTTATTTTTTGGTCACCTTCCTGCAATTGGCTTGGTTAGTTATCCAGTGATAAACCAATACACATGTGATCCGTTCCTGCTTAAGCTATGCCACATGCAGTGAGTTAGGAGAGTGTGGTTGGAAGCAAGCTAACACAATAAGAATCTTCATTGTCTTACCAAGCTCCACCACCTCCAGTTCTGAGGATTGCAGAATCATAGTTGAGGAAAAGGACTTATGAGAGCTAGCATAAACTTATTTATTGAACCATATCTTCATTTAATATTTTAAAATATCAAAATAGTTGATCGATCCGTAAAACTCTACAAATCTTAATTGGCCATTACTTGGATGTCTTCAACCACCATCCTAAACTGGAATGGAATTAAAAAAAAAAATGTTGATGCACACTAAAAACAAAAGAAGGAATAAGAAATTTGGCAATAGAGTGAGAACAGAAAGTGGTACGTGTTCATTGCAAAAAGTAGAGATAATTGTTTGTTGTTTCATGACTCAAAGGAATCTGTGAATTATGATTTTTGAACTCTCTGGTTTCATCATGTAACACTGATGTCAATGACCACATGGACCTGCTAAAAGCACTATTTTATTGGTTCTTGTTCAGCCATCTGTGAGTCCTGTAGACGAGTATGGAGCTCTCATTTATGCTGGACGATGGGGTATTTATGGGGTAACACTTCCAGGGAGGGTTACTTTTGCACCCGGAAATGTTGGATTTTCCACATTTGGTGCACCTCGTCCAATGGAGGTATGTGTAAATGTAGTTTAGCGAGGTTTTATGCTACTATATTTGTGCCCAAGCAAAATGACGTTGCCTTGCCTTGTGAAATGATGTTGCTTTGCCTTTCTGTCCCCATTTATGTGCAGACTCAAGTTATTAGTGATGAAACTTGGAAGCTGATTGATGGTATATGGGATAAAAGGGTTCAGGAAATCAAATCTGAAGCTGCCATGGAGATTGAAGAAGACATTGAAAAACCTCAACTTCTTATGGCGAGCCATTTCTTTTGAAACGACAACACATCAGAATGTCTTTGAGGTTTGTCCATAATCTTGGATTTCCTTTCCTCATAGCAACTGTTATTGATCAGTTTTGTAAAATTGAGCATTTGTTAAGAGAACATAGTTGACATGTACATAAGCAAGATGAGACAACTCGATCTTCTGAGGGGAAGCCACTATGTTCCGTCAAAGCTAGTAAGAGAGAGAAACTGATAGCAGTAGACTCATATGCATCTTTTTCTTATATTTTCCAGTACAGGTGATCATATTACATGATTTTGTTATGGTTGAATGCTGCAATAATGTTTTTTTGCATCTTCAAGGGATAATATACCAGGGTGTAAGGGAGCCTCTGTGCATAGTCAAAAGCTTGTTTAGTCCTTGGCTGTGTTTCGGAGCTCATTTTTGAGCTGTGCGTCCATGAAAATGACATGTGATGCCTTCTGTGATGATCTGCAGGAGATAAGTGGAGAGTTGCTCTGGTTATTCTGTCATCAGTTGTTTTTAGTCTTAAACAATGAGCAAGTTTTTACCATTTCCATTGAGCACTGAATGAGAGGAACTGCTGAATGGATGCTACCGTGCATAATTACACATTCCATTCTATCATTTCTGCTCTTATTTGGTATTTTTTTTTCTTTTTGTTTTTGGCAAGGCTCTTATCTGCAACTGGACTAACAAGGTGCCTGATGAGCAGCTAGATATATCTCCAGGGTAAGCAGCATTACTTATTTCAGGGCTTCTGCTTCACAACAAGCTTATAATGAATCCCATGGAATCTGAGTACTCTGAGGTCTGATCCATCTGAGAGGCGCTCTCGAGTGACTATTATCCGTTTGTGGACAGCATGATCTCTGTGAATCCTCACCTTGACCGTGCTAAACTACAAGCTCGAGCATGCAAGAGAGCAGGGAAGATTTGAAAACTAAGATGGCAGAGTGAATGGTCTCGAAATGCACCAAATGTAGTTCAGTGTATAGAATTTCTTACATGTTTTCAGTTTTGCAATCATAAGGTGGACTGCGGCCGTCATTTTTGGTTTTATTTTTAGGCACGGCACGGCACGGCACGGCTAAACGCTAGTAGTGGTAGTGGTACTTGAAGTTTGCACGGTCATTGAGATAAAGAGATGCAGTTTCTACATACACTTCATGTGGACAGAATGAAAAAGAAAGAGCAGATTGTGTCATGTCAAGTCATTTTTCAGTTATCATCTCTATCTCTCCACGATGTTAACATGCACGATTTTCACAATGACCCTGGATCTTGATCGACCGGATTCGGAAGCACCTACGGCTGGATTGGCTTCTTCCGAGTCTCATGCAGGGCAGGAAGTTAAAGGGGGTTTGTTGAAATCTCTCGCACTCTTCAACTATGATGTATTCCTCCATTCTCTCTGGAGATTTTTGGGTCATTCCCTAGCCTCGCCATTAGTCGGAAGTTGCACCAGCGGATGGTAGGATACGAATGCCGAGACTCATCTGTTTTCGCATAATTTTCATGAGCTCCTTCTCTTTTGAGGATGTAGCAGTTGTAACTTATTTGATAACTAGGAGGATGAGGAGTGACTAAAAAGAATTAAGAGCCATGTCTCCTTGGGGAGGGTCATGATCTTTCACCGAAAGACAATTAAAGCAACGATGTGAATGAATGAATATATAAATGATCAAACAAATAACTAAATTATTCATTACTATACTTTATGTAATACTCCAATAATTCCCACTATTTTATAAGCATAATAATTCTTCACAAGTTGTTCCTAGAAAGGATTGGATTTGATGATAAAGAAAAGGTGAAATAAACAATTGAGTATCTGTACAGTGCATAACATAAAGTGGGTGTCCTTGAATCTTATGCTTGAACAATTCAAAGTATGACAAAAATCTTGATCTTGGAATGTTAAGAAATTATTCATCTTGAAGGAAAAATTTCCCTAGTTCTTTCAAAGCAAGGTGTTAACAGGTTATGTACTTTTCCCGGCTTAGGAAACGCTTTAAAAAATTTACCACTGACTCATTGTAAGCATCCCTGACTTCCCCCTTCAAAGGTGAAATCTCCATGCTTCATTTGTTTGGCAGAAAAAAAATAATTTAAAAAATATTTTCATAAAAATGATTTTTTGTATCTATTACAAAAATGAATAGACAAAAAAATTTCGTCATTCACGAAAATTTTCAGACATAAATTTTTGTCTATAATGAAAATATTTTTCATTAATTAATTATTTCCGGAGTGTGCACAACCACACATTTGCTCCTCTAGTCCTATGGGTTCATTAAGAACGATTAAGTTCAACCTTATTTTGTTGTGAATAAAATAATGTGCAGCCAGGATGGATTTTTTCAATTTAAATTTCAAATCAAATTACCTCATTAATTCCAAAATTAGGTGCACAGAAATGTAACCTAGCATCAGCATTTCTCTAGACCTCAAACTGGTCGAATTTCCTTAGAACTCTAACAAACAGTATCATTAATTTGCATTGTTCAGTTTCTTAGGTACCTGAAACCTTAAATAAGTTTTATGTATTTTTTCTTGATCTATATCTTCGCGTGATCCTACGGTGTTTCATGATGTTAGATGATAAGTGCATAATCTAAAATTACTAATTTGATCTTTTATTTTTTGACTTATTAATATTTCATATTCTTCGTGTCTTTAAATATAAGTTATTGTTAATGAATTACAGCGGTAAGTAGTAGTCATTAAAGGCGATGTCCTAAAACTTGGTAGCTTTTAGTTTTCAATATATATAGGTTAGGTTTCAAAAAATCAGGAATGTGTTTCCATGGATAAATTCAGGTTTCTGAGGTTCGTTTTGCAGAAAGTAAATGATTCATCGCTTATATCGTTTGAAAAAATAATTAAATAAAAAATTCTTTTCATCGCTCATGAAAATAATTATTATCAATGATCAAAATATTTTTTCATGATCAAATATTTCCAAACGATATAAATAATTATTTTCCAAATCCCATTTCTTGCTTCAAATTTCTTCAGAGTCTTGAACTTTAAAACCCAGAACAGGCAAAACCCTACCAACAAAGAAGCCACTTCTCTCTCCCCCTCCCCCTACGGGGGCCACAGCAGACGGCGAGGAGCATCGCGGCGGGGCGCCGCCCCGTCGGGAGAGCACACCCCTTTTCCTCGCCGCAGCGGCCGACGGCGGCGACGGGCCCGTCGCCTGATGGTAGCGGCCGCGGACGTCGCCAAGCTCCTATCTTTTTTCGGACCCATGATTCCTCCCGCGTTGGCTTGCCCGAAACGAGGAGGTCGAGTACCGGGAGGTCTTGTGGTCTTCGCGGGCGCATCCACTTCCTGTGCTGCTCGAGCCGTTGAGCCCGATGAAGCGAGCGAGTCCGGCGACGGCGACGATCATGGCTACGCTGAGTCCAAGCGGAGGATGCAGCGCTTTGCCTCCTTGGGCCAGCTAGGGAGAGCGCTGGAGGCGTTGAATTGGATGGGCCATTCGCCTGGGAAGCCGACGGTGTACGACTACAATGCCTTGATGTACCGTTACCTGAAATCGGGAGGTGTGGTTTTGGAGGAGTTGTTTGGAGTGTATCGTGGGATGAAGAGGTTTGGCCCTGCGCCTAATGCTCTGACTTTCAATACGCTTCTCAATGGAATGTTGTCTCTTGGGCGCTTGACGGATGCGTGCTTCATTGCTCAGGAGATGAGGGAGTGTGGCTTCTGGCCTTCCTTTAGTTTTTTGTCGAAATTGTTGAAGAAATCGCTAGGATTGGGGAGCTTGGCCGATGCACTCCAAGTGTTTGAATTAATGCTCAAGTGTGAGTATCGCCCCACTGAACCCACGTTGAGATCCTTGATCTCTGTACTCTGCAAAAGCGGGATGGTCCAGGGGGCCCATCGAGTTGTGTTGGCTCTCTTCGACAGAGGTTGTGTTTGTTGTATCTACAGTTGTAATCCGATTGTCTGGGCTTTGTGCAAGTCTGGCCAGAGTTGTCGTGCTCTGGAGTTATTATACTGGCTGAAGAAGAGAGGTGTTCATCCTAATGTTTCCTCATACACGGCATTGGTTTATGGATTTTGCAGGGAAGGGTCGTGGGAGGAAGCATTTCAATGCTTTAATGTCATGAAACGCGATGGATGCAAAGCTAACGTGATAACTTACACTGTAATTATAAAGTTTCTTTGTGACAATGAGCGGATTAAAGATGCATTAGCCCTTTTGTCCGAGATGGATGACGAAGGATACTGTCCAGACTTGTACCCTTACAATATCATTCTCCGGGCATTGTGTCATCTGAATAGACTTGTGGATGTTTCAGAAGTTTGTGGGATGATTGATAAAAAGGGTCTTTCACCTGACCCATACACATATTCTGCTTTGGCCGGAGGCCTATTAAAATTTGGCGGAGTAAACTTGCCGGCCAAATTAAAAGATGGCAGAGTAAGATTGGCAGGCGATCTATTATGTAATGCAATTTCTTTGGGCTGTAGCCTGGATATTTGTGCATATAATATATACTTATTGGGTCTATGTCGAACTAATAAAGCCAAGGAAGCTTTGTCTGCCCTGGAATGTATGATAGAAGGGCGGGTTATTCCAAATAATGTTTCGTTGAACACAATTTTGTGTGGTTTCTGTAAGGAAAACAGTATTGATGAGGCTTTACAGATTTTGGACCGTTTTAAATGGATTGGCAGTGGACCAGATGTAGTTTCTTTCAATACAATTTTGTCTACAGCATGCAGACATGGAAACTCTGCAATGATTAGAAGGGTCTTGTACCGTATGGAGTACGAAGGCATTAAGCTTGATGTTGTAGGTTTGACTTGCTTGATTGGATATTTCTGTACATATGGAAAATTTTCGGAGTCTTTTAAGCTATTGGAATCCATGATGTTGAATGGACCCAGACCGACAGTTATTACCTTAAATGTGCTTTTAGACAAACTTTGCAAGAATAAGCTACTTGCAATTGCTTACCGGATCTTCCCCGGCATCGGTCATGGAATCCTTCCTGATATTACCTCATACAATATTCTCCTAAATGCATACGTGGAAGAGAAAAATTATGTAATGACTGGTAAGCTTCTCATGGATATGCAAAAACAGAAACTACACCCCGATGTTGTCACATGTGGTACCGTGATTAAGCAGCGCTGTGAGGAAGGGATGGTTTTGGCTGCTCTTCAACTCAGGGATCAAATGATGAAAAATGGGCTTACTCCAAGTATTGCAATCTATAACACCATATTAGCCGCCATGTTTCAGAGAGGGAAGTTCTCAGATGCTATCGCATTAGTAACCGCGATGGTCAGGGAAGGGTGTGAGCCCAGTGAAATTACGTTCAGAATTCTTAATCGAGCCGTGTCCAAGGGTTGTATGAAGAGCTTTCCCAAGGTTGCCAAAATTGTAGAGTTTACCATCTCTGATCGTCCTGAAGGGAATGCCATGGATGATTTCGGCATAGTTTCTTCACATTAAGAATCCAGCTGAAGTGCAGAAGAAGTTGCACTTGCAAGTGGTGCGTCCCTTACCTGCTTTGAGGGATTCCATAACCTGCATTTTCTTTTTCAGGTCATGTTATCTGTACCATCTTTTCAGTGGTTAATTGTGTGGATGCTGACTTTGAATATGAAATATGACAAACTAAGCTCCTGGAACTGCTGGATATTTTCTTGGCTAGAATTAAAATTATTTCAAAGTGGGTTTTGCGAGAAATTTTGAATGGTGGTCAGCTAGTGGATCTCTTCATCTTCATCCTCTTGGTTTTTGAATATTTTTAGACCCCAGCAATGTACAATCAGACTAGATCTAGAATATGCTGTAGAAACGGTTAACAGACAGGGAAGAGAAGTTGTAGACTGCAGATAAATACAAGGGGAAGAAGGAAACCGGCATGATTGATATACATAAAAAGTAGAAATAGGAAGAGAATCTTTGAGAATACGTGAGAGTATTTAGCTATAGATTTGATGTGCCTATACTAAACTTCATAAAAAACTGTATGATGCTGATGAGTTAAAGAATTTAAGGAGAATGAAGCACTTCTGACTTGTCAACCGTGGTTTCATCGTGTGAGAATGATCTTTGCAGCCAAATGGACATGCTAAAACTCTATTTTTCTTGGTCCTTGTTCAGCCGGCTGTGAGCACTACAGATGAATTCGGAGGGATCATTTATACCAGATGATGAAAAATTCGTGAGCAACATAGGGTTACATTAGCACCTGAAGATGTTGGATCCTTAATTTCTTGCACCTTGTCTTATGGAGGTATGCCTAGGTATGGTTTAGTTACTGCTACTATTTTTTCCCATTGCCAGATAATGTCTGAATTTTTGCTCCATTCATTTGCAGACCCATGTCAGCAGTGATGAAGCTTGAAAGTTGACTTATGGCATATGGGATGAAAAAGGTCAGTGAAATCGTATGAAGCTTCAGGGGATATAAGAAAATGACAATGAATAGCCTCAACTTATTTTGGCAAGCCACTTATTCTGAAAGTAACAAGACATCTTAGCACCGTCTTTAAGGTGTGTCTGCATTCTTTCCTTCCCTTATCATTTCTTCCTTCATCAGTTTTTACTTTATCAGTTTGTATGGTTGAAACTTTTTTTTTAATGTGAAATAGAATAGAGCTAATATGCACATAAGCAAAAGTTCTGTTCATTCAAAGCTGGTAGGAAAACTGATTCTAGTGGATTCACATTTCTTTTTGTTTGATTTTCAGGATGGCATGTTGTGTTTTGTTGCATGTTTCTGTGGTGGTTGGATGCTGCGTAAGGTTTGTTGCTTCTTTAAGGAACTTGAGTCCACCCGATAGTTTAAGCAAGTTCATGTACAGTGTTAAAAGCTCGTGTAGTGGTAAGCCTTGTTTCAGAGACTATTTCTGGCCGCTGCATGTATAAGATTAATATGTTGTACACTCTGTAATGATATTTGGCAGTTGAATAGAAAGTCAATCTTTGTCATTAAGCGATCAATAATTTCTAGCCATTATTTTCATATTTAATTTGAATATCCAATTAAAATAACTGCTGACATATTCCACTGTTTACATATACATAGAGGATTAGTGAACATGGTTTAGGCTCATGTCTGGGCCTTTACCTCATCATATAGATAAACAACTAGTTATGTTTCATGCAAATATAGTAATATAGTAAGTGATATAACTTATTGCGGGGTTCCTGTTTCACTATCAATCTGTCACCATGATTCACATGGTGAGTGCTCCTGAGGTTTGATCTATCTTTATAGGTGCTCTCAAGTTATTGGCACCATTTTACATAGAAGTTGATCTTGGTGAAGGCGCGTGTTAAGGACACTCAAACACTCGGCATATAAACACTGGGATTAAGGAGGGAAAAAATTGATGATGGCAGGGAGAATGTTCTCACAATTCATGGATATGTCATTTTCAGTTGTTACAGGATCAGCTTGGCTATCATCTTCAGATGACACTTGGTGACATAGTATTTGAAAGATTGCATTTTCTATTAGAATGCCTTTATTCAATTTAATATTCTTTCAAAAATCTTCCACTAGATGCGGAAGTACAGTAGCTCTGAATCAATTCCAACCGGTAGCATGTGCAGTGAGGGAAATTTGGGGAGGAGACCTGCAATATGTTTTGCCTTCTCCCAATATGATGTGTACTTGGCAATGAGGCTCTCATGTTTAGCATCTCTATTGAGATTTTTACCAGCCTGGTTGTCATTTAAGATAAAAATACCGCCACTTCTTTCTTTCCCGACAATCTCCATGAATGCCTTCCTTTTGAAGGTCCAGTTTCCAGTTTTCAGGTTGAAATGATAGAGCGGAAGGAACCTCTGGCCATAAGAGGCTACAAACTCCAGTGCAGCAATAATGTACTCGAACTCCTCCTCCGAAAGGTAGTAGGGAAAGCTTACTCTGGTCCATCCAGGCTTCACTCCCACATAACCCTGTTATAAAGGTAAACTCACAGAAGATTAGTGAAATGCTTAATCTTATATAACGGTTTGAAAACCTTCAAGGTTTTTCGGGTCACTGTCTTACAGGAAAGAAAACAAGCATCTAACCTTTTCAATGGCACATCTAAATGCACGGGACTGAGCTTCATTGATGCCAAGAAGGGCATGACCATATGGACCGGCACAAGCACACCCGCCTCTCGCTTGAATGCCAAAGAGGTCATTGAGGAGAGTGGCAACAAAAGGTCCATGGAGAGGCTTGTCCCTTTCGTTCCCCGTTTCTCCCCACAGGTAAAGCCCTTTCTCTCTTCCCTTATCACCATCTGGTGGTGAATTGGTTGTTGAGTATATCAGGAAAGACAATATAGCTTGTCTCTTTGCTGTTTTGTTCCCGAGAATCTCTATGTTCTGGTTTGTGGAGAGCCTTTTGATTGCTTCTTTGATGTACTTGTGCTCCAGTTTCTCAATCACTTCATATCCCACGTAGTCTTTCAACCAAAATGCCAATGCCGCTCTTGTTATCTGAATAATCTGGGGAGTACCAGCATTCTCTCTTTCTTCAATGTCTTCCACATATAATGTATCCTGTTAGGCAAGTAATTTAACAAGTTACTGACTGATAAAATCAGAATGCTTTGATGGTAATTGCTTTAGCTTTTAAATTTACTCTTATCGTTTGCAGCAGATGAATGATTTTACCTTTTCATTGAAGCCATTCACATAATCAACAATTCCTCCTCCACAGGTCGATGGGGGAGATGATCCAAGCTGATAGAGAACCTTGCTCATGAGCAGGATTCCTGGAGACCCGGGTCCACCAAGGAACTTGTGCACACTCAGGAAGATCGCATCATAACCATCGACTTCCCCCGATCTCATGTCGATTTCCACATAAGGTGCACTGTTCAAAATTACGCAATAAAAGGCCAGTTAGATTAGTCGTTTCGTTACATTTTCTCAGTAAGTGCAAACGGTTTGTTATTATTGGATTATCTATTTAAATAAGGAGTTCTCCAGTTGAGCCAGAAATTCCTTGAGAATAAAGGCTCACCTAGCTGCAAAATCAAAGCAAGCGAAGGCACCAAATTGGTGAAGCAGCTTGGCCACAGCTCTTGTGTCGGTACAAATCCCGGTGACGTTACTGCAAGCTGAGAAAGAGCCCAGAATTGGCCTGTTTGCATCTCGATAATACTCAAGCTTTTGCCTTAAATCTTCCTTGTCTATCAGCCCATCTGCATCTAGTCCAATCTCTATGACCTCTGCTAGACTCTGCCTCCATGAGAGAAGGTTTGAGTGGTGCTCATAAGGCCCGACTAGGACCACCCATCTCTCTTCGCTTGGCATGCACTTAATCATCCTCTCTCTTAGGGTCGACGGCACTGCAATGCCCATGACTTCTTGGAACCGCTTGATCGACCCGGTGGATCCTGATCCACAGAACAAGATCGCGTCCTCGGGTCCGCCTCCTAAGCACCGTTTGATGTAGCTGGAGGCCTCGTGCACCGTCTTGGTGGTCCGATGACCCACGTGGCTGTCGGACGTGTGCGAGTTGCCTATATGTACATATGTAAAATTACCATTCAGTTAGTGGTTTAATCCAATATACGATATACGTTAAAGATGGTCCTCGTAAAATTAACTTTGTATAAAATGTGTACCATACGATTTTGACTATTTTAGGATTGAAGGTTAGAGATAAAAGTGAAATGAGGATAAACTGGAGTCGTATAGCACTCATACACACCATGGAGAGTGATGTTGTCTATATCCATCTAACCCCCAGCACATGAGGCATTCAAATACTAAATGAAACTCGAACGTTCAACTCTAAAAATTAAAAGTACAGAAAATAAAAGTTATTTACTTAAACCCTCATATGATATATCGTGGAGAATGATCTTGCCTATATACATATTGTCTTTTTCATGGAAAATCTATCCTGCTTATTGAGCATTAGACCAAAGGTTACGGTTCACTCAGGCAATCGATACAATATAGATCTTTTTTGATCATGATCGCAGCATGATGCTCAATACACAAGTGATCGAAATTTGATTCCAAAGAGCATATAATGATTTCGAATGTGAGAAATGCAAAAAAAATAATTTTCAATCATAAGTTCAAAGAATCATAACCCTTCAATGAAACTTGCGCACTTAAATAATGCCATTTGACATACAAAGATGTATATATCAATATTATTATAAGCTACACGTATTCATGCTGAGGCTAACGACTGCAAAACAACGTGTTCTTACCAATTCGTCTGATGCATAAGTCTACACGCAACGAATTAACTAAAGACAGTGGCTCTTCTCAAACGTTGAAATCTAATTGTGGGTTCAGATGATTGTTATCTCGGATTTGACTATGGAGTACTCGTTTCCCATGTTGTTTGTTAACAACTCTATATTTGTGAATGACTTTAACATGTAATTATACCCGCTCTCGCCGACTAGGGTGGACATCTCTATAGTACCCTAGGATTGTTTGATCTTAGATGAATATCGGCATTGACTATCAGGATCAAAGAGAGAATCTCACAGAAACTCAAAACGTGTACCGTAAAATGGGAGGATGTTGTCGATGATGAAGTCCTCGACGTAGCTAACGCAGCGGCCGGAGGCGGTGCTGTCGGCGTACGTGAGCCGCCGCCTGCCGAACGGCGAGTCGAACTCGGCGACGCTGCCGATGATCTGGGAGCGGACCCACGCGAGCCTCTTCTCCGCGTCGGACACTCCGCCCGCTGCGGGGATGCCCACCCCGAGCTTCCGGAAGGATTCTGAGTGCTTGCGCAGGTCATTCCTCGGCGGCTGTGACGGGCCGCCCTTGCCCTTGCCATTTCTCGGGTTGAAGTCCTTGTTCATGATTTTGAGGTGGGATTGCCTCATCAAGCCGGGCTGCTCTAGTTCCATCGTTTATGGTGATGAAGGAATCAACAAGAGGATCAATGCATTCTTCACCTTTTCTTTGCGGGTGACGAGGGGTTTTGGAGGGTATGTTGGGGGAAAGAATGAATGATTCTATGGGCTTTAAATAACATGGGTATGGCAGGAGAAGTCAAAGATGGGAGGAGCTTCTTATTAAATGAATACTTTAGTTTGCTTTTCCTTCCATTCGAGAACCTGTTGATTGGATTCTGGTGGCCAATGTGATGACCCTGTGGTTTAGCGTGTCCTAGATTAGAACGCCAATTGGCTCTCTGCTCGCACACACAGACTTGAAAAATTTTCTCATACCATTCGACGATTTGTGTGATTGGTTAGGCAAAAGGAACGAGTTTGAATTCAAGACGCACGATGGGGGTCGGTTGCCTCAAGTTTCTCCCTAGATATTTGATCCCTCGCTAATGCCATTGTCCCTCCATGAGTAGAAAAGTTTTGCTACATGTACCACAAAACATTAATTGGTTGTCCTGAGGCTTGTAAAAGAGACCATACCAAATTTATTTTTAACTGGTCTTGAAAGTATCTTGATCTGTACCGCCAAAAAGTAATTAGTCTCGGACGTGAATCCCACCGGATGTAGTGATGGTTTCGACTCGTTATGGTGCATGTGGCGAGTTCATTGAATAATTTATCCTTCCCTTATTCAACTATATGCCCATCCACTAGGAGAAAATGACTCGTCCCCGCTAGACCTACATCGTTTAATTGTCTTAGAAAATAAATACATTGGTAGTCTGATGCGTTGTCTCGGCCATGAATGTCTTACGTCTCGATTATAAATGTATGCAAAACTCGTGTCTTCATCTATGAAGTTTGAATGTGCTCAAGAAACCAATTTAAGTTGGTCTGCATTCTGTGGGGAAAATTATCAAAAAAAGTTCTAAATTTATTGTATAAATGTCAATTCAGTCTTAAACTTTTCAATTTAATAAATTTAGTCCTAAATCTTTTGATGATTTGCCAATATAATCCTTCCGAAAAATTTTAGCTGGCAATCACTGATGTGGACGCTAACCATCCTACATGACACGACCAGTGCTGATGTGATCGTTTTTTGCAATTTTTTTTTATTTTTTCCCCTTTTTTCATTCTTTTTTCATCTTTTATCCTTCATTCTCCGCTGGTTACCGTGCCTCAGAGATGGCTAAGCCGACGTCCACACTAACGAGGCATTGAGGCGGCAAGCCTTGTCCTCGCTAGATGTGGTGAGGTCAAGCCTCGCTTTAGGCCCGTGAGGTTGATTGCTGGCAAAGGCATGGCAACCCTCGCTCGTGATCGGTGAGGGTTTGGAAAAAAAGGAAGAAAGAAAAGATGATAAAAAAAAATCAGAAAGTTTTTGTAAAATTTCTGAAAATTATCTATGTTAGCGCTTACCGCGTAGAACAATTAACTTTTTTCTGATAACTATCCCGCATTTCCATCCCCAGAAGGTGGAACACATTCAACCGTTTAATTTCGGCAATTCGTCTTTTTAGCAATGAAATTGATGTCTGTTGCTAATTTCGGCAACTTTTGGCACGCTCTAGCAACAAATTGAATAAAATTTCGTTGCTGTAAGTTCTAGGAGAATATGTTTTGGACTTAATTGTCTAAAGTGCAATAAGTTTAGAACTTTTTGATAATTTTCCCAAAGTTCTAATAATGACTAGCATCACCCAAGTTGTGCAATCTATTAAAAAAGTTAAAAAGGGAATAACTAATGCGGAACAATCATGAAATCAAGCAGATCTCAACTTAAGCAAATTTATTAATGAGATTGTCTATTATCCCAATTAGTGTGCTTAATCAAATCATTTTCCATCTGTTCATCTCACGATGCCTAATTTATATGTACGTAAATAATCTGGATGAATCAAGGGGCTCACGGATTCTGGGGATTCATCTTCCTTCCTTGCTTCTGATTGGAGCATTGACGTCAATTTGAGCAAATCATTTCCCACACGGTCTTGCCCCAATACCACTAGCTCAATCCCACGTCCGTTTTTTAATCAATTAGTAGTTCTCAGAGAGAGAGAGAGAGAGAGAGAGAGAGAGAGAGAGAGAGCCCCTTTTTGCCGCTATGTGCTCATCCAAGGAAACTATAGCTCGTAGCTTTTCTTTATGCGTATCAAATAAGACGAAAAACAAATGTAGCATCGATCTATATTTTCCACCTTCTTTGTTGTGAGAAATTCGTATTAGTCAGGTGGACAGGATAAATTATATCTTCGGGTGCGTTTGTTTCATTTGAAGATTTCATGATAATTTGACTTGAACCATGTTCGAACTGGCCAAGAATGCCGATGTTGCTGCCCTGTCAATTTTAGATTTCGCTTTCGACGATCCGGAGATTTGTTTAGTATCGCCCTTCTCATCGACGGGACCGACAGAGTTCTCTGGTCCTTCTTTTCCAGACCAAGCTCTTAGGTCTAGGCTTCCTCTGTCTGTCGACCTCTCGGGACTGATTTGCTTGGCATCACCGTTTCCTTGACTCGGGCTGGCTTTAGGGCTTGACAAACATAAGGTTCGTGGAGTGTCATTTTGGCCATTGCTATCTCAATGGCCTCATCTTGATCGATTTCTTCTTTAGAGTTATCTTCACTGTCGACCAATGCCATATTATGTTTATAATCTTTATAGGGCTTCGTATCTTTTTCTTTCCACAGGTTCTCATATTTTGTGGCGGCGGCAATCAATGAGAACAAATCTGTGAATTTCTGGCCCTCAAGTCGCTCCCTCAGAAGCAATTTCAGGCCACTTTTCGCTAAATCGGCAAATCTCTTTTTCCGCTAGGGAGACCATGCATCGATTTTTCAATTTTTTGAACCGAGTGATATATTGGTCTACTATCTTGTAATTGTATTGCCTGATACTGGCAAAATCTGATAGTGTCGCTTCAGGGACTATTATATAGAATTGAGCTTGGAATAGACTGTCCATGTCATCCCAATTTTGGACCGACTTGGCGGGCAAGTTAGGGTGCGAATAATAACCATTTTATTTTTGTCAAGAACTAGTTTTCTGCTCCCGGAAATAGGTTTGGAACAGAAATCCGTTTAGTAATGTAATTTCATTTTTCTATTTCCAGAACAACTTTTTGTTCCGGAATTGGTTCTAGAAAAAAAATCAAAATAAAAAAAAGTAAGTTTTCTATTTCTGGATGAGAATTGAAAATAATTTCTAAAAGAAATTGTCTTCTCTCTTTAAAACACATCTCTTCTTAAATTTGGCCCTGGTCTGACCTAGTTAGACCGATTCAAACCGGTTCGGTCCAGTTCATTCTCGGCGGGATAATAAAAAAAATCTAAAAAAATTAGAAAAATCAGAAAAATAAAAAAATTCAGAAAATTCAGAAAAATAAGAAAAAATTCAGAAATTTCATAAAAAAATTTAGCAAATTTCAGAAAATCCATAAAAATTGAAAAATTCCAGAAAATTTATAAAATATTCCAGAAAATAAAAAAATTTAGATTTCAGGAATATTGGAAATTTGGTGAATTTTTTCAAAAAAAATCATAAAATCAAAAACTTCAAAACTTCATGGGATAACTTTGAATACCTGTGACCACCCACTTTGAGTGAAATTAAAATTTTTTTAGGTGCCCAAATGGTATTTTTGAAGACTTCTTAGTTTAGGGATTTAAAAGGGGTTTTAACACGTAAAACCCTAAGAGGGGTTCTAAAAAAATAGATTTATGTTCCGGGAAATAGAAATTTGTCTTGTTATCAAATGGGTTTATGTTCTAGGAAGTAGAAATTTTATGATGTTATCAAATGGGTTTCTATTATAGAAATAGAAATTTTTAATTATTATGAAACGGGTTTCTTTTCTCATAAACTCGTCCTAGGAACAGAAATAGATTTTTCTATTTCTGTTCTAGGAATTATTTTTTAAACAAAATGGTTATCATTCGCGCCTTTAGTAGATCAAGTAAAGGCTGTTTTTGACAATAATAAATGAAACAACCATAACATACAACCGTGTCCACGTCAGCGTTTTTGGCCAAAATTGGCCAGATTGACTGAACTAGCAAAATGTGAAAAGATTTATGACTGAATTGACATAATTAAAATGTTTGGGACTGAACTAGCAAATGTGCAATAAGTTTAAGATTTTTTGGATAATTTTCCCCAAATTCTTGTGACAAGGAAGTAGCGATGAACGTTGCTATATATGAAATACCTCCTACTCTAATAATGACGAGTATCACCCTAGTTGTACAAAAAAAATTAAAAGCCAATAACAAATGTGGAACAATCATAAAATCAAGCAGATCTCAATCTAAGTAAATTTCTTAATGAGATTATCTATTATCCCAATTAGTGCGCTTATCAAATCTTTTTCCCTCTGTTCATCTCGCAATGCCTGATTTATAAGTACTTAAATAATCTGCATGAATCAAGGGGCTCGCGGATTCTGGGGATTCATCTTCTTCCTTGCTTCTGACTGGAGCATTGACGTCAATTTGAATAAACCATTTCCCACACGGTCATGCCCCAATACCACTAGCTCAATCCCACGTCAATTTCACTCTATTTTTTCTTTTATTTTATTTCACTTTTTAGAGAAGAGAGAGAGAAGGAGCCTCTTTGCCGCAATCGGTGTTCATCCAAGGAAACTATAGCTCATGGCTTTTCTTAATCCCTATAAGCTAATACGAAAAACAAATGTAGAATCAATATAAAATTTCCTCCTCCTTTGTCATGAGAAATTTGTATGGTTGAGGCAGATAGGATAAACTATATCTTTGGGCGTGTTTCCTTCATTTTGGCCGACCAGAGTCAGCAAGCCTGCGATGGCCTCGCCCAGGGCCTTTGTGGCCCTGCTGGCTGACGGCAAGGTGGCCCTCTACTAAGGCAATTGTGGCCCTGCTGGCTGCGGGTGAGGTGGTCCTTGCCCAGGGCCTTCGCTATCTGCAAGGGTCCTCTTCCAGTGTTCCCGATCACAATGAAAAAAATAATAAAATTAAAAGAAAATTAAAAATTGTTCACAATAATGCAAGTTGTGCCATGTAAGACAATCGGCGTCCACGTTAGCAATTTCCTGTCAAAATTGGCCAAACGGACTCAATTGACAAATCATCAAAATGTTTTAGACTAAATTGGCCAAATTGAAAAGTTTAAGACTGAATTGATACAAGTATAATAGGTTTATGATTTTTTAGATAATTTTTTGCATGGTGGATTTATCCTCGATTCAAGGTCGTTGGCCTTCTTTAGGCCACCACCGAGGCCATAGTGGAGAGAGAGAGAGAGAGAGAGAGAGAGAGAGAGAGAGAGAGAGAGAGAGAGAGAGAGAGAGAGAGAGAGAGAGAGAGATGGCTGGTGACGGGTTGTGATGGATGGTGGGGAGATTAGGTTTGTGTACGAGCACATATTCGGACGTGTCAGAAATTAGAGAAATTTGGTAGTTTTCAAATAGGGACAATGTGGTCCTCTTTTCAATGATAAGATTTGGTATAGGATGTGAAGATGTATTTCCCAAATCAAATGATGCAAAGTACCGACAATGCAAAAGGGTGAGGAGAGTTTTGCATTTTTTTTTTCGAGCTCTATGTCATTTTAATTATTCCATCAAGCGAGATATTCAAGTCCGTAAGGCGATTTGAATTGTTGAAGCTTAGGGTTTGTGGCCGAGCACATATTCGGGCATGTTGGAGATTAGAGAAATTTGGTACCTTTCAAATAGGGCTAATGTGGTCCTCTTTTCAGGGATAAGATTTGGTATAGGATGGAAAGACGTATTTCCAAAATCAAATGACGCAAAGTGCCGACAATGGGAAGGGGTGAGGAGGGTTTCGTGTATTTGTCTCGAGCTCTATGTCATTTGAACTGCTGGAGATTAAGGGTTTGTGTAAGAGCTTGTATTCGAGCGTGTTAGAGATTAGAGAAATTTGGTAATTTTCAAATCGGGCTAATGTGGTCCTCTTTTCAGGGATAATATTTGGTATAGGATGGAAAAGCGTATATCCAAAATCAAATGATGCAAAGTGCTGACGATCAAAAGGGTGAGGAGGCTTTCGCGTATTTTTCTCTAACTCTATGTCATTGTAATTAATCCATCAAGTGCCATAGTCAAGTCCGTACGGCTATTTGAACTGCTAGAGATTAAGGGCCTGTGTACAAGCAAGTATTCGGGCATGTCAGAGATTAGAGGAATTTGGTACTTTTCAAATAGGGCTAATGTGGCCCTCTTTTCGGGGATAAAATTTGGGATAAGATGGAAAGACGTATTTTCAAAATCAAATGATGCAAAGTGTTGACAATGCGAAGGGATGAGAAGGGTTTGGTGTATTTTTCTCGACCAATATGTCACTGCAATTATGCCATGGAGCGCGATAGTCAAGGCCCTAATGCGATTTTAACTGCTAAGAATTCAAACCCGCTTGCGTAAGCGTGGTTGTACGATCAAGCTGCATTTTGCAGCTTGAGTTTATGCATGTCAAATAGCTTCGGCTGCGAAACTCCTGTAGAACGGTCAACTGAGATGGCTATGATCGCCCGTTTCCACCACTGGTCCTAACAAAAGAGACCCGTTCTTCCTTGCTTCTGATTGGAGACGTCAATTTCAAAAAACTCATTTCCCACACGGTCATGCCCCATACCAATAGCTCAATTCCACGTGAATGACGCTTTTCCATTCCAAAAGTGGTTTATCCATGATCCGACGATCTAACCAAAGTTCGCCAGCTTGCCATTCCCTACCGCCCGCTTCGCTGCTTCGTTCACCTCGTTCCAGCTGTGCACTAATCCCCCAACCTTTCTTGCCAGCAAATCTTCAATGTGCTCCCTTGGTGTGCCAACAAAACTAATCAACAAAGGCCTACTTTATGTGTCTGTTTGCCTCTGCTCAGCGCAGGATGCAATCACTTCAAGCATTGGGAAAAACAAAACCTGTGCTCAAAGACCCAGTATTCTGCCTCTCCACTGGATTTGGACACAGTGTCCTGCTTTTTGGTCTTCCAGGAAAAAAAAGATAGCCTCCCATCCTTACCAAAAAAAAAAAAAAAAGATAGCCTCCCATGCTAAAGGAGCAGGAGTCGGCCGGTTACACGTATCCGAAACAGGGGCACAGTATCCCATCGTTACCAAGCTAAGATTCGAATGTATAGTGAATCCGAATCAACTAAGTCAAGCCTAATCACTCACTGCGAAGAAGTGACGAAAGCCTAATATCCCATTGGGATGGGGGGTGCTCGCTCCCGTGCCTTCCTCAGGGTATGGGTGAAACACTGCTCGATCTATTTAGGAAAAAGAAAGAAAGAGCCCACATAAGAATTTTTTTTTACATTTTTTTTAAAATTTTTGGCAGAGACAGGGAACCTCTTTTTGCCGCAATCAGTGTTCTTCCAAAGAAACTATAGCTCATAGCTTTTCTTAATCCGTATCAGCTAATGCGAAAAACAAATGTAGCATCAATGTATATTCTCCACCTTCTCTGTCATGAGAAATTCGTATGGGTGAGGCAGACGGAGGCAGACAAAATAAATTATATTTTTGGGTTCGTTTGTTTCATCGAAAATTTCATGATAACATAAAATATTTTTCATGGAAATCATTTGCAAGGAAAATAGTTATTTTTCATTTAATTGATAGTTTAGGGAAAATGATTTCTTTCTTGCCAAGAGGAGAAATTGTTTTCCCCGAGTCTATGCTTATTTGTTTTCGGTCTATGGAATACTTTTTCCTTAAATCGATTAGTTTTTCGTCATCCAGACACCAGAAAGTCAGAGAATAATTTTTCGGAAATGGCTTTCTTTCAAACAAATAGACCCTTTATTTTGAAAACCCGCATGAACTATTCACGTGGGTGTGAGCGATTTATCGGAAAAAAACGAATGTGTGAGTTGGATTAGACAAGAGATGTGTATATGGACCAAATATAAATCGCCATTTTTGTGATTATGCGGTAGTATACTCTCATTACGTGATCCAAACGATTCTATTGTTCCGTTATGTTCCTAGGACGCGGATTCTTTTCCATGACGACAGAATTCTGAAGAGTTGGCAAGCGTTTTAACATGTTGATAAAAAAAAAATTACATTTCACGTAATTTCTCGATAACACGTTTGTTTACCAAAGAGTTATATGGAAAAAAAAATGTAACCGGTCATTTTTCTTTATTCTTTTTTACCGTTATAAACACTTATTGATATTTACTGGCACGGACAAAAATCCGGCACTTCTTGACACGTAACAATATAATTCTGTTACGCTGGCCACCTTATAATGCATGGTTATATGTTTATAGAAATCTTGATAAAACTGTAGACTATTGAGGTTGAAAAATATTTTGGGCTATAATATTCTGTTTGGACCGTCTTCAATAGTTGTTAACTTTCTTTCTTTAAAAATAATAATAACAATAATAACGGCTACTTCTAGCTGTTAATCTTCTTTCCTGGTAGAATAATTACATTTCTCCTAAAACCTTTTGTTCCACATGCATATTTGCATGTCATCTCTTTCTAATATAGCACACACGTAAAGAGAAACGACAATAAAAAAAATTAAATTAGTAAAGAATAAAATAATATATTAAGATTTTAAAATATCCATTATATGAATATGATTCAAAATGTCGTCCAAGCGAATTTGAGTGATTACGAAGCACTTGGCAATTCTGTTAGACTCAAATTTAAAAAGTAAGAGATTCGTTGATTACTTGCCAATCATCTTTTATGTAAATTTAAAGTATTGTCCATCAGGAAAATTACCAAAAAAGTCTTAAACCTATTGCAATTGTGCCAATTCAGTTCTAATCTTTTTTTTTGTCAATTCAATCCTAACCTTTTGTAATTATGTCAATTCAGTCAATTCGGCCACTTTGGCCTACCAGTACTGAAGTGGACGCCGACCAGTGCCAATTGTCTGGCCAACGCTGATGTGATAATTTTTTAATATTTTCTTTTCATTTTTTTTTACTTTTTTTTCTCTCTTTCTTTTTTTTTCCTATCTTCTTCCCCGATCGCCTATTCGGCGATCAGCGACCAGCTAGAGGCTAAGGCTAGCAAGTTCCAACTCGTCGACCATTGTCGAGGTGGGCCCTCACCGGCATTGGCAAGGGCAAGCCTCATCATTGCTGAGGGAGCTTGACCTCGCCCACCGACGGCAAGGGTGGATCTGGGTGGCCTTGTCGTCGGTGGGCGAGGCCACCCAAATCTGGCGAGACCTCGCCGTCGCTGGGCGAGGTCGAACTCGCCCGGCCATGGTGAGGCTCAACCTTGCCTAGCGACAGTGAGGCTCACCCTCGCCAATGCCAACGAGGGCCAGCCTTGCCCATGGTCGATGAGTTGGAACTCGCCGGCCTCAGCCTCTAATCGGTCCGGCAACCGGAGAAAAAGATAGGAAAAAGAAAGAAAGAAAGAAAGAAAGAAAGAAAGAAAGAAAGAAAGAAAAGTAAAAAAAATTTTAAAAAAAATTCAAAAAATATCACATCAGCGTCGGCTGACCAAAAGTGGCCGGATGGACTGAATTGGCATAATTGCAAAAGGTTTAAGACTGAATTTGGCCAAAAAAAAAGATTTAGGTCTGAACTGGCAAAAAAAATATTTAAAACTGAATTGACATAATTACAATAGGTTTAAGACTTTTTTGGTAATTTTTCCTTGTCCATCTATAGTCATATTGTACTTTAAAGGTATACGTTTAATTTTCATGGAATTTTTTTGGTAAAACTTTGAAATTGAAATGGTCATACATTTCAAGAGCCTCAAACGCTTGGAATTTTAGCAATATTAATAGTTTAGCTTAGTCATTCAATGGTACGTGCATCTTTCCATAATTTCTAGAGCAATTCAATTCTTTCAATGGACTTTGACTGAACGGAAGTTAATTGTACGGCCACAAAATGGGAAAAGTCAACTTAAGATGGAGAGTTGCAATTTTCTATTCATATTTCTGTATGTCGCGTGCACGACTCAAATTAGTCCTCTTTTCATCTTTTTTCCTAGCCATTTCTATCTTATCATAATCAAAACCTAGTGGTACCGCAAACTACAAGGTCGAAAGTACGCTTGACCATCTTAAATGGCGTCACACGTTAGATAAAAATCAGAATCGCTAAATTGAATACTAGTTTCTATATCACACGCATGTATAGGGAACTCGTGCATGACCGGCATCCATGTGTGTCACTAGACCACTAAGACGGCACTCTAGGCCGTGAGCTACATCAAACGGTGCTTAGGAGAAGGTGGGCTAGAGGAGCGATCTTGTTCCGTGGATCAGGATCCGACCGGTTGATCGGCTGCTCCGAGAGGTCATGGGCATTGCCGCCCCATCTATCCTAAGAGAGAGGATGACTGAGTGCCGACCGAGTGAAGAGAGACATGGATGGTATATGTTGGGCCTCGTGAGGACCACTCATACAAGGTTGGTTTAGATCAAGATGGCTAAATAGAGGTGGAAGGTTTGGAGCAAAAGTTTTGAGTCTGAAAGTATAGTTAGGCAATTGTAAAACAATCTAATCGGCATTGACAAGTATCTCAAATGAAATTTCGGTAACTCAATATTATTAATTGGTAATTTTATCGAAAAAAGTTTGAAAGTAATATGAAAAACGAATACAAAAGGAAAAGTGGGGAAGTTATTCAAATAGGTGGCCGAATTAAGTTATTTTATCAGGGTTTTTGTGTGGGAATGAGCTATAAAATGTGAGAATGAGCTGTAAAATGCGTGTATGAGTTACAATCAGCTAAATTAGATGTTATGCCTTATTAGGAATCTTTCCTTCCTCGGTATATATATACCTCTAGGTCATTGTAACACATAAAGAAGAAAATATACAGAAAATTGAGGAATAACATTTTTTCCTCTAAAACTCTGTGTTAACATTTTGAAGCCGTTGTGGTGGTTAGCACGTGTCGCCCCTAGGGTTTACTCCTCGGCTGTCGGCCGTGCGGGGGTTCCCTGGGTTATAAAAAAAAAAAAAACATTTTGAAGCCGCGTCCGTCGCGTTTCTTGCGTTCGACAGTCCGATTCTCTGTGTTGACTTCAAAAATAGACGAGGGTTAACTCAATTCTCTGTGTTGGATGTGATATTTGCAGCTTTCACATTCAGACAAAGCGAAGTTGTTTCGGGCCTATGCATTTTCCGATGCGGGATGAAATACGACAGCAGAACAATATATCCTTTACATGTCAAATGCATTATCTTAGTGCATAAACATTTTTCTGATTATCATTGTAAATTCTTTAATAGCTCGTTTCAATCACTTTACAAGCCTTCGCTGTAGCATGTTGTGTTCTATTGCATGTTTCTTTGGTGGTTGCCTGCTGCATAAGGTTTGTTGCTTCTTTAAGGATCTCAAAGTCTACCTGATAGTTCAGGGGATAGTTTTAAGTGAATTATAGTACAGCGTTAAAAGCTTGTGTAGTGGTAAACCTTTGTTTCAGGAACTATTTCGAACCGCTGCTTGTGTGAAATTAGTATGTTATATACTCGGTAATGATACTTAGCAGTCGAATAGGAAGTCGATCTCAGTCATTAAGCAGTCATTACTTTTTACCATGATTCATATGGTGAGCGAGTGCTCCCGAGATCTGATTAATATCAACGGGTGCACTCAAGTGATTGGCATCGGTTTGTATATGGAAATTGATCTCGATGAAGGTGCTGGAAGTTTGTTTGTAAAACAAACAAAAGTGCTTTGTCCCACATAGGAAAGTTTGGAGTATATGGGTAAATATTTAAGTGTGAGTGTCTTCTAATATTACAGTTGAAGACAACAATACCTGTATGCGGGTGAGCGATTTTGGCGCCCTTAGTGCACTCGTGGATCATAATTAGCACTAATTCTCGTTTATTATGTTTTATTTATTAATTTTCAAAGTTATTATTATAAAATAACCGTTTTATCCTATTGAAATAGTGTAACTAATTACAATAGAGTTGCAGTTTTTTTAATTAATTAATTTCGAATTTTATTATTTTTGCTTAATGGCTATTAGGAGCTCTTACAACCTTTGGAATAATTATGTCTATTCGAACATAACTACTTCACATTTAAAAGGTTATGTCTTTTCGGATATAACTCCTTCATCTTTGAAAGATTGTATTTGTACAAAAATTATTTTTTAAGAATTTATAAAATTTGTGATAATAATAATAATAATAATAATAATAATAATAATAATAATAAATTATTATTGTTATTATTGTTATTGTTGTTGTTGTTGTTGTTGTTGTTGTTTTTTAATCCAAATTTTCAATATGTCTTTTGAGAACATATTTATGGGAATAACTTGTCCCGAAAGGTTGCATTTGGTTCTAAAAGACCGAAATATATATTCATATTTTTCAGTCTCTTTCCATTAACTTTTTGATACTTCTTTCTTAAAACGACCTAAGTACAAAAAAAAACACTAACTTTACCTTGAGTGACAATTTTGGCCTAAACTTTTTTTTATCTTGTAAAAAATCAAAAACTTTTACGTAAATCCCAAATATAGCTCGAGCAATTTGATAATTTTATATCATGGGAGCCAGATTTGGGACTAGAGTAAAAGTTGATGCTTTTTATTGAAACAAAAGAAGTTCGGGTTAGAATTGTCACTCAAGGTAAAGTTGATACGTTTTTTTTGGAATTAACCCTTCTTAAAATCGTACAGTCATTTTTTCCAATTGTTTTCCTTGAAAGATCCCGAAGAAGTACCAGAATTACTGCATGGTATTTTCATTCGAAACTTTGCTGTATCTTGGAAGATTTTTGCCAATAACCATTAGTAATGTTGTAAGGGAAAATATATAATTCATTTAAGAGAGTGTTATTACACCTTAAATTCTGACTTCATTCTTCTTCCCGATTCACGTTTCTTGATATTTTCCCAATGGAGGGCTCTTGTTAACTATGCTAAAACACTCAGCATATAAGCACTAGGATTGAGAAGGGAAAAAATTGACGATGGAGGAGAGAATGTTCTTACAATTCATGAATACGTAATTTTGGCTCGACGTATATACTTATGGGTGGCTGTAAGTGTGACAATCAGCCTGTCTATCATCTTCAGATGACTCTTGGTGACAGTATTTGAAGTTGCATAATCTATAGGAAGAGATTTTGCACATTACTTAATTCAATTTGAATTTCTTCCAAATCTTCTGCTAGATGCGGAAGTACAGTAGCTGTGGATCAATTTCTACCTGGAACCTGCGCAGGGAGGGGAATTTGGGGAGGAGACCTGCCGTATGTTTTGCACTCTCCCAGTATGATGTATACTTCCTGATGAGGCTCTCTTGTTTATCATCTCCTTTGAGATTCTTACCAGCCTGATTGTCCTCCAAGATACAAATTTTGCCCTTTCTTTCTTTCCCTACAATCTTTTTAAGTGCCATCTTTTTGAAGGTCCAGTTGGCGGTTTTCAGGTTGAAATGATAGAGCGGAAGGAACCTGTGGCCATAAGAGGCTACAAACTCCAGTGCAGCAATAATTTACCCGAACTCCTCCTCGGACAGGTAGTAGGGAAAGCTCACTCTGGTCCATCCAGGTTTCACTCCAGCAAAACGCTGTCATAAAGGTAATATCACTGAATATTAGTGAAATGCTTATTGTTACATGGCACTAGGAGATCATCGCATTGGTCGAGGGGTAGTGCCTATTAGATCCTTCGCCTATATGGCTGTTACAGTATTAGAAACTTCAAGGTTTTTTATGGCTACTACAGTATTAAAACCTTCAAGGTTTTGGCTGTCAGAGTCTTACGGGAAAAAAAACAAGCATATTACCTTTTGAATGGCATCTAAATGAATGGGACTGAGCTCCACTGATGCCGAGTAGCGCATGACCATACGGACCGGCACAAGCGCACCCACCTCTTGCTTGAATGCCAAAGAGGTCATTGAGGAGAATGGCAACGAAAGGTCCGTGGAGAGGCTTGTCTCTTTTGTTCCCCGTTTCTCCCCACATGTAAAGTGCTCTCTGTCTTCCCTTCTTACCGCCATCCGGTGGCGAATAAGTTGTTGAGTATATCAGGAAAGACAATATAGCTTGTCTCTTAACAGTTTTGTTCCCGAGAGTCTCTATGTTCTGGTTTCTGGACAGCCTTTTGATGGCTTCGTTGATGTACTTGTGCTCCAGTTTCTCAATCACTTCATATCCTACGTAATTTTCAACCAAAATGCCAATGCTGCTCTTATGATCTGAATAACCTGTGGAGTCCCAGCGTTCTCTCTTTCTTCAATATCTTCCACGTATAAAGTATCCTGCAAGGGGAAAAATTTAACAATTTATGGACTGATAAAAATCAGTATGCTCTGATGATAATCGTTTCAGCTTCCGAATTACTCTTATCGTTTCCAATGGATCAATGGTTTACCTTTTCATTGAAGCCATTCGCATAGTCAACAGTTCCTCCTCCACAGGTTGACGGGGGAGATGACCCTAGATGATAGAGAGCCTTGCTCATGAGTAGAATTCCTGGAGACCCAGGTCCCCCGAGGAACTTGTGCACACTCAGGAAGATAGCATCATAACTGTTGATTTCCCCTGATCTCATGTCGATTTTTACATAAGGTGCACTGTTGACAATTAAGCAATTAAAGGCCAGTTAGATTAGTCGCTTCATTACGTTACCACAGATTTGTATGGTCTTGTAACATTTTCTCAGTAGGTGCAAACAGTTGCTTATTATTGGATTATCTATTTAAATATCTATTTCTCTAATTGAATTAGTAAATCCATGAAAATGTAGGCTCACCTAGCTGCAAAATCAAAGCAAGCAAAGGCACCAAATTGGTGAAGCAGCTTCGCAACAGCTCTTGTGTCGGTGTAAATCCCTGTTACATTACTGCAAGCTGAGAAAGAACCCAGAATTGGCCTGTTTGCATCTCGATAAGACTCGAGCTTTTGCCTTAAATCTTCCATGTCTATCAACCCATCTTCATCTAGTCCAATCTCTATGACCTCTGCTAGACTTTGCCTCCACGAGAGAAGGTTGGAATGGTGCTCATAAGGCCCAACTAAGACCACCCATCTCTCTTCGCTTGGCACGCACTTAATCATCCGCTCTCGTAGGGTGGACGGCACTGCAATGCCCATGACTTCTTGGAGCCGCTTGATCGACCCGGTGGATCCTGATCCGCAAAACAAGATCGCGTCCTCGGGCCTGCCTCCTAAGCACCGTTTGATGTAGCTCGAGGCCTTGTGCACCATCTTGGTGGTCCAGTGACCCACATGGCCGTCAGACGTGTGCGAGTTACCTACATGCAGATTCATTAAAGTAGCATACATTTAGTGGTTTCTTCTAACATATGATAGACATTAAGAATGCTCAGCGTACCACTCATCTTGTCCACACGAAGGGGGAGTGACGTTGCCAATGCCTATATCTTTATAAACGCGGGAAAATGAGGATTTAATACTAAATAAAACTAAATATTTTGAAAATAAAAAAATTAAAATTAAAAGCAAGAAAGAAAAGTCTCGGACATAGATACTTGTATTATAGATACCATGAATTAATGTGGCAAAATGGATCATAGACCCACATTTTGACTCATATTTGTGAAGTTGGGTGAAATATGAGTCACAAATATGAGTTTCTTAAAATTTAAATATGTGTTAAAATGGGTCTAATAAAACGAAGTCCAATTAATGATTGGTTCTAACGGGTTTGGAAAAAGCCCAACTTCAACCCATTTAATAAAGAGTAATGCCCTCTTGTGCCCTCCAATTTCACTCCCCTACTGCTCGTCCTCTTCAACTTCTGGCCGCCCCCCAGATCGGAGCCGCTCTCCTCCTCCTCAATACACAGTTCGGCGGTCACGAAGTGGCAAACCTTGGCGTTAAGTGACAGAGCCTTCACGATGATGTTTGAGCTCTTGATGTAATTGTGGACCAACATGACCACAAAGGCTAGCCCAGGTCCCTCGAAGTCAAGCTGGAGACATCGGCTGCCCGTGCTTGGGTCCACAAAGGCCAAGCTTGGGTCCCTTAACTGGCTCCGAGATCCGTGTGCCCACGCTCGAGTATCTGGCTCTCGCACCTAATTCACTAGCACCTGGCCAAGTCCATTGGGGCTGAGCCAAATTCCTCAGTAGCTGGACGCGGGTCCACAATGGACAGGCTCAGATCCCTCGAGGCCAGGCCCAAGAATTTTGGTGCTGATGCGTAGGTTCATGGAGACTGGGGCCTGAGACCATCCAGGCTCAACTTAGACCTCGATGCCTGTGCCCGGGTCCTTGGTGCCCATGCTTGGGTTTGCAATAACCGTGCCTAAGTACCCGGGTCCATCGAGACAATCCTGAGTTCATCTAGGCCGGGCTTGGTTCCTCGATGGTTGAGTCCACAAAAGCTAGGCTTGGGTCTCTCAAGGTTGAGCCTAGGAACTCAGTGCCTGTGCCCAAGTCCCCACCCATGCCTAAGTACGCAGCTCCACGCCAAAGTCATTGACATTTTGCTTGGGTCCATCGTGGCCAAGCATAGGTTCACAGAGGTGGGACTTGGGTCCCTCATGACCGGGCCAAGACCCCGGTGCCCATGCCCAAGTCTACGGAGGTTGAGTGCAAGTCCCTCAAGACCAAGCTTGAAACGTCGATGCCCTTGCTTGGGTCCCTAACGGCTATACTCAAGTATCTAGCTCCCTCGCCCAAGTCACTAGTGCTTGGCCCTGGTCCATCAAAACAGCTCCCAGTTCCTCAGCAACCGAGCTTGGGATCACAGAGGCTAGGCCCAAGTTGCTTGAGGCTGAGTCCGAGCCCCTCGGTGCCTACCTCGAATTGATAGACGTAAGGCCCAAATCCCTTGAGGCTAGGCCCGAGACCCCAGTTCCCGTGCCCAAGTCCACGAAGGTTTTGACTTGGGTCCTTTGAGGCTAGGTCGGGACCACATTGCTCATGCCCGAGTCCTTTGGTGGCCATGCCTCGGTAAGAGGCACTCGACTCGGGTCTATTGAGGTCAGGCCTAGTTATTCGACAGATGGGCCTGGGTCATGGAGTTGGGTTCTAAAGCTTTGTTTCTATTAAAAAAAAATACTTTTTGACGCATCAAGGATCAAATCTTGGTTTTCAACATAAACAAACAACAAAATGACTATTTGATCCATATATATTTTCGATAAAAATTATCAAATAAGATCTAAAACTATTATACATATGCTAATTCGATTATAAATATTTAAATTTTGTCAATGTAATCCTAAATATTTCAATGAAATTTCAATGCAGTGCTTCTTGCTGATTTTCGCTTGAAACGCTAATGAGACGGTCTAGTTATTGCCCAAAAACATGGTGGTATTGTTCATCCAAATAAGATGAAGATGAACAGTGCCAAGGAAGAAAAGAAAAAAAAACGAGAAAGGAAACTTCATAAATTTAAGCAAAATGGCGTCATTTTGTCTCCCAGCACCCTCGCCCAAGTCCCACGTCATTGACTTATAGAACTCTTGCTGCTCTCTCTCTCTCTCCACCGAATCCAAAGCAAAGGTTAGCAAAAAACCTTCTTTTTCTTCTTCAGCATCTAGAGGAGATCTAGCCCGTGAATTGGAAATTGGTCCGTACCCTGTACGAGGCCCTTCAGGTCCGCACCATTCACTGCATCCTTGCCTCCGACCTCGAGTGGTGGTTCTATCCCCCGTAAGTTTTTGATGCGCCTCCCCATCAGTGTCTCCTCCACCGCGTCGGACGACACCTTCCTCTTCATCCCCGACTCCTTCACCTCCTTCGGCCCCATTGTGCTCACCGCGGGCTTTGACCCAACCCTCTTGATCTTGTGGGTCAACGCTTGGATGGTCTCCGCCAATGGGGAGGTCACCCAGGTAAGGGAGTACTTCAACACCTCACTCACCGTCATGTGATTCGGCGACTCCTCCCCATTGGATCCGTAACGGACGAGATTGCCTCACTGCATTATTGCCAACCGCTATGGGAGAGCGGCATATATTGCCGGATCAAAAGCCATGCCTGGTCTGGTTCTCGCGGACCGCAATCTCGTTGGTGGCAGCATTAATGGCTTCGGAGATGTGGTCCCGGTTGGTGGGGACAACTTTGCCATTGATCTCGTGGTAGAGCTCCGGGCAATCGGCGCAGTGGGTTATATTAGAGTCTTATGATGAGAGAGATTCGCATGCAAATGCCCTACCCCACAGTAGGTTGATGCCGGCGAGGGCCTAGAGGACACTTAACTTGCCGAAGGACCAGTTGCAAACGAGGAGGATGCTGGGGAGCTAGATTCCCCCCCTTCATGCCCATAAGGGATCATGGTAAGGTGTCGAAGCTTGTTGAGCAAGGGGCGGATCCGATTGTTGGAGAGAGAGAGAGAGAGAGAGAGAGAGAGAGAGCTCATGACACAGAAGGGATTAATGGGGAGAGAGAGAGAGACTGATGAGAGCAGATTTGGAAACCCATTATTGAAAGCTGATGGTTTTTTTTTGAAAAAAAAAAGTTTGAGATAAATTTGAGTCTAGACCTAAAATTGAGGATTATTTAGGAAATTAGGCCGTTTTAATAGTAAAAATGTAAATTTTATTTTTAATTATAAGTGGGTCAGTCCCCAAGCATAACAGGGACTGAACCGGAACTAATCCGTTCCCGATTATAAAGCCTCGTTATTATAATCCGTTAATACGGTGCTCACAGTTGCTCATGTGCCCTGCAAAATCCTAGCCTATGACTTGATTGGAGCACCTGAGCTCTCTCACTGACTTCGCGAGCTGGTCCATGCAGCCATCATTCTTCATAGTCAATAATTTTGAGGAGAAACATTACTAAGAATTGAACCTCAAGTTTGAGCTACTAAAATTGTATTGCATAAAAATGATTCAATATAGGCCAATCTATTTTCGACTCGACCTGACCCACCTGTTTGACGGGCCATGGAGAGTGATCATGGTAAAGTCTTTATAATGGAAAATCTATTCTGCTTATCAAGCATTAGACCATAGGTTAAGACTCTCGTGAAGTTGAATAGTGTAGATCTTTTTCGATCACTTTGAGTACATAAGTGATTGGCATGTAATTACAAAGAACATATAATGATTTCAGAAGTGTGAAACGTAATTAACCACACAAGTCCAAAGAATGCTAACCCTTCAATGAAACGTGCGCAGTCGATCCAATAATGCTTTTGAGTTACAACGAAAAATTAATATTACTCTATAGTACGATTTTTCGGCAAAGGAAACATGGACCGGAAATTGATCTTATAACTGTAACTTAATAGCAATGAATTAACTAAAGAAAGTATTCAAATGTTGACCTTTAAACTTCGAAAATAAATTTCGACCCAAAAAAAAAACCTTCGAAAATAATTTCCTTTCTTGTTTTAGGAAATAATATGCATTAACTTACATATACCAGTCGGTGGAAGATTCGTAATGGACACTCGGTTTCCTTTTGGTTTGATTGGTGGTATAACAAAGGCCCTCTTTACCTTATATTCAACAATGTGGACATATACCAGTCACGGATCCCCCAGGATATTTCGGTTCGGAAGTTCTATGATTGTATATGGCAACCTTCAAACACACTTGACACTATCCTGAGCTGGACGGACTCACCGCCAATCTTTGTAGAAAATACTCCGGACAAACTGATATGGACACCACATCCTTCTGACTTTTTCTCGGTAGCGCTAGCTTGGAATCATATCAGAAGGAAAGGGCATCCAGCCCTTTGGCACTTATTCATCTTGGATCATCATATTGCCCCCCGTCATGCCTTTCTCTTATGGCTAGTATCTTTTAACCGGCTGCCTACCCAGGTATTCCTCCTACAAAACCATAGCATTGACACCGCCTTGTGCGCTTTCTCTGGTACCAAACCAGATTCGATCAATCACCTTTTCTTTGAATGCACTTCTACTAATAGGCTGGCTTCTTTCTGGCCAACTAAATGCAACCTTCCTTGGCGCAATCAACCTTGGCAAGAGCATATTAGGTGGGCAATGAAAATTGCAGTGGATCTTCCTTTGCTCACCGCCTCTCTAGATTTTCCTTTGGTGCACTATGTCATATCATTTGCACTAAAAGGAACAATGCCATCTTCAAAAACAAGAGTGTCTATTATCCTGGGTATGCGCAACCACCTTATCAAAGTCGTGAAGGATAAAGCCATATCCATTGGGGGAGTTGAGGATACACCTAGGAACTGAAAATTACAAAGGAAGTGGGAACTTCCACCTTCAATCTTCGGAGCGATCCGGATTGCCTCTTAATTCGATGTAATAGTTTCTTTGGTTTATAGTTGGCCTCTCTTTGGCTTGTTGTATAGTTCCTGTTGAGCCATCATTGACCCTGTTCGGACATTCCAATGTCCTAATCGGGTCAAGGGTTAGCTGTGACACTATATTGTATATGGTGTTTTGAAAAGTAATACATATTCTTACCCTTACCAAAAAAAAACTTACGTAATGCAACTGTATATGAATGATTTCTTTTGCCGTCAGTGTACGAAATTAAAAAAGAAAAATCTTATAGACACTAAACATACTTACCTTAAAATGGAAGGATGTTGTCAACGATGAAGTCCTCGATGTAGCGGATGCAGTGGCCGGAGGCAGTGCTGTCAGCATACATGAGCCTTTGCCTGCTGAACGGCGAGTTGAACTCGGTGTCGCCACCGATGATTTGAGAGCGGAGCCACGATAGCTTCTTCTCCACATCAGAGACACCGCCTGCCGCTGGGACTCCCATTCCAAGCTGCGAAAGGATTCTGAGTGCTCACACAAATCATTCCTTGACGATGATGATGGAGTACTCTTGCCATTTCTTGGGTCGATGTATTTGTTCATGATGTTGATATGGGATTGCCTCGTCATGCTGGGTTGCTCTAGTTCCATTGTATTACTGAACAAGAAATTCGAGTGTACGAGGGGAAAGAATGAAGGACTCCGTGGGCTTAAATAAGATGGGTCTGGTACGAGAAATCAAAATTGGACCAATTTAATTCTAAATATTTTCACATTGATATCAATTCAATTCATCCGACCAATATAGGCCGGAAATCACTGATATGAACATCAGTCGTCCTACTTGGCATGGCCAGCATAATGTGGACATTTTTAATATTTAATATCTTTTTATGTTTTTCTTTTCTTTTTTATTAGTTTTCTTTTTTTTTTCCTTCATTTCAGCCAGCAAAGACCATCAAGCCCTTGCCTGCCACGAGTGGCCCTCGCTCAAATCTAAGGGGGGGGGGGGAGGCTTTGTGCCCTCGTTCGCTACCGGCAGGGCTGCAAAGGCCCTTGTTCGCCGTCGCTGGCCAAAATGGAGGAAAAGAAAGAAAGAAAAAAAAATAAAAAGAATTATATTAAAATTCAAAATATTATTAAAATATTATCTAAAAATGTTTATGTGAGCGCAAGCCATGCCATGTAAGACGTCCTGCATCTACGTTATCGATTTCAGGTCTAAATTGATCATATAGATTGAATTAGTACTAATATAAAAAGGCTTATGACTAAATTAGTCCAATTAAAAAGTTTAGGACTGAATTGACATTAACACAATAAGTTTAGAATTTTTTTGATACTTTTTTCATGTGAGTTCCAGCATGCAATGTGTAAATCTTATCTTTATAGTAGAGCACATTTATGGTTGAGAAAAACAATGGGATGACTTCTGTATCTATATTCTCGAGCAATAAATGATGTAGCTCTAAGCAGTGGCGGCGACGACGGCGGGTGGTGGTGGACAGTAGGGAGATTAGGGATTGAGTATGAGTAGGTAATAGGGTGCACCGGAGATTTTGGGAGATTGGTACTTTTCAAATAGGGATAGTTTGATCCTTTTCAGTGATAAGATTTGGTACGGGGATGTTAAGCTGTACATGGAAACACCAAATAGTGCAGAGTGCTGGCAATGCAAGAGGTGACGACCTTTGATGTATTTTTCTCAAAGTCTATACCGTTGCAATTATTTCGTTAAGCGCGATAGGCAAGTTATTAACTGTAGTGTATTTGAACCCGTGGGAAAAGTTGGTAATTCACTTAAATTAAGGTTTGAAACTTCGTATAAGGATCAGTAACTTTAAAACATTTGTAACTATATATACGGCACACTAGTAAAAGTTGGAAATTTGTTGGAACCGCGGGAAATGCGAAACAATCAAATAAACAACACTGATTAAATATGAGAATTTATACCTGCATGATGAGTTAGTGACAAAGCCATTCAATATTAGATTTGAACTAGGACATAGCTACACGTTTTTTTTTCTTAATTAATTCGTCGAATTCCTTAGCTAGGCCTAAACAACCTGTATGTCCTTTATAATAATAGAACATCTGTTTGCCAGAACTGACCAAGTCGAACTCACTAAAAGTGCTCTAGTTTTTGTTCTCAGGGTGGCAGTACTTGATCATGTGATGTTTCTTTTCATTAGGCATGTTATGTTGCTCACATAGCCATATGAGCTATACATAATCTGGACAGCGTCGTTTCTTTTTTTTCTCACTCAAGCCACGTGACGCCACATCAATTTTGTTTGCCTTCCATTGTTCACGCCAGGCACCACGTAAAATTTAATGGCGTTAATTGACAGAGCTGGATGACTGAGGGTACATGTGTTATAAATTGGAGTTTTGTATTTTTGATAACACAAAAAAAGTTTAAGGCACTGGCATTAAATTGGAGTTTTTGATGACATTTTCTTTTATGCAAAATTTAGGTTGGAAGAGATTTCCAGCGATGAGAGCCAGCACTTGCCCTTAGTCGCTTGTGCCCTCTCTCCAAACCACCACCGGCCTAGCCATGCCATGTCGCAATCGTGACCGTTGAAGCCCTTGCCACTGTGGAGTCGATCCACCTCGCACCTCCCTCCCTATCAACCGGTTGCCTCGTCTGTGGTTGGTCGCTAGCTATTGCCGTGGCCGGCGACCAACAGAGGAATAAAGAAAAGAAAATTAAAAAGAGAAAAAAAAGAAAGAAACAAAAGGAAATATTAAAAATTATTAAAAAATTCAAAATTCAAAAAATAAAATATTATTTAAATTTTGATTTTTTTAAATAAAATAAGAAATTATTAAGAGGAGTGCAACAAGGATTTTTCATATCGAACGACGAAAAATATTTTTTAGTTCATTTTTAGGTCTCAGCAAAACACCAGAAAAAAATATTATCATTTTCATGGAAAATGATTTTCCAGAAATATTTTCCAGAAACGTCACAGTTTCCGTAAAACGAACGGAGCCTAATATATGTTTACTCCATATACATGTTTTTTTTTATGCAGTTCCTTCAAAAAGTATACCTTCAGGTTTTCACATGGTGCCCTTCATCGTTAAAACAGGAATTAGAAAGTTGTGCTGATAAATGGAGTAGTTGCTACGATGGTGGTATTACAGTTATCATCTTAGTAAGAAGCGACAGAAAGCAATCTATCAAATCAAATAAGAAATTGTTCAACTTGTGAGCCACAAGTTGCAGCAACTTGTGAGCCCCAGTTGCAGCAACTTGTGAGCCCCAGTTGCAGCAGCGTTACCAGCTTCTCTGTTGGTTTATAGAGTTGAAACATCCATGACGCACTCACTTCGATTATGCATTAGTTTCTTCTGTCACGCCTAAAACTGATTATGGACCACGTGTGCTGCTTGTAAACAGCGGTAAGCTTATCTTGGAACTGCGGCATGATTTAAATAAAGTGAAAGTGAAAGTCAACTCAGATAGAGATTAAAGTAATACTTCATCTGTGTTCAACAAAAACTTTACGGTGTGTGACGAGGGCATTGAGTTGGGATGAATTCATAATCTGAATTCTACACGTAAACGTGATTGAAGGCCCTGTTAACTCAATCGCCAGGATATGGAGTGAATTTTATAATTGTTGTTTTCACTTCTATTTAAATGATATGTACATAAACTATTGGAGGAGGCCAAAAACTTCGCTCGACGGAAGCAATATTCAAATATCTTCGAAGGTCAACGAAATGAAAAACCAGAAGCTGGGATTGCTGCCCAAAATACTTAAGGCGCCGTTCGTTGCATCTTCGTACTGAGTTCAACAAACCACTGATTTTGACATGGTCTTTGCTCTCTCTCTCTCTCTCTCTCTCTCTCTCTCTCTCTCTCTCTCTCTCTCTCTCTCTCTTGTTTCTTTTTTTTTTTGGTAAAGGTAAGATTTTGTATAACTAATCATAACACCAAATACAACCTAAGCTCAAACCTACTCCTGACCATATTAGGACACAATGATGTCCAGACAAGGTCGAGAGGGTCCAGCAGGGCTAAATACAAAACAAGCCAAACCAGCCAATACAAGAACAACTAGACCGAAAACAAGGAAACCAAACCAATCAAGCTTGGAAGTCAACCATGTCTTCGGAACAACACTTGACCAGCAAAGAGCGGTGCCTATATCACCGAACAGTCTGAAGCAGCAGCAAACCAGCAAAGGATAGAAGGTGAGGGCCCTTAAGCCGAACTAGGCAGCACAAGACAACCCCGCATGGCTAAATCGTTGAAGGCTGGACAGGAAGCAGCGTCAAACCAAAGAGACCAAGGAACGAACCCTCCACAATTAGCCAAAACTCCAGCTAGGAGGCCGAAGTCGCGTGAAAAATAGAAGTAGGAAGGCCCCACTTTCTTTGAAAAATACGATTCCTATGAGTATCATCAACTATCCCAATAGATATAGCTTTGTCCTTCACCACTTTGAGGAGGTGATTGTGCATACCGGGGATACAGATGGTCTTGTTCCTAAATATGGCATTATTCCTTTCAGTCCAAATAATATGGCAAAGTGCACCAAAGGAGAACCTGGATACGCTATGAGCAAAGGATGAACCCCCACATACTTGCATAGCCCACCTAATGTGCTCTAAACAAGGTCTGTTTCGCCAAGGAAGGCTACATTTAGTTGCCCAGAAGGAGGCCAATCTATTGGTCGAGGAGCACTCAAAGAAAATATGATTAATAGAATCCGGTACTATGCCACAAAAAGCACAAGTAGCATCAGTAATCCTGCGGTTTTGTAAGAGAAAAACCTGGGTGGGTAGCCGATTAATAGATGTAAGCCAAAGGAGAAAAGCATGGCGAGGAGCAATATTCCGATCCCAAACAAAGGAATGCCAAGGAACTGAATGACCTCTCCTTCTAATGTAGTCCCAAGCACGTGCAACCGAGAAAGCTCCTGAGGGGTGAGGAGTCCAGGTTAGTACATCCAGTTGATTTTCCATAAGAGGTGGTTGTTCATCCATCCATCCCAATATAGTGTCCAGAGTATTCGAAGGTTGCCAAGAACATTCAAAAAAACTCTTTACCGTGATGCCTCTTGGGATCCTTGAATGATAGATCTCCACATTGCTGAAAAGCTGGAAGATCGGGCCTCTGTCATGCCACGGATCTGTTGGAGACAATTCAAATGGCATTAGCTTCAAATATTACAACAATAAGAAATTAACGAAATTACAGAGAAGTGAAATTGCAATAACAAAGATGGAATCGATACAATCGAATACCGAGGCCTGTGTTCGACACAATTTCCTTAAAACAGATTCGTTCCCTCCCGCACACGATTGAGGTTTTGCGAACGTCTGTCTCCCAGGATACAACGGTTGACAGCGAAGAAGAGATCGCGGCACTTCCAAGCTTTCGGCGAACTTGAACAAACTCAAAAACGAACACTATCGAAAACAATGCAAGTGCAGTGAACGTTTTCCAAAAGGAAAAAGGAGGGAACGGTTTTTCAGAAGGAAAAAACAGCGAACCGTTTTGCAGAAGGAAACCGGCGAACGATTTTCAGAAGCTGCAGAGCGGAGAATGTTTTTCAAAGCTGCTCTACAGAGAGCGTTTTTCAGAGCTTCGTTGTTCTGAACTGAAAGAATGATTTCGATAAAATATAAAACAGAGGGGAGAGCTGTTAGGGAACAATAACGGGCGATTAAATTAGCCGTTACAAAATTAATACGCATCAAGAATAACGGCCAATTAAATCCGCCGTTACAGAATCAATTGCGTCTGAATAATGGCCGATTAATTCTGCCGTTACAAAATCAATTTCGTAACAGCTTGCCATTTAAACTCACCATTAATTGAGTCGGAAAATTAAATTAGAAGGCTAGCAAAATTGGGCTTGCCGCAAGGCCCACTTTTCGGTCCGGCAATCGTGTACGCAGGATGCGCGCTCGCGCCCAAGTTTCAGCTCGTCGGGCGTCGGATTTGCACCCCCCCTGCGCCTGCGCGCGAGGCAGAGAGTTTGTGCTACAATAGTTACCACTTCAAATAAGTGTAACCATATATAAAGCACTCCATAGCCTTCTTCCTTTTCCATGTGGGACTAATGCTTTTCACTTCCCACTTCCAACTCAAGGGTGTTCTTTGAGCATCAATTTCTCATTCACCTATCCATCAATTTGTCCCAAATTTCCAACAATCCCCCACATGAATGAAAATTGTTTTAGTTTTGACTCTGTGATAGTGTTCAACAATTGAAACCTGCATAGGATAGGTAGGTGTTACCCTTTGAACCTTCCCTTGTGAAAGTATATTTACTTTACTAGTTGTCCAGTAGACATGATGTCCTTGAACTGTCCAGCTTTCTTATGTAAATGAACCATATACTTCACACAGGAATCATCTAAACGTTTGTTCAGTTCTCATAGTTATGTTCATTTTGGCCATGAACATCAACCTGGTTCTGCAAGAGTTTCTAAAGAATTTAGCCCTCGATTAATTCTCCTTTGAAGCGGCCCCACTTCTCTCTCACAAAGGTGATTACTTAATTCTGAGTAATTTATTTACTCCACTTAAGAATCATTAAAGCAAAATTGCTATCCTTTCCCTTCACAATGTCACTGATATTTTATAGAGGAATGGTTTTAGGGATAACCCCCACAGTGACATCACTAAGTTTGTATAATTAGGTTGTCCCTTTGAACCTAGATCTTGGGATCTCCAGTCAACTAGGTTGGGTTTCCTTTATACCAACTTATTCTTTCATGGGCTTTAGTCCCATTCCTCTTGTCGATTTCTCAACTAACTCTCCATTTAACCATTTGGTTAGCGGATCCGCAATATTATCCCTTGACTTTACGTAGTCAATTGAGATAATTCCTGTTGAGAGTAGTTGTCTAATGGTATTATGTCTACGACGTATATGTCTAGACTTACCATTATACATATTACTCTGTGCTCTTCCAATTGCAGATTGACTATCACAATGTATACTTATTGGTGGCACAGGTTTTTTCCATTTTGGAATATCCTCTAGGAAATGGCGTAGCCATTCAGCCTCTTCACCACATTTATCTAAAGCTATAAATTCAGATTCCATTGTGGATCTGGCTATAACAGTTTGTTTATAGGATTTCCAGGATACGGCTGCTCCTGCTAGCGTGAATACATATCCACTAGTAGATTTTGAGTCTTTTATATCAGATATCCAATTTGCATCACTATATCCTTCCAGAACAGCTGGGTATCTGGTATAATGCAAACCATAATTCCGAGTATATCGTAAGTACCCGAATACTCTCACTATTGCTTTCCAATGGTCAGCACTCGGATTGCTCGTATATCTACTCAATCTACTAACCGTATAGGCAATATCTGGTCTAGTACAACTCATTAAGTACATTAGACTTCCAACAACTCTGGAGTATTCTACTTGAGAAATACCCTCTCCCCTATTCTTGGATAGATGAAGACTATTGTCTAATGGTGTTCTAGCAATACCAGAATCATTCATGCTGAATTTTTCAAGAACCTTGTCCACATAGTGTGACTGGTTTAAAATAAGACCTTCTGATGTTCTTGTGATTTTAATTCCTAAAATCATATCAGTAGGTCCCATATCTTTCATGTCAAATCTTGAATTCAACATATTCTTGGCAGATTTGATCATTTTATCATCACTACCAACAATTAGTATGTCATCTACGTAAAGACACAAAATGACATATCCATTTGTTGTCTCTTTAATGTAGACACATTTATCGCATTCATTGATCTTAAAACCATTGGTAATCATTGCATTATCAAACTTTTCATGCCACTGCTTTGGTGCTTGTTTTAGGCCATACAATGACTTTACCAATTTACAGACTTTCCTTTCTTCTCCTGGAACTATAAAACCCTCAGGTTGTTCCATGTAGATTTCTTCATCCAAATCACCATTTAGGAAAGCTGTTTTTACATCCATTTGATGTACTTCGAGATTTCGCAGTACTGCGATTGCAAGTATCATCCTAATGGAAGTTATTCTCGTCACAGGAGAATAAGTATCGAAGTAATCTAAGCCTTCTCGTTGCTTGTATCCTTTGATCACAAGTCTGGCTTTGTACTTATCAACAGAACCATCTGCTTTCATTTTCTTCTTAAAAATCCATTTGGATTTTAAAGGCTTACAACCAGGAGGAAGATTCACTAGCTCCCAAGTATGATTCTGCAAAATAGAATCAACTTCACTTTTTATTGCTTCTTTCCATAGAGGTCCCTCAGAAGAATTCATAGCTTCTGCAAAATCTAGTGGTTCCTTTTCTAACAAATAAGTTAGAAAATCATTTCCAAAAGATTTTTCCATTCTTGCTCTTTTGCTGCGTCTCGGTTCAAGTTCATGATCTGAATCATGAATTTCATGACTTTCTTCATTCATAGTTTCGTTCTTTCGTTTAGAAGAACTTGATCCATCATTGGATTTATAAGGAAATACATTTTCAAAGAATGATGCATTCCTTGATTCCATGATTGTATTCTTGTGTATATCTGGAATTTTAGATTCATGCACAAGAAATCGATACGCATTACTGTTATGTGCATAGCCTATAAAGATACAGTCCACCGTTTTAGGACCTATCTTTGTTTTCTTTGGTGTTGGAATTGCTACTTTTGCAAGACACCCCCACACTCGTAAATGTTTGTAGGATGGTCTCCTACCTTTCCATAATTCATAAGGGGTTTTGTCCTCTTTCTTTCGAGGTACCTTATTTAAAAGGTAGTTGCTTGACAAAATAGCTTCTCCCCACATATTTTGAGGTAAACCTGAATTTAGTAAAATTGCGTTCATCATTTCTTTCAATGTGCGATTTTTACGTTCAGCAACACCATTTGATTGAGGAGAGTAAGGCGCAGTTACTTCATGTATAATTCCGTGTTGTGCACAGAATTCACCAATTGGTATTTCATACTCGCCACCTCTATCACTTCTCAATCTTTTAATTTTCTTATTGAGTTGATTTTCAACTTCATTCTTATAGAGAACAAATTTCGAAAACAAATTTCTCTAAGGCTTCATCTTTGCTTTTAAGCAAATACACATAGCAATATTTGGTGTTATCATCGATAAAAGTAATAAAATATTTATTACCACCTCTCGTTTGAATGAATTTCAAATCGCAGACATCACTATGGATTAATTCAAGGGGTTCGGTGTTTCTTTCAATTGTTTGAAATGATGACCTCGTTAATTTTGCCTCAACACAAATTTCACATTTATGTTTTGAATCAATTTGGAATGAGGGTATATGTTCCAAGTCAATTAATCTACGCAATGTATCATAATTAACATGTCCTAGTCTACCATGCCATAAATTGGAAGACTCAAGCAAATAAACAGAAGACTTATTATCTTTATTGATAATTGTCATCACATTGAGCTTAAAAAGCCCATCAGTTACATATCCCTTCCCCACATACATTCCAGACTTAGACAAAATAACTTTATCAGACTCAAACACCATACGAAATCCATGCTTGTTCAACAAAGACCCAGAAACCAGGTTCTTTCGGATTTCTGGCACATAGAGGACATTGTTTAGAGTCAGTTCCTTTCCTGAGGTCATCTTCAGCAACACCTTCCCTTGACCTTCGACAGCAGAAGAGGCAGAGTTTCCCATAAAAACCTTTTCCCCATTAATCGGTTCAAGGTTTGTGAACAGGTCCTTGTTAGAGCATATGTGCCTAGTGGCACCAGTGTCAATCCACCATTCCTTCGGATTGGACCCAACTAAGTTCACTTCAGAAATCACTGCAGAAAGGTTTATGTTTGACACGTCTCGAGTGATGCCATTCACCACATTTGCCTCATAATCCTTCTTCTTTGGAAGTCTGCAATCCACAGATCTATGGCCCATCTTGCCACAATTGAAGCATTTTCCTTGAAACTTGGTCTTGGAAACTCCCCCTTTTGGTCCCAACTTTGGCTTGACAATTTTCTTGTTCTTGTGGCCTTGCCTAAGCTCCACAACATTTGCCTTAGTTGTAGTAGGATTGAACCCTTTGCGTTCAAATCCTCTATTGTCTTCTTCAATTCGAAGTCTGACAATCAGCTCTTCCAGGTTCATTTCCTTTCGCTTGTGCTTGAGATAGTTCTTGAAATCCTTCCACCCAGGAGGTAGCTTTTCAATTATAGCAGCCACTTGGAAGGTTTCACTTAAGATCATTCCTTCAGCTAGGATTTCATGCAAGCTCACTTGAATTTCTTGCACTTGACTGATCACAGTCTTAAAATCCACCATTTTATAATCAAGGAATCGACCGACAACAAATTTCTTTGCTCCGGCATCCTCTGTTTTATATTTTCGGTCCAAGGCTTCCCATAACTCCTTTGCCGTTCTTTTTGCACAATAGACATTGTACAATGAGTCATGTAAGCCATTCATGACATAGTTCCTGCACAAGAAATCAGAGTGCTTCCAGGCCTCAACAGCGTTGAAGGCTTGCTTATCCGTTTCTCCTTCGGATATTTTAGGAGCATCCTCAATCAAGAATCTCGCAAGATTCAAGGTGGTCAAATAAAACAGCATCTTTTGCTGCCACCTTTTAAAGTTCAGTCCGTCGAACTTTTCAGGCTTTTCGCCATGGTGTACAGAGACAGCAGGATGAACGGAGGATGAGCCAGGCATACGAACAGCCGCGGCATACGCAGAGTCTTTGGTGATGCTGTCAGCAATCACATCGACACCATCGTTTCCAGCAGCCACGTCCACGACTTCTTTCCCAGTAGCCATTTGAATTCTTTAAAATCACGAATCTGTTTTAAGATTGTTGGAGAAAATTCAAATGGCATTAGCTTCAAATATTACAACAATAAGAAATTAACGAAATTACAGAGAAGTGAAATTGCAATAACAAAGATGGAATCGATACAATCGAATACCGAGGCCTGTGTTCGACACAGTTTCCTTAAAACAGATTCGTTCCCTCCCGCACGCGATTGAGGTTTTGCGAACGTCTGTCTCCCAGGATACAACGGTTGACAGCGAAGAAGAGATCGCGGCACTTCCAAGCTTTCGGCGAACTTGAACAAACTCAAAAACGAACACTATCGAAAACAATGCAAGTGCAGTGAACGTTTTCCAGAAGGAAAAAGGAGGGAACGGTTTTTTAGAAGGAAAAAACAGCGAACCGTTTTGCAGAAGGAAACTTTTTTCAGAAGGAAACCGGCGAACGATTTTCAGAAGCTGCAGAGCGGAGAATGTTTTTCAAAGCTGCTCTGCAGAGAGCGTTTTTCAGAGCTTCGTTGTTCTGAACTGAAAGAATGATTTCGATAAAATATAAAACAGACGGGCGATTAAATTAGCCGTTACAAAATTAATACGCATCAAGAATAACGGCCAATTAAATCCGCCGTTACAGAATCAATTGCGTCTGAATAATGGCCGATTAATTCTGCCGTCACAAAATCAATTTCGTAACAGCTTGCCATTTAACGCACCATTAATTGAGTCGGAAAATTAAATTAGAAGGCTAGCAAAATTGGGCTTGCCGCAAGGCCAAAAAGCAATCGTGTACGCAGGATGCGCGCTCGCGCCCAAGTTTCAGCTCGTCGGGCGTCGGATTTGCACCCCCCTGCGCCTGCGCGCGAGGCAGAGAGTTTGTGCTACAATAGTTACCACTTCAAATAAGTGTAACCATATATAAAGCACTCCATAGCCTTCTTTCTTTTCCATGTGGGACTAATGCTTTTCACTTCCCACTTCCAACTCAAGGGTGTTCTTTGAGCATCAATTTCTCATTCACCCATCCATCAATTTGTCCCAAATTTCCAACAGGATCAAACCAGAAAGAAACGGAATACCCGTTCCCAATTTTCCATCGAAAAAAAGTGTGGGCAGCAGCTCTCATGTCCAGGATTTTCTTCCATGTCCATGAGCAAAAAATGAATTTGGAAACAACCCAAAAGTTTGCCTTTTTTAAGAAGTTGGAATGAATCCATTTACACCACATGGACTCCTTGTCAGAAAAGAGGAGCCATATGTGCTTGAGAGTCAAGGCTCTATTGTATTCAACAAGACACCGCAGCCCAAGGCCACCTTCCTCTTTGGGGAGGCAAACTGTATTCCACGCCACTCTAGCTCCACCTGCACCCAGATCATGCCCTTTCCAAAGGAATTGACGTAGAATAGTCTCAATTCTATACAAGACAGATTTAGGTATATAGAAAATGGAGGCCCAATAAACTTGCATAGAGTACAAAACCGACTTGATCAGTTGGAGGCATCCAGCAAACGAAAGAAACCTCTGAGTCCAAGACCGGGCACGAGCGGTTATAGAATCAACCAAATATTTGCAGTCCTCTTTACGTAATCTAGAAGATATAATAGGCACGCCCAAGTAATGGAAAGGGCTCTCTCTTGTTTCTTGTACGCTGATTGGTGCTAAAATATGGGTTTTCTATTTCTCTCTGTCATAATCGTCCACTATAAATACCCATCAGGAAGTTCCTCTTCTTCACATCCAAGAAACAAGAAACGGCTCCGTCTTTATCTAGTCATCAAAGTCGAGAGAAAGCGAGGAAAGTTGCTGTAAAAGATGTCGAGCACTGTCGGGAAAGTCATTTGTTGCAAAGGTACTTGTATGAAGAATCCATGTATTACTTCATGTTTTTAGTAGATTTGCGTTGCCATTTGGGGTCTTTAAGTTCTTAGCGTCTATACAAATTCATCAGCCAATGTTCCGCTTCAAAATGCAGTGGGGTTCTTGAGCTCTTCGGCTAGATGGGTTGTTTGGATCTTTATCAGATTACTACTGTATTGTGTTTGCTATTTCGGGTTGTTGGAAGAGTTCCACAATGTAACTTAAATTTCAAAGAAGGAAGGTTAGGGAAAAAATCGATGCTTTATCGTCAGTGACATTGTTCAACTGATTTATGCAATGGCTAGATTCAGGGCCATTGATGATGTCTCTGTGCACGTGTGATCTTGATGCAGTGCATGTCTTCCTCACACATGATGCAGAATTTTCTTTGTACGCATAAGCATTCAACTTCATTTTATTTATTTATTTTTTTTGGTAAGCATTTTTTGGTCGAAAGCATTCAGCTTTATTAATCCAACGAACTTTGTGTCACAGCTGCTGTGGCATGGGAAGCAGGAAAGCCACTGGTGCTCGAGGAAGTGGAGCTTGCCCCTCCACAGGCGATGGAGGTTCGTGTGAAGATCCTCGTCACTGCCCTCTGCCACACTGATGTTTACTTCTGGGAGGCTAAGGTAACCATTGCTAATTTTTTATTGCCTCTCATATTCCTCATTAGTTTTCCATCAGTGCTCATTGTTTAACTCCATCGGTTCTTCGATATTCAGGGACAAACCCCTGTGTTTCCCCGCATATTCGGTCATGAAGCACCTGGGTAAGGCCTACTCCTTCACAAAATCATTCCACTTAAATCATGTTTTCCAATTGTAACTGTCTTTATGTCGATTTTCAGCATTGTGGAAAGCGTTGGTGAGGGCGTGACAGAACTTAAACCTGGTGATCATGTGCTTCCTGTGTTCACTGGGGAGTGCAAGGAGTGTCGGCACTGCAAGTCCGAGGAGAGCAACATGTGTGACCTTCTCAGGATAAACACGGACAGAGGGGTGATGCTGAACGATGGCAAGTCGAGGTTTTCAATCAATGGGAAGCCCATTTATCATTTCGTTGGGACTTCGACTTTCAGCGAATACACTGTGGTTCATGTTGGTTGCCTGGCCAAGATCAACCCGGCTGCTCCCCTAGACAAAGTCTGTATTCTCAGCTGCGGGGTCTCCACTGGTATGCGAAGAACTAAGATCTGAGCCATTTGATGTTAGAAACAGCATGTTACTTGCTCAAAAAGATACACTTCGAAAAAATTGATCTGTCTTTCTTTGAAGGTCTTGGGGCGACCCTGAATGTTGCAAAACCCCCAAAAGGTTCGACTGTTGCGATATTTGGGCTAGGAGCTGTTGGCCTTGCCGTGAGTTTCTCAAAATCCTTGCTCCGTGTCACTCATTTTCTATGAAGTAATAGCAGTTGTTTTAGCGAAGGATGCTCCCAGCAGTGTTGCTGATGCAAAGGCGCTGTTCTCTTTGAATTTATCTGCCAGGCTGCTGAAGGCGCCAGAATTGCTGGGGCTTCAAGAATTATTCGGGTTGATCTAAATCCGGAAAGGTTCCTCCCAGGTGCGTAGAATTCGTACAACTTAAGTACTGAATTTCGCTAGATGAGAAGATAAACAGAAGGCTTGATATGTATGCTAGATTTGAGATTATGGTGCCAAGCAATTTTGTACCTCCTTTTCAATAATGACCACGAAAGTGCGTTGGTTCAGGTTCAACTGTAATTGTCTTACGATGATTTGTCTTCTCTGTTTGACAGCCAAGAAATTCGGAGTTACCGAGTTTGTGAACCCAAAAGATTATGAGAAGCCTGTTCAAGAGGTTAGTCAACAAGTATATGTAACTGAAAAAGAAAGTAGAGAAACTGGAGACTTCTTTTCTGTTCTAATTCTTCAATTTCACTATTTGCAGGTGCTTGCTGACATGACCGGTGGAGGAGTCGACCGAAGCGTCGAGTGTACTGGAAGCATCAGTGCTATGATTTCCGCATTTGAATGTGTCCACGATGTAATTTTTCAATAGCTTTGAATAGTATTCCTTTATGGTTGATCGCATGTAGCCATGAATTACAAGATTTTCCGTGATCTGGGCTTGCAGGGATGGGGCGTGGCCGTGCTCGTTGGCGTGCCAAACAAGGATGACGCCTTCAAGACCCACCCGATGAACTTGCTGAGCGAGAAAACGCTCAAGGGCACCTTCTTCGGTAACTACAAACCACGCACTGACCTCCCTAATGTCGTCAAGATGTAAATGAGGAAGGTAAGTACAAGCGCACACATAGCAATATGTTGCATGTCATCTTGCTGGTGACTCAAGTCTTATGTTTTATCCCTCTGTTGTGTATCCTCAGGAGCTTGAACTGGAAAAATTCATCACTCATGAGGTGAGTCTATCAGAAATCAACAAGGCCTTCGAGTACATGCTGCGAGGCGAGTCTCTCTGGTGCATTATCCGGATGGATGCGTAGTGCGCCACTGTTCTGCTGTCAGGTTTCGTAATGTGGGAGTGCCAATAAATTCAGCTTGACATATGAGAAAAGAAATACAGAATGCAGAAGAACGTTCCTTTCTTTCCTTTTCTGTTTTATTTCTCGTGCCTTTTGCTTTGGTTTTCTTCCTCAGTCTATGATACAAACAATACTGTGATAGAGTTGCAGAAGTCATTGAGCTTTCTCTCCAGTTGATATCTAGTGTTTCAGAGTATTTCTTGGTCATTAAAGTTGCAATGCCATCCTTTTTTATGTATGAACATGACAGCTCATGTTTTCGAATTAAGATTGTGAACTTTTGGTTCTGAAATTGCTGTGCAATTGCATGTCAAAGATGTATGGTTTGTTCCCCTAAACACCTCTGAAAATTCTAACATTGCAATTTAATTATAATGGAAACTCATTCTTCACATATCTCAACAAGCTACAAGATTTCAATTATCAAAAACTTGATTTGTCACTCAAGAAGTTTCTTTCCAACTTGATAAAATCATCTACTTTTTCAGAGACGGAATCTCTATGTTTCCAACAATGAATAAGAACTAAATTCAAATGCTCATTGAATATTGTTGAAGCATTTTTTTAGTAGTTTCAAAGATTACTGATTCCATAAACATAAATGGGGCTCATTTTCAACTATGGAACACATGTAATGTGACGATTTAATTATTATGTTTCCAAAAAAAGAAACCGGACATTTTTTCGTGTGAGTAAATTATTGAAGGAATTGGTAAGTGTAAAAAGAAATGTTTCCTAAAGATGTTTCGGTTGCTTGATTTCCAAGTATTTCACTGTAATTTACCGACGCTTTTATGAAATTACAAACTTTCTTTTACAACATACAAATTACCAACTTTTCTTATCTTTTACCAACTTTCAATTATCTTTTTTGCCAATACCTTCAATTTACCAACTCTTTTATAAATTTTACCAAGATTTATTTGAGTGACTAACCATCTTTTCTCCAATTAAATTTCTAACTAGTTTTGAGTTATGAACTTTCATTTGTGGCACTTACCAATGTTTATTTTATTTATTTTTAAATATATCAACTTTTGTTATTGTTTACATTTTACTTTCATCTATCCTTTCACAAAGTGATTACTAACTTTTTCCTGATTATATTACAAGCCAATTTTATGAAACCAATTCTTATTTGAATTTATTACCAATATTGATTCTTTTTCTAAATTATCAACATCTCTTTTCTTTAACAAAAAAAGTTTCTCATATCGTTTCTTTTTTTTGTTAGAAGTTCCTCTTATCGTTTACCAATGGCTTAACTTTCTATGAAATCAACAACATATATTTATGTGACTTACCAACTTTTCTCTCATTAAGTTACCAACTTGTTTTGAGTTACCAATTCTAATTGAAATTATTCACCTTTTTTTACTTAAATTTGCCAATCATACTATTGAGTTACTACTTTTATTTACGATGCTTACCAACTTTTTAATTTCCCAAATCTTTTTCAAAATACCCAGCTTCATTTAAAGCGACTCTCAACTTTTCTTCAGTTAAGTTACTAATTCATTTTTCGATACCAACTCTTGTAAGACTTAGTTTCCAACGTTTATTTGTTTTTTCGATTTCCAAATTTATTTTACCTCTAACCGAAAAAAAAATCCTCTTATTTTTACTAACTTTATCTTATCAAGGCCTTTAATTTATTCTCTGTCTTATGAAATTACCAACCTTTTTTGTTTGACATGCAAGCTTTTCTTCGATTAAGTTATTAATGAGTGGTCAAATCTTATTTAAGTTTCTTACAAATGTTTATTCGGTTTTTTTTAAAAAAAATTTACCGACTTTTTAATATAGTAACCACATTTATTGTCCACCCAATAGAAAAGTTGGTCAATGAAAAATAATCAAATAATTGTTGGTACCTGACTCAAGTGAGAGTTGATAATCTAAATCTTGTTGATAACTTAATTGGACAAAAGTTGATTATTCAATTATAATAAATTTCATAATTTCACATGATAGTTAGAAAATCTAAGGCACAGTTAAGAAGTAAATAAAGGGAGGAAAGTTTGTTAATTACAAGAAAAATAAACTTGCTAAGTAACTTATATGAGAGTTGGTAACTCAAAACCAATGAATAATTTAATTGGAAAAAAACCGGGTAAGTCAATCTAATTGAGAATGGTAATTTCTAAAGAGCTGGTAAATTCAAGGAATTATCAACAAATGCAGATAAAAAATTGTCAAGAAAAGTTGGCAAATTTAAAAAGGTCAAATACATGCCTGTGACTCAAATAGAAGTTAGTAACCCAATTTAATTTAATGAGAGAAAAGCTGCCGAGTCACCTTAGGTTGGTAATTTCTTTGAATGAGTTGGTAAACATAATAATTGGTAATTGAGGTAAATAAAAGTCGATAATTCAATAGAAAAATTATATAATATAAAGAAAGACAATTGATATCGATAGTATACATTATAAGCAACCTAAATAACTTTTTTTACAATTAGATTAGGGAGTTTCAAACACCAACCCGATAAATAATGGATATGTTCGACAAAAAAAATGATGGATACGTTTGTATGCATCGAGATAAAAGCGAAAAGTAATTTTTCTTCTTTCTCAAGGAAATTTAAAATACTATTGAAATTTCAGAAGATCTCCAAGGTGTCAATGGCAGGTACCAGCACCTCACCCCCGCGGCTTTCAGGCCAAGTTGAGTACCCGGTACCCAATCCCCAGTCTTCCTCTGAAGGTCATTCGGGCTCTCATGGTGGGGTGGATGATAGTGACTCCGATGACCTCTTAGGAGAGGAACTTGCTATATTTTCTCCTCCAACCACCAGGTCTCGTGCCTTGGTATCAAGTGCAGCCGAGGACACTCATAAAGTCCCCTTCCGGCATGTCCCTCCGGTGCTTGGCCCTGAATTGGTTCCTGGTTCTTCCTCCTCTAAGAAAAAGCCTAAGAAGAGGAAGGCCAAGAAATCTCAGAAATAACTGTCTCTCTTTCTCATATGTTTTTTGGTGTCTGGAACATTAGGGGCTTGGTAGCCCCCTTTAGGCAAGCTGAGATCCGCTCTTTCATCAGGGCTAACCGCCTCTCTTGTGTTGGCATTGTTGAAACCAAAATAAAAGGCCATCTTTTTGCTAGTATTTCTCGGGATCTGTATGGTCACTGGCGATGGATTTCCAACTATGATTCTTCCCCCTTGGGTCGGATATGGTTTGGGTGGAACCCGGATGAGTTGGAGGTCACTCTTTTGTATTCTTCTGACCAGCTGATACATGTCCAGCTCCGTTTATTATCCGTAAACAAGATCTGCCTTCTTTCTGTTGCTTATGGTGAACATTCTTTTGTTAAGAGACGTCTTCTTTGGGCTGATCTCACACGATTGTCCTCCTCTAGTTTACCTTGGGTCGTTGCTGGGGACTTCAATGCTATCAAAGAGCCTAGTGACAGAATAGGGAGTTCAACTCCTTGGATTCCAGCATTCGATGACTTTGGGGATTGTATGAACCAGGCGGGCCTTGAAGATCTTCGTTATGTTGGGTGTAGATACACGTGGTCGCACTCTTCAGGGGCTAATAGGAAAATTCGTAAGATTGATCGAGTGCTCGTGAATAACATATGGGTTCAGCAATTTTCTTTTTCGGAAGCTTCTTTTCTTCCTCTGGGGATATCGGATCACTCGGCTATGGTGATTAGAATAGTTATGCCTTATAACTCCAAGAAGCCTTTCAAATACTTCAACTTCTGGGCTACTCATCCTTCTTTTTTTGAGTTAGTTAAGCAGGTTTGGGAAACTCCGGTGGTGGGAACTCCCATGTATGATATTTGCTGTAAGCTCCGGATCCTCAAGGCCAAGTTGAAGCAACTCAATCGAAGTTCCTTCTCTGATCTCTCCTCCCGGGCTGAGCAGGCCAGGGCTGACCTTCTTGCTGTCCAAACGGCTTTGGAACTTCATCCTTTTGACCAAGACCTGCAAAATAGGGAAGTCAAGCACTCTCGTTCCTTCACTACTTTGAGGCTTCAAGAGGAGTCCTTCTTCAGACAGAAGTCCCGGATTCGTTGGCTCAAGGAAGGTGATCAAAACACTAAGTTCTTCCACCACTTTGTAAACAAGAGGCGCCTTCAAAATCGCATTCTTTCGGTGTCGTCTGAGGATGGGCTTGTACTTCATGATCCTCTTTCTGTTAAGAACCACATTGTTAGCCATTTTCAGAAGTTACTCAATGGCCCGCCTGTGTCCATACAGGCCTCGGTCTTGGATATTAGTGTTTTCATTGGTAGGGCTTTAGATGAGGAACAGAGGAATCTCTTGGTTCAACCGGTAACGGATGGGGAAATTAAATCTACCCTTTTCTCGCTTGCTAAGGGTAAAGCCCCTGGGCCTGACGGTTATAGTGTGGATTTTTTCAAAACTACTTGGGAGATTACTGGGCCGTCCGTCCTTGGTGTGGTCAGGAATTTCTTTGATTCTGGGTACATGCTCAAAGAGCTTAATAATACCATTTTAACACTTGTTCCGAAGACTCCTAATGCCTCTTCCATGTCTGATTTTCGGCCTATTGCATGTTGTAACACTCTCTACAAGTGCATATCCAAAATCTTGGCTAGGCGGGTAGCTCGCATTCTGTCTTCCCTGATTGGTCCTGCCCAAACAGCTTTTGTGAAGGGACGCAGAATTAGCGATAATATTATGTTGGCCCAGGAGTTGTTTGCGGACTTCCATCACGATGCATACCTCCCCAAGTGTGCAGTCAAGGTGGATTTCCAAAAAGCCTACGATACAGTTGACTGGAACTTTCTCGAGAAAGTCTTATTGGCCTTCCAGTTCCCCGAATCCTTTATCAAATTGGTTATGGCCTGCGTCTCAACTCCCAAGTTCTCGGTATCTATTAACGGGGAATTACATGGTTTCTTTGGTAGCTCCCGAGGTATACGGCAAGGAGATCCTTTATCGCCGTACCTTTTTATCCTTGTTATGGAAGTTTTCTCTGGTATCCTCAAATCCAAAACTGATAGTCGGGATTTCCATTGGTATTGGCGATGTAAAAAGACCCGACTGTCACACCTCTTTTTTGCGGATGATGTGCTCTTGTTCTTAGAAGGCCACCTCAGATCAGTGGAGTTAATCAAAGATGCTCTTCATTTGTTTTCGGATTGGTCTGGACTGAAACCAAATCCTACAAAAAGCAACGTTTTCCTCTTAGGGGGAAACCAGGCGTTACGTGACCAAATCCTTCACTGTTTTGGATTCCAGCAAGGTACTCTCCCCTTCCGTTACTTGGGCGTGCCTGTTATTTCATCTAGATTACGCAAAGAGGACTGCAAGGTTTTGGTTGATTCTATAACCGCTCGGGCCCGGTCTTGGACTCAGAGGTTCCTTTCTTTTGCTGGTCGGCTTCAATTGATCAAGGCGGTTTTGTATTCTATGCAAGTCTATTGGGACTCCATTTTCTATATACCAAAATCGGTTTTGGATAGAATTGAGATTATTCTTCGTCAGTTTCTTTGGAAAGGGCCTGAATTGGGTGCAGGTGGCGCTAGAGTGATGTGGGCTACAGTTTGCCTCCCCAAAGAGGAAGGTGGCCTTGGGCTTCGACGTCTTATTGAATATAATAGAGCTTTGACCCTCAAACACATATGGCTTCTCTTTACCGATAAGGAATCCTTGTGGTGTAAATGGATTCACTCCAATTTCCTACATAAGGCAAACTTTTGGGTAGTGTCCAAACCCACATTTTGTTCATGGACCTGGAAGAAAATCCTGGACATGAGGCCTCTTGCACACACACTGTTTCAATGGAATATTGGGAACGGGTCCTCCGTGTCCTTCTGGTTTGATTGGTGGCATAGCAGAGGTCCGATATACCGGCTTTTCTCCAATGTCGAGATATACCGATCTAGGATACCTAGAGACATCTCGGTCAGGAGGTTTTTTGATCAATCTTGGCAACCTTCGAATACTCTAGACTCCATTTTGGGCTGGACGGATTATCAACCACCCCTTATGGATGATCAACAGGATGCTCTCACATGGATGCCTCACCCGTCTGGTACATTCTCGGTAGCGCATGCTTGGGATCACATTAGGAGGAAAGGTCATCCAGTTCTGTGGCATTCTTTTGTATGGGATCGGAACATGGCCCCTCGCCATGCCTTTCTCCTTTGGATTATCTCTACTAATCGTCTGCCCACCCAGGTTTTCCTCTTACAAAATCGCAGGATTGATGAGGCTACATGTGTTTTCTGTGGCCTAGTTCCGGATTCTATTAACCATCTCTTCTTTGAGTGCTCCTCGACTAACAGGCTCGCCTCCGTATGGGCTACTAAATGTAGCCTTCCTTGGCGCAATAGACCGTGGCTAGATCATATTAGATGGGCTATGCAGATTTGTGGGGGACCATCCTTTGCCCATTGCTTATCGAGGTTCTCCTTTGGTGCACTATGCCATATTATCTGGTCTGAACGTAATAATGCTATATTCAAGAACAAGACCATTTTTATCCCGGGTATGCGCATACACCTCCTCAAAGTTGTGAGGGACAAAGCTCTATCCTTTGGAACAGTTGTTGATACTCCGGCGAATCGTAGTTTTCAGAGGAAGTGGGGCCTCCCTTTATCTATTTTTCATGCGAATCCGGTCCCTTAGATGGCGTTCTGGACTTTTTTTGCTGAGTCCGCTTTCTGGCCTCCTTTCTTTCTTGGCCTCTGAAGACGAAGGATAACCTCCGAGCGTCGGTTTGGGTTGGGTGCCTTTCTCTTTTGGGTTGTTATTCTTGTTTGTAGCTGGCTTGTTGCTTTGTTTTTCTTTCTTGCTGAACCTTTCTTGACCTTGGTTGGACATCCTTGTGTCCTAATTGGTCAAGAGTTGGTTTGAGCTTAGGCTGTATTATGGTGTGTTGAAAAGTTATACAATCGCTTACCTTTACCAAAAAAAAAAATGAAACGGTGTATGTGGATCTGCGTAAAAACATTAGAGTATTGTGAATTTTCAAGAGGTTCGGATCTTAAAAACAAGTGGCGCGATTTAAATAAAGTACAATGTGAAAATCAATTTAGATAAACAATAAATTAATAATTCATTTTGTGTTCAACGAAAAATTTACGGTGTTTGATCAGGGAATAGAGTCTGTATGAATTCATAATCTGAATTCTACACATAAACGCGATTGAAGGCCCCTTTGACTCAATTGCCAGGATATGGAGTGAATTTTATAAGAATTTGTATCCTATTCGATGTTTGGGAGAACACTAGATTCGAATGTGTCTGGATATGATCCGGATAAAAAAAATCTCACCTAGGGTGAAATAAAGCCGGATAGGATATCTAATATGAAAAAAATTGAGAAAAAAACAAAAAAAAAAAGAGAAAAATCCCTTGGACTCGCTGCATTGTTCACCGCTCAACGTCTTCCCTACCAAGTTTACACCTCTCAATTGATCTCTCTTCTTGCCGTCGGCTCACCACCACCGCCCTCAAGGGGAATTTTTTTTGAAGGATCCTCAGTGGAGGAGTTCATCATCTTCTTCGCTTTCAGCACACAGGGCAGAGGAGATCGCTCTCTCTCTCTCTCTTCTTTGCTTGAAGCCAACACTCACTAATCGATCAATTGACCGGAGCAACTCAGTGAGTCCGACTTGTGGTGGCGGCACTGGAGAACTTGAGCTTGGATTAGTACACGCACCTAACAAAGTTCGCCGAGTGGGCTGAGTGGTACGAGGAGATGGTCCAGTTCATGCAGAAGCTGGTCGAACTGGCTGCCATACTCACGTCCGGCACTTCTCACATCCAGCGCCGATCCTCCAACGCTGTGCCTCTTCCTGTGATTCCACTGCACCAAAATCGGGCTATTTCTTCTCCTATTAAACGTACGGCTGATTTTGTTGACTTTGCTCCGGTTTGTATTTGGCAAGGGAGATTTTCAAAAGTCTTTGAATTTTTATCCTATTTTAAATTGCACCAAACATGTAATGGAATTTTCTACAATCGGAGGATATTTAGAGCATTCATAATTCGATCTTATCCTATCCTATCCCAATCCAAATTTAGATGATCAAACGCAACGTCATGGTGCCGTTTGTTGGAGCCTCGTACCAACACCAACAAACCACTGGTTTTGACATGGTCGTGCTCTCTCTATCTCTCTCTCTTGTTTCTTTGTATGCTTATTGGCGCTTGATTGTGAGTTTTCCGTTGTTGAAAAAATACTAGATAATTGTTGAAAATCTATCGGAAAAGATGGAAAAAAATAAGACTAATTGTCTGAAGTGTGCAAGCATTATCTTTAGGAATAATTCCGCCCATTGGAATATGAAACTCGGTGTGATAAGCTTTAGTGACTATTCTTCTATGATACAACAAACTTTCTTCTTTATTTTGCACATTATAATAGAAGGAACAGGGTTATCTGTATAAAGAAATGAGAGATATAAAAAACGAGGGAAAATTCTTTTTTAATTTGGTGTATCTTTAACGGAGGGTTTCTGAAGAAATAAATCAAATGTTATAAAGCCTTTACAAAGCCTTATACAGCGGTTACAAAATGATGGTTTTCGTGGGATCATACTTCTATTAAACCGTTACTTTCAAAAATAGTTTTCTGCTATAAATACCCATCAAGAATTTCCTCCATCTTCCATCTTTATTTAGTCATCAAAGTCGAGAGAGTTGGGAAAGTTGCTGTAAAAGATGTCGAGCACTGTCGGGAAAGTCATTCGTTGTAAAGGTACTCCTATGAAGAATCCATGTATTACTTCGTGTTTTAGGTAGATTTGCGTTGCCACTTGGGGTCTTTAAGTTCTTAGCGTCTATACAAATTCTTCAGCCAATGTTCCACTCGATAATGCAATGGGGTTCTGGAGTTCTTCGGCTAGATGGGTTGTTTGGATCTTTATCAGATTCGTACTGTATGGTGTTTACTCTTTCGGGTTGTTGGAAGAGTTCCATAATGTATCTCTATTAATCGAGCGGATTTTGTGTTGCAGCTGCTGTGGCATGGGAAGCAGGAAAGCCACTATTACTCGAGGAAGTGGAGCTTGCCCCTCCACAGGCGATGGAGGTTCGTGTGAAGATCCTCGTCACCGCCCTCCGCCACACCGATGTTTACTTCTGGGAGGCTAAGGTAACCATTACTAATTTTGTATTGCCGATCATGTTCCTCATTAGTTTTCCATCAAGGCTTATGGTTTAACTCCATTGGTTCTTCGATATTCAGGGACAGACCCCGCGTTTCCCCGCATATTCGGTCATGAAGCAGCTGGGTAAGGCCTACTCCTTCATAAAATCATTCCACTAAAATTGTGTTTTCCAATTGTAACCGTCTTTATGTCGATTTTCAGCATTGTGGAAAGCGTTGGTGAGGGCGTGACAGAACTTAAACCCGGTGATCACGTGCTTCCCGTGTTCACCGGGGAGTGCAAGGAGTGTCGACACTGCAAGTCTGAGGTGAGCAACATGTGTGACCTTCTCAAGATAAACACGGACAGAGGGGTGATGCTGGATGATGGCAAGTCGAGGTTCTCGATCAATGGGAAGCCCATTCACCATTTCCTTGGGACTTCGACTTTCAGCGAGTACACTGTCGTCCATATCATCCATGCGAAGGATGTCTCATTGGGAAAAAACATTTTGAGACTCTTTTCTGGTTGGAAAAGCCTGAAGAGCAAAACAACCATTGGACTTGGTACATATGGACATTTGGCCCTATTGAGGTTGAATCATTTGGGCAAAAAAGGTACATGTTAATTTTTGTGGATAATTTTACCAGAAAAATTTAGGTATGTTTCTTGAAAGAAAAATCCAAAACATTTGGCAAGTTTAAAGAATTTAAAGTCTCTATTGAAAAACATAGCAACTTTAATTTGAAGACGTTGAGATCATATAGAGTGGGAGAATTTACCTTGAATGAATTTGACAAATACTGTAAAATTTTGGACTTGAGTAAGTTCTTAACAGGCTCAAGGAGAGACAGGGGAAGGAATTCCCTGGTATGATGGGAAGATCTCTCCATAAGTTCTCTCCGTATTCCCTCTCCCTAGGGAAGAAAAAGATATGGAGGGAACTTGAGGGCCTATTGGGTGGAGAAGATAGACTTCACGTCAATTTCAGTTGGTTATTGTCGGGTAGGCAAGCATAGTAGCCTCTCACGCGTGAGATAACAAGAGAGAAAGTTTCAGCTTCCTGCAGGTTGGCCTATGAAAGCTCATGGAGTGAAACGTTATTTGACTGTCAGTTATACTCCTCAGCAAAAATTATAGTAGAAATTAAGAACATGATAATTTTTGTAATGTCAAGAAGTATTCTAAAAGCTAAAAATCTACTCCAGAAGTTTGGGCGAAAGCTACGCGTGTGTTGCCGAATAGGTGTCCAACAATGAGTGTTCTTGAAAGAAACCCAGAAGAGGTTTGGAACGGCAACAAACTAGGTATTTCATTCCTACAGGTATTTGGGTGCATGGCATATCCCCATACACCAAATGAACGAAGGAAAAAGTTGAACGACAAAAGCAAGAAATGCATCTTTATTGGCTATAGTGACATAACTAAAGATTATAAGATGTACAGCCCAGTCACCAAAAAGGTAATCATCAAAAGAGACATCTAGTTTTTAGAAAATGAAGCTTGGGACTAGAACCAAAAGGGTGAAAAAAAAAGCATCACCATCGAAGATGAAACATTGCAAGGAGAAAAAAAAAACCTAACCTCCATCATCGTCAATAGGTGGGGCATCTTCTTCACCAATAGCAACTCCAGAATCACCATTATGCTCTTCACGATGATTGCAAGAGATAACAGCAAAACTCAAAGATTATGTGGTCACGAGGGACAACGACAGTGATATTGATGGAATTACTAATGAAACTATAATTTTTATTTTTTATTTTCTAAAAGTGGCATCGTATGCTCTGATCAAGCAGCTGCACATGAGAAGTGGATCCAAATAATGAATACAGTAATATACTCCATTAAGAAGAATCATACATGGGTGCCAACTTCTTTATTACCTGGTAAGAAGCCATTGGTGTCAAGTGGCTGCAAAAGACAAAGTACAAACCCGACTGTTAGGTGGATCAATACAAAGCCAAACTGGTTGTTAAGGGCTACAAACAAAAGCCAAGTAATGATTATTTTGAAGTACTTGCACCAGTGGCCCAAATGGATCCAATTGCATGATCTTAGCATTTGCAGCTCAAGTTGGAAGATCTATCAAATGGATGTGAAATTAACATTTCTCAATGATTTCCTTGAAGAGGAAATCTACGTGGAGCAACCATAAAGTTATGAGAAGAATTAGTATGAAAATCAAGTTTACAAGCTGAAGAAGGTATTGTATGAGCTAAAACAAGCACCTCACGCTGGGTACACATAGATTGACACATACCTATTGGAGCATGGGCTTCAAAAGTGCCCGTTTGAGCATACGTTGTATATTAAGTCAAATACTAACAGTAACATAATAATTGTGCACCCTTATGTTGATGACTTGATATTTACAAGGAGTTGTGAAAAGATGTTTGTTAAATTTAGGGCGATTATGACTTGCCAATTCAAGATGACAGATTTATGTTTGATGTCCTATTTCCTTGGCCCTACAATATAGCAGGCAAATGGTGAAATATTTATTTTTCAACAGAAATATGCCAATGATATTTTGAAGTGATTGAAAATGGAATTGTTTAAACCAATTAGGACTCTCATAGCCAAAAATGTTGGAATTGAAGTAGGAAGGAATCGATGAATTGGTAAATCCCACTTATTTCAAAAGTATTGCAGATTGTTTGAGATATTTGGCTTCCACTAGACCAGATATTACCTATGGAGTGAGAATTATTAGTAGTTTCATGGAAAAATCGTACCAATCACATTTGCAAGCAGCAAAAAGAATTTTACGGTATGTCGGTGGAACTCGTGACCATGGAATTTTGTATTCTTATACTAACTAATTCAATCTAATGGGGTACACGTAGGTGATACCAAGACTTGGAGGCATACGTTCGAATATGCTTTCTTTCTTGGATCAGGATTAATTTCTTATTCCTCGAAAGAACAAGAAGTTGGTGCACTCTTGACAACTAAATCAAAATACATGGTATTAGCTTCCACGGCATGTCAAGCGATATGGCTTTATAGGATGTTGTGTGAATTGATGTAGGAACAAACAAGTCCTACCAAAACAATATGTGACAATAACTCTTTTTTTTTTTTGGTTAAGGCAAGTAGTATATAACTTTTCAACGCGTATTTTACAGCAAGTGAGGCCGAACACAAAAACCTCGTACCTGAGGAGACAAAGAGTGTCCCAACAGGTACAAAGGTGTTGCGACTAAGATAAGAAGCGCTATACAAAGAAGGTTACACAGCAGCCAATAGAAAACAACAACATAGACTACAAGAGAGGGTCAGCTGAATATGGAATCAGATATGCCCCAACTAGCTTGAATCCTTCTATTTCGAGGATTGTCTTGGACCGACTTAAGAGAAAGGCCTTTGTCTCTAACTACTTGGGCAAGATGGTTGCGGAGTACAGGCATATTATGGGCGCTATTTCTAAAGAGGATATTATTACACTCAATCCAGATGAGATGGCATAATGCCCCAAAAGCAAACCGAGAGATACGGTGGTAAAAGCTATCTCCACTAATGAAACTAGTACCCCATCGGAGGTTCTGTTCCCAGGACCCATTATGCCAAGCAAGATGACAATTAGAAGCCCAATATTGCGCTAGGGATCCCGTAACATTGCATCCAAAGAACAAATGATCGACCGAGTCCGATCTAATGTGGCAAAAGGCGTAAAGACCTTCAGATATTCTATGATAGTTCAAAAGGAATACCTGTGTGGGCAGCCTATTAAGGGTCATCAACCACATCAAAAAGCCATGGCGCAGTGCAATATGACAGTCCCAGATGAAGGAATACCAGTAAGCCGCTTGTCCTCTTGCCCGAACCAGTTCCCAAGCTGAGGTAATAGAGAAATTTCCAGAGGAGTGCCCTACTCAGACAAATTGGTCTGGTGTGTCCACACTAAGTATGGGGAGAGGAGATGCCCAAGCGTTGAATGATTGCAGCACATTCGAATGATGCCAATCTGAAGAGAGGAAATCACAAACCGAGGCCGAACGTGGGATACCAGAACAGAAAATATCCCTATCCGAGAAGATCATATGAAGTGGGCCTTTTGGATGCCAAGAATCAAACCAGAAGGAAGTGGTCTTGTCATTACCTATTCGCCATTTGAATTGCGAATGGAATATCTGACGTAAATCTAGTATCTTTTTCCATGTCCAGGAGCAACAAGTCGATATGGATGCAACCCAGAAATTTTTTGATTTGAGGAAATTTGAGTGAATCCATTTACACCATAGGGATTCCTTATACGTGAAAAGGATCCAAATATGTTTTAGCATAGCTGCTTGATTGCAATCAATGAGCCTACGTATGCCCAGTCCTCCTTCTTGCTTGGGGAGACAAACACGACTCCAGGATACGTTGGCCCCACCAACCCCTAAATCAGAACCTTTCCAAAGGAACTATCTGAGAATCAGTTCTATCCTCGCTATGACCGAACGGGGGAGGGTGAAAATAGAGGCCCAAAGGACATGTATGGCATGGAGAACAGATTTGATCAGCTGAAGTCGTCCCGCAAAGGAGAGAAATCGATGGGCCCAGGAGCGAGCACGAGCCATAATAGAATTGACAAGCATTGTACAGTCAGCCTTACTCAACCTAGAGGCAGAGATAGCAACGCCAAGATATCGAAAAGGTAACGCACCTTCAAGGTATCCGAAAGAATGCAATATTTTGTCCCGTAATTGGGGTGTCCCTCCGGAGAAGAAAATTTCACTCTTGTTGACATTCGGCTTGAGGCTAGACCACCGAGAGAACTGGTCCAGGGCATCCTTCAAAAGTGTGGTCGTATGTGACAATAAGTTTTTTTTTTTGGTAAGGATATGTGACAATAAGTTGGCTATTGCATTAGCCAAGAATCCAATTTTTCATGGCAGGAGTAAACATAACAACATCAAGTATCACTATATTTGTGAGCGAGTCAAAGATGGTGAGATTGAGCTTAATTGCATATCGAAAGATCAAATTGCAAATATTTTGAAAAATATTGAAGGCAGATTCGTTCAAAAAATTAATGATGGTTGGTGTTGTTGATTTTTAAAGTCAATTTTAAGTGAGGCCGTTAAAGTATTAATAAAATTGATTGAATAAGTGCACTGAAAGTTCTAAAACTTATTACAAAAGTGCAATTGAGTCATAAAACTTACAAAAAATGCAATCAAATCCTAAAACTTGTGAAATTGGTATAGTCGAATCCTTCCATTAACTCTATCCAACTTAGCTGATAAAAAATGTTAACATGGGTTTTTGAAATATTCTCTTTTCTACACGACTAATATGATGTTGTTTCGGTCCAATCTATATTAAAAAGTTGAGAACTAGCATTGAGGGCTTGCACAACCCTTGCCACCACCGCCCCACCATTGCCAACAAGGATGGGGGGATGGCAAGCGAGGAGGGCTTTAGGCCCTCGCCTATGATCAACAAGGGTTGTCGAAAGCCATTGGCCGAGGCCCAGCCATCGAGTTCCAGCCATCCCTCATCCTCACTAGCAAGGCTAACATGGGGGACGGCGGTAGCGGGGGTTGTGCAAGACCTCATTGCCTGAATCTCAACCTTTTCATTTTTAAATTTCAGCTCATTTTTTAATTTAATTTAAATAAAATTTACCTTAAAAATCATCTTTAGACCAAAATGACATCGTTTTAGCTTTATGTTTAATGTTTTAATCAGAAAATTGCCACGTATGAAAGAGAAAATATTTTAAAAATAGCCACGTCGGTATTTTCTGTTAATCAAGTTGGATGAAATTAACGGAAAGACTCAACCACACCAATTTGATAAGTTTTAAACTTGATTGTACTTTTTGTAAGTATTCTAGGACTTAATTATACTATCATGATAAATTTTAAGATTTTTAGTGCAGTTATCCAAAAATTGAATATTGTGTTGACAATAGCTCTATGAAGACAAAATAAGAAATCAACATGCATGATTTGTGGTGGGCTGCGTGAACTCAAGAATAAAGACTTTTCTTTATGTGAAGACCTCATTATATGGTAGCAAGATCCGGAAGACTAATGAAGACAAAGCTGCAAACATTTAATGAAGAAGAGCTACCGAAGCATTAAGACAAAGAATGTCAATAAAGACAATTAAAGAGTTCTCCACGGATTACTACACTTGTCTTCAAATGCATTTATAGTTTTTTTTTATTTATAGTTTTGACTTTGTTTGTGTGTTTTTGTTGACTTTGTGTACTTTCTTGTTTTCCTTGTTTAATGTTGTCTGCGTCCAGCCAGTACAAAAGGCTGTGAAGTTCAGATTTGTAAAATATACCGAAGCAAAGGCATTTGCATTTGAATAAATTCTCCGTCCAATCTTTATTTGTGTTCTCGTTCCTAATTTCCAAAGCTGTTATTCTTCGTTTTCTTTTGGTTCCCAGACATTATCTTTCTTCTTTTGTGGTCGCTCGTTCCATGCTTTTGTGTGCGTTATTGCTATTACCATTTTGTAGCTCAAAAATTACAATTTGGTCGTCGGCTTTTACCGTTTGTTATTTCGGCGTGTTTCTCTGGGTTTTGGTTGGACTTTGTTTTCAGCTTTTCTGTTGCGCTTAAGTTAATTTATGAGGCATTTTACTCGTCTTCGCTATATCACGTCTGTGCATTTCGCAATACAGTGAGTGTAGTTGTCTATGTCCTGGCTCTCCTTTCTTAGTGTTCCGAAAGAAAGTTAGTTTGTCCGCCTATGGAGTTTAAATTTGAAGCCCTTTATTGTACATTACTTGATGAATGCGATTTCAGTAATAGTTATGAGTGCGTCATATTTCTGGAAGTGCCTAATTCTATGTCCCCGATGGTCAATGGAACTGTTCTTGTTGGATTGTGCTTAGTTGGATCACCACCCTAGATTTAATGGATGTATCCTTTTCCAAATAGCAGGTGGAGTCTTATGTATTTTTCAGATAAGATGAGTTGCTCATTTCTCATTTAGCCTGAAGAATAATTCCCTTGTGACTCTGCTTTCTTAACTTTCGTTTTTATTTAGCAAAGAGCAGAAGAAAGGCACCGTGGCAGCCTATCAGAACAGTCTCACTTACCATGGCTCTGCAGTAAATATCCTGCGTTTTTCTCCATTATGTAAGAATACTCGATGCTGGTTAAATATGCTCGATGTGTTTAAAGCATATGAGGAGGTTTTTCATCTCATACTTCCCGTGCGTTTCTAAAGAAGACAGTAAATTCAAGGCATTGTTAAGAAATGTAGATAAAAATTTGTTAAGTAAAGTTGGCAAATTAAAACAAGTCAAAAAAACACCGGTGACTCAAATGGAAGCTACTAACCCAATCCAATTTAACGGTAGAAAAGCTGCCGAGTCACCTTAAATTGGTATTTTTTTAAAGGGAGTTAGTAAACATAAGAATTGGTAATTAAGGTAAACAAAAATTGATAATTCAATAGAAAAATGACAAGATATAAAGAAAGACAACTAGTATAGATAGTATACATTACAAACAACTGGAACAATTTTTTTTATGAATAGATGAGGGAGTTTCAAAATCTAAATGGCAACTTGAGAGATCAAGGTGCCTCATAAGTTGCAACTTTTAGCAACTACTATGCTGACTGACCGTTTATAAAGGTTCCAATCGGCGATTACGTATTCAATTCAATTTAGTATATATGGGATTAGATTCACACAGAAAATTTTATTCTTGATTGGTTATTGTGTGTTTGGAGGCTTCTTGCCCCCAATTTTCTACTCGTATCACATACATTGTAATAGAAGTTAGAAGCTTGGATTTGAAGATTTCTTGACATTTGATTTACTCCATGGCATTGTTTGGAAATATGAAGCTAATAACGCAATACAATTTAACGGTAGAAAAGCTGCCGAGTCACCTTAGATTGGTATTTTTTAAAGGGAGTTAGCAAACATAAGAATTGGTAATTAAGGTAAACAAAAATTGATAATTCAATAAAAAAAGGGATAAGATATAAAGAAAGACAACTAGTATAGACAGTATACATTATAAACAACTGGAACAATTTTTTTATGAATAGATAAGGGAGTTTCAACATCTAAGCGGCAACTTGTGAGATCAAGTTGCAACACAAGTTGCAACTTTTACCAACTGCTATGCTGACTTTTTATAAAGGTTCCAATCCGCGATTACGCATTCAATTCAATTTAGGGTGCGCATGAGAACCATTCTCAGCCCCGGAACAATTTCTGAACAGAAATGATTTTTTTTTATTCTGTGCCCGGAAACAATTTCTGAGTATTTTAAGACGTTTGGTAACTGTCCAAAATTTCTATTCCTAACGTAGAAAAGAATAGAAATGCGTTTGGTAAACTACACAAAATTTCTATGCTCAAATAATATTTTAATAATATTTTGAATTATTTTTTTTATTTTGAATTTTTTTCTTCTTTGGGCTGTGGCCGGTCGCCGGCGACCGGCGGCCGGCGGCCGGCGACCGGCGACCGGCAGCCGGCGGCCGGCGACCGGCGACCGGCGGCCGGTGGCCGGCCACAGCCCAGGGCCGGCGAGGGCGTCACGGCCCTCGCCGGCCGCCGGCGGAGGCGAGGGTCGCCCTCGCCGGCGAGGGCGAGGGCTGGACCCTCGCCGCCTGGGCGAGGCGGCCTCGCCCAGAGACGGCGAGGCCGAGCCTCGCCGTCGCGACCCAGGGCAAGGTCGCGACGGCGACGCTCGGCCTCGCCCAGATCTGGCGAGGCCAACCCTCGCCGTCGCGACACACGGCGAGGCCGACCTCGCCCTGGGTCGCGACGGCGAGGCTCGGCCTCGCCCAGAGACGGCGAGGCCGAGCCTCGCTGTCGCGACCCACGCCTCGCCCTGGGTCGCGACGGCGAGGCTCGGCCTCGCCCAGATCTGGCGAGGCCGAGGCTCGCCGTCGCGACCTCGCCCTGGGTCGCGACGGCGAGGCTCAGCCTCGCCGTCTCTGGGCGAGGCCGCCTCGCCCAGGCGGCGAGGGTCCAGCCCTCGCCGGCCCTGGGGCCGGCCCAGCCAAGGAAGAAAACCAAGACAAAAATAAGAAAAGAAAAAAAAGAAAGAAAAGAAAAAAAACTGATTCTTAAAATTGTGCCGAGAAACAAGAAGCAACTTTTTTTTACTTCTTGTTTCTCCTCCAAAACTGTTTCTCGGCACAAATATTTACAAAAATGTGCCCGGGAACAAATGCGTTTACCAAACGCATTTCTGTTCCCAAACTATTTCTGGGAACAAAAAAAACAGAAATTTTTACTATTTGGCACGTTGCCAAACGCACCCTTAGTATATATGGGATTAGATTCACACAGAAAATTTTATTTATTGATTGGTTAATTGTGTGTTTGGAGGCTTCTTGTCCCCAATTTTCTACTCGTATAACATATATTGTAATAGAAGTTAGAAGCTTGAATTTGAAGACTACTTGACATTTGATTTACTTTATGAAATCGTTTGGAAATATCACTTTAACTTTACCTATAACCATATAATTTTAGATGTAAATAATTATGGGTTTATAACTATTAGAGGTGCTCAATGTAAATTCATTTGCAATATGTCCTAGTCGCTTACAAAATAAAAGTCAAATTTCAAACTATAAAAGTGAAAGTTAACAATAGATGTTAAGATCACAGCTTATCCCAACACATAATTGAGTCATCCACAATAATAAGCCATATTCAATAACGAAGTGAAGGTCAAATTCTAAATGACAAAACTACAATTAAAAGTTAAGACAAAAGTCTCCCTAAACAGAAAATAAAATGGGCCTTTGTCTTTTGTACTGATATTTTTGCTAAATAAATCAATAGCAATCCTATATTTGCAAAATATTCATAAGACTTCCATGCAAAATGAGGTGATAATAATCTATAAGCATCTCATTTTCTGATTAATGGTTTTATCTTACTAGTTTATAGACCTAGAAGACATGACGATATAGTTAGACGTTTCCATTTATTATATAAAAATATGTGTTTATAAGAATATTTTTGTACCTCTAACATCTATCTCATATAATAGGGAACAATATTCTACTCTTATGTCACCGTTTACAATATGCTTTTTCTTTCTAGAATACTCTTAATTAGGGGTAGTAAAGAAAAGATACTACTGTAAATTCAGAAATACAAATGTCCAAACAGCATTATCGACATGAGTAATTATAATCTTTTATATAGTTGCTCTCTTTTTTCATCATGACAAAATCGCTTCAATAATCAAACCCAGAATTTATAAAGTTCCGAACAAAATCATGAACATAGACAAGATAAGACACAAGTCATAATCCGAGCTGATTACTCAAGTATAAGATTATGCAGGTGCTTGTACTAAAATGGCATAAAAAGATATACTTGATCAATTAATCTCCATACGAGCCCATGTCTTAACCATTGTGCTTTCAACTATGCATTCCTATGCACGAGTCCACAGATCCTTACAAAAATAAAACAAAAACATAAACAGAAGACAGATACCGCCGTGCTCCAAAAGTAGCTGTAGCTGATCGTTGAACTATCGGTTAAGTAAAGGGTCAAGAAGGAAAAAAGGCCTCCCCGACAATCTGAGCTGTGAAGGTCAACGCCTCGAAAAACCAGAAACCGGTAACGACCCAAGATACAGAGTGCGCCGTCAGCAGAGCACCCTCGTGCATGAAGTGAAACCAGCACGCTGGTCCTGGTTTTGGGTTGACATGGTTTCGCCTTTTCTTTTTCTCTTTCTCGAACATTGATCGGTGCTAAACCACGCGTCTTCTCTTCGCGTTGTGGGCTAGAAATACCGCCTTCACACTAAGCACACTGGTATATGGTAGCGTGGTTTCGCCGTTCTTTATTCTCCTCCTCGAACGTCGATTGGTGCAGAACCGTGAGTCCTCTCTTCGCCTCGTGGGCTACAAATACCATCACCCATCACCCACTTCTCTTCACATCCAGAAGAAAGAAACACCGCTCAAGTCAAAAGAAGCCGAGGAGTTTGTACAACTATGTCGAGCACTGTCGGGAAAGTCATTCGTTGCAAAGGTACGAGCTTCTGCGATGAAAAGCTTAAGCATTTCATGCTCTTTTTCTTTCTTGGTTTCGCCCGTTGAGTCAGAATCGCATGGTTCTGAACGGTTGTCTAATTTATGGTTTTTGTGGAACTTCCCTCGTAATTATATCTTCTTCAGTACGTGTTTTTCCCGATTATCAGGTTGATTATGCAGCTGGGATTTAGGACTTGTGATTAATTGCTGGTTCTGCTAGTTAAATTGTGCCCCCTGCATATACTGATGTTGCTTGAGTTGCTAATTCCACTGCCTAAAATGGTCCCCATCGTATGCAGTATTGAATGGACGTACAGTCTCTGCTGATTCTGACAATTTCTGCTTTCTTGTCGTCAAATGAAGCTTTAATTGAAAGAATCTGAATATGGTCGTAACCCTTTCGTAGATTGGTCATTGAATAAGCCATTTCAGCTAATTTGCCCAGTTTTGGTCTTCCGCCCCCGTTCATCGTGATATCAATACCTCGTCTTTAGAATACGCTATGATGTCCGGCCTTATCACAGTTTTTACCTTCTCCTCAAAACATCCAATCACTGCATTCTACTTGCATTAACCGAATGATTTTGGATATTAGCTGCGGTGGCATGGGAAGCCGGAAAGCCACTGGTGATAGAAGAAGTGGAGGTGGCTCCTCCGCAGGCCATGGAGGTTCGCGTGAAAATCCTCGTCACGGCGCTCTGCCATACAGATGTATACTTCTGGGAAGCCAAGGTAAATTAATGTTCCCTCCTTCGATTCGCACGTTCCTTGTAGATTTTTCATCAAAGCAGTTAATTAGCCCTGTCGGTCCATCATTTTTCAGGGACAAACCCCAGTTTTTCCTCGCATATTTGGTCACGAAGCAGGAGGGTATGGCCTACTTCTTCATTTGAAATTTAATGGGCCTCAGTATTATTCTTTCTTTCGGTGGTGCTTATAAATTGTGATCTTCTTGATTCATAGGATTGTTGAAAGCGTCGGTGAGGGTGTGACAGAGCTCAAACCTGGCGATCACGTGCTTCCAGTGTTCACGGGGGAGTGCAAGGAGTGTCGGCACTGTAAATCCGAGGAGAGCAACATGTGTGATCTCCTCAGGATAAACACAGACAGAGGGGTGATGCTGAACGATGGCAAATCGAGATTCTCTATCAATGGAAAACCCATTTACCATTTCGTCGGGACATCAACCTTCAGTGAGTACACGGTCATTCATGTTGGTTGCCTAGCCAAGATAAATCCTGCTGCTCCCATGGACAAAGTTTGCGTTCTCAGCTGTGGAATATCTACTGGTGCGTAATTGAGACAGTGCTTTTTCACCTGTTCATTCATCAAACTGGTCTTGCTAATCTGAGTTGCAATGCAGGTCTTGGGGCCACCTTGAATGTTGCGAAACCTCCGAAGGGTTCCACTGTTGCTATATTTGGACTAGGTGCTGTTGGCCTTGCTGTGAGTTTCTGCAATTCTCTCCTTTACATGGAAATGCTATTTTTGTACAGAGTGCTACTTGTGCTTTCTTGTTGATCTGACATGACTGTTCCTTATGATTTTTTATCAGGCCGCCGAAGGTGCCAGAATTGCTGGAGCTTCGAGGATCATTGGTGTCGATCTCAATTCGAAAAGATTTGACGAGGGTTAGTACAATTCTAACAAGATTAGTACTTGGAATCTAAATAGTGTCTCTACTGTTCCGGTGTTTCACGGTACTTGGTCCTAATGGAAGATACTTAACAGCATTCCGAATAAAAGGTAGTCTCATGAGTTTTGAGTACTGAAAAGGAAATAAAAAAAGGTTGCCTCATCATGAAGCTTTCGCTAGTTTCTTTTGTTTACACTGTCGGCATTTTGATCTGCTCTATCGAGTATATCTTGAAATTTTCTTCCCAATGAATTTGCGGTTCCATCTGACCTTCTGCTAATGGTCAATTTCTTCATCTGAACAGCCAAGAAATTTGGCGTTACCGAGTTTGTGAACCCAAAAGATCATCAGAAGCCAGTTCAGGAGGTTAGTAAAGCAGTATGTTAAGTTGGAAAACTGAAACTATTAAGTAGAGACTTTAATGTCGGTTTTGATAATGCAATTCCATCATCCTCAGGTTCTTGCTGAAATGACTGACGGGGGAGTCGACCGAAGCGTTGAGTGCACAGGAAGCATCAGTGCCATGATTTCTGCTTTCGAATGCGTTCACGATGTAATCTCCGATGAATTTTGCTGACTGACTCGATATGAATGATTTCGCAAAGTCATTGACGAAAGTATTCATGTTCCTCTGTTTGCAGGGATGGGGTGTGGCAGTACTTGTCGGAGTGCCGAACAAAGACGACGCCTTTAAGACTCATCCGATGAACTTCCTGAATGAGAAGACGCTCAAGGGCACCTTCTTCGGCAACTACAAACCACGCACCGACCTTCCAAATGTTGTCGAGATGTACATGAGGAAGGTAAGTGAGCAAAGTTCAAACTAAAGGTTCCTCTTTTAATGCTGTGTGAGATAAACGGTGTCATCTAAAACTCAGTAGAAAAGACATGATAATGTGATTCCCGTTCAGTGGCGTTATCTTCTTCGAAACTTCAACAAACTCAATGGGAAAGCTGACTTCGACCCCGGCTGTCTTATTTCTGCAGGAGCTCGAGCTGGAGAAGTTCATCACGCACGAAGTCCGTCTCTCCGAGATCAACAAGGCTTTCGACTACATGCTCAAGGGAGAGTCGCTCCGCTGCATCATCCGCATGGACGGATAGAGGAGCCTTGGCAGCCCGATCGGGTCCGACCCGATACGTTAGATCAGGAACAGGATGTTGAAAGTTGGAAGAGTCTTCGTTTGTTTTGTTCCCCCCATGTTGGTTCTGTTCCCCCTTGTACAGTGTGTACATTGTACCATGAATTGAGTCTGAATAAAGATGCTAGTCCGAGTTGTCACTGTATTTCTGGTGCATAACAACTCCAATGCTAGTCATAAAATCACTTCACCCGTTTGATGACCTATCCTTATTCATGTTCACGGTCCGAGTTTCCCAGATCATTCTAAAAAGGACCGGTAAAAACAGTTCGTGTTAACGAGCGCTCTTAGGGCACCTGTCAAACGTACAATTTGAGGAATTTCTCGGTACACAAAATCACCAAATAACTTTTATTTCCCGGTCATTTGAGCGGTTCGTGTATTGAAAAACTGTAATGTTCTCTTATTTAGTTACCCGACAATTGCTCCAATTGCCAAGTGCCAAGTGCCATGCGTTAATAAATGCAAAGAAATTAGTCGCTATGCCAATTGTGGAGAGCTGGTTCAGAAAGCATATTGCCATCTAACCCGATCCAACACGTAAGGAAAATCGCAAATCCAATTTTTGGCGGCATGGTTCCGAAAGTGGGCCCCACCGGCGGTAGGCCGAATGGGCCGGCCCGGCCCGGCCCAAAGAATTTCCCGCCAAATCGGACGGTGACGCGCCAACATCCGTCCCGCCGAGCGGCGCTCCTCGGCGGTAAGGGAACAGAACGGAAGAAGGCCTTCGAATTTGAGAGAGAGAGGGAGGGAGGAGGTAGGAGGAGGAGGAGAAGCAGCGGCGGCGGCGGCGGCGGCGGCGAGATGAAGGGGGGCACGGTCCAGATCAATTGGCACGAGACCAAGCCCGTCCTAACCCTAGATTTCCACCCCATCTCCGGCATCCTCGCCACCGGCGGCGCCGATTTCGACATCAAGGTGCTCCTCCATCTTCCGTCTTCTTTCTCCCTGTGTGGTCGCCCGCTCCATTGCTCTTTTTTTTGTGGGCTTCATTGCTACCATTACCCATTTTGCGGGTCAAAAGCTTGCAACTTGGTTCGTCGGCTCTTGCCGTTTGTTGTCCCGGCGTGTTGCTCTGGGTTTTTGGGTTCGAATTCGTTTCTCGGCTTTCCTGCTGCTCTTGGGTTGATTTCCAAGGGGCATTTTACCCGCCTTCGCCGTGTCAAGACCGTGCTTTTCGGAATACAGTGAGCGTGACTGCTGTCTATTGTCCTGGCTCTTCTTTCTTTGGTGTTCCGGAACAAAGCAAGTCTGTGCTTTTTGAACCCCTTTATGGTAGGTTACTTGATGAATGCGATTTCGGTGATAATTAGCGCGTCATACTTTTTGGAAATGCGTGATACTATCTCCCCGATGGTCAACGGAACTGCTCTTGTTGGATCGTGCTGAGTTCGATCGCCGCCCTAGATTCCATGGATGTCTCATTTATCAAACGGCGGGTGGTGTATATGGGATCCGAGTTAAAGTTGAAGGATACCGATCGTGTTAAATTGAGTTTCGGAGTCTTGTGCATTTTCTTAGATAAAGATGAGTTGCTAATTTCTCATTTAGCCTGAAGAATAACTCCGCCGTGACCGTGTTTTCTTAGCTCTGGCTTTTAGTTTGCGAAGAGCAGAAGAAAGGTCCTGTAGCAGCCTATCAGGACAGTCTCACGTACCACAGCTCTGCCGTAAATATCCTGCGCTTTTCTCCATCAGGTGAGAATTCTTTATGCTGGTTAAATATGCTCAATGTGTTTAAAGCATATGAGGAGGTTCTTCATCTAATCCTTCCCCTATGTTTCTTATGAAATGGATAGCTTATCAAACACATTACTATTCTGTAGCCACACACATCACCACGTCTTGCAACTTACTGACACACTTCTAGGCGTCCCTGCATTGCATCTCTTGAGAGTCAGACTCTATCTAATGATAATAAATCCATGACAATTGAGCCTAACGCAAAATCTTACGGCAGTAGGCAGTACATGAGTGTTTTCTTCATTAAAGAAATTTTACTATAGCTCTGGTTGAATCATTTATTCTTTTTAAGAGGTAAAGGATTTATTTATTTTTCAGTTTGTATCTATCTTTGGCTTTTCACCTTTTAAATTCAATCCTTGATATGAACATCGGTAGTTGCGCAGTGATAGTCAATAATAATCCTCTATGCCATGCAGGGGAATTACTGGCCTCTGGTGCTGACGGTATGGTGTCAACTCATGTTTCAAGCTACTTTTACAGTACAGGTTGGGAGCCATTGGTGGTACGAAGAGGCTAATTAGTTTGATAGCATGTCTTGTTTTTCAGGAGGAGAGCTGATCTTATGGAAGTTGCACATAGGTGAAGCTGGTCAGACGTGGAAAGTTCTCAAGACATTATCGTACGACCATCTTCTCTGATTTATGTTGTGCTTCTTCCTTCAAGGAATTTGCTGATGTCCAATGTCAGATCATGCCAATCATCTCTAGCATTTTCTTCTCGGATGACTTCACTCTGGAAATTAGCAGCTAATGTCCCTTCAAGTGGTGTTTACTTGGAAAAAGGAAATCTCTCGAACTAAATAATGTTGTTTAAGAAGGGTTGACAATTCGTGTTTGCATGATGTGTTCGTGTCAACTATTCGTTTCATTTTGTGCCGTTCCAAAAATGATTCGAATTTTCACTAAAAATGAGGGGAAACGTGTCAATTAGTATCGGTTTTGAGTTCAGTCGCGCCATGTCATGTCAAGTTCAGATTTATTCCAGTATATTCATTTCGGGTTCAAGTCATGCTCTCATGTCGTGTCGGGAATCGCCAGTCCTCTGCAGGCTGTTTTGTATATATATTATCGTTACTATTTGTATTATATATGGGCTTTAACTAAGTTAATGTAGGCTGTCTCGACACAAGAGCATGACTTGAAACATGAGAATATTGGCATTTGTATAGAAGCATAAGCTAAATTTAAAGTCAGGTGGAACAGATTCATTGTGTTGCCCGGCTTTAGGGATGCGGGTTTCAGCTCGTACAGTGATGCACATATTTTGTATTTCATTTTGCTACGTCGGTTTATTAACTAGTGTGGATGCATATTGGCAAGACGTTGGGCAGACTTTCTAGAATAAATCCGGTTTTAATGTGTCACTTCTTGTGAGCCAGGTTTCATCGGAAGGACGTTTTGGACCTTGAATGGTCTAAAGATAGTGCATTTCTGATTTCAGGATCAGTTGATAATTCTTGCATCATTTGGGATGTTAATAAAGGTAAGAAGTACTATCAAACTAAGAAATTTTACTTTCATAATTGAAAATATTGATGAACGAAAAATTCTACTCCTTTTCAGGATCAGTTCGTCAGATTTTGGATGCTCATTTGCATTATGTTCAGGGGGTCGCATGGGATCCTTTGGCTAAATATGTGGCTTCTCTCAGTTCAGATAGGACCTGTCGAATTTATGTCAATAAGCCTCAGATAAAAGGAAAGAGTTCAGAGAAGATGAATTATGTCTGTCACCATGTTATCTCCAAGGCAGAACCCCAGCAACCAGATGATTCAAGGGTATAGTTAGAGCAGATCATCTTCTTTCTCTGGTCCCAATGCCACTAAATCTAATATGGTGTTAAGGAATACTAAACGTCTTTTGTGGTTTGTGACAGCCTGTGAAAAGTCATCTCTTTCATGATGAGACATTACCATCTTTCTTTCGAAGATTAGCCTGGGCACCAGATGGATCCTTTTTGCTTGTGCCTGCTGGTACTCACATGATTCCCTGCATTTTCACTGGCCTTTTTTTTTCTCAACCGTATCGATAAATTAGGTTTGATGATTCTTGGTTCTGATTTTTGTGAATGAGCTCCATCTTTAAGTAGTATATTTCAGCAATATTTTCCTGAAGTACTTTGAGCTTGCAATATTTGTCACATAACATCAGGTTGGTTGCAACAAAAAATATATCCCCCTACCAATGTTGCTTCTCCACTACTGCAGGTTCTTGCAAATTATTGCCTTCAGCAGAACCTGTAAATACTGCTTACGTAATTTCTAGAAGAGATCTTTCAAGGTAAGACTTTGACTCCTATCTGTCTTTTCAGAAGACTTCTTCAGGTTCAAGTACACTATCCGTGTTAAAAAGCTTAAAGTAATAATGGCTTGGAGATAGCATAATTAAAGCTAAAGTACCATATATTAGTCGCTCTGCATGAAAGTAATCTTGGGATTTACTCTTCAAATTATTGATCACATTTAGGAGACGGTCAAATCAAAGTGCAGGCATAGTTTTTTTGTGAGGTTTATAAATGTGGTTCCATTGTGATTCTGATATAACCTTGAGGAAGAAATAACGTAGGAACTGGGAATTCTGATCTTGCAGAGTATATGGGTAGCTTCTTTGTCTTGCATTTTAAATCTTGTACATTCTAGTCTGTCTAATTCTTGTCAAGCTTTCTCATCCAACATCAAACGAGAATTAAGCCTGGCCTTCCATTTGTCCACCGAAGAAACTCTCAGGGCATGATTTTCTTTTCTTAATCTGCAGACCTGCTATACAGCTCCCTGGAGCTAGCAAACCTGTTGTTGCAGTTCGTTTCTGTCCTGTGGTATTTAATCTTCAAGGATCCAACTCTGGTATGTTACATAGATCACAATGTTGTTTCCAAGCAAAGAAAAAGATCAATTGGGGCATTAAGTTGGATAACTTTTGATGCTTTTGCAGCTGGGTTTTTCAAGCTCCCTTATCGCATTGTTTTTGCCGTGGCTACTTTGAATTCCTTGTACATCTATGACACGGAAAGTGTCCCGCCAATAGCAGTTTTGGCTGGTCTTCACTATGCAGCTGTAACTGATATTGCATGGTAAGTTGGGTGATTTTATTCAATAGTGCTAAAGTTTACTCTCTGTCAGCCAGAAGCTTTTTTCTGGTGCAAACAGCTACTCTTGGAAAGTCAAGATAAAAATCGAATGTCTGCTAGCTGCGTTTCTGTGCTGCGATTACTTTGGCGCTGGAACATTTGTTGCCTTAATCCTGATCGTAATACTTTTTCCTGAATTAGACGCATTGGGCTAAGTTCTGGAGCCACAGCAGAGAAAATTCTCCTGCATTCATTTATTCAAGATCTACATCTAAATTTGGACACAGCTCTGTAAAGGATATTATTACTCTTTGGACTGTGTATTTGTTGAGCAGTGAAATTCAGGAATTTGCTCTGTGGCTTCAAATTCCTGCTTCTATCTAATTCATAATGGATTCTAATTTATTATGTCATTAATGTGTAAGCTTTCTACACTCTTGGTATTTGTTGAAGTATCGTAGGCAACATTTGATGTAGCTTATCAATCATACTCTTGATGTTAGATCCTATGTTTTCTTCTTAGGAGCCTGATTTGCTTCCAAACACTGTAGTTGGTATACAGTATGTACTAATAAGTGCTACTAATTGCTCTTAAAAGGTCTCCGGATGCCCATTTCTTAGCACTTTCTTCTCAAGACGGCTATTGTACCTTGTTGGAATTTGAAAATAATGAATTGGGGTCCCCTGCCTCCATATCAGGTTGGTTTACTTTTATGTCCATCGCTTGCATCTATCCACTTATATTATCTTTTCTTGGTTGCTTAAGATATTCTTTTCACTATTTCAGCGGAGAATATTGTGGAGGAAACGAAAATTGATGAGCAGAAGGCAGGGGTATCAATTGAATCTACTACCAGTGACGAAAACATGAAGGCTCAGGCAGACAAGGGAGATGTTAAGGAGGTGTCTCCTACTGTAACGAGCTCTTCTGTCTCAAATAAGCAGGCCAAGAGGCGCATTACTCCAATGGCTATTGATTAGACATAAATTGTAAATGTTTTTTTGTATAAGTATGTTTTATTTGATTACCTTATGTTACATCCACATTGCTTCCAATGGCATAAGGAGAAAAAGTTACTAAGTTACCACACCGCTAAAATCGTGTTCCATTTCTAGGATCCTCATGCTTCCTATTGGAATCGTGCTGTTATCTTGTTAGTATCTTGTTTAGTATAGATCAGCTTCTTATTTTAAGTCACAGTAAATTACGCTACTGAAGGTGGAATCAGTTTATTTGCTCTCTGTCTCGTGCGAGGCAATGACCCTCAGATTCCAATGGTTTTATCGCATGGCGATTCATTGTAATGCTGGACCATGTGCTCTGCTTTTTCTGGATTTGCTTTTATCTGGATCAATCAGTTTGTATGAATGTCATTCGAGTTACTGTGCCTCTTTACAATTTATTTACTTTGCCTTGTTCACCGAAGAGGGCTTAACTGTTGCAAGGGAAATGATTAAATACAGCAGCAAGCCAATGCTCTTTATGTGAAAAAATGATTCATATTATCCTGCCCCTGCTGAGATGCATTTCCCATTTTTCTGTCGGGTTTTGTTCATCATATCCCTTGCAAAACCTGTGTAGGCATAGACTGACGACTGACTTCAAAGGCAAGCTTAAGATGACAAGTGCTTTCATGGGACCATTTTGGTTCCTATTTCTTTCCTCGATATGTTTTGGATTACACACGTCATTAGTTTCTTTTAAGCATTTTCGCGATGAATATACCAGCTTTGTTGCAATGGACATCTCACTTATAGCACCAACAGCTACGGTCGCCTCAAAAGAATGGATAGCATCTGTAACCCCTGTTACAGCCTCATGCCAGAACCAACAAAGAGCGCACAGAAATCAAGCTGTTTGAACCTTTTTACCACTTCTTTCCTTTTCCTCTTTGTTGGAAACAAAATTGTGTAGTTGTTGGTAAAATACAGAGTGTACAGACAGTGGAAATGATTGTTGCATCTGAGAAACAAAATTTGACGTCTGTGAAAAAAACTAAAGAATTGCAGAAAGAATGAAAAAAAATCACTTTGTGTCGCGTAACTGTTCTTAGTTAGTAGCTCTGACATTCTCCAAGGAATCTGGATTTACTCGGAGACTTGCCAAAAGTATCGGGCATTGTGCCAAAACAATCAGAAAGGAGAGATCAATGCAGACAGATCAATAAAACTTGATCATTCTGGCTCTCTAGTGGTTGGAGGATGTAGCAATTGCTCTCGTACACTGCGAAGCTACATATTCTCTTCTTCAATCTGCACTAATTTAAAACGGGTCAGAGAAGTAAATCATTTTAAAAAGCAGAAAACAATTGAGGATAATAGGCAGTATCAGAAGTCCATAAGGGCTGCGCCATGCAGGAGTGGTCATTTAGAAGGAGGGAATACAATTTGCAGCTGTGGTCAGTTGCAGTTAAATAAGATCGTCCTAAGCATTGGCCACTAACTGTAAAGTAGAAGATACTCTACTCAAATACATTAGAATCGGGAAGACTTCCTCTTTGGAGTTCTGAATAACAAATGTAGTCCTACCTGAATGTAATATATAAATACAAAAGATAACTGTGGGTGAATAATATTACCGGTGCTTAATGCTTATGTAAGAATACTTTTTCAAACTAATTTCATTTACAGGGAGAAAGTATCTTATGTTACGGATACACATGTGGCAGTGTTGACATGGTATAAGCAATCAATCACCACTATCCATAAAGTACCTTTGCCTTGACAAGGTCAATTCCAACTTCATTTCCAAGTAAGCAGCAAGAAGAGACAAACAAGAAAAAGGCTGAGATAAATGAAAACAGAGAGATTGGAACTGACCCCCTGGTGCCATTCTCTACGGAGGCGATTCATGGTTAGTAAGAAGGTAATAAAGGAGAATTTCATTCCACAAATCAGGTAATCCAGGAAGACACCAGTGGCTGCAGTCGGCCACAGATGGATTATCGCTCCAGTTGCCCACGTGTGCATCAATTCGGAAAGCTGACAGCGATGTAATGCGCAAAAGGGTAATAGGAAAGCTCATGTTCTTCACCACCTCCTCTGCAATGTCTGCGAATACGTGTAGGTCTCTCTTGCTATCTTCCGGCAGGGGGTACCGAGTCATGTTGCAAGATCTAATTCTTTGGTCACTGATACTGAGGTATTTGATGGTATTAGTCATATTGAAAGACATAAATGTCAATGCCCAAGTTGATAAGAAGTTTTGCATGAAAATAGAAAAGCATGACGATCTATTTATGCAATCTCTTTAAATTTATCCAAACAAAGATGACACCAGTAAGTTATGCTTTTGATAAATTTTCCCTTTAGACCAAATTATCAGGCATCCTCAGAAATCAAATTTTAATCACTTAACTAAGAAGAAAGATGAAACTTCTCCTTCAGGCATCTGTGATGTATCATAAAAACAGTCCTTCCATGGAAAAGTAGGAATCATAGGACAAGTTTGATATTACAGGAAGTGAAAGGAGAGTCTTACTTCTGAAGACAAAACGTGAGTTTTATTCCAGAAACAACGTTTAGAGATAGAATAGTTGCCAAGCAAGGTGATGGTGCAGCATATCTCTGATACATATCAAAGGGAAAAATTTAATATAAAGCAATACCTCCAATGAGATGGTTCAAAAGTCCTGAAAAAGACACTCGTTCGTTTTCTGTCAATTGCTCTCTCAACCCATGATGCCCAAGTGTCAAGTGCTACTCTGAAAGCACCAGGAATTGACAATCCAAGCTTTAATGAACTTCCGACCTGGAAATAACAACCCCTGCCAAACATAAAGTTCAGAAGAAAAGCAAACCCTAAAACAGAATATGATAACGGAGCACAACTAGAAAGCTGATTTCACATGATTTATTCTTCATCTATACAATGGGAAAGTATCGGGGATGGAAACGAAGATAATGCAAGCTGTCAGTCATCAGTAACATTACACGTTCAGTGGAGAACAAAGGCCAAGGGTGGACTATATATACAAACAATAGCCCAATATAAGGATATTATAAATCATGTTCGTAATTAAGAAACTGCATTGGCACAGTACATGGCTGGCAATTTAAAAAATAATTGTCATGTGTGAACGTTGAAACTTTGAGATTCACCATGAGTATGAAGCATAAAAACTTGGAACATTTGATACTGTAGACACTAGCACAGTGCATCATCAACGAGCATCTGAGTACCACTTCTGTTGATGACAGGACAAAAAACTTACGTTTCGAAGAGCTTGCCTGGCACCCACCACTGCCCTGTGTTGAAAATTAGAACATCCGAATCAACCCAATGAATACTAATATCATCAAGTTTGTCCAATTTAAGCGTTGACCTGACCCTTCGTGGTGCATGCCTAGGCGTCCAACCATGTTGCACTAGGAAAACAGACCGAAAGAATTCGATGGTGAAGTTGAAGGAGCTAAAGTGAACACCTAAGAATCTGATCCGCTTTGTGATCATACTCCCATTTACTTCATACACACTCTTCTTATCCTCCACTCCAGTCATGAGCAAACATATCAACGACTCCCACTGCGACCTGCTCATTGAATCACCAACAAAGACAAGCCTTCTGTTTCTCAGCCACTCGAGTATGGTACGCACATCAAATTTCGGAACGACGCAGTTCTTGGGCTTCCACCTCCACTTAAGATATTCTTCATCTGTCCTACCATTACCCAAGCAATTGAATCCTTGCTCAGCAAAAGGACATTCCGAAGCATTGTATAATGGATAGCTATCATCCCGAACCCAACTCCCATCAGAAACATCACAAACACTCGTCGACTCATTACTCTGGGAAATAGTGTCACCATTGAAGGTATGCTTTAGACTAGGAACCACGAATATATAGCTGGCAGAAATGGCCAGCAGAAAAGTACACAGAAATCCTATCACAATAGGCACATGAAGGTGGCGCGAAACCACGGTGGATCGGCCAAGTCTTGGGCTTCCGACACTCAAGGCCCTGCGGTTCAGCGACACACTTCTGTTGAAAGTATGCATTATCTTACAAAGCCATGGAACCAAGAATCAATGGACACTCTCGCCATAGAAAAGACCGTTTGTATACCAGCACGCCATAAATCACATCTCCTCATAGGACCCAAATGCATCGATCGATCCAGTAAGTTCCATTCCATCAAAGACCATCAGTCCAACATTGCAACAGTGCTTGTGTCCATTCAAGGCACAAAATCATCGCCAAATCGAAGTAGAAACGTAATCAGAAATCGATATTTGACATCCCAATAACGAATCCACAAGATCCCCCCACAACCCAGAGCTATATGCACATCCTAAGGCCTCGTATCACCATCTAATCACAACCCAACAAGAAAACCGGCCGAAATATCAGATGGGCACGGACCAAATCTCAGAAAGCAACGAACTTGAATGAATGCAGAAACATTGCCCCCGCGCAACGCTTCATATATCAGCGTCAGGAAAAAGCGTGGGAAATTCAAGAAGCGTATCTGGGTGATGCTGGAGAGTTCAAGATTGCACCATGTGATGCGAACCGATCGACAGGTGGTTCAATAGCGAAGACAAGATCCAGAGTGGTTGAGAGAAACTGAGAGAGAGAGAGAGAGAGAGAGAGAAGTGGCATTTTCAAAATCGAAGCCAGAGAGAGAGAGAGAAAAGAGCCTGGAGAGAGTGGTTGATATGATAGTCGAGGTAGTTATTACCGGGGAGGGAAGAGGTCAGCCTTGTCATTTCGGTTCAGCGGGCATGGAACGCCAAGAAAACGAAACACGACCGAGCTTCTTTGTCTGTGTCTCTTCCCCTGTCGATGTCTTCCTTTAATTCCTTTCTTTAATCACCGTCCCAGATCGCAACCTGGCAACCCAATTTCGCACCGGTTTTCTTGCGTGCATGGTGATTTTCTTTGGCAAAAGATTTCGAGAAGATTTCTCCTGCATTTCTTTTTTTTTTTGGGAAAGTCTATTTCCATATATGTGTTTGGTAGTCCGAATTTAAATTCAGATAAGATAACAAATTATCATATTTAGTGTTTGGCAACGTCATTTGAATCGGATAAACTCGGATAAAATGCTGGATAAGAAATCAGACTTCAAGGATGGGATAAACCTTAGATTGGATAAAAAAATTAGGAAAAAAATAACCATCTAGCTATGTTATCCTCCATGATGGAGCGATGGAGTGAAGCATTTGACAAACATGAGCTAGGAACCTAGAATTGTTGACACTTTTTGCGGATGTTGTTTGCTCTCCATTTGATCCATTGAGGAATCGTCAGTCAATCATTCTCAATTCGGTCGTGCTCGCGGACGATTGCGATTTTGAACCTCCGCACGGTTCGATTATCCGATACGGGAAATCAATTGGAATTGACCCTCTCACTGGCCCCTCCTCCACCGGACCCAATTGACCATCATGACCATTAACATAGTCAATCTCCTTCAATTTGTCGCTATTAGTTTCTCCTAATTCAACCCAGTCATCTGCTCCTTCTCCATTACTATTTTTGCTACACCAACGACAATGCCCGTTGCGCGATTGCCGTTGCCATAGAGACACTAAGAGACACAGGTTAGAGGAGGGACACTAACAATCTTGGACCTTTTTTCCCAGAGGCGATGGCCAATAAGCCTCATTGTCCATTGGCAAGGGCAATCTCTTTGGTCACTAGTAAGGGCGAACCTCACCTAACCATTAGCATGTAAATTGGCTAAAAGAACTGCATTAGCAAATTTGTCAAATATGATATTGTTTTTTGCTTAAATGTATCTATTGAAGATGAAACTGCAAATGGAGAACACTAACCAATTGTGTCAATAAGTTCATTTGAAACTTTCTCAGGTAATTTTTCAACACCAAAGGATATTTTGGGTAGCGTGTGGACACAATTTCTTGCTCAAGGTTATATTGTCTCTATAAAAAGGTCAGAGACAAATATGTTCTTATTAGTTGCAATAGGGAAAGTAGTTATCATGATCAACATAATATTTTAATTGCACATCAGAGTAGAAAGAGCGAATCTCATTTGATTGATTGTCCTTTTGAAGTTCGTTGCTATAAATCAAAGAACAGATTAGGATCACTCAAAATATTTAATGCATCACACAATAAATAAATGAAAATTCGACAATTAGATTCACGGAATAAAATAAAAGTTGACGAGTTAAAATACACAGACTATAACGTGATGACACATATTAAAGTTATAATTAAACAAAATGCATACTAAAATTGGTACATGGTTCTTTTCACTCTTAATTGTGCTTAGGCTATTTTTTTTCCTAGTACATAAAAAAAGAAATATTCAACTCGTTAACACAATAATTAGCTCTCTTTTTTGTCAAATAAATAAGTTAGTTATCTACCAAATAATTATTTTTTTTGGGAAAAAACCCAAAAAGAAGAAAAGAAGGCAAGCAATAATTTAAAATCAAGAGTAGGTCTTTTAGGGCTTTACTAGCATAACAATCTTTAGGCTATTATTAGAATAACATCATGTTGTGAGCCATAAATTCTCGCAAGAGTGGACCCCACAAGAATTTCTAATTGTTTGTTTTTTTCCCAAAACTAGCTATTATTCTCACAATATATTAATGACAGTCACATAAGCATTTCTCTTTTAATAAATATTGTGTGAGAGGAGCATGGGTAGTTTTATCTCTTGTAAAATCAAAACAAAAGATTAAGAAGAAAAAAAAGGTAAGAGATAATCTTAAATCGAGAGTGGAACTCGGAAGAGATAATGTAGTCAATTCAATGTGAAAAGGGTATTAGGCGCAAATAAAGAGATAAAAATAGCATGAGCCGTTTGCAAATTGTCGCAATTAATAAACGGATCCTACTCAAGTTCAACCTGTTTAACCCAGAACGATTTCGTCTAATGTATTTATAGTTAAACATCGTGTTTTCCCAATTAATGATTAACTTAAATTGATTTTTCAATTTAAATAAGATATATTATTCTATACTTTAATACTAAACTCGATATAAGCCAAAATAGTGACAATAAGCATTGTTATATTACAATAATGTATCGGGATTTATTACCCAATCAATTTAAACTTATTGTATGGATACTAATTCGGTCCTAAACTTTTCTATTTTATCAATTTAGTCCTAAATCTTTGCATAAAATTTCAATATATTCATTTCGATTAATTTTAGGCGAAAATCGCTGACATGGCCGATAAAAATTGGCCATATGGATTACATTGAAATCTCTCACAAAGGTTTAGGATCAATTCAGTAAAATTGGAAAAACTGGGACTGAATTGGCATCCATACAATAAATTTAGGACTGATTGGATAATTTTCTCTATTATATCATAACCATAAAATATTAATAGATTATCTAGAATGAACATTAAACTATACATAAAAGAATTAAATCGAGATGTTAGTAAATTTATTTAACTATGTCTAAATAATCATCTCAACTTATTAATTAAGCGTATCAATTTCATAAGCATAGCCATAATGCTTAAATTTGATCACAGGAAAACTATTCGGATATTGTTTGGGTCATGTTCGTGTCAAATTATCCCAATTTGACTTGATAAATTGAATGGTTTATATGGATCGAGTCCGTATCACATATTTAATAAATAGTTCCTATAATGCTCAAGCTTTTTGATATAACTATGAAACGTGTCATATTCGATTGACCTATGTACATTATACCAATACGTCAACACGGCGGACTTGCAACTACATCAGCACTAACTAACCGACGCCAATGTGTGGTTGGATGATAGAGCTATCACACTCGATAAGGATTAACTGGTTGCATCGACGTCGAATGGCCAGTTCGATGTTAACCTAATTTAGCATTCTGAGCTAGCTAATTAGCATACACACAACTGACAACCTTATCGGCAAAACAAGGCTCGATCACGTCGTTGCATACAGTTGAGTTCACTTCGATTAGGGTTTCCCGTTTTTTCTACTCGGGAGATCCTTTTTCAAAGTGTCCTGCACCTGCATGTTGACCCCTTTTCTTTGTCTGCATTGATCATCCCTAAAGTACATGCGCATGCACATAAAGTAATCATTCTCTAGGGTTTATCTCGTTTAGGATTTACAGAAGCAATGATATCAATTCCCCCAAAGAAACCATATGCTTCTTTTACATGGTAAAACAAGCTTGATTCGTTCAATTAGACCAGACCAATCCAATCATATGATATAACAACAAGATCCGCACATTGGGCCACATGAAAAGAACATAATTTTCCATCCAGTTCCACATACCACGGTAGGCTCTAAATTATTAAAATTGGCCGAAAGGATGACATTGACTGAATTAGCGCAATTGAAAAGTTTAGGATTGAATTGGCACTATTACAATAGGTTTAGGATTTTTTTAGTAATTTTTCCCATTTTGGGTTTATTATGTGATTTGTTTACATCAAAAAGCAATGACGGAATCAGAATTTCAGTGAGGGACGAATAGTTCTACATTCTCTACTTAAAGGATTAATTCTTCATAATAGTATTTCTAAAAGTAAGAAAGAACGCCGCTTAATAGAGTACTAGAAAAAGGTGAAATGATCAAAAAAGTATTGTTTACCGAGATCAAATTAGGAAAGAGTACGATTGATATTTTTTAGCTAGCGAAGTTATTTAAATTTTTTGACAAAAAAAAAAGAAGGATTTTAAATTTATTTTAGGTAGTTTCATTTTTTTTAAGCACCAAGCATCCAATTGTTACATCAAAGTATTCAATTAAAAAATTCATCAAAGGCCATCAGTTTTTTTATGTACGATTTTTTTTTTTGCTTTCATTTTTCGACAACTGAGCAAACTTCATTTATATGTGTACAAATGGAAGATAGACCCACCCAACATAGAGTTGGTCCGACAACGAGGTACATGCATGGACCTAACCCGATCCCTTGCACAGTTTTGTCTCACCCTTTCATATGTGTATTTTCTGAACTAGCTCATACATTATTTCTCCTTATTATTTGGTTGTAGAGAATGTAGATGTCATTATGTTCAAATGGTTAGTGTATCTTTCGCATCCAAACTCGAAGCAAACCCTAGGAGTTCCATATCGATATAACGACGATTCACCCCCCATGCATTCAATGTCTCTTAACGCACGTTGTGTTCTTTTTTAGTTTTTTACATTTACTTGACTTGAAAGATCTTAATTCAGAAGAAGTACCATGACAATATTAGCTTTGCTAAAGCAGTTACTCGTGAAAAACTACAATGTATGCTTCGGCGAAGTGTCAACCGGAGCCATTCATAGATTAACGAACTTTCACCGTATGTTGTTTGTGATGTTGGTGCTCCATGAGCTATTGTGGGCTTCGAGCAAGCGCCGGATACTCGTGATCAGAGAGCAATTTAAAATAAGAGGAATGCTAGGTATATCAAAGAAAATTTATAAAAGAGTTCCGGTTTAGTAGATGATACATAGCACGTAAACGTTTGCTAGAGAAGCGGCGGCTCGAGGCATAAGGTAATGGACTCGTCCTTATGTCCAACAAAAGAAACCAAATTTGCACACATTTTCGATATACCTAGTGTCTATGTTTTTTACGATAACTTTTCATTTATTAATTGGTACAGAAAGTACAGTATTCTCACATAGGCCGACAATTAATCTTCAACTCGTGGACCTTGACTAAGGATCAATTAGTTTGGAACAAGACCAAAAAGTAAAGAAACCTCAAATTGGTTGTTGTTGGAGATATGTGAGGATCAATTACTAATTATGATTAATCAATCGAAGATTACCTGGAATTATAATTGATTAATTGTATCAATCCAAGATTGGATTTGATCCCATGTATCTTCCTTTATTGTTTCCTTAGTTAATCATTTATTGTATTATAAATAGGAGCTGTACAATGTAAAGAAGACAAGTCGAGTGAATATAGGAATACATTATTATCTCAATATCTATCTTTTTCTTCAATTTCTGTTATGATGTCATAGCCTCCTTTTCTGGCCTAGCTTCCGAGATTCTGGAATTACCTTTTGTTCCTGTTTCTACTTTGTTGTTGCAACCCTGCAAAATAAATCAGCACACCAAGTAGGAACTCAAAATTTTCTTTTGATACCATGTCAGACACAAACGAGGAAATCTCACCTCAAAACCAAGCTTCAAACAAATCAATCCATCTGAAGAAGAAAGGCGTTCTGTTCAACATTCTGCTGGATTTTCCCCTACTCCAACTCAAGTTTCCGACCCAGTCCAATGGCCACCAATTCACTGGCTTCCGGTTCAAGGCCAATGGGCCACCAGACCAAGCCAAACGAGGGCACAACAAGGCCCATTCGGAGAAGAAGGAGATCTAGGCTTCGGGACTCAGCCCAATGGTGGCGAGCCCACCCAATTTGCTCAGGGAGTCAATCCAAGCAGCAGACCAGGTTGGACAGGCTACTAACCCGAGTCCACTCAGCCGAGTCCAGGGACGAATCCCTACCCGTTTCTTCAACTCGGCTTCTAACCCGATTTCTTTCCCTACGCAATCCCAGCCAACGGTGGTTGCTCGAAACCCGATGACCCTCTCTACATGTCGCCGACTGATGGACCAGAGCTTCGGCTCATTAATCTACAGCTCGCCGAACCAAATAATTACAGCGCTTGGGCCCAAGATCTCCAGCAAGCCTTGGTGACGAAAGATAAGGATGGCTTCCTCGACGGAGCCATCCCCTTCCCCACCGATGAGCACCTACGGCAGCACTAGCGGAAATGCAACCAATTAGTCCGCACCTGGATCGGGAATTGTCTGACTCCCAACGTTGCAGCCAAACCCCCGCCAACCAAAGACTCAAAACTAATGTGGGAAAACATACGAGAGATGTACGGGAATCTCAATCGAGCAAAATTATTCACGCTCACTTAGGCTTTATCAGAATTGAAGCAAGGGAACCTTTCGGTCACCGCTTGCTTCAACCGACTCTCGACCTTGTGGAATGAGCTCGAGGCGGCAGAGGAACAGTTGGAGGGACCTGAGGCCACGCTCCGACAATATCAAGCAATGAAGGATAGAGAGAATGTGACACGATTCTTACTCATTCTAAACAAAACATACTCACATTTTTTATCGCAGATTCTAGCGATGGAGCCGATGCTGCCGCTCAGTCAAATCTATCAACTGGCCCGTCCAAGAGGAAAGCCAGCAACTAGCCATGGTTGAGCACAAACGGGTTGAAAGCATCGCCCTCGCAGCTTCGACAGAGTCGCCATACAGGAGCATTGGAAGCGTCGAGCATGATGGAAGCCTCAGGCATGATGGAAGCTTTTGATAAAAGGGCAAGCTTCTCAGATACTTCTTATTACTACAGCTCTATTTCTCATGATGTATGGATAATTGATTCAAGTGCTAGTGACCATATTATCTATAACAAAAGTTTCTTTTCCAATACTCATAAATCTCCAAAGTCCTCTATATCTTTACAACTTCCAAACGGAAATACTACATACATCACAAAAGTAGGGACAGTAAATCTTAGTCCATCCATTATCCTTCAGAATGTGCTTTATGTACCCCTGTTCCAATTTAATCTCATCTCAATATCGAATTTCTATGAAGAAAATTCCTGTCATATTTCTTTCAATTCTGATAACTGTTTCTTTCGGACCCTTTCGACTGGCAAACTGATAGGCTTGGGTAAACTTTCACAAGGATTATATTTTTGGACCAACTTTCCCAATAACTTTGACTTATTATGTATTTTCATGAATAAGAAATCATTGTGTAACACTGCTGCCAATGATAATATTATTCTTTCTCATCAACGTTTGGGTCATAGTGCTTCCTTTTCACATCCTAAATGCCAAATTTGTCCCCTCGCAAAACAATCACGTGCACCTTTTCCCATAAGTAATTCTTGAGCCACAAATAATTTCTCTCTAATTCATGTAGACATTTGGGGTCCTTACCACACCCCCACATTGTGATGGATTCTGATTCTTTCTTACCATTGTTGATGATTATTCTCGTGCTACTTGGGTTTCCTTATGCAGTCAAAGAGTTAAGCTCTTTCCCACTTAAAGAGTTTTTTCACCCTATCAAGAAATCAATTTGACAAATCTATTCAACGTATTTGAACAGATAATGGGAAAGAATTCCTTAGTCATGACTGTAAATTGCTTTTTTCTTCCCTTGGGATTCTGCATGAAAACTTGTGCACTTACACACCTCAACAAAATGGGATCGTTGAAGTAAACATCGTCACATTTTAGAAGTTGCACGTGTACTTAAATTCCAAGTGTCCATTCCTGAAACTTTTTGGGGAGATTGTGTGGTCACGATAGCTTACCTAATCAATCACATGCCAACTCAGGTTCTCGATGGACAAACCCCCTTTGAAGTTCTTTTTGGTAAAAGGCCCGAAATTCATCACTCAAGGGTATTTGGTTGCTTATGCTATGTTACTACCTTGGGTCCTTGTGACAAGATGAGTCCCCGGGTCCGAAGATGCATTTTCATGGGATATCCAACTCTTCAAAAGGGTTACCGTGTCTTCGAGTCATCGACAAGCAAATTCTTTATAAGTAGAGAAGTCGTTTTCCAAGAAGAAATTTTTCCATTTCAGGATGAGGTATCTTCAATCGAGCCTTCTAGATCAACTCATCATAATGGACATTTTCTATTTGAGGAAGATCTATCTCCTATTTCACAATATATGCTCGTCCTGGATATTCAAAATTCTTCTCTCGTGATGGAAGCCACTGCAGTTTCTCCAACTACTCCAGATCATCCAATTGAGGAGTCTACAATGCAAATGAAAGAGAATTATGTCCCATCATCAGAACTGTCGCCCTCATAGTTCACTGAAGAGTTAACGTCTTTTATGCCTTAGCGTATTCCCCCTCGACGTTCAGGCAAGATTACTTAACCACCCACATGGACCAAGGATTATGTTTGTGACTCTATCAACACATTAGGTACTTCATACCCTGTCTTCTCTTATGTTTCGTTTGATCGATTGTCTACAGAACATATATGCTGCATTAGTCGTATTTTCAAGGAAATGGAGCCATCATCTTACTATAAAGCAGTTCGTGATCCATGTTGGTAGAAGGCTATGGAATTAGAACTACATGCCTTGATAGAAAATCAGACTTGGGACATAGTACCCTTACCTACTCATCGTAAACCCATTGGTTGCAAATGGGTACATAAGATCAAGTACAAGGCTGATGAATTTGTTGACCGATATAAGGCTTGCTTAGTGGCCAAAGGGTTCATACAACGTGAAGGTTTCGATTATCACGAAACATTTTCTCTAGTTGCAAACGATGTGACTGTTCATGCCTTTATTTCTATTGATGTCTTCTGAGATTGGCAATTACATCAGATGGATGTTCACAATGCCTTTCTTCATGGAGATCTTGATGAAGAAATTTATATGGATCTTCCACCCAGATTACGGCGATAGGGGGAGGCTTGAGTATGTCATCTCTGTAAATCTCTTCATGGACTCAAACAGGCTTCTCGACAGTGGTATGCAAAGTTCACTACAGCCCTTATAACCACTGGTTTCAAACAATCCAAGCATGATTATGCCCTCTTCACACGGACAAAAGGTACGTCATCAATCTACCTAATGACATATGTTGATGATACACTTCTTATGGTTACGATGAATTGGCCACAAGAGTCTTAAACAATACCGGTATTCTACTTTTTGTATTAAAGATTTGGGACCTCCCAAGTATTTCCTTGGCATTGAGATTGCTCGCTTAGACTTAGGGATTTATCTTAGCCAACAGAAGTTTGTTTTAGAGATTATTTCAAAAGCGAGCTTGTCAAGATGTAAACCAGCTATCATTCCTATCAAACAAAACGTCAAGTTAACCACGGTTGATTATGACGTCGGATCATCTTCTGACATTGATGATCTAATACTCAAAGATCCATCTCGATATCAAAGGCTCGTAGGGAAACTTATATATCTCACCATGACCAGACCGAACATATGCCACATAGTACAGACACTCAATCAATTCATGCAGAACTTGAAGGAGTCTCACATGAATGGGGCTTTGAAGGTCGTGAAGTATTTAAAGAAATGTCCAGGGTTTGGAATGCTTCTCTCTTGAGATTACAATTTGGAAATGACAGCTTATTGTGACACAAACTATGCCACGTGTCCCATGAGTCGAAGATCCATCACTAGTTTTTGTATTAAGCTGGGAAAGTCCTTACTTTCGTGGAAAACAAAGAAACAATCAGCCATATCGTTATCATCAGCTGAAGCCAAATATCAAGCCATGGAAAAAACTGTCGATGAAGTAGTTTGGATACGAGGCTTGCTTCTTGACCTTGGTGTACGGGTTAAAGGGCCGACAATTTATTTTGCGATAATGATGCGGCACTAAAACTGGCAGCAAATCCCATATTCCATGAGAGAACAAAACATATTGAAGTAGATTGCCACTACACACGAGATAAAATCCAAGAAGAGGTAATCAAGACAAATGGAATTGGAACTGCAGAACAACCTGCTGACATCTTTATCAAGCCATTATGTCAAAGATAACATGCATATCTATTAAACAAGCTAGGCATCTTGGATATATACCAACCACCAGCTTGAGGGGGAGTGTTGGAGATATGCGATGATCAATTACAAATTATGATTGATCAATCAAAGATTACCTAGAACTATAATTGATTAATTGTATCAATCCAAGATTGGATTCGATCCCATGTATCTTCCTTTATTGTTTCCTTAGTTAATTATTTATTGTATTATAAATGGGAGCTTGTACAATGTAAAAAAGGCAAGTCAAACGGATATAGAAATATATTATTCTCTCAATATCTATCTTTTTCTTCAATTTCTGTCAGTTGTTCTCCTCGTATGCAGAACTAGGGTTTTGATATGAGGAAGCAAGTAATTCCAAACCCGGAAAGATTGTCCAAACGGAAAGAGGAAGGTGGCCTGGGATTATCATCATTATTGCGTCGTGAAATGAGAGAAACCTGCTGTATCAGCTGTACTGCAGCGAAGTACGTACGCGATGGAAAAAGAACGGCACACGTGTATATATTTCGAGAGAAGGACTGATTCAGATCTGACACACCCATGCTCTATCCTCCAAGCAATTAAAGGGAGGAAAATGAAGGGTTATAGAATTCAACACCCTTCGGTCTCTCCTCTCAATGCAAGTACTAATAGTGACCGGGCTTAGATGCAAGAATTTAAAGTTCGACATTAATGGAAAAAGATGCGGAAAAGTGAGAGTCTCTCCTGTTGAGTCTTAAAATGGCACTTGGAAAGCTCCCCAGATAGCATTTCTCTTCTTGCTCTTGAAAGAAAAATGCACAAATCCAGCGGAGATTGCTTCCTCTTTTCGACATGTTCTTTCTCACGGAAAAAAGTTCGTCACGAACCCTTGTTTACTTGTGAAACCATAATCAGGCCCGAAGCGTTTCCCCGTATCTTAGCCTAGTAATGGTATAAACCGGGTTTATCTCCTGGAGAACACAAATTAGGACGAGAGGACTAGGGCATGTACAATAATGTCTATGGTTCGATGATGTCTCTATTGATGTCTCCATTTTGTTGAAACATGTCTTGACGTGAATATTGAAGAATAGAGCCATTTTACTTCAAAAAGAGGCAATGTGTGCTAGTTTCCAATGCTCCATGGCATTATCAAGCTATTGTTTTTTTAAATTTAAGTTTGAACATACAATGGAGCACATGTCGGGTATATAAACTCGGATCTATTGGGCATTCAATACACATCCATTTAGAATGCAAGAAATCATCTACAAAAATGAGAAAATAGAAGAGCCCCCCATAAGATTCGAACAAAGGTCAAGAATATTATATACTCGAATATAAAAGGTCAAATGGCTCTTGAGTAATGGAATTACAGTAGTAGATAATGAATATGTACTTTGCTTTGCAAGATGGTGGGATTCAACATTCTTATTTCTGAAAGCACCCAATTACTAGAAATCAAGGAGAATAAACGACCAAATTGCATGCAATCCAGACGATAAAACGCTATTGATATCAAAAGATGATACATGAGGCAAAGGTAGATTAAAATCACACAGGAACGTTTAAGAAGTGAGCTCAAACGAGCATCCAAATTACATCCACTCCCAATGATTTGATTTGTTAGAGGATCCCACGGAATAAAATCCATACAAAAAGAGGGTGAAAGCCACTATATCACTAATTTGACAAACAAATGACAAAGTTTACGAGTAACTTTAGGAACAAGATAGCCGTGTACACCGCTAATATGGTTGCCATTAGGGTTTTAATCAACATGTCCTACACAAGTAACTAGCATTTGAGATCTACTAGTAATACCTATGTCAAGCAAACAAGATAAAATAATTTACTATGGAGACAGTGAAATTGGAAGCAATGTCAAAATATAAGTCATTATTACGTCAATTGATAGACAAATGAGAATGAAAATCATAAGATATGTTTGAATGGCAACTAAGAATGCCGGTAAGTCGCTAGAAATGAACATCTGGCCAGACCAATAATCTTCCAAATAGGAACATAAAATTAACAGGTCAAAACATTTCAAAAAGGCGATGCTCATATATTCTACACACCCGTGACATACGCCGATCCATTTAGCTTGGCGATTTCTTAACAAAAATAAGCCCAACATTGTAAGGTCGCGCATCAAAAAACTTTCAGGACCGGTGCAACGAACTCAAGTTGAGTAAAATATTAAACAAATCTCACTCTATCTCTTACACGGCGATATGCCATCACTTCACCATCAACTATGTTGCGATTGTAAAACTTACACATCAAAGTACTACGATTATTGTTGATCTGCTATCCGCCGATACTTGCGGTAATGAGAACCTAAAGCCACTGCTTTCTGAACACAGTACCCTCCTTCAGAGCCTAAAGTCGGTAGCGGATAGAGCATGTTTTCAGGAAGGCAAATCAACATGCTATATGCAGACATTTACGATGAAGGAAGCTTCAGATTCTTGAAGACGCACCAACGGAGATTTTTGCAGCACCTGCAACTGGATTGCAGAAGCTGTAGTTTTGCTGCACTTCTTAGAATTACCTAAGCTGTAGTGTTTTCACCAGATAGGACTTGTGTCCTCTTGGGTGTACCCAGAAAGGAAAGAAGGCATCAAGCCGTGTTCCAAAGAGATGTTTTTCATAAGTCCTAGAGATTATGATTTCAAAACCTCCTGGGAAAAACTATTAACATGAGGAATTGCACTTGGGTATGCTCAACTAAAATTCAATCACGATTGCAAGCCACCAAAGACATCTTTCTGAAAGGATCTCCAATCATAAATTATGCTCACTAAATCAAATCCACATATATGCATGCATTAACTCATGTCACAGGGGAAGAGAGAGAGGGAGTATAATCATATGCCATGATATCTTCCAACGTCAGTGTTTTGTTCCAGGTAGAGAGTTGGCCAAACCAAACTTTCCCACCAAACTACTAGCAGACTTCATAAAACTCTCTCTCTCTCTCTCTCTCTCTCTCTCTCTCTCTCTCTCTCTCTCTCTCTCTCTCTCTCTCTCTCTCTCTCTCTCTCTCTCCCTCTCAATAAAATATAAAATCGCGTGCAAACAAAAATATACTATATATTATACGTATGGTGGTGCGTAAATCAAGCTGTAACGGTTATGATTATTCGACATCCCTCATAGTCAACCAAATCCTAACAAACTGTCGGTTTGACGGCCTCTTAGAAATCATCACACTTGGATTTTACATAAATTAATATATCTTAGAACTTCACCAATATATAGCATACACTTCCTTATAATAAATTATACGATGACCCGATAAAGTACAAGTGTACAACCTTAAATTATTCACTGATTACCTCATGGCCGTTGAAGCACGAATTACCACCACCACCATTGGACCAAAGTCCAAACCTAGATCCGACTTGTGCTTCGAAGGAAGATGACGAGGTTGTGGTGAGTGGTTTGCTCGGTACAATCACGCCTTGCCAATCCCCTCCCACCAAGCTCCCGGTGAGCGCGCCAGAACCTGGTGTAGGGTTTTGGTTATTTGGTTGTTGAAGCAAACGGATTTGTCGCTTCAAGAATTTGACATAGCGAATAGCCTCGTCCAACATCGAAGCCGTGTCCATCTTCGTGCCCCCGGGGACGAGCCTCTGGAGGATCCTGATCTTCTCGCTTATCCTTTCCCGCCGGAGGCGCGCTGCCGTACTCTGAGGATCGTCGCTGATCCGGACGTTCCGCCTCTTCGGCTTCTGAATCGTTGCCGGGTCGATGTCTACCGGCTGCATCGCCGCTATCTTGTACATCATCTCCTTCATGGCTCCGAGCTCCTCTTCAGGCTCATTGTCCTCGTCTTCGACTTGATTCTCCACAACCCCAACACCACCATCACTCGCGAAGTGCGAAGACGGAATCTGGGAAGAAGACGTCAGAGTTATCTGGTGTGTTGGTGGTAGATGGATGCTAGACCAAAGTGAAGCGAAAGGCGGCTGATGATGATGATGGTCATTGGTATGGAGGTTCTGATCCTCCATGCCCGAGCCAAGATCCCAAAAGTTGTTCCAGAGCTTGCTTTGGTTGAAGTCCATGGCCAAAAGGTGAAAAGGGTTGAGGGCTTGCTGTTGTGTACAAGAGATGGAGAGAGGGAAAAAAAAATCCATAGCATGTATATTTACTAAGCTTTCCAAAAATGGTGGTGACTTGTGGCTCTAATCATTCCTAGGTTTTCGGATGAAATGTTTCCCTAAAAGGGCAATAGAGAAGGGTTTTTATGGGTTGTGAAAGAAGAACTCTATGCAAGCATCTTGTAGCTTTACGAAGGTTTGATGGCACTTTGGGGAAGGAGGGAGAGAGATCTATATACGCTACTTCTTTGAATGAAGAGAGATATGACGAAATCATGATAAAGCGAAGGAGAAAATAGTTGGAAAATGGATGGCCCTACCAAATTGGATAATCAAATGGCTTGGATTGACTTTTCTTTTCTTCTTTTTCTTTTTAGGCAGCAGCTTGGATTTTTCTTTTCTCAGTTTTTTTTCTTGATAAAATCAATTTTATTCATATGGGTTGATCAAGTTTAAAATTCACATATTACAGAATAGTTGGTTTAGCACGACCGCTTATATTAAAATAATTAAACTTATGTCCGTATTTTTTTTCTTCGTTTTAGATATTATTGTGACAGAAAAATCGAACACTAAAGCCTTTTTTTTCCTCAAAATGTGGGATTTAGAGCTTTCACTATTTGCCTTGTACCTTTGTTACACTTCCAAAGAGGTATTTCCTCAAAAATTTTGTTTGTCTCATACAATGTTAATTTTTCTTGTTTCCTTATTCATACGTGACGACAGATGTCCTAATGGGTCTCACATATTAGTGCCATCATACTTCAAGAGATAACAATTGACCTCGAGGAAGATTACGTATGCCATCTTTTTTTTTATATATAATTATCCTTATGATCTCTCATTCCAATTTATAGTCATAAATTCCAATTGTAATTTTACATGTAGTGTATTAAAATTTTTGTAATTGACCCTATATGGTAGTGCCTCTCTATGATTGGTGAAAATTGATTTTTGCCAATTGTTTGGTGTTTCATGAATCAACTCGAAATGTTAAAGCGTGTGCACCTCAAATTACTATATTTAAAGATGGTGATGATTTCACTTGAAGATGGAATTGCAAAGGTCCTTTGAAAGCAAGTGCTGCTATAATCTCTCTCTCTCTCTCTCTCTCTCTCTCTCTCTCTCTCTCTCTCTCTCTCTCTCTCTCTCTCTCTCTCTCTCTCTCTCTCTCTCTCTCTCTCTCTCTCTCTCTCTCTCTCTCTCTCTAATAGGGCAGCAAACCACCATATTAATCCGCGTAATTCTTTGAAAAGCACGAACCTTGCATTTTTCATTAAAATCGAACTTTAAAACGTGTTAGAAGGAGATGTCCCAGCTTAGTTTATAGTATGTCTTTTTGTTGCTTGATGATGAATATCCAAATGACAATCTTCGAGTCATTTGTCGTGAAAGAGGATGATAGAACTTCAATTTATCGAAATTTGTGCACGGCCATTGTATTGAATCCTTATGTACCAATGGATCTTTCCGAAGAAAAGATCACTTGATTTCAAATTGTGCACAACATTCTCTGTTGGACGCTAAACGGTCTATGTAACTTCTGTGGCAGAAAAACCATGGAAAAATATTGGAACGTGTATATGGTCTCCAAAGACCAAATCCGGAGCTGAAGATTTTCCTCATAGGGCAAGCTAAATGTTACAAAAATTAGATAAATTTCATAGTGACTTGGTTGTTCAAGTAGTATCTAGTAAACTCCAAAAAAATTAGGGTTCATATGAAAGCTGCAGGTAGTAGTGCATGTAGAGAAATAGGTTATTGAAAGCAAAATTTTTTCCCTTATTTTACTTCCAATCGAATTGGTCAAGTTTAGATGGCAAAAGTGGCAAGCAGTGTAAATTCTAAGTGTGGATAAAATTATGAAATCATGCATGACATGTTTTTTTGTCCTTTTTCTCTCTTCCTTTGGTTTCCATACGGCGAAAGACGTGTAGTTTTCTTGTTAACCTTTTGGTCCTTGTTCTTTTACTAAATCAAATTTTAGTTTAAGGAGATATCGAATTAGTGCCCTAATTAGGGTTTGGGAAGTTTCCGCAAGAACTTTTAGCTAAGTAAACTGACTACTTGTTACATATAAAACGATACTTTATCGCCCACTTCCAACACTGTCTATGACACTTTTGTAAAGTCATATATGGATATCACACGATTTGCTAAAATGCGATTGATTGAGTCTCAATACATAAATTGAAATCTCTTAACCAGTATATCCAGGTTGCAATATTGTTTTGTGGTTTCACGAGGTTGTACCGACTCGTCTGATTCAAACTGGATAGTAGAGTAAGTATGTACCTTTTTTTATGGGGAAGGGGGGAAGGACTTTTCCCAAGTGTCCTGCACATGCATTATGGCGACTTTCGTATGTTGGTATTCAATTGTATTGGTTGTGCGAAGACATGCGCATGCACACAAAGCAATCATTCCCTAGGGTTTCGATTTCGGGCATTCTCGGAAACATGTGTGGTGAAGCCTGAATTTGTTTGCAATCCTTGCACAGTAAACCAAACGAAATACGTGAAGTCACTTTCCATGATTGTGAGACTGAGAAGTAACCCAATAATTCGTGATAGATATATATATATATGAAAACATTTTTTTTTCTCTTATATATTCTGCTCGTGCTTTTGGCTGAAAATAAGGACAAACATTTACATTTGATTCCCAAAAAAATGAACAAGGCAATAGCTACCTGCCACTTCTGTCATTTTCACGAATACCAGCTGGAACCATATCGTGGGCTTGAATTTTCTTTGTTTTCTAACTGACACTATGTTGCAATAATTAACGTACCTTTCGTGTCCTGAGCTTCATAAGCATGTTATCTCTTAAGTAGGGTTCTTATTTCATTCCAGGCAAATAGTCTTCTAAATCTTGATTAGCAGTAGATAGTCCTGGCTTAACAAATGTCAAGAGCTGTTATAACCGTGCGAGATTTAGGGCTATGACCTAATTTGACCCATGTTAGAGATGACATTCGCCTTTTTTTCTTTTATCGACTGTATTGTTAAAATTCATATGTTGTCCATGACAAATTCAGATTGTTACCAAATCGTGAACTTCAGAAAAAAGAATTATTAATCTCGTAAATGCTCGTGATATATATTCGGTTTCTAAAATTAATTAAGGGTTCTTATTGTGCAAAGGAAGTCTAAATAAACTCCAAATGAAAGATGCTAAGATACTAAGGCTAACCAACATTTCATCGATTGCAATGATATCTTGGCCATATGCCTCTCACAAAAGCTTATTTAGTTCTCACCACACGCTTAGTAATGTTGGAATTAATTGTAAGTCTTGTTAGCCATCAAGCCAAGACATTCCGGTGCAATTTCTTCTTCTTTTTTGAGAAAAAATAGAGATAATAGCACAAATCATCATTGAATTTTGGTCTAATGTGCAATATCGTCTTTGATTTTTAATTTGTGCAATGTGATTCTCAAACTTTGGCCCAATGTACAATGTCGTCCCTAAACTTTTAATTTGTTCAATATGATTCTTGGATTATCGGTAAATGTTCAATGTAGTCTCCAAACTATATGAAAATATTTAAAGTTCCAAGACCATATTGAAAAAATTAAAAATTTATGAATCACATTCTACATTGGACCAAAGTTCAAAGATCATATTGAATAAATCAAAAGTTCAAAAATGACATTGCACATTAAACCAAAGTTTAAGAACCTCTTGTGTCATATTCCTATAAAAATACTGATCTAGTCTACTTGGAAAAAGTTAAATAATTCGGGAAAATTGTCAAAAAAGTTATAAACCTATTGCACTTTTGCTAATTCAGTCCTAAACCTCTTAATCTTGTCAATTCAATCCTAAATATTTTCACTTCTTGCCAATTCAATCCATCGAGCCAATTTTGTCCGACCAGCGCGGTCATCCGACCAACACTAACATGACAATTTTTAAACATTTTTCTTGAATTTTTTATTTTTTTTTCTTTTTTCTTTTCTTTCTTTTTTTTGTACTTTTTTCCTCTAGTCGGTCCGGTGACCGCCAAAAGGCTTGGGCCAACAAGATCGACCTCACCATCGCTGGGCGAGGTGGAACCCAGTGCCGTCGAAGGTTGGCCTCACCATGGCTGGGCGAGGCTCAACCTCCCTAGATAACTCTTATGGACCGTGGTAATAAACTATTATTTATGAGGTCTGACTACAAACCCCCATAGAGCATAGCCGTCCAAGTAAATAGATGTGGTAGGCCATATAAACAGGGGTTATATATGCAAATCTTGAATGTAAAAAGACCGGACGTGATGAAGTCCTTTTAGGATCTGTTTAGTAACGTTTCTGTTCCCAGAATAATTTATGTTCAAAATAGTTTTTTTCTATTTCTATTCTCTAGACAAATTTCTGAGCAAAAAGATGCGTTTAGTAACTGCATAAAATTTCTATTTCCAAAGTAAAAAAAGAATAGAAATGCGTTTGACAGGACACTAAAAATTTCTACTCCCTATTTTTTCATTTAATTATAAAATTTTCGATGAAGACTTAACAATTCATGTTTGGATAAAATTGGACTAGAAATATAATAAGAATATATTATGATATAGAATTGGATGACCTTAATACAATCATAAAGAAAATTACTCTTTATAGACAAAGCAAATATTGGGTAGTGGTCGAGGAAATTACAGTTTAGAGTGTAGGATTTTAGGATTTGGGGTTAGGGGTTAGGATTTAAGGATTTCGATTTTGAAGTTTAGGGTTTAGGATTAGGGGTTTAGGTTTTAGAGTTTTGGGTTTTGGGTTTAGCGTTTAGTGTTTGGGTTTGGGTTTAAGGTTTGGGGTTTCGTGGTTTAGGGTTTAGGGTTTTGCGTATTGGGGTTTGGAATTTAGGGATAGGGTTTAGGGACTTTAGGATTTGAGGTTTATGGTTTAGGAGTCGGGGTTTTGCGGTTTAGCATTTTAGGATTTAGGCTTTGGAATTACGATTTTATGTTTTAGGGTTTCGGGTTTGGAGTTTTGGGGTTTAGGTTTTAGTGTTTCGAGTTTCAGATTTGAGATTTGAGATTTTAGGGTTTAGGTTTTTGGATTTAGGATTTGGGGTTTAGAAGGTTTAGGGTTTTAGGGATTTGGGTTTTGGGTTTGGGGTTTTTGATTTTAGTGTTATGAATTTTAGGATTTGGGTATTGAGGTTTAAGGTTTTGAGGTTTAGGGTTTAGGGTTTGAGGGTTAGGGTTTAGGATTTAGTATGAGAATATCTTGTGAAAGAGAGAGAGTTAATCTTGTTTCTCTTTTTATTCCAAAAATAGAAAAGTAGATTTTTTAACTTCTTATTTTTGTTCCAAATCTATTTCCTGATCACTTTTCTTTTCCGGGAAATAAAAAAACTAACTGACGTTACTAAACGGATTTATGTTCTTTTTCTATTCCGGAGAACAAAACAACAGAAAAAACAGATAAATGAAAACGTTACTAAACAGACCCTTAATTGCTAACTCAAAGAAGCTCTCAACCTTAAACATGGTTATGGAAGTTCGGTGATATAAAAACAAATCGATGCCCCACACCGTAATCAACACAAACTTGTCATTTTCCTTCATTATTTGGAAAAGAACCTTACAACAAATTTATGGCGAAGAAAGTAACAGCAGATTGTAACAGAAATGCTCAACATTTAACTTGTTCTTATATTAATGCGTACCGAGTTTCGCTTCCGCATTTTCAGAGACAATTTTCCGGAAATTAGTAATTCGCACATGACATATATCGGAGATAAAATTTGGGTATGAAGTTAGACACTCGTTCATGCTAGGCTAAATGTTTCTGTCATCTTGATAAGGGGGCAAACGTGATGTAGTTTATTTTATGGCAGACTAAAAGCTATCTATAGAATGAACGACGATCAAATAAATTACCACCGCACCGCTAACATGCTTATGGGAACTAGGCCGACTAATTAATACATTAATTGCGTAAAAAACGGGTCGAAAAGGAAATTGTTGGCGTCTTCTGTTAATCGAACTTTAGAGAATATAAGCATGCGCCAACTAGGGTTGAAGCCTATGCATGTAAACATGGAAACTCCATGATCAATTAGCTGGTGAACTCCAGAGCTAGGGTTTCAGATTCTTGCTTTTTTCAGGAATTAATAAACAAATTACCAGATCGGAAGACTGTCCAAAGGGATACAGGAGGGGGTAGGGATCATACATAACCCTTTGTCAAAAGACAAAAGGGGCTTGCTTTATCAATTAATTGAATGTGATGAAAAAAGCTAGGTTAGTTCTACGAGGAGGACTGATTCAGATCTGACACCCATGCCCCAAGCAATCAAAAAGTGGAGAAAACGAAGGGCCGTGGGATTCAACGCCCTTTTGGCTCCACAAGAGTCGGTACTAATATAGTGACTGGGCTTACATGCGTAAAGAATTTCAACTTCCCCGTTAATGGAAAAAAAGCAAGAAAAGTGAACCTCTCTATTGTTGGGTCTCAAAATGGCCCTTGGAAAATCTTTCCCCAAGGTAAATTTTCTCTCTCGAACCCTAGAGAATATCCACAAATCAATGGAGTTTCAATCTTCTTTTCACCCCCCCCCTCTCTCTCTCTTTGAAAAAAAAACTATTAGTTAGACTTAGCGCGATTGATGGTGAAAAGAAAAAAAAAATTATACACTAATTGCTCTAAGAGAGGTCTGGACATTCGATTCTGCTAGACTCAATCTCCTGGTCCCTGTGGAAAGGATAAAGAATTTCACGTTCTTCTTTTCAGGAAGGGATGATTAGGAAAATCCTATTAATTGCCACTTTCTCTAGACCTTCGAGGAAAGCATGAAAAAATATGAAAAAATGAAACGATCGCTCCATCATTCAAGAATGAAAGGGGCGATGTCATAGTTTTTTATCTAGTGAAGATACGTTATTAGATGCTTCATTTTATTTTGTCATTGAGACCAAATCCAAACCTATCATCGAGAAATAACTGTCTATACATTGATAAGGGATGTATAGATTCTCGATAAGAGAGAAACCGTGGTAGTCCTCCCTTGTAACCTCCCGGATCCCACCAATGAATAAAAAGTTGGATCTACATTGGATCTCACCCCAAACGCCCTATCTATCCTCTTGATGAGAGGTTTGGTTTCAAACCTAGTTTGAACAAGAGAACTACACCATGCTAATGTCCCTTGGATGATTCACATCTCAAGATCAAACGTTAATGAGCACATTCAACTATTCTTGTGTCTAAAAGCCCTCACAATCAAGGCACAATGACACAATAATCAGCATGGCAATTATCAAGAAAATGCAAGAAAAGGACTTCGAATTATTGATTCATCGCCAGAGTTGGCTTAGATCCTATAGTTTATTATCTCATGGATCTTTCCATTCTAATACTCACTTCAAAGTTATCCATATTTATCAAATCTGTTCTTATCCAACGGAAGGCTATTGGATCAAATGACAAAAATATTGTTGAAAAATATGGCTTTTCCCAAATTCGATTCATGTAACAGCAAAATTGTTTCTCAAAAAAGATATTAATATGCAGTCGCCTTGGCTTTGAGGATGATATATAAAGTGGCATTCAAAAAACTTATCGAATTAAGTTTCTCTATTGGATAAGTTAATATAAAAAAAGTTAGGAAAAATATCAAAAACATATCTCACATTTCATCCAATGACCATTTAACATATCTTTACTTTAGAAAATACCAAATATATACATCATTTTTACTTTTGGAAACCATTTTGCACTTTCACATTAATTATTCATGTGTGCCTATTTTTATAAGCAATACACTACAAAAAAAAATGCATTTTTGCCATGAAAATTTTCCAACGAAAAATTTTCGTCGCAAATTTGCGACAAATTTTCCAACGAAAAATAAAATTCGTTGGAAATTTCCAACGAAAAATTTTTCGTCGCAAAATTCGTTGAAAATTTCCAACGAATTTTGCGACGAATTAAAAAAAACCCGGTATTGTTCGGCATTTTTTTATATTCGTGGGAAAATTCGTTGGAAATTTCCAACGAATTTTCCAACGAATTTCAATTTTCGGGCAATTATTTTTAGTGTGTACAATTTTCGTTGGAAAATTCGTTGGAAATTTCCAACGAATTTCAATTTTCGGGCAACTATTTCTTGTGTATAATTTTCGTTGGAAAATTCGTTGGAAATTTCCAACGAAAAAAAATTCGTTAGAAATTTTCAACGAATTTAAATTTTCGGGCAATTATTTTTAGTGTGTACAATTTTCGTTGAAAAATTCGTTGGAAATTTCCAACGAATTTTCCAACGAATTAAAAAAAAACCTGGTATTATTCAACTTTTTTATATCCGTGGAAAAATTTGTTGGAAATTTCCAACGAATTTCAATTTTTCGGCTAATTATTTTATTGTGTACAATTTTCGTTGGAAATTTCCAACGAATTTTCCAACAAATTTAATTTTCCGGGCAATTATTTTAGTATGTACAATTTTCGTTGCAAAATTCGTGGGAAATTCCCACGAATTTTGCAACGAAAACCTAACTTCTGCCTAATTTAAATTTTTGCGCTCATTATTCCCACTTTCAATTTCCACATTTCTCTCTCTCTCTCTCTCTCTCTCTCTCTCTCTCTCTCTCTCTCTCTCTCTCTCTCTCTCTCTCTCTCTCTCTCTCTCTCTCTGCGCCTTCTCCCTCGCTCTCTCCGTCTCCCCCTTCACCTTCTTCCCCGCTGCCCCGCCTCCTCCCCCGCTGCCCCCCTCCTCCTCCGGCTGTGGCTCCGGCTCCGGCACCATGGACAGCAAGATCGCCATGCCCCGACGTCGGCTCCCTCCCCAAAGGCGCCCCCGACGGCCCCGACGCCCCCCGACGCCCTCCGACGCCCCCGACGCCCCCAAGGCCACCACGAGCTGCCCCCGAGGGCCAGCCTCGTTGCCGGCGTGGGGCGAGCTCGCCCAGATCTGGGCGAGCTCGCGCCTCGCCGGCGACGAGGCTGGCCCTCGCCGGCCATGGCGAGGGCCGAGCTCCTCGTTGCCGGCGAGGGCGAGCTCGCCCCTCGCTGGCGACGAGACTGCCGCCGAGCTCGCCAGCCCCGACGCCCCCCAACGCCCTCCGATGCCCCCGACGCCCCCAAGGCCACCATGGGCTGCCCCCGAGGGCCAGCCTCATTGCCGGCGTGGGGCGAGCTCGCCTAGATCTGGGCGAGCTCGCGCCTCGCCGGCAACGAGGCTGGCCCTCGCCGGCCATGGCGAGGGCCGAGCTCACCATGGCCGGCGAGGGCGAGCTCGCCCCTCGCCGGCGACGAGGCTGGCCCTCGCCGGCGACGAGGCTGGCCCTCGCCGGCGACAAGGGCGATTTTTCAACAAAAAAAAAATTATCGACCAAAAAAAAATTTTGGCAAAAAAAAATTCAACCAAAAAAAAATTTTTATGGAAAAAAAATTTCCACAATTTTTCGACAAAAAAAAATTATAGTTTCCAACGAAAAAATATTCGTCAGAAAAAAAAACTCGTTTCCAACGAATTTAGCCACGAGTTTTCCAACGAAAAAAAATTCGTCGCAAATTTCCAACGAAAATTTAAATTTTTCGTTGGAAAAATTTCCAACGAGCTATTACCAATGAATTTTTTTTCGTTGGAAAATTCGGTGGAAATTCCCTTTCCAACGAACTTTCCAGAATTTTTCGTTGGAAATTTTGTCGGAAAAAATTGATTTTTTTGTAGTGATACAAGTAATTATTTTTTGGAAAATGTTTTCCAAATCACTCATTTTCCGCGAAATGAACGCACCCTTAATATTTCATATTTACCTCTTTTCTCCCACGAAAATGATAGTATCCAAATTAAGTTCAATTAGATAAGATTTTAGTGAAACCTTTTCATCAAGTCCCTCTTGGATTATTGGTATAGCTTTGAATGCTAAATTTGCCTCGAACTCTTGGTCAATATATATCTCTAGGATTTAGAAATTGGACTTTCTATATAATGTTCAATCAGAGACAGAAATGTATTGATATTTTACTATGCTTAACATCTCTTTTTTGCGTATAATTATAGCTACTGATTGTGAAAAATTAAATTTATACACTATGAGACTTATATTTTCCACCCTCCCCTCTCTCTCCTCCGAAGCATTTGCTCTAGATTCGTCTTGATTTTGCTCTTGATTCTCTTGATTGCTTTTAGCCCTTTTTGGACCATATTGAATTATTTGTTTTGTCTGTACAGCTAGGGTTTGGATAAGGCTGGGGAGAATATCGAATCGAGTATCATTTGTAAATAAGCCTATACATGTTATAACAAAAGAAAGAACAAAAATGACCGAAGACAAGTAACCCAACAAGGGAATGCGCACAAGCAAACCCTTTCTCGGTTGAGCCGACGCCTAAACATTATACTTCACGGACTTATGAAATGTATCTGTAGTCAAAAAACTGTAACAACGATAACCCATACACATGCATTAAGTCCTTACCTCACAAAATTGGGATCCGGTTTGTGAGGCTAAAACCGCGTCGTGGAGATAATCAGCGTGATCCAATAGCTCCAAACACGTTGTTTTACTGAGCAGTACAATTCTTTGTTCTTTCGTTAGTAAGGAAACCTGAGACTCTTGGAGCATAGTGTTGGTAAAAAGCATACTCAATGCCCTTTTGTTCGATGACTAGGGAAAGATAATTAATTTTTCCTGCACGGAGCGTGAGGACTGAAGGGCACAGCTTCTTTTTGTCTTTTGATTTTTCTTTATTACCTTTCCTTTCGTTATAAAAGCAGCGAAGATACAACGCTAGGACGAAGAAAAGTTTTAACAGTGCTATGAACTCCCTGTGACCGTAGTATATATAGGTTGACAGAACGAAAGAGGGGCTAGACATGCAGAAGCTGCTTACATAAAGAGACGACCCAAAGATTGTTGCACCATAAATGCAACCGGCAGCAATTATTTTGTAGCAGACATCACTATAGGAAAGGACTTTATGGTAATCAAACACGCGCATAAATTCCGATCACCAGATTTTTAAAGAAAAAAAAATCATTAAATCCCATGACGTGTTGATGTAAATATCAATAACTGATTAAGTATTCTTAATTATTGGGTATCAACTAACTTATATGCGAATAATGTAAAAATACGCTCCGGATTGACATGATATTAAATAAAGAACGTGATTAACGTATTGCGAATTGCATTATTAAAATATTATCCCGCGTCGCTTGATAATAAATTTATATATTTTTTTATATTCATGCGATCTCCCTCCATCTATTAACTTAAACTTTTGAGTCGAATATTCTAATACGATATTAGAGTCATAACTATCCCTTTGGCATATGTACAGCATGCTACACGCATAATCTAGATTTTGTCGTGAAACTTTGATGGATGCATGTCAAGACACCACACTATGTTGCGTTTCACTAGTGCATGACGTCCCATGCTTGACGTGTTGATGTGAATGTCACTAACCAATTAAATATTATTAATTATTAGGTATTAACTAACGTATATGTAGATGGTGTGAAAATAAAGACACTCCAAACCGATATGATATTATGTAAGGAACGTGATTGCAAATTGCATAATGTCGATTTTATGCTGAAACTTTGATGGATACATGGCAAGACACTACACTATCTTGTGTTTCATTAATCCATGATGTCCCATGAGGTGCAATAAATGGGACCATCCTAGTGCTGGCAAAAGTACTTTGCTCCTTCTATTATATTGCTTCTTTTGATACATTTTCATATGCTTTACATTTTTTTTCAACTACTCTAAATTCGACACTCCTCATTCAATCGTGATTGTTGGCCAGCATGACCACTAGTATTTTAAGCCTATCAAAAACATTAATACGTAGCTACGTACATAGGCATCATAATACATATGCACATTAATTTCAAATATCCGTTCCCGGCGGTTCAATCTACGCAACCTTTATTAAGAACCTCTAAAAAAACTTTCTGGATAGCAAATAACCCGTGTCTTTGGCATGTTAAGAATAGTAATACGTATAGAATTCAGTCCAAATTTTTCTAAGATTAAAAGATGTACAGTGAACAACTTTTTGATCAAACCTTTAGAGAGGAGAAAATAATAGATATGTAATGAATTTGTACTTTTTTCATTTATGTCCAAAAATATTTGGTGTTTTGCAACAACTTATCATTAAAAAAGTCGAGACACGACTTATATAATATATATATATATATATATGATAATCTACGTATTAGATGTAGCTAGCTAATTACATATTTTTCATGGAAAAACAAAAAACATAACCTCCTCACCTTATAAGCTTAGAAGTACATAGATGACTAATTCAAAGACATCAGATTAACATAGGGTCAACAAAGAAGGTTTTTTTATACGGATACGGTAACTATGTTACACTTGTTAATTTAATTCTAAAATTAAACGGTCCATGCATATCAAATAAAGGCAAAGTAAGCGTGTTGTAATGCGAATCCAAATCTGCATTTATGTCGAGATCTACTTGTATTCTCATATGGTGCACTAGGATTTAACGTATTCTGTCATATCAAATATTGAAAACTACATAAAAACTGTATATTTTCAGACAGTTGCATGAAAAATAGTTAAGGGAAAATACATAAAAATATATATATGAAAGAGGGAATAAAAGGTGGAAGTAGATGAAGGGGATATTAGCATTGGAAGCTACACACCCTTAATTATACGTGGTCAACAAATTAGTCAACCCGCCCACTTTCATGTATTTAGAATGTTGAAGTGTGCCTTTCTGCGAAATAATTTATGTAAGTATGTACTTCCTCTTAATTTTTGTTTTTTTTTTTGTAAAAGGGGATCAATCAAAAAAATAGTGAAATATATTTATACTAATGTGATCCATGCAACCGGAATTCGGTCCATCTCAAGGTTTTTCCCCTACTTTTTTGGACAAAAGAATTATACCAATTTCATTACAACAAACAAGGGATATGTTTACTAAAAGTCATAAAACTTGTCACAAAAGTGCCATTAAGTATTAAAACTTGCAAAAGGTGCAATCAAGTCCTAAAACTTATCAAATTGATTCAATCGAGTTCTAAAGTTTTGTGATAAATTTTAGGATTTGTAGTGAATATATCATGCAACAAACAATCACGAAGAACATCGCAAAGTGAAAAGTCATTTCAGTGTAAATCATGGCCCGTTAATCCAAGATAAAGCCCTTCCCCACCGTGTAAAAAGCCCAAACCCAAAAGCAAGCCCATTAAAATACTATCTTTTTTTTTCTATATTTTACAAGTGCAGACGAAACTCAAGGGCCGAAAGGAATTTGAGCCCAAATTTATTTATACCCAGAAGGCCAGGAAAACCCTAGAGCTCAAATGAGAAATGATAAATATAAGTGAAGAACTACTTAAAACAAATCAACAAAATAATCTGCAAAAGTATAATTTACTATAAGCTTCGTTGGATAAGTGGCTCGAACGTGAAATTATTTGCACTTTCCGGGGCGGGAAATCGAGCATGTGTTTTGCTTTAATCTTTAGGCAAAACTCCATTCCTTAAATAAGCCAATGCCATGGAACGAAAGTGGACTTCCCATTTAGTAATTGCCTATTGATTCGAAGAAGGAATCAAGTCGATTGGGTCACCATGATTAAGGCTCCGTTCATTTTGTAGAAAACAACTTTCAAAAAGATATTTTTCGACGTTGGGTTCATGAAAAATATATGAGTCGAGGAAAATATTTTCCTACCTTCAAAAGTGGGGAAAATGATTTCCTTAGGCGACCGTCGCCTGGGTCATACGACCTCGCTGGCCTCTCACCGGCCCTTTGCTGTCCCGATCCGGTGTTGTCAACCCTCGCCAGCTGCCCTCACACAAAGAAGATAAATAGTAACAAAAAGGAGCAAAACCACAATATTAAAGAATAAGTGAGAGTAGTTTGAAAAGAAAAAAATTAGTTTCAGCATTTGCCAAATGGTGAAAGCCCAAAGCTGGTTCAAACCAGCTTTCAAGTTTTGAGCATTCCCAATGCCGTCTTTCAGCCGAAAGTCCATCAGGAATACTTGCTAAATACCCCAGCATTTCTCTAAGGGATTTTTGAGGCCAAAACCCCTTAGAAATGCTGAACCAAACGAGACCTACTCCTAATTTAATTAGGATATCAAGTCCCTTGACTAAGATATACAAATCACTTTAACATAATAACTTATATGGTTCTATCATGATCGTTATTCGGGGATAGGATTACCTCTTGAACGGGGAAAATACCAAAAAAAAGTCACCAACCTATTGTACTAATGTCAATTCAATCCTAAACATTTTAATTGTACCATTCAAGTCCTAAACATTTTGATAATTTGTCAATATAGTCCATCATGACAATTTTGATAGAAAATCGCTAACATTAACACTAACTGACTACGTGACACGATTGATGCTAACTTAGACAAAATTTACGAATTTCAATATTTTTAATATTTTTTTATTTTATTTTTTTTCCATTGTGGCTGGCAAGGGCAATCCTTGCTCGGCTGCGAGGGTCAAGCCCTCGCTAGAAGCCGTGAGGGCGACCTTGCCCAAGCTGTGAGAGTGGAGGCCTCGCCAAAGCCAAAAACTCTGTAAAACATCCCAAAGTAACCAATATAATTTAAGATTCTCCACCCATCACTTGTCGTTCTTGCGCCAGATCCCTAATAATGACATTTGTCATTAAATTCATGAAAATAACATAAACAAAGAATCCATATTTTACGAAATAAGTTCGAAACAAAATAGGGAAATATCACAAAAAAGCTAAATTATGCTACTTGTGACAAATTTACCCCGAACTTTTTTTTATGACACGAAAAACCCCAAATTATACCACTTGTGACAAATTTACTTTGAACTTTTTTTTGTAACACAAAAAACCCCAAACTATATCATCCGTGACATATTTACCCCACAATACTTTGACCTTATAATATTTTCCCAACAAAATACGAACATCGGTACGAACATCGGTCTCGTATGCCAAAAGAAAGGAAAATACCGAAGCTGCAGATCCCATACTTGTTACGGCGGAACCGCAATGCCACCCTGTTGACGACGGAACTGAAGAAGAACAAGAACTCCTCCTGCAACCCTGTTCTCTCTCTCCCTCTCTCTCTAAAAGACATTGGACATTGAACAGTGAATCCGTGAGCTTCCATCTCCATCTCCATATCCACCACCAACGATTGGATCCCCACCCGTGACTCCAATTCCTCTCGTGAACTCATCTTTTTCCCCCCATCGACCCACCATCCCATTCTCTCTCTCTCTTTCCGCCATTAATTCCATAATCTACCAACTCACGCCCTTCCAAAATCAACGCCCCCCTCCCCCGCACTGAACCATAACGCCATGACACTCACGTACGCCTCCAACAAGAGATCACCTATAAAACCCACCTCCTCCTCTCTCCCGTTCCCCTTCAAGCCCACCTCTTTCCTCTGCATCTCCATGGCCTACCTCTCCCTCCTCTCCCTCCTCTCCCTCTCCCTCCTCCTCCTCCTCTCCCACTCATCCGCCCGCCACACCCACCTCCCCAAACCATCCCCTACCCCGCATTCCACTCCTTCCTCTTCCCCTTCGTCCCCGGAGATCCAGCAGGCCTGCAAGTCCACCAGATTCCCCGACCTCTGCGCCTCCCAGCCCTACCGCCTCCCCCCCGCCCCCTCCTCCCTCGACCTCATCCTCTCCGCCCTCCAGATCTCCTCCGACCGCCTCGCCACCGCCCAGTCCATGGTCGACTCCATCCTCTCCTCCTCCGCAGGCAACGTCAACCGCACCACCGCCGCCAGGAACTGCGTCGAGCACCTCGCCAACTCCCGCCGCCGGACGGAGTCGGCGGCGGGTAACGCGATCCCGGGCGGCCGCACCAAGGACGCCCGCGCCTGGCTCTCCGCCGCCCTGCTCTACCAGTACGACTGCTGGTCCGCCCTCAAGTACGCCAACGACACGAGCCAGGTCGACCAGACCATGGCGTTCCTGAACACGCTGACGATGCTGACCAGCAACGCCCTCAGCATGCTCGTCTCGTACGACCGGTTCGGGAACGGCACGGCGGCGTGGCGTCCCCCGGCGACGGAGCGCGACGGGTTCTGGGAGGACGGCCTCAGCGGCGGCGGCGGGGGCGGGGGCGGGGGTGGGGCGTCGTCGGGCCTGGGGTTCAACGGCGGGGTCCCCCCGGGCCTGACGGCAGACGTGACGGTGTGCAAGGACGGGGGCAGCGGGTGCTACGCGACGGTGCAGGATGCCGTCGATGCCGCGCCGGCGAACGTCAGCGGCGGCGGAAAGAGGTTCGTGATCCACATCAAGGAAGGGGTGTACGAGGAGACGGTCAGGGTTCCGTTCGAGAAGAAGAACGTGGTGTTCTTGGGGGACGGCATGGGCAAAACCGTCATCACGGGGTCGTCGAACGTGGGGCAGCCTGGGATTTCCACCTACAACACTGCCACCGTCGGTGAGTCTTTGTCACATACTTACGTTCCTAGGAAGATTGTTCTCAATCAAATTTAGTACTCATCGACAGTAAATTTTGTAAGCAATCTTATGGTACTTTACTATGAATTCGCCTCCTAATTTTGCTTAGACGCTGACAAGATATAATAGGAATTGTTCTTAATTCAAGCTGGCGTGTGATAGTTGTCCATAGAGTAACCATTAATTCTTGTCGGGACATGGCATGTGCCGCGAAGCTTGTCTAATGTGAACTGAAGTCGACATTTTGTGCTATTTGCAATTTGTGGAGGACCATTCATCTGATTAGCATTGACGAATTTGTTGCAGGAGTGCTCGGCGACGGATTCATGGCAAGCGGGCTCACGATCCAGAACACCGCAGGTCCGGACGCCCACCAGGCGGTGGCGTTCCTGTCGGACAGCGACTTCTCGGTCGTGGAGAACTGCGAGTTCCTAGGGAACCAAGACACGCTCTACGCCCACTCCCTCCGGCAGTACTACAAGTCCTGCCGCATTGAGGGCAACGTGGACTTCATCTTTGGGAACTCGGCCTCCTACTTCGAGGACTGCCAGATCCTGGTCCGCCCCCGGCAGGTCAAGCCCGAGAAGGGTGAGAAGGACGCAGTCACGGCCCACGGCCGGACCGACCCCGCGCAGTCGACGGGCTTCGTGTTCAACAACTGCTTGGTCAACGGCACCGAGGAGTACGTGGCGTTGTACCGGAGCAAGCCTCAAGTGCACAAGAACTTCCTGGGGAGGCCGTGGAAGGAGTACTCGAGGACAGTCTTCATCGGGTGCAACCTCGAGGCCCTGATCACCCCTCAGGGCTGGATGCCGTGGAGCGGAGATTTCGCCCTGAAGACCCTCTACTACGGGGAGTTCAAGAACACTGGGCCGGGGTCCGACACGTCGAGCAGAGTGTCGTGGAGTAGTCAGGTTCCGGCCGAACATGTTGATATGTACTCGGTGAAGAGTTTCATTCAAGGAGATGAGTGGATTCCGACATCTTCTTGATCCGAGATGATAAAGAGAAAGTTAATAAAGTCAAGATTTTTTGTTTAGAGATGAGTGAGATGGGGAGTTTTTTGAACCCACGACACTGCAGTTCTCACCCGTTTGATGTGCATGAAAGCTATCAAAATTGTGTAGTTTCATTGAATCAAATAGTGGCATCGGCTGTTTTGGTCAATTTACCATTCTGGGTGAGCGAAATTACATTGTCTGTCGAAGGATGTGTTCGGTTCATGTATAGAGAAGACAAGCAGAGTTTGGTTCTATAGACCTTTTCCTTCTATATGCTTTTTCTGATCCGATGATTATTAATATCTCGTACCTCTTGGTTTCTCGTTGCTGGATGCAACTGTTTTGTGTCTCAAGCAAGTTCCCACAATGATTCCAATGTAGTTGCAACATGTAAACTCAAGCCCACTCGGTATCAATGACTGCTGCAAAGTTGTCTGTATATGGCGTGATGTGCTGATGTTTACATTATCTGTTCCGCCGATGGCACTAGACCGACCACTGCTGGCACACTCGGTAGTGGGAGCATGGGACTTCTTGCTTTGGTGACATGGGAAAGCATTCATCTTGCTTGACTTGTAGGCAAAGATAAAAGGTCAACAATGATCGGTTCATTCATTCGTGGCCACAGAAAGTTGCGGGGATTGGAAATTGGGTGTGGGAAGAGGCCATGCTTTTCCCCCTGAAAAGAATGCGAAATGGCTCTTTCTGAGATGCGCCCGAAGAAGGGTTAGGAAATTGCTGGTGGCAGGAGCACTTGTGGGAATTGACAGAAATGTTGGACTGTTCCTTCCGTCCAACACTTCTCCCCAAGTGTCATTTGAGTCAGAAGTTGTCCGTTTGCAATTAGGGCACAAATTATAATCATTATGTTCCAAAAATCAATTTCTGACCAGAAACATATTTTTCTATTTCTATTCAATGGACGATTTTTTAGCCAAAATATACGTTTGATAACAACACAAAATTTTTGTTTCTGAAATAGAGATTTGTTTGATAACGATGCAAAATTTCTCTCCTGGACGGGCAACGGCGGGAGGCGGCTAGCGTTAGGCAGCGATGGATGGCGGTGGAGGGCGAAGGACAGTGGCGGGAGGCGATGGACAACAATGGCTAACAGTGGGAGGCAGTGGGCAACAGATGACGGCAGACAGTGGGCAGCAGTAGGTGACGGCGGACAGTGACGGACAGCGGCCGATAACGACAGGTAGTAGGTGGGGCCGACGGCAAGCGGTGGGTGGGTGGGTGGCCCGGCTAGTAGAGAGGACGAGTAATGAGAAGAGTTTTTATTTCTCATTTCTATTCTAAAAATAAAAAAGTATAAATTTTTACTTCTAATTTATATTCCAAATCTATTTTTAGAGTAGAAATTTGTTCCAAAAATAGAAACAAGAAATTGCGTTAACAAACAAATTTTTATTCCAAACCTACTCTCGAAAATAGAAAAAATAAAAAAATGGAGAAATATGATAGTTATCACGTGCGCTCTCAATACACGAGACTCTACACCTTGTGTTAAGGCATGGTGTCGTCATGGGCTCCCAATCGCATGAATCATCTCGCAACGTGTTACCTCAACGCCATTCCTCTCCAATTCCGCTATTTATTCTGAAATACAGGCTTTATCGGATAAATAGATGTCCAGCTACTTCCCTATGATCACATAAAAGCACCCGGCGGCTTTCTTGAGGTTCTCATAATAGAAGCAAGTTCAGAGTTATGATGAATTGGCTAACGAATTGACTTGCAAGAATGATTCTTGAATAAGGTGAGACTCCGACAGGCCTCGTCGAGAAGGACGACAGGTGAATCTTTTTCTGCTATCCCTTGTTGGTCCCGAGGGAGGTTAGGCTTGGAATGTGACCCGCGTCAACTTCATCCGCTCGGGGGGACCGACTGGTTCCTTAAATCACGGGATAAAGCTGGAAGAGGTTGTGCCAATCGGCCAATAGGAGTTGGTGGTGTGACGAGATGAAGGACCTCGGATGGTGGGCTTTGCTTTTCTAAGATGCCTTTCTTGGCCGTAAACATTAGGGGAGCAGGAGAGAATCTAATGGTTCAATCGATCAGAGCTTTACAAAGCCCTAAAAGTTGTGCCCGCACAATCTCGACATGACAGAAGGCAATCGGCCAGTGGATGGGCTCGCCAATGAGCATGGCTTTAAGTTTTAATGCGCTTCGATCCGGCTTCTGATTTTACCTTTACGAGGAGCCTAAGATTGGAGGAACCGAGAAAACCCCAAAGAGAAGTCTTTTACTTTTTCCTCGTAAGAACTTAAATGTGCTTACTTATAGAGGGGTTTGTACTAATCTTTCTTGCAATCAATAAGGATTAACGTGGGTAAAGTTATCTGTAATTGAAATAGGGGTTACCCTTAAAAAGACGTCTAGTTCTATACTAATAGTCACTTATAAAGTTCGAATAAAGGGGTCAGACTGAAACTTAACAAGAAAGGTTTTCAGATATCAATAGTTATATAGAGCGACAACAAAGGATGTGAATAATCCTTTATTGATTATTGGACAGGAACCGCGAATTGACGAGAAAAGCAAAGATGCAAAGATTGAAGGCAACGACAACCAGCTACGTAAAAAGGTATTGAAATGTAAAAATAATAGGAAGATAAAATTAAACAACTAGTGTTTATTAGTTAATTGGCAATCATTAGCTCAAATTACAATTATAATACTTATAGCTACTAGTGACAATTATCAACAGCTACAAAGTAAGCAAATAATATTCTACATGACTCCTATACTTTAGCAATATGTATTTACAAACGATTATCAAAAGGCCCACAGCTCGACGACCATGGTCTCATCACTTGCCTCACGTCAATGGTTGATTCCATAGCTTGGAACCCCTCTTCCTAACGGTTATATCAACCCATGTTTCTCAGCCATTATCATTTGCGGTTGAAATTATTGGCTTCATGACTTGAATGCTCATCTTGTTCTTGATTCATCGATCTTTACTTCAACTTTGGTTCCTTTATCGACTGAACCAAGTTTCATTTACCAACACTCATGGCTCAATACTTAGTGATTTTCTCTTATATCGCCTATTAGCAATTGTTCATTGCCTTTGTCGATTACCTAGAGTTGCCGACTAAAATGACTTAGCAAATTTTACCTCAATCATGACTGGCTCGGTCTTTTCCAGTTCAAATCGATATTCGGGGACTTGGGCAATTTTTTATGTCAACAATACCTTAATCAATCAATCAATCATGTTGGGGGTGAAATCTCCTCACCCCCCCCCTTCTTCTTTCAAACTAATAATGACTCGATAACTTTAAGTTTTCGCAATCACATCGAATTTATCTTTCATTATATAGACTTCCAAAAGAAATTGCACAAGGCCTTTCCCACAGCAGTTGGAACGATCACAAGGGTGCAAACAAACCCCTATCAGCTTCTGGTTCGATACGTTTTTATTACTCCCTCACGTAGATGTTAAATTGCGGTAAAAGCTTATCACATCCTTCGCATTTCAACGGGCACATGAGAGTAGGTATAGCGAAACAAAAGTGCAACCTGACACCCGTTCAATTCCCAACCACTTCGAAAGAGCAGGTAATGCTCATTAATTGGCTTTGACATAGGCCTACCATAGTAGATAGATATTTAATTAGGGTAGCCTCTAAATTTTAACTACCTCCCCACAGCTTTTGACGTTTTTTCGAATCCATTGGAATATCTCTAAACCGGAAAAGAAATTTGTAAGTGTTTTCAGAGCATATCACGCGACCATACACATAGCAAGTAGCATAATATCACGTTTTGTGAAGGTACTTATTTTCCTTCTAACAAAAATCGTTTGATAACACTTTGTATTCCGTGATTGATTGAGTGGATAGTCAATTCAATGCTCCAAAGGCACCTGACGAAGTACTCTCTTATCCTGGGCCTCTCAAACCAATCTACAATTAGAGTAATGATATAAAGTAGAACCGAAAACTACACTTTAAAGGCAAATATACATTTACTGTTTTTCCTTTTTTTTGTAAAATACAATACTCATATATGTAGGTGTTGTTTATAAAGATGCACTCATAATGACTTAATTCCCTAAAAAAATTCAACTTAATATCTGTCGCAAAATTTTAATTGTCTAAAAAAAATCACAAACTTTCACTATAGTTCCAAATTTACCCCGCGTCCAAAAATCGCCACTAGTTTGTTTTTTTTCAAAATTATCGTTATTAGAACTAATTAGAGGTTCGTTATCAAAAATTGCGTCTTCACCAACATCCTCACCTTCATAAGGAACAATATCAGCCTCCTGACACTTGATAATTTTCAAAAAACTAGTGAATTTCCGGACGCGGGACAAATTTAAAATTGGATATGAAGTTGGTAGTTTTTTTAAGGAATTAGGCTGGTAATATTTCTGTACTTTCCATGTATTTTTCCGGTCAATTTGGTTAAGATAGTTTGTGTTTAAAGTAGGACAATAGGAATCCCTATGCCCAAATTTCTTGCATTTAGTTCCTATATCCACTGTGAAATTTAAATGCAAGACATGCCATAAATTCAGCATTTATGTCTGACGATGTGTAATGTGTACGACAGTTGCTAATCGTTCACCGTCCCTGCTGTGGCGCCATGTGGTGGGCAAGTGCACCGGATGTGACGAGCGTCCTTCGCTAATTTCATGGCAGTTGATAGGACATAAAATTAAAATAATAATGATTTTCTCAGCAATTTGTCAAAAGAGATTGAGATTTAGTCAAAAGAAGGAGTTTCAAATTCCTTGGTTTAGTCGACAAGAGTTTGAAATTTTCGTGCCTCTTCCTGGGGCGATTAAGTCATTATTTTTTCTTAGTTTTTTTTGACAAATGAAAATTATATTCATAATTCAAGAAAGAGAAAATGATACAAATAATTTTTGAATTGTGCCAAATGTGCAACGTAATCCCCGAATAATTTTTAAACTTTAGTTCAATATGTAATATGATTAATGAACTTTTAATATGCTCAATATGATCACTACATTGAATATTTTCATATAATCCATAGATTACATTAAACATGTACCAAAAGTTCAGAAACTGCATTGAACAATATGTAGCTAAAAATTTCATAAACACATTAAACAAATAAATAGCTAAGAGGCAACATTATACATTGGGCTACCACCCGCCTGGGTGGCGCTGCTAGAACGCACACTCTTCCTTTCGCAAAAGGTTGAGTGTTCGAATCCCGAGCGCCGCAGGGTGACTTAACCGGTGGCACGTGTGTGGTGGCTAGCACGTGTCGCCCCAAGGGTTTACTCCCCGGCTGTCGGCCGTGCACGGGTTCCCTGGGTTACCAAAAAAAAAAATACATTGGGCTAATCATGGACCATTTATGTCATTACTTTTTCAAGAAATGGTAGAGAAATTGGAATAAGTGCATGTGCCATGAAATTGTTGAGCATAAATATTGTTGAGAGCGCCAACAGAAGTCCAATACCTTCACCTGGGAATATTGCCAAGAAGTAATCCAAGTCTGAGCCTGTCGATATATCCAGTTGGGCTCACATTTAGTCAAAAGCCTAAGTTAATGACTTATGAGCCAATTAGGATATATTAACTGGTTCATACAGTATCAATTCTCGGACAAGGAACTTTCTAATACAATGCACACATGAGTAGTCTTACCATATGAATTAGGGAAAATGTTAAAAATGGTTCCCGAACTTTGGCCCAATGTGCGATGTGGTTCCTGAACTTTAACCCAATATGCAATATAATCCCTAAACATTTTTTTCTGAACTTTTAATTTGTTTAATATGGTCTTTTGACTTTTGGTACATGTTCAGTTTAATCCTCAAACTATATGAAAATGTTCAATGTAATCCCAGAACTTGAATTAATGAAAGGACAATATTAAATATTTTCATATTGTTCAGGGATTAAGTTGAACATGTACCAAAAGCCCAGAAACCACATTGAACAAATTAAAAGTTCATGGACCACATTGCATAGTGAGTCAAAGTTCAAGAACTATTTATATCATTATCCCTATCAAATTAACATAAACTAATGTCATAAAAGACAAAAGTCAACATAACACGTACTTCTAACATTAAATCATTTGACATCGTGTGAAAGCAGTTCATAATTTTGAAAAACTCAAGGAAAATTTTCATCAATACCCTTTTGAAAATAGAATGTATTTCTAAGCCGATGTTACATGAGCTATCACGTAGGGATGCACGAAACGGTTTTTACGAATTTTAACTATAATAGGAATTACGACGTAACATCATATTGTGAATGGACAATAATTATAATACCTAAATGAATTTTTTGTGCGATAGCTGCTGCGACCTTTTTGTTTGCATTCCTTCTCGTAATACCTTTATTTGTCATCCTTGTTAGGTGATGATAAGTGATAACCGGCAAGTGCACTGCTCTTTATTGAGCAAGGTGGGCTCTTTTGTGTAAAGTACGGCTCTAAGGCAAAACGTGGAATTTGAGAACTTGACCAGTGGAAACCTATAGATTTCAGGTTTCAAGATATACATGTTAAATAATGAGTATATGATCTGAAATTACTAGTCTGAGCTTTTCATTTTATGATTTGTTAATATTTCATATTTATCGTATGTCTAAATATAAATTATGGTAAGTAGATCGTAACAACAAGTAATGATCATTAAATATAATGATTCACTGTAATTGTTTAATTAATAATACACGTGGAACCTGGATAGACTTTGAAATTGACCCTGAAACATGTGATAGAGTAGGTTTCGGGTTTCAAGGTATGTAAGGTAGGTTCCAGATTCTAAGAAATGATGAACCTGTTCTCATGGATAGGTTCCAAGTTTTAAGTGAAATCTGTACAGAATCTTGAACCGCTTACCCATACTTTTGTGGTATCGAACTTGCAAGCCGAAGACCCCACGTTCTCGGTCGCCGCCTCGCCTCACCCCCGCCCCCGGCCCGGCCGGCTGGCCGGATGCCCGAGATAAATCATTAATGTCACCTCTTGTAAAATATAAATCATTTTTTGTTTGCGGGTACAAAAACTTTGGAAGTATATGGGCTTTGTACGACGACATTGGCCATATTCTATGTGAATTGGCCGTCTCATAATGGTCATTATTCATGCCTTGGATTAGACTCCTCAACTCCAAGCTTACCATAAACTTTTAACCACGAAATGAATGTTCTTTGCGTAGCCTGTGAAATCAGCAAAGCATAATGGAACACCAAGAAGCAGAACCCACCACAAAGTAAAAACAACTTCGTTAACGTGTGTCTTGAAAACACCCGTGAAGCAATGAATATAGAAAAAAATTATTGCCATTTCGAATGCACCAAGAGTCTCATAATGTTATGTATAATTGCTTAATATGCTTAATAAGCATTTTGGTCATTGGTTAAGGGGACAGATTTCAAAGAGAACCCCTTTTTCTTTTTGGTTTTCGTAATTTGGCCCCAAAAGGACAAAATTGAAAACAGTTCCCCGGTTCACTTCACTCAATGTCTTGCTCTAATAATACTCGCCACTGTCCCCACGGCCACTGATCACACTCCTCTGTCTCCGTCCTCTCATCCATGGCGGCCCTCCTCCTCCTCCTCCTCCTCCTCTCCATCCTCACTCTCTCCACCGCCTCCGCCGCCGCCGACCACCGTCAGCATTTCACAGACCCGTCGCACTCCTCCCTCTCTCTCGTCCCGCCCCAGGTCACCCTGGCCTGCCGGGCCACCAGGTTCCAGGACCTCTGCGTCTCCTCCCTCTCCCGCTCCAAGCCCCCCGTCACCAAGCGCCCCTCCCCTTCCCTCTCCGTCATCCTCGCCGCCGTCGCCGCCTCCTCCGACGGCCTCAACACCGCCCAGTCCATGGTCAAGTCCGTCCTCGCCTCGTCCTCCGGCCACCGTAGCCTCAACCTTACCGTCCACTCCAAAAACTGCCTCCAGATCCTCCCCCTGTCGCAGCACCGGATGAGCTTGACGGTGTCGGCGGCTTTGCCCCGCGGAAGGATCAAGGACGCCCGCGCGTACATGAGCGCGGCCCTGGAGTACCAGTACAACTGCTGGTCCGAGCTGAGCTACTCGAACGAGACGGCGATGGTGGACCACACGATGTCGTACCTGGATACCCTCATGTCGCTCACCAGCAACGCCCTGAGCATGATCGTCGCGTACGACGTTCGCGGGCCCCAGATGGACTCCTGGAGCCCGCCCGCCACCGAGCGGGCTGGCTTCTGGGAGTCCGGCCCCGGCGGAGGGCCCCCCTCGGGGTTCGCCGGCGGGGTCCCGCGGGGGCTGACGGCGGACGCGACGGTGTGCAAGAACGGGGGTCAGGGGTGCCACGGGACGGTCCAGGACGCCGTGAACGCGGCTCCGAACAACGGCGAGAGGGGGAGGAGGTTCGTGATCCACATAAAGGAAGGGGTGTACGAGGAGATTGTGAGGGTTCCGGTGGAGAAGAAGAACGTGGTGTTCGTCGGCGACGGCGTGGGCAAGACGGTAATTACGGGGTCTCTGAACGCCGCGATGCCTGGAATCTTCACCTACAATACGGCTACTGTTGGTACGCTTTCTTTTCTTTCATGTTCTCGGTTTTCCCGAGGCTTTTACTTTTGTCGCCTCGGTCTTTCTGCTTCTATCGTATTAAGGTTAGTGGAAGGATCTAAGGAAGATAGGTTGCGTGGCAAAACAGTAAAAAGATGTTAGAAGTGGTGGTGCGATGCAATGCATCACAAGTGGATTGCAGCAAAGCAATAAAAAATGTGGTGGTGAATCATTATTACTACAGCTGGAGTAGGAAGTGGTGGCCAGATTAGAGCTTTGGTTTTGAGCCTTGTTTTGCTGGAGTGACTTTTCACCGTGGACCCCTGACTTTATATGACTTTCACCGCTCTTTGCACTGATTTCCTTTTGAAACTTGTGGTTGTGGATGTGTTTGCTCCTGTTGCTTTCACCTGCATTGTCAAATTAGGGTGATATGATGATCTGCTTACTTTGATTAAATGGCTGTATTCCTTGATGTGATTCTGTGTTGAGGAAAAATTGAAGTTACCTCCGCAGCACATCTAGCTATTAGTAAAGAGAAAAGCGAACTCGGTTAATGGAGAAAAATACGGCATGATGTTTGATCGACGAACGTAGGAGTACTCGGGGATGGATTCATGGCACGTGGAATCACGTTCCAGAACACGGCCGGTCCGGATGTCCACCAAGCCGTGGCCTTCAGATCAGACAGTGACCTGTCTGTCGTCGAGGACTGCGAGTTCTTGGGCAATCAAGACACTCTCTATGCCCACTCTCTCCGCCAGTTCTACAAATTCTGCCACATCGAAGGGAACGTGGACTTTATTTTCGGGAACGCGGCCACGGTGTTCCAGGACTGCACGATCCTGGTGCGGCCCCGGCAAGTCACCCCCGAGAAGGGCGAGAATAATGCAATCGCGGCCAATGGGAGGACGGACCCTGCTCAGTCGACTGGCCTCATATTCCACAATTGCTTCATCAACGGCACCGAGAGGTACATGGAACTGTACCGCAGCAATCCTAAAGTGCACAAGAACTTCTTGGGCAGGCCCTGGAAGGAGTACTCCAGGACGGTGTTCATTGGTTGTCGTATGGAAGAGCTCATAACCCGGGAGGGATGGATGCCTTTTAGGGAGGATTTCGCGCTGAAAACGCTTTATTACGGAGAGTTTGGGAATTCAGGACCCGGGTCGGACTTGTCGGGGAGAGTTTCTTGGAGCAGCCGCATCCCGGCGAAGCACACGAACGAGTACTCCGTGCAGAACTTCATCCAGGGCAATGAGTGGATTCCTTCGTCGGCTTCTCTACTGTGAATCGAAATTATGTCGGGGACGATGGATTAGACATGGTTGTGTTTGTGGAAGATCGGCATGTGCTTGTATGTTTGCTAGAGTAGCGGGATGTAAGATTAAATCCCATCCTCTGTGCACGCAGACATGTGAAATGAATAATCTCATCTCTGCAGTTTTAGAGAATTAGATATGAGCAGAATTTGTTTTTTTTTTTAAGATTAATATCTCTAAAAACCCTAAACTAGTATACATATGACAAATTTATCCCAAACCAATTTTTTAACCATCAAAAACTTCAAATTGTACACCTGTGATAAACTAATTTTTTGACTACTAAAAATCCTAAACTGGTACATTTATGATAAATTTGTCTCCCGTTAATTTTCGTTAAATTAGATTAATACAAAAAAAAATTCACAAACCAGTATACTTGTGATAAGTGGAGGGTAAAATCCAAAACTGATACATCCGTCAATTGACGCTTGTCATTTATCAAAATAATTTGATAGTAAAATTTAACAGAAACTAACGAAAGATAAATTTATCACAACTGTATCAGTTTGAGTTTTTGGGATCAAAATATTAGTTTGGGATAATTTATCACAAATGTATCAATTTGAGATTTGCCGAGATTTGCCATGGTATTACCCTTTTTTAACTTAGGGTAAGGTTTGTGCACCAAAGTCCTTTCTGAACCGGTCAAAAGGTCATTCACGTAGGGATTTAAGGATTCAAGAGTTATTGCTTCCCCGTGGCCTAGTCTCTACGAGGCTACGTAGCACAAACTTGCATAATTACGATTTTCTCATAAGATATGTAACTGGGAGACTTCCTTCTATAGCGCTCCTCGTTTGAAGAAAACAAAAGAATCCTTTCTTTCCCATGTCACATTTATACTATGCAACCTGAGTAAGATAGACTAAGATTTAATTGGACATCTTCATGGTCAGTGGGCACAAGTTTAGTATAATCCCGAGAAGCCAAAAAAGTCAAAAAAAAAAATTCAAAGAGAAATTCATAGGGCCAAACCGGGTTCGAACTGGTGACCTCTAATCTGCAGTGACATGCTCTACCATTGAGCTGTAGACCTCATTTTGTTTCAATAATAGTTACTTCCCCGTGGCCTATTCTCCATGGAGTTAATTATGCAGCATAATCTCGCATAATTACAGTTTTCTCATTGGATATGCAACTGGAAGATTTATTCTATAGCAATCCTCATTAAACAAAGATTTAATTGGAAATCTTCATGGTCAGTGGGCATAAGTTTAGTATAATCCAGAGAGGCAAAAAAAGACGAAAAAAAAAAACTGAAAGAGAAATTCAAAGGGCCGAACCGGGTTCGAACCGGTGACCTCTTGATCTGCAGTCAAATGCTCTACCACTGAGCTATGGACCCCAAGTTGCTACAAGAGTAATTACTTCCCCATCGCCTATTTTCCTTGAGGTTACGTAGCATAACCACGCATAAATTACGATTTTCTCATTACGCATCCAGCTGGGAGACTTCCTTCTACAGCAATCATCGTCCGACGAAATCGAAAGATCCCTTCCTTTCCCATGTCACATTTATACTATGCGATAGTGAGTAAGATAAACTAAGATTTAATTTGACATCTTCATAGTCAGTGGACACAAGTTTAGCATAATCCAGAGAGGCGAAAAAAAGTCAAAAAAAAAATTAAAAGAGAAATCCGAAGGGCCCAACCGGGTTCGAACCAATGACCTCTTAATCTGCAGTCGAATGAATGCTCTACCACTGAGCTATAAAACCCTGCGCAGCTTCAAGAATAATCACTTCGCTATCCCCCATTCTCCATGAGGTTATGTAGCATAATACCGCGTGATTCCAATTTTCTCATTGGATATGCAACCGGAAGACTTCTTCTACAGCAATCCTCATTAAACAAAGATTTAATTGGAAATCTTCATGGTCAGTGGCCATAAGTTTAGTACAATTCAAAGAGGCAAAAAAAGCCAAAACAAATTAAAAGAGAAATATAAAGGGCCCAATCAGGTTCAAACCGACGACCTCTTGATCTGCAATCAAATGCATTGCCACTGAGCTATGGACCCCGCGTTGCTTCGAGAGTAATTACTTTCCCTGGCCTATTTTTCCATCAGGCTACATAGCGTAACCTTTCATAATTACGATTTTCTAATTGGGCATGAAACTTCCTTCTACAATAATCACTGTTCGAAGAAATCGAAAGATTCCTTTCTTCCCCAATTCACATTTATATTATGCGACGTGAGTAAGATAAACTAATGTTTAATTAAACATCTTCATGGTCAGTGGGCACAAGTTTAGTATAATCCAAAGAGGAAAAAAAAGCCAAAAGAAAATAAAAAAAGGAATTCAAAGGGCCCAACCGGGTTCGAACCGATGACCTCTCGATCTACACTCGAATGCTCTACCACTTAGCTATGAATCATGTGTTGCTTCAATAAAAATTTTCCCTATGGTCGGATAATTGTGCAAAAAGTAGTCCTAAACCTATTGTACGGAGCCAATTCAGTCCCAAACCTTTTAATTGTGATAATTTGATCCTAAACTTTTTGACGATTTGTCAATTTAGTCATAAACTTTTCTTTGTATCGATTTAATCCCAAATATTTTGAAAATTTGTCAATGTAGTCTTAAACCTATTATATAGATATTTGGGCGGAAGGATTACATCGTCAAAACGTTTGTGACTAATTAGCACAATTTAAAGATTTAGGACTAAATGTCAATTCATCAAAAGATTTAAGACTAATTAGCACAATTGAAAGGTTTAAGACTAAATTGGCCTCCGTATAATAGGTTTACGACTTTTTGGAGAATTTTCCTTCCCCGTGGCCTATTCTCCACGAGGTTACGCAGTGTAACTTGCTATTCTCCACAAGGTTACGCAGTGTAACTTCGCATAATTATAATTTTCTCGTTAGATATGCAACTGAAAGACTTCCTTCTAGGATTGCGAAGAAAACGACAGATTCCTTTCTTTCCGGTGAGTAAAATAAACTAAGATTTAATTAGACAAAGGCACAGAAAGCCAAAAGAAATTAACAGAGAAATTTAAGGCCAAAAGATACTAATAGAGATAATTAAGGGCCCAACCGGGTTCGAACCGGTGACCTCTTGATCTGCAGTCAAATGCTCTACCACTGAGCTATGGACCCCTTGTCGCTTCACTATTGATATCCTTTTTGTTATATATAAAACATAAGGCCCTGTTCTGTACAGAACAGAGTGATGTCCTCATACTTCTCGTGTTGTATTATATGATACTAAGCGACGTTTAATTCCAGGTACAAGTTTCAAAGAAATTGTCTTGATTTTTCAGAGTAGAAAGTGATGCAGTGATGGAGTGGTGCTTGATTCTTCTAGCATTGTGAGACGAGATACAGTAAGATGAACGGCATTCTTGATTCTTCTAACAAAAGTCTTGTTTCTCCAGTTGTTTGTCATTTGCAGTCAAATCCAATCTCGAAGAATCAAGGAGGGTCTCTATCAGACACCTTATGCAATAGGAAGAGGCGGAAAAGAAAAATCGAACCGATCACTGGAAGATCAGTCTCTCATCTATAGTCTGTGCGAAGAAACTTCAGTTTGGCATGACCAAAAAAAGAAGCATTATCAGGTACTCACAACTGGGAGAGGGATGCTGTAGAGATCGCCGGAGGTGAGGGCGTGAGGAACTCATCGTCGGTCCAGTTGGTCTCGCCCCAGTGTTGCAACATGCTCTTCCAGTCACACAAATTGTCAATGCACTTGCCTAGCCGTGGGTCCTTGACCTTGATCCTCCAATGCCCATCCGAGTAGTTGGCCTCCTCGGCCTGTCTCCGATCCCATTCCAGCTGCGCCTTCTGCTTTGACTCCAACATACAGAACTGCTTCAGGACCTCCGGCATCGCGTCGTGCACTCTCCACCACCGCTCGTGCGCGACGTTACTGGCAAACTCCTGGAAGAAGTCGACGTTCCAGTTGCAGTCGTAGTCCCGGAAGCAAAGCCATGGCTTCACTCCTAGATAGTGAAGCACGTAAAGGATCGGGGGATCGGCCCCAAAGAGTCGAGTCTTCATTCGCTTCTTCTCTTCCTCGTCGCCGACCCAGAAGTGCTTCAAGAAGTTCATGTGTCTCGGGATCCGGTGCCACCACGTGAAGATCTCGTTCAAGTAGCCTTGGTCGCCGCCATTGTAGGACTCTATCTCATTGATGTGCTTCATCAGAAGGTTGAATGTGCAGTTTGAAGGCTCAATCACCATGACACCGGAGTTGAATAGCGTGCCATTGTTCCCGGTGGCTGAAATTTCGGGCATTGCAAAGAGAAAATCGATGTTTCGGAGGATGAGCAAGTCGGCGTCGATGAATATGATCTTGTCATAGTCGGTCAGCTGCCACAACCGGAACTTGCTGTAGTTCCACTCGTTGTAGGCATCTTTCTCGGCCTTTGGGTTTCTGATCCGCTGTATTGTGCGGATCTTCCAACCGGCTGCCTCCAGACCGCTCCTGTGGTAGTTGCTGATCGTATCGTCCACAAGTATCACGAGGTCACGGGTCGAACCAGCCATTCGTATGCTTTGAGCCGCGGCTAATGCCCCACAGACATACACATGAGCAGAGTGAAGGATGGTCGCATAAGCTTCTCGGCGTGCATCTCCTGTGTAAACCCGCTCTGTTCGCAAGAAACCGGACATATGACATCACATATGGGATAGCATAGAAGATGGTGGCATAAGTAGTTTCCGAGAGAGAGAGAGAGAGAGAGAGAGAGAGTTTGTTATAGAACTGACCTCTGACATTGAGAGGGAGAGCAAGTTCACATGACCCAACAGGGAGCTGCAACTTCTCTCTCAGGACACTCAGGTTTGGCCTGTAAAGCCGAACATTGCCCATCTTCACGACAAGTTCTTTGCAGGTGAACAAGTTGGGTATTGGAAAGCACTTGGTGACAAAGAGGACATGCACCGGATAGCTCCCTTTGGCCGATGACACGAGCTGGGCCGCTGTGAGCTGCAAGTGGAGCCTTGCCACGTCTCTTGACCAATTTCCCTCATTCCTGCATGGAAGTTTCACGGCAATCAGATCAAGCTGCACAGCCGGTGGTTTGATGTGCGGTAGGTTCGGGCAAATGGGTACTTCAGTTTCTTCTTCCTCGTCGATCCACTCTGGATATAAGGAATCCCAAGTGACGTTTTTGGCAGCATATTCCAGGGGCAGAACAATGTGGTTTGCCCTTGGGAAAAGCTGCTTCCAATATGCATTTTCGCTATCGTTGAAGTTTAAAAGGCCGATTCCATGATAGTCGTTTTTCCCATTTAGGCTGTCTGTTACGTCTCTTATATCCTCCCAATCTATGTCCAAATGCGACGTGTATCGTGGGTCTGATCCGCCCCATATCCATCTGTTGACAAAATTTGGCCTGCAAGCAATAGAATCAAGGAAGTTATGCTTGCTGCCTGCAAATGAGCAAGACATTGATGCTTGTCCAAGTGTTTGTACATAGAGCATTATCTGAACGATGTAAATGTATTTAATTATTTCTTACCGAATCGTGGTCGATGATAGACTTTCGCTATTGTAAACTTCGGGATGGTAGAGTATCGTTGCCAATGTGCCGCATATGGTGATGGTAAGGAGAAATTTCAATAAAGAGAACTTGCAGTTTGCACTTTTATATTGGAGGGGCAACTGGAAAGATTTGTCAATTCCTTTGAATTTACTCCGCTGCAGTTTCCTCTTGTGTATTTCTTCACTGATTCAAGTAGCCATTGATGAATGGGTCAGCAAACAAAAGAAATGAGAAGGTACATGAAAGTCATAGATGATTTCGAGCAGCTTCACAGAATTATTCGTAATATGTGCGATAGATGTAGCAAATCAACTATAAAATGGAAGATATTCGTAAAGTGAATTCAGACGTTAGTGTATCTTAAGTCAGAACAGAGGACACAATAAAATCCTCAACCGTCACCACGGATACAAAGTAAATTGGCAGACAACTGCTTGTTTCCCGTCCATGCTTTGAAGTATGAACCTGTAAAAGTTCTGTGTTTCACTGATGTTTTGAGACTGCGTTTGTCTTCTAATCCTAAAGCCGAACAATTTGCAGATGAGAAACAAATTGCTGCACCAGCTGCTTTTCTAGATTGTTGATCAATTGATTTGACTAAACGGTTCATGGAAGAAGCAAATTGCTGCACCAGCTGCTTTTCTAGATTGTTGATCAATTGGTTTGACTAAACGGTTCACAAAGAAATTCCTTGAGCCTGAGATCAGACTTTTGGTGACATTATATACCGATGTGTACATTGTGCAAAACTATGATTCAGTGTTCATCTGACAAAAATTTCGATGTACATTCTTTACGAAAAAGACATTGGTCTACTTCATAAGTAGGTAGAAGCAGACTGTTATGAGGAGGCTTTCTCTAAGACTGCAAATTCACATTGACTTAGCAATTGCAACCAGAGCATGTTGAAATTTACATAGCATTGCCATTTTAAGGATTTGATCAAGATGTAAAAACTAAAATTGCGTAGCTTATTACTGCTAAATTTCAGGTTCCAGGGGACTTCAACTTTTTTAATGAAGCTTTCTCTGTAAGTAAGCTCCCCCATGGATTTAATGAAACAAAATCTGATATTTGAATGAAGAAGAAACTCACTTGGACAATGACAACCTGTGTTTGATCTCGAGATTATCGTCTGAACTTCCCATTACTTCTCTCAGTTGGATTTACTCGGAGCTGGTGAATCCACCATCTGATTGACAAAACAGTGTGGAAGGATCATCAAACATGGTCAGAAGAAGGCTAAACCAGATGCGTTGGCCATGACGATTTGATAAGCTGAAAAAAAAAAGGATGTTACTTAATACCACAGAAAGAATGACAGAATCAAGAAGTGGGTGAGTAAGCAAAGTCGAGAAGATTGTTGTGTCAAGAAGCTGTTTATGTACAGACAATTCGACGAAAAAACCAAATTAAGGTCCTTTTGTGACATTCACAGCATTCCACATTCCTAGCCAAGAGAAGGGCTAGAAAAACACTTCCCTGACTAAAATTCCCTGCAGAAGAAGAAACTACAGCAGAAAATTCTGGACCGCTGAACATTACATATACAAAGCCAGAGAACTTATTGAAGAAACACCAACTATCAGATGAAACTTGATCAATAACGATAGTATTAACGCAGTTGAGAGAGAGAGAGAGAGAGAGAGAGAGAGAGAGAGAGAGAGAGAGAGAGAGAGAGACTTACAAAACCTATGTGGTTCTGGGGTTTCTTCCGAATGACATGGAGAAGAAAATGAGATGAGACAGGTCTAAGTGGTGTCAATATAGAGAGGATATGGCTTCTGTTTGAATTCTTGTTCACACTTTGCTTTCCATTGTTTTTAGAACTGCTTCATCACCAATACCAAGTTACCAACTTTTTCATTTTTTCCTTTCCCCTGTATGTTTCTGCCACTTCTCTCCCACTTTACCCTGATGTCTTGGGAAAGATAGATCAACTGTAATTTTCTTGAAGTTGACATCGAGTTCAAGTTGCAGTTACACTAACTCGCGTAAATAGATGAAAAGACAATTCAATATGAAAAACATGTCACTTTTTCGTTAGTTATTAGCACTAAAACATAAACTTACATTGAATTTTCAGAAAATGCAGAAGAGAGGAATTTGCAGGCCAGCTCTACAAAATGCAGAGAACATGCTGAGTAGCAATTGTTATAAAAATGGATAGACCACTAGCCCTCTCTGCTTGTACCAAGCCACCAAATCCCAAAGAAAGGCTAAAAATGATCATTATAAAAGTGGGAAAAACACATTACTCTAATCTTTAACCTTTTTCTCCAAAGGTGCAAAGCATAAAATTGTCATCATTGGAGGTAGTTGCTCCATTAGGTTGAAGAGAACAGATTAGTTGAAGATGCATGATGCATATGACAATGGAATGCGAGTCAACTCATGTCCCATCTCACTTACCAAATAGAGTAAACCTATTATTGTACTTGAAGCCAAGGGCTGAAGATGCCTATGATCTGTTAGAAAGCTGACTGTTAAACCAATTGATAATTATAGTCGATGCTTTTTGGTTAAGTTAAAAAGTACCTGTGAATTGTCCCCATTTTATATTAATAGGTGTGCTGTCGTTTGTTAGAGAGTTGCAACCGCCACATTGTCCCTTTGTTTAGGCTTATAATAGGTACGGATAAGATGAAGGCTGAAGTGATCTTAAGGGAAAAAAATTAGGACTATAGAATGATATCAGCTGCGTGAGCCTATAGGTAAAGTCAATGTTTATCTATTAATATTTTTTAGTTTTCCTGAATCATTGTTCTTCATGACACCTTCAAGTAGAATTTTTTCACCTTGTAATCAAATATTTTCAACTCTTTCTTTATTTCTTGCAGTTCTTCTTATCAAACCCTATCATAAAGAACCAGAAGATAACTGCAGGAACCATTTTTTTTTCTCTTTCTTGGTCTTGCTCCACATACCTTAATGCTAAAGCAAAGACAATAAGGTGGAATAAGATTAATCAAGGCTGATAATGCAAAGGATTTCACCAAACAAAAAGGGAGCACAAACGCAGTCAAAGGCAACAATTAACATGTTTAATGAAATTAAGTTTGGTGACAACCACTAGGCATCACTTTCCAAAGGGACGTCTCACTTTCCATCTAATCTTCTATTCTCATCCCAAAGATCTAAGCCTTCAAGCGAGGGAAAGTTTATTCCAGAGATATGAAGAAAAAAGTGCGAACTCAAATGTCATAATCGGGAAAAATCTCTTCTACATACATAATAATAGATCTGGATCCAGTAATCAAACATTAGATTGACCACGCGCAGCAGAAGTCCACGTGGCAGCGACCCAACCGCACACTTGTGATGCAAATGAGAGTCGAGCTTTGCTATTCTAATTTTTTCCCTTTTGGATGGGAGCCGTGCACCCATCGCTACGTATCTCTCAGTTACTTCATCCCATGCACATATCTTAGTACTATGTTCCATATAACTAATATATAAAAAACACCATGTGTCTATAAAAGTATAGAGATAGTATAAATGGAGATGTGACAACGTATGAATGTTTGTAGTAGAAGCGAAGCAAACCGACCAAAACGGAAAGCGTGTTGGTTCTGTTGGAGTCCTTTCAGCCGTCGATGCATTCATTGGGAAGCAAAAGCGAGGGCTTTTCGTCAATGTTTCACTTGCACGTCCAATATAGATATAATTAGTATAGAGTATAAATTATTTTCATTCCGTTATTTACCCTTTGATGGGTATGCCCATCTTCTGTTTTTTGCTTTATTTTTTGCTTTTTCATGTTCATATTGAGATTTGGTTTGATGTAGCCTCTTTGGTTGGACCATTTTAAAGACGTAGGAAGACGAAATATAACTAGAAAACATAGGTATCTGTCTGGAGAGTTTTGGCTTATTATAGGCCCTGTGTTTGGCAATACTTGGTTGGCCTACTTGGTGAATCCAAGGAGAGTCTTCTGACAAGAGGAAGAGGAGTTTGCCGTTTGTGCACAAACAACTATTCCTCCCCTAGCAAATCATCTGGATCCTCTCCTCCCATTTCCACATCACAACCAAACACAAAAAAGTGCTGCAGAGAGTGAGGTCTTGTTAGTCACCAATAGAACAACTAAATCAGCGAGATTAACACATCTAAATCACGCTAAAGCAATACTTAATAGTAGCTTCAAGGATAACCACTGGGAAAAAGACAAAGCTTGAAGGAACCTCTTCATAATTGCTTTCAGCACAGAGAAAGAGAAGCTGCCGATGAGCTCATCAAGTACTTACAAGCATGGGCTACTAATATCCATGCGCAGCCCCACATCCCTTTCGGCAATACATTCCCTTTTGCCGTTTATATGCACTTACACTTCTCTAGCCTTACATTTTAAGCCCTTGAAAATGGAAGTGTCCTTGCTTTTGAAACCCAAAGTTTGGCAATCAATCCCGGCTAAAAGACTTGACGCTGCGGACAACATAAATTATCAATAGTTTCAAGGGAAGGTTTCTTCCAGCCCGAAACATAGAGAAATTTGTTCATGAATGGCAGCCATGGAACAAGACTCAATGAGAAGTTCAAAATTCTTCATTCTGAAGCAGACAGACCTGAGCACCCAAAAAAGTAAATGATACAAATCCAACACCAAAGGCCTCCCAGAACCATCAAATGATCGAATTAACAGTAGACCAAGCCTATGTTTGCTTGACGCTCTGGAGAATGAAGATGCTTATCAATTTCGCCTCCACAGCCACTACTCAAATACAGAGCACAAAAATAAACAGCACACAGGTTCCCCTTGATCTGTATGGCCCATGACAGATTATGAGGGGTAAAGGAAATCCCTTTACTTGATAAATAAAGGACTAACATTGTTATACTATCAAGAGGCCTCTTCCGAGTTTATGCGTCAGGCTCAGAGAATTTCTCCTCTTTAGGCGGTGCGAACTGTTTGCAAAGCTTGGATCTTGTCCAGGGATCCATAGGAGGTCTCTGTGGAGGTTGAGGGACCGGAGGCTTCGACTGTCTAAGTTCATTTTCTCTGTCAATAAACCTGTTCAAACATCATTCAGCAAAATATAACCTGTTAAGACATCTAATTGCATAACCCCCCGAGAATGCACACAACTCATCATGAACCACTCTTGCAGGTTATAAAAGAAAGATTGGAAACTTAATCAATTAGGATCACTTTTCACTGGGTGTCAATGTGCGCACGTGAAGCTTCCTCAAACCTCCACTAATAAACTCATTAGAAGGGTGGTGTGTCCTTACTCAAAAACATGCTTGAAATAATACCCTCGATCTTTCCAAAATAAGGAATGAACTTTTTCTTTTTCCCTCCTGGCTTATATATCTAATAGCAGCGGCCCCTGCCCCCCCCTCTCTCTCTCTCTCTCTCTCTCTCTCTCTCTCTCTCTCTCTCTCTCTCTCTCTCTCTCTCTCTCTCTCTAGGGTCCTAAAACACAGGAAACCGATGTCAAAGTTTCATATCTTTCCACTTAACGACTAGCTGAACTACCTCTCTCCATCATAAGTGACAGAAACTATATAGCCACAGCCTGTTCTAGCTCATGAGATGGCAGACATGCAAGACAGATTTAATACATTCCACAAACTTTATAAGCAAAAAATAGAATTATGGCCTTACTCAATATAAGCCATGGGTGCAGCATCACCAACTCGAATGCGAGTTCGAAGAAGTCTTGTATATCCACCAGCTCGATCTCTGTATTGACATATATTGAAAAGGGTAAGGTTCGTGACAAATGAAGGGATGAAAGACTTATGAGCTTATAGTCACTTGTATCTATAGGCCAGTTCTGTGAATAGTTTGTGAAGGACATCATCTCCTCGCACGAAAGCAGCTGCTTGCCTAGCAGCATGAAGGGTACCCTGGCAAAATATAATAAGGATCACAAAAAAGTCAAACAGTGAATAAACTCAGCACAAAATTTCACTGGGCTGACAGTAGAGAAGTAGTTGAATAGGACGGGACAAAACTACCAAGTGTACAAAGATGTGTACCCAAGACACTAAGGTAAAACTTTTCGTCAATAGTTAAACTTTCAGTAGTATTTTATTTTTACCATGGAACTTCACTTTGAATTAGTGAAACCACTCAACTTTTGATATTCTTACAATTTTATCACTCTAACTATATCTAGTCAAGATACAAACAGAAATATCACGTGACCATCCTACTTGTCAAAGTTTGAACGGTAAAATTGTAGTACCAATCTCAAAAATTGAATGTTGAAATGTAAAAGATGTCAACAGCTGAGCCATTACAATTATGTCCAAGAAAATGTCTCTTGTCAGATTTCCAATTGTGATCTTAATCGTAAATAACAGAACGGTAAAAATGAAACAACATAAAAAAATGAGCGCTCGCAATTTAGAAACTTCAAGCCCTTCTGCGCAAATATCCCATATTAACAAATTCAGCACCAATTAAGAAAAAGTATTTCAACTAGTATACTTTCAAGATAACTTCTGCATTATTTTACCAGAGAGAATTTTGATTTCGACAACCTAACATCCAGAAGCTGCATCAGCTAACATCTTTAGAATCCAAATTGAACCAGCCACCAGCAAGTACTTAAGCAGTACAGCTGTGATGGCAAAAGGCTTACCTAACCCCACTTTTGAGTTTGAGAAAGACAAGAATGAAGCAAAGTTTTCTTAACACCTCTAAAAATGCACCAAGAGGTGAACCATTCCCAAAAATTAGAGCCAAACTTGGATTAATACAGCTCCCGTAACACCTCAGGGCATCAAACAACAACATTATCAGCTACAACTTAAAAACTATGTCCCCCAGGGGTAACTGAAAATCTATCATCATCAACGGCAATAATGACAGAACAGCTACATGATCCTACCTCTTTACCAAGCTGTACCATATTGTCAGCTAACCTCCGGACCTCTTTGGCCTGCATTTTCAAGATCGATCGGACATATGTAGTTAAAATGGTAATCATTGTCAAGCCCCCCATTGACACAAAAACGAATAGCACAGCAACTTACCTTTGCCACAGTGGTTTCAATGCGCTCGTGTTTCACCAACTGCGATACCATTGTCCTGTTCACCGAATAATTCCGTCAAATGAAAAACCTTTACAAGCCCAAAACGTTCAAATTCAAATCCTCAGAACAGGGTCGCAAACAAACCTCAGCATGGACATCCTGTGAGCGGCGGGCCTACCGAGCTTCCTAAACTTGGTCATTTCTGGCGAAAGATTGTAGACCCAGTAAGCATAATCCCCAAGAATTTATCAAAACAGAAGCTTTCTTAACATTAATAACCACCAAGCTTCTTAATGCGCGGCGATGCTTGATAGGGTTATGACATTACCGACGGGCCAAGTTCATCATTTCAGGGTCCTTTTTCTTTTTCTAAATTACAGCTTCATTAACGATTCTCCACGAACCATTCTCAGCTATCATCACAAAGCCTATGTTGCACCGACACGTGAAAATGGCCAACGTGTCGGTGTCGGACACGTCGACACGCGTGGGACACGCCTCCGACACGCGAGCCCGGCGTGTCCGAAGAGTAAATTTGTTAAAAAAAAAATGAAAACAGAGAACAATAAAAGGCGTCCCACCTCCAAATTAGGGCTAAAACACGATTGCCTCTGTTCGACCGACGAACTCCCGTCCTCCGCGCCGCTCGCCGCTCGCGCTCGTCGCTCGCCGCTCCCTCTCCCGCTTCCGCTCCCGCTAGCCGGTCGTGCTCGCGGCTCGCGCTCGCCGCTCCCTCTCCCTCTCCCGCTCCCGCTCCCGATCCCGATCGTGCTCGCTGTCGCGGTCGCCGGTCGCCGGTCGCCGCTCCCTCTCCCGCGCTCGCGCTCGCCGGTCGCTGCAGGTACACCTCTCTGTTTCGAAAGAAATTGTGGTGGCTGGGGAACTGGGAAGAACGGAGAAGCCGGGGAAGGGGGCGTGCGTGGGCGTGTTGGGGGGAAAAAGGGAAAAGTGGCGGGCTAGGTCAGATGGATGGGCTGCGTTCTTTTTTTCTCATGGGGGAGGTCAGATGGGGAGGAAATGAAATTGCGGTGGACCGCGTCTTTTTTTCTTATTAGAGCTGTGGTAGGTAGGTCATTTTATAATTGTGATTGGCCTGATTATTATTAGATATGTCCCGTTATGGGACAAACATTTTTAGATAGTGTTATGTATTGAAACATGAGAACATGAAATTTTGAAGAGAAGTTTGCATGTCGCATATACTCTATTTCCCTAATTGAATTTGTAAATGTGCTTCTTTCGATGGATGAGTTTACGGAACCTAAACTAGTCAAGTTTGTCTTTTTACTGGAACTTAATGATTTCATGGGTTATAATAAATTAATTGTTTTTGGTCATTATGGTATATTTAATTATTAAGAATATATATTTAATATACGTGTCCCAACGTATCGGAAAATGGTATTTTTGAGAATTGCCGTGTCGCGTGTCGGTGCAACATAGTCATTAACGATTCTCCACGGACCATTCTCGTCTATCGTCACAGAGCAAACGAATTCATCCAAAGCGTCCCGATCCCAGTAAAAACCAAAACGTGGGAAATCTCGCGCAGATAGTTCAAACCCGCCTCCGAACGTGGCGAAAATTTTCAGTCTTGGACACGACGAATCGACAGCGGTGGCGAGGAGGAACAGGGCGAAGATCCATATACCGAGCAAACAACACATTTCAAAGAAAACCCATGAAGAGAAACACGTACCGGAGTCCGATCACGCGCGGCCGGAGAAGGCGATGATGAAGCGGCCCTTGGATTCGATGATTGAAGTCCGAAGAGCGAGCGAGTAGGTGGTTTTAGCATTTTAAGCTAAGCCAGTTCGAATGACGGGCCGGGTCGGGTCGGGCCGATCTTTTCTGGGCCGGGTATCTTTCGGGCCGAAGACATCCATTCTTAAAGAGAAGCATGCTGCATTTGGGCTTGGGTGGGCTATTGTCGGGCAATGTTCAACGTGCTACTAAGTTAAATCACGTAAAACCAAGTTCTGATTCATTATCACTTATCTATATAGTTAAAGCCGGAACTGAGCGAATATTTCTAAACCATCGATGCCATAGAATTTTCCTTGAGAGAAGAAAGAATCATGAGATTTTTAGGGTTCGATGTTTTAGGCTGCGTTCGGTCGAGTTTCGAGGAAATGCAGGTACTATTTTAGGCTACATTTGGTTGAACTTTTGGCTTAAGGTGTATTTGCTCAAAGCAAATACCGTTTGATTAGTGACTTTTGGTGTAGTTTTTTGCAAAGTAACTTTGAAGTTTGAAGAAGAAAAAAGAAAAACAAAGGAAGCTACCGTTCATCGTCTCTGAGGGGTCCAGGCAAGGGCTTCAAGGGGCGCCGCGAGCCCAGGTGAGGGCTCTGAGGTTGCGTGACCCAGCCGTGACGATACTGGGGTTGCCTCGTGCGGTGATGCTCGACGATTTGCTTGCACGATGTATATCCTCTCTTATGCTATGTCTATGTTTTCTATGCTTAGCCGTGACATCTCTCCAAACCCTTTTTCGTTGATCTTTCCAATATGTAGTCTTGTTATAGTACATAATTTTATGTAGTACATGGAACCAAATTCAGTCTAGTTAAACCGTACCGATTATTCCCTTTGCTTATGTTGTAATAATTGTTCTAAGAACTAGGTTAAAACTTAGATTCTTAACAAGTTTGAGTTATTTGTAGCAAGTTATTTTAACTCGTTTCCATGAATTAGATTAGGTTCTTAGCGACAAATGCTATATTTTTTCCAAGATTCATATAGTCACACTTTCTTCCTCCAATTAATATTATCTCTAATTAAAGAATGATATCACATCTCAAATTATTCTTGTATCTTATTATACCGCTTTTTCTAATATATTCACGATTGATATCGATTTAAGTCACAGTCTAAGGTAATTTCGTCGATATTATTCTTTTGGTCGTTCTATTGACAAAACTGTCGCCAAAAAATGATAACATTTGATTGATTTGTACCTATGGTCTCAAATGGCGATTGTTGGGTATCTTTGATTTGCTTATTCTAACAAGTAAAATAATGTCATAATGGTGGTACGATGGACAGGGACACGATCCCTCCATAGTCTATGTAGAAAGTAAAAGTAGGCAATCAAAGATGATTTTTAATAAGAACTTGTTCGTGGATTCTTCTATTGTCGCCATCGATTTCCCTTTCATGAGCAAAAATTTTCCTTTTCTTGGCCACCACCTTTACTTGGTCGCTAGAGCTGTTTTCATGATGTAGCCCCACTTGACAATCGTGGCCAATCAGGAAATGAAGAAATTTTCTGCTTTTGCAAATTGATCATTCACATTATTGATATGCTATACTACACAAATATATTTGATGCCTAAATTTGTTCAAGACTTGAACAAGAAATCGGACTGAAAATCACTAATTGCAATAAAACCAGCCCGACGCCCCCTTGGAACCGCCTAGAACTGACCAATCTAGTTCGGTCCGGACGGTTTCCGATTTAAGCGGTTCCCTTTGTTCAAGATGGGGGTTTCGTCTTATTTTTCTTTCCCCTTTTATTTTCTTCTCGCACGTATTGGATATAAATCTTCTAAACAATCAAAAGAAAAGAAAAAACAATCTTCTAGTGGAACTTCTCTTTTAAACGCAACAGAATTTTTCTCTTTTAAAAACTCCTAGTGGAAGTCGTTGCACGGGCATATCCCATACAAGCATCTCTAGATGTGTCTAGCATATCTTATGGAAATCAAAATTAACATATCGTTGAATAAGTAGCATAGTCATTGCACAGGCATATTCGAACACTAATTTTGATTGCAGAAACAAAAACAGAGACCAAGAATTCAACCCACACGATGATGATCTAAAATCAGTAATTGATATTATGAATATATTTTAATATGATGGCATAGGAAATATTCACTTAAGTGCTCAAGAATCTAGATAAGATAACATTAAGGTTGTCAATGGCCATTTTTTTCTTTGTACACTATAATTGAAGAAAGGTGGCATGGAAAAGATGATGAACTTGTACGCGCGCTCTCATATGTTCCCAAGATCTTATTGGAGTGATTTCATGGTTTTCCACATCATTGCGGTACACAAATTTCAAATTCAGGAGGCTAGGTAAAAGGTGCCTGGCAAGTAATTCAAAAGGTTGCATATATTTCGCTGTGAAAAGCAGTGAAAGCCTATTTCTCAGTCTTAGGCGAAATAATGGTCATTATCAATTCATCGTAAGGTCGAATTTCTCATCATTTCTTTGAGAATTTCTTATGAACTCTCCTTTTACCAATGTAAATAAATTACCAAGATGCATCTTGGGATGCTGTCAGAGAACACTATGAAAAAAAAATACATTCCTCATATCAGTGAACGCTACTAAAAATATATATATATATTACCATTGTTGAAATAGTCTCGTTTGTGTTTTCCAAGTGATCAATCTCATAGAATTCGCTTATTTTACTACTTCTTGTTATCTCTTCGTCATCTCGAAATAAGAAAATATCTTTTACTACCTCTTCTTGAATTTTAAAATATAAAATATGTATATGGAATTAATTATCAATATGAATAAAAATAAAGTGCTTACGTGTCAATACTTGTTCCTCAATATGTACGGGCTTTGGGAAACTTTCAAGTGTCCATTAATTGAAAAAAGAATTAAGTTTTAAACGTATATAGACAAGATAATTGTCACTTCAAGCAAAAAATTGTGGAAGTAGGCTTTCTTTTTTTCTCTGCTTTCGCGCGATCTTTGCGCCCTTCGAAGAGACCAAGTAATTTATGTTCCTCTCTTGTCAAATCAGTATCGACTTTAGAGCAACATGACAAAGCCAGATTCTGCAGAAGAAATGAAAGAAACTGCAAATTTCATATCTGACGAAAGCGCACTGCATTTGCTCGCACCCGGGTCCGGGACTCTCCCTCCTCTTCCCTTGCCTTCCCCCCCTTGTTTTACGCCACCTGTTTCCCCATGGCCAGTGGTTTTCCTGTGAATTCTCCACGCCTCTCTCGTTCTTATTGGCTGCCTTTGTCTCCATATCATTCTTTTTGGATATGGCCGATGGAGTTCTTCGAGGTGTCTTGGTTCACCATCCCTATCGCTACGTACTATAATATATTTTGTGGGGCTGCCAGGGGGTGTTGGGATCAGACAGAATCTGTCTTGAACTTCTCATCATCAATCCCCATATGTAAATTAGGACGCAGATGCTCCGAGAACACAGAAAATGTTGATAATTTCCTATGGAATATTTTATCTTGGAAACCACCGGAAAAACCTTGTTCCGGATGAATTTAAAAGGTCTTAATCATCAAGGATAGAGGGTGCGTTTGTAAACACTTTTGGAAAAAACTTTTGAAAAAATACAAAGGACTTTAGGTGAAAAAGTTTATGTAGAATGCAAACAATATTTAGTAAAATATAATTTTAAAAAAATATTGAGAAGCAACTTTGACTTAAATTTCTTTTGGAAAAAACTACATTGGATTTTTGCTAGTTTAAAAGTAAAACTTGTTAAACTCTTTCAGCAAATCTCAATCACCGACGAGCCTCACCTGAGGATGCCCGACCTCAAGTGCTAAGGTTGGGCGACCTCAGGTGAGGCTCGCCGGCGCCAGTTTGGTGTTGCTGACGGCCTGAACCCTCGCCAGTGATGTCACTTTAGATGGGGACATTCAGAATTATGAAAGATTAAGCTATGGAAAAGTTGGAAGAAAAAATTGTATTTGCATTCCGGAAATACTCAAAGCTCAAAAGTCCTTTGTGTGGGAAACGGGCGAATATATACAATTATCAATATTATGCTTATAGTAGCTATAAAAGCTTGGAGACGAGGATACAACAATTTAAATGACCGAATTGTCCTGATAAGTGTTTCTAGACTGCAAGATTTAGGTCATTAAGAACTCAAAGGTAAGTGAATTTCTCATTATAATCTAGTTTTTTTTAACTCCAAGGAGAGCTAATATTTATTAGATATTTTGATCCGATGGTTTTATGGCAAAAGGTAAATGAAAAGTTGTGCGGTGGTAGTTTTTTTTTTTTTGGTCTGAAGCGGTGGTAGTTTTTGTGGCCCAAAAATGTAGGTGTCTCTAGAGTTACACGTGTATGTAATTTCAAAGAAAATGACCTTTGAAGACATCCATTATAAACAAAAAATAAAGCAATATCATAAAATGTTGGTTATCCCACATCACTCAAATACAATATTGTAATGGGCTGTATAGGCATATGATTTCCCTCCCAATAATAGCTTACTGTGTAATTGTGCTAATGTAATGTATAGCGACAAGATCCATACATGACCGCCCTTAAGACTAATAATGGTAAACAGTGATAACTAAAGAGTTTAAGCGAAGAGAAATTGCAATTAGGATTTATAGAGGTTCATCATATCGTGCCTGTGTCCTCTCTTCCAATTATAGTAACTTACATAGCCCAAATTCCATTAGTTACACATAGAGTACAAATGCCGTATTACTACAGGTGTCGAATTCTCCCACAAAAAAGCAGATTCTTTCATCGCTATAAATCCAGTCACTAATGAAACTTTCCAAAATTTACTCTCGTGCCCTGTACGCCTAGTTGAGTAGAACACATTTCCCAAACTACAAACTACGCATTTCTAGTGATTACAAAAAGTCCTTCGCAAACTTTGTCTCATACATAGACAAATGCCTTCTCCCTAGCAACAACCACTCTATTATGCATTTACAAATGGATTTGTCATTCTTGCTAACTTTTAAAAACAATATCAAATGGCTATTACCTCACACTAAAAGACGGATTCAAAAACCTCTAAAGAATGCCCAATTTCTCTTGTTTCGTGCTTGTCAATTTTGTCACTTCTATCCAACTTTTCTTCTTTTATAGTGCTCCAAATTCGAACCTTGCAATAGAATCTGGTAGCTGTTACATCCATTGAATCCTCCTCGAAAAAACTAGATAAAATTCTTTAAAAAACTATATTTAGAACCTTGCTTTAATATGGGCAGCCAACCAAATCTTTTAATAATGGCAGGTTTTCAATGAGTCATCTCACCAATCTTTTGAGCGAATTTGTCAATGATTTTGGGTAAAGATAATCTTGGTATATCATAATTAATTGATACGAGATAGGTCTTCAATTTTGAAACCCCAACGGTTGTCAAATGGGAAAATTATCCAATAAGTCTTAAATCTATTATATAGTGGTCAATTTGGTCTTAAATTTTTCAATTTGGTCAATTTATCCTTAAACCTTTTGACAATATTTAAAGTACTTCTTTCAATCAATTTTTGCTGAAAATTGCTAACGTAGTAGTCGAGTCAGCTCTAGCTATCCCACGTGGCACACGCGGTACTGACGTGGACGATTTTTGTATTTTTTTAAATTTTCTGAACTTTTTATTTTGATTTCCTTTTCTTTTCTTTCCTTTTTTCTTGTTTGTCCTATTTCCCTCCGCCAGTCGCCGAGGCCTCGGCAATGGCGAGTGGAGGTCGTTGGCCACGAACGATGGCGTTGCAACCCGAGGGAAATATGAAAATCAAGAAAAGGGTAAGATAAGGAAAAAAAGAAAAAAAATTTAGAAATTTTTAAAAAATTGCAAAAAAAGTTTACGTTAGGAATTTTTGGTGACATTCACCGGAAGAACTACATTGAAAAATCGTTAAAAAATTTAGGATTAAATCGATCAAATTAAAAAGTTTAGAACTAAATTGATGGCCGTACAATATATTTACAACTTTTAGGAAATTTCTCTTATTGTCAAATCCATCTTTGAAAAGCACACATTGCAATGCAACACTTATATGCTGAGAAAATATTAGGCGAGACAATTTTGCCAAATCAGTGAATAACCACTTCATTCAACGCGCAACACATGTCCACATGGGTCCCATCTGTAAGAATTTTTTTAAGTCCCTCTCTCCTCTCTTCGACCCTCTCTCTCCCCAGTACTACTCTGTCCATCTCACCTAGGGGTGAGCATGATTCTAGATAAAACCTAAAATCTAAGAATCGGACATGTGGAATCTATCCAGTTTTAGGTTACAAGGTTTGCAGGGTAAGTTCCAGGTTCTAAAAATTAAAAAACCTTTTTTGACGGGTAGGTTTTAGATTTTAGATAGATAAAACTTATAACCCATAACAAGTTTTTGTTTTTTTTTGTTTATGTCTTTGCACGATCTTGCAGTATTTCATAATGTCCGATGATAAATATATAATTTAGAATTACTAATATGAACTTTCATTTTATGATCGAGACTTTTACTTTGTTAATATTTTATATTATTCGTGTATCTACATATAAGTTGTGATCAGTAAATTTTAGTAGCAAGTAATTATCATTAAATGTAACGAATAACTGTAATTATTTAATTAATAATATACGTAAAACTTGAGTAGACCTTGAAACCAACCCTAAAATCTATGATAGGATAGGTTTTCAGGTTTCAAGATATGCAGGCAAGTTCTAAGTTTAAAAAAATAAGAAATCAATCTCAACATCTAGGTTTCAAGTTCAGAGTGAAATCTGTACGGAACTCGAAACCGCTCACTCCTGATCTCATCGTTACTTTCGCTCATCTCTCTATGCAACTGCAACTTCAAAGTTCAAACTCCATGGAAGCAAGTTTCACTAGGAAGCCACAGACGCTAGTCCTCGCACGATGCAGAAGAGGAGCTTCACTTTTGCTTCTACTACTTTATTTTTGCGGGCATAATCTCTTCAACATGGTTGATCTCCAAGCATTTGTGACTAGATTTGGATGAGGCCATGGCGAGGCACGCCTCAGCCAGACCATTGCGGCCGCGAGCGGTGAGGCTGGCCTCACCCCTGACCGGCTGAGGCCACGGCGAGGCTGGCGAGTCTCTTTTCTCTGAACGAAGAGGAAGAAAAGAGAAGTATAGAGAAGATGAGAGAGACTCTATTGACGTTAGTAACCGAGGGGAGGAGAGAAAGTAACTGTGAAAGAAAAGAAGTGGACGGAGAGGCCATTACCCACGACCGGCGAGGCCATGGCGAGGCTGGCGAGTCTTTTTTCTCTTAACGAAGAAGAAGAAAAGAGAAGTGCAGAGCTCTCGGTTACTAAAAAAAAAAAGAGAGAGAAGAACAGAGAGGAAGAGAGAGAGTCTATTAATGTCAGTAACGGAGAGGAGGAGAAAAAGTAACGGTGATAGAGCAGCAGCGGACGGAGAAGTAACAGGGGAGAGAGAGGGTCGGAGAAAGGAGAGATGGACCATAAAAATTTTGATAGATGGGACATGTTTGGACACGTGTTTCGCGATGAATGAAGTGGATATTTGCTGACTTGGCAAGACTATCTCATCTAATATTTTCTCCATACGTGCTTGACTTTGCAGCCCCATTGTCCGAGTGATCCCGATTGCGCACGGCATTTATTTTCCAGACTAAATAAAGTCTGACTTATGTTATCGTAGAATTTGAACCTAGCTTCTACTTGGTTTGAGTACAGCCTCTACTTTTTAAAATAAACACATTAAACATCATGTATTAAGTTTTGTTACCATCAAAATCATTCGGGACTACTTTCCAACATTAACTAATTATTTTAAATAATATAAATAATCATTTAAAAAAATTATTTTAATTATTTATTTTTCGTGAAATAATCGAATCATAAATATCAAATTGGTTTAAAAGAAAAGGTCTGATCAAGTCAGATATGACCTAATTTTTTTTGTAAAATTGAAACCCATCATTTAGTCAAATATAATCTCTTCTTACCTAAATTCGTATCAAAGGGAAGTGGAATAATGTGCCCCCTCTTTATGATGATATATACAAATACATCAGCTTATCATCCCCGCTTCACCATCTTCCCCATTCGTTCATTTCCTCCATCTTTCTGAACGCCTTTCGTGCTCCTCTGATTAACGGCATAAGTACAGTCAAAAGGCACCATAGGTTACATACGTTATTTAGATAATAAAAAAGAAATAAAGCCTTGAATGATTAGGATAAAGATTTCTGTCTCGGATGAACAAATTGTTTAGACAATTGAAGAAAGGCTTATTCACCAGTTAATCTGGGAAAATAACCGGTTACAATATCCATAAACTCTTCGTCGACAAAAAAGATGACGTTTTCCCTCTTCACTTCGACACAAATCACTCACTCACCAACCCAAAATTCGTCAAAATCTGGTACAGCTTCCTTGTCCAAAACAAACATCACAAGTCCTAATTAAGCACTCTAATCAGCAGCAGTTGATGCTCATGTTAGAGAATTCGCTAGACAGGCCAGACCCTCGATTACCCAGATCACCGTTCTTGGATTTCACCGTAGATTTAGGCAAGAAAGAAGCACCGTTCTTGATCTTGTGCCCATGATCACCATCTTTTCTGTTACCTGTGGTTGAAGCACCGCTGGCAGTTCTGACGGTTCTCGAAACTGGGTCTCGGAGACAGCTCTCGGAGAGCCACTTGGAGAGCATGTAAGTGGTGGTCCTCCATGGAGGCAAATAAAGGCCTCGCTCTCGGAGCGACTCCTTGGCCGCTGAGCAGAGGAGGGAGATGATCTGGTTGAGCTTGACCTCGTCCCCAACGAAGATCAATGGCAGCGCGTCTGTGAGCCCCCTGTAGCTCTCTGTAGGCCTTGCCACTTCGAACTGAGACTTGAAGTCCACGTCCACTATCAGCCTCTTCATTTGATGGTGCTGGTGATGATTCTGATGATCATCCTCATCTTTGGTCAACACATCGATGTACTCATAGTCCCCTGTTTGAGTATCCCAGAGAAACATAAGACTAACTAGTTCATATTAAGCTTACTTTTCGACGAGAATTTGCCTGCGGAGAGAGAGAGAGAGACCCACCGCCGGGGCAACAGAAGGAGGTGACCCAAGAAGTGTGGCAGATAGAAGCGTGGAAGCCATCCATCTTCAGCCTCCTCACCAACCATCTCTTCAAGCCCGTGGTCTTCTCTGTGTCCCTCTTGTGTCTCATGTGCTTCAATACACTCTTGAGGACATCAACCTCAGCTCGTGTTCCGCTTTCAAGCACATCCTGAAACCCCCACGAAAAAAAAAAACAATAATTAAGTTCAGAACACATGCAAACAGGGAAAAGAAAAGACACAGAAAACAGGTAAACATACCCTCAAGGCGAAGTAATAGGACTGGTGATGATTGTCAGAAGCTTGCAAGCACTGGGCGGAAGATGATGATGATGATGATGATGGCGATGGCGATGATGGGTAGTAATCAGATTCGATGAAGTCCTGGACCATCTGAACCAGCTTCTCATCATCTTCCATGTTGTCCATCTCTCTTTCTCCCTCTGAGGAGTGTGCTTTATGCGTGAAAGCTCCGGCTATGGCGTTGGCTCGAGCAGTGGGATATATCTAAGACGACATGACACGAGATGACTTAAGCGGTGGGGAAAATGTTTGGATTGTGGTAAGTGGTGACAGATGAGGTCATGATAAGTACATTTCTTCTTTCCGCTCGTAGAAAGGTGAAGTATATGGTAAATACGAGATTAGTCTATTGAAAGAATATTTCTGCAGAATATACTCGCTCTTTCCCTCTCCTTCCTCCTTTATATTAAAGAAAGGGCATGAAATGACACGCTACATGTCCATAATGTTACAGTTCTTTCTCTTTTGGATGGTGATTTTCATGTGGTCCAATAATGGAAATCTTACTCGGACTGTCTCCTGCACAATCTCGTGTTAGGTCTCTGAGCTCCTTCGCACCATATCGAAAAGAGATATACTCTTGACGTTTTGAAAAGATGCTTATGAGTCAATCTTGAGTGAATTTTTGGATGCCATGGATGTCAATGGTGGATCTTAACGTAGGCTAAGAGTGACTGCCAAGTGCTTGAGAAAATTACGATATTCACTCAGCAGGAGCAAAGTAGAGAACTTTGCACCTAATCTCCTAGCGACAAGCCAAAAAACAATTATAATACCATAATGTACATTAATGACGTTCGGTTTCTCGCTTCATTCTGATTGTGCAATTGCTTTCCATCGCGGAGAAAATTCCATGCAACTCTTGAGCATAACAAACCATAGATAAAAGGGTTAATATCATGAAAAATCATAAACTGATATACCTGAGACAATTTTACTCCGAACTATTTTTTTGACTACTAAAAACCCCAAATTGGTACACTTGTGATAATTTTACCCCGAACTATTTTTTTGACCACCAAAAACCCCACACTGGTACACTTGTGACAATTTTACTCCCAAACTAATTTTTTGATCACTAAAAATCCTAAACCGGCATATTTGTGATAAATATACCCTCTGTTAATATCCGTTAAATTATATTAATATCACAAAAAATCATAAATTGGTAAACTTGTAACAAACAGAGAGGTAAAACCCAAAATCGATACACATGTCAATTACCACGTATCATTAAACTTAGCAATTTGACAATAAAATTTAACGAAAACTAACGGAGGGTAAATTTGTCACAGGTGTACTAGTTTAGGATTTTTTATGGCCAAAAAATTAGTTCGGAGGTAAAATTTTCATAGATATATCAGTGTGGGGTTTTTTATGGTAAAAAAAATATTTTGAGATAAAATTATCACATGTGCACCAGTTTAGAACTTTTTGTGATGAAAAAAATAAATTAGGATAAATTTATCATATCAGTTTGAAATTTTTCATGGCATTAATCCTAGATAAAATCACAGGAAAATAGATCGCGCTTCATGCAATTTGATCATGAATTAGGGCCTTGAAGAAGCAACCTTTTTCCAACGTCATCTCAAGAGCTTTTCATTTCAATGATCACCTCGATTGCGGTAGGATATAAAAATTATTTCGGCAAATGAAATTCATCAAGCGAGCGGCTATAATCCTCAAATCAATTGCGAATGAAATTGCTTGTGTGAAATTCCCTTTGTTTATGGTCTATTTTTTTCAATAAATATTATCTAAGAAAAGCATCAAGCAAAGAAAACCAAATTGAAAAGGAAAAAAAAACAAGAGTCAAAGTAAAGTAGGCGTACGACCGGAAAGAGGGTGATCCCATGAACCTAGATATTGCCAGGTGAGGAAGGAGGCAAATCCTAGTAAATCTTAGGTACGAGATTTCCCAGTGAGTGACAATATTAATGGCAGGCAACAAAATTGACACGATCCAGATCTGTTGCCTTGATATGGATGTACGAGATATGTCCTTTTGTGGTGACCCAATTTTTGAGCAAACACTACACTAATAGCAGGTTTAATTAGCTGGCTAATCCTAGTCTCTTTTTCCCTCGATGCCCTGTGGTGCGTTTTGAGAGAGATTTAGGGGAAGAAAAAGAGAGGCAAATTTTCATCCAATTTTAAATTTTATCTCTCTCATGCTCTCGTAAATTTTCAAATGAATTTGGTAAGTAAGTCGAGTGAGGATTGGTAGCCGAAAACTACTTAATTCCTAAAATCAAAGAAAATTTGGTGAGCTGCTTCAATTAAGGTAGGTAATTTGTGCAAAAAAAAGATGGCAAGTTTCAGGCGTGGCTATGAAATGAAAATAATTTTTTGCAAATGATAAGAAAATTGGAAAATATATAAGATAAACAAAATACTAGATGATAATTAAATGGGAGAAAAGTTGTTGAGTCTACTAATTTGAGTTAGTAATTTCTAAAAAGAGTTAGCAAATGTAAAGCGTTGCTAACCAAGGAAATTAAAAATTCATAGCTCAATAGAAAAGTAGGTAAATAGACAAAAATAAAAACAATTAGGAAAATTCCAAATAACGATTTGAAGTGCTTTTATTTTCTCAAAAAAGGTATAAAGTGGACCTTACGTCAAATAAAGATTTGAAGTGCTCTCATTTTCTCAAATAAGGGCCTATAGTGGTTATAACAGTTTCAAATAAATGTCTCATTCCATCGGCCCGCTAAATTTTCCGAACGGTTAAGGGCATTTTGTCCAAAAAATAATTTTAACATAAATTATAGTTAAATTAAATTAAAATTTTTTAAAAGGTTCTTTTTGACAAAACAAAAAAAAAAACAGGGGAGGGCTGCTTGCGGTTGCCGCCCCATTGTCGATTTTCCCTTGGTGAAGGTCACTCGACCCTCCCGGTTTTGGCAAGCGCTTGGTGGCCCTTGCTGAGGTGCCGGCGACCTTGCCTATCGACGATGGGGCGGTGGCCATAGGAGGGGGAGGGCTGCCAACCCTCCCCTTGTTTTTTTTATTTTTATTATTTTTTTAAATTTTAACTCTTTTTTTTAGTTTGTTAACACGAAAGGAAAAAAAGAAAGAAAAAAATTAAAAGAAGAAAATGCCTTTGACTCCAATGAGGTTAAATCATTTTTTGAGACTGAGATGGCTACTTCAGACTTTGATTTGAGGTAAGTTTCATTTCAAGCCTTTTATTTGAGAATACGAGGAAACTTAAGATATTTATTTGACACAATGTCCATTTCAAAGCCTTATTTAAGAAAATAAGAGCACATCGGGTATTTATTTGGAATTTTTCCAAGACAATTTGAAGGTTGGTAACTTAAATAAGAGTTAGTAACCCAAAAGTGGTTGTTATTTTGATCTAGCAAAAAAGTGGAAAATTACTCTAGTTTAGGTTAGTAATTTCGTATAAAAGTTAGCAAATTTGAAGTGTTGGTAAACTATGCAAATAAAAGTTGCTAATTTGCAAACTATTGATATAGTTGGCAATTTCATAAAAGTGTTGGTAAGTTATATGAGAAAAAAAGTCGTCAATCATTTTTTATGGATCGTACTTTTTCTACTCCCTCCTTAGCTAAAACACTCCCCGATTTAGTGTTTCGAAAAATTTATCCTTCATCTCACCTTTCGGCATTTGAGGGCTACTATGCATTGGATTTATTTATTTTCTTTTCCTGTGGGTCCCAATTTCCTTCATTTTCTTCCTCTTATCTCTTTTGCAGGAGAAAATATTCACTAGTTTCAGCAGGCCACGTCAATCGCTGACGTGGCGCGCATGTATCAGTTGGATTCATTTAGATTCTGACACGTGGCGAATGTTTTATAATGAAATAAGCACATCTGAAAATTGGACTGTTGTCCATGAATGCTTATAGCAGCTTTTTGCAGCAAAAAATTTGAACGCCCCGTCGAGAAGGGAGGGAGAGTTTCTCCTTCTTCCTTCCAATGCTTTTCTTTTCGAAGGAGAGAGAGAGTTTGTCCTTCATCCTTCCAAGAGTAGCTCAAGCGTCTCTGTTTTCGCTTGGAATCGGACTCCTTCGTCTTCGCTCGACCGCAGCCTCGAAGACTTCCATTTTCGCAAGTACCGCCGCTCGAAGATCGCCACTTTCGCAAAGACCGCCGGTCGAATGTCGCTTCGAAGACCTCCATTTTCGCGAGGACGGCCGCTTTCACGAAGACCGCCGCTCGATCGCCGCTCTGAAGACTGCCGAAAGGATTTAAGGTGAAAATCTAGAGGAGAAGCTTTGTATTTTCTCCTATATAATAAGCTTTGTATTTTCTTTCTGGTTGCTTTTTTTTTTTTTATCATTTTTGTCCTCAGCACAAGATTTTCTCATTAACGTCCTCAAGTCTTTAGTGGCGGACGCAGAGCAACAATCCTCGTCGGAGAGATTTATGGAGGTGGGCTTTCTCAGAGATTCTTTCTTTCCTAGTTATTTTGCAATGTGATGCCATGAACCGTTTGTTGTAATCTTCTGATAGATATTCAGTGAGGTTTCTAAATTATTTGTGTTGGATCAGTGGTTAAGGAGTGGGTTTCTAAATTCATTGAGGGTGGCGATGCAGCGGAGAAGAGTCATATCTCCGGTGACATCCAGCTCTCCGTCTAGATTGGCATTTAAGGCGTGAAGCTTGGAGGCGCTGTACGTGGCTCACATGCGCTATAAGGTCAATCGATCTCCAAAGCTATAGTACCAGCATGTGATGGTGATCAAAGCTCAGGACCTCCACATCACTCTGAATTTGCTGCCATTGACAGTGCAAGTGGTGAGGGTCGATGCACAGTTCGTGTGGAGTGGTGAGGGTCAAGGAGTATGGTTTATGTACTTTTTGATCTAATTGCTTGTTGCCCTTAAGTAATTGATATTGCTAAGTGCTATGACGAGGAGTTAAAGTGTTGCGATTTGCCAGATTTTTCCATGGAAGAGGGAAAATGTGGTATAGCCTGGTACGCGCTAAGTCTAGGTCTGAGACTTAACTTGGGCTCTCCTAAGCCCATATTATTTCGCGACTTGTGGTTTAGGTTTTTAACTTGCAAATGATTTTTACTTAGAAGCTGCCACTAATCAATTTAGGGGTGGATTAATTAAAAACCCAAATAAAGTGATAGGAAAATCACCCTATTTCTATGAATTAGAGATTAAATGAGTTCGGGGACTTTGTTACACTAATTAAGTGACTAGTGCCTTTTCGACACCTTTCATCATGTTCTTTTCAAAAAATATTTGTCAAGCAGTTTAAATTGATTTTAAGACCTATTTCCTAACATGTGCAGTGATTAAACGAGTGCACAATTATTAATGATTAGCAATCAAGATAGATATGCAGCCTAATGTTCTAATCCTAACTAAGGCGACAACATTCAAAACATGAAAATTTATGCAATTATATTATAAGGAGGGAGTGGATCGCCGATGAAAATTTGGTCATCGGCCAAGCTGAGCAACATTCAAAACATGAAAATTTGGCCTTAGCTTCTTAGCAACTCAAGCTGAGAAGATTAGGAGGGAGTGGATTGCCGGTCAGTGACTGGAGCGGTCATCGGCCAAGTCTCGACCGGGGCTCATTGAGCCCAAATGTCGGTTGGAGCTTGGCTGGATGACCTAGGTCACAATTTGACCTAATCTGGTCACCATTAGCTATCACAAAACCACCTAAGGGGATAAGGACTCTCCGGTCAACCTTTAAGTCGCTGGTCGAGGACTGAAACAAAACAACTTCACTTGGACATTTCGTCGAACATATGGAGTGCATGACCAAATTGGGGGGATTTTGACTTATTCCGAGGTCTAGGTCTACTCTGGTGGCTACGACTTGCCTCCGATAGCGAGTATAGATTGCGATTAAGGGCGGTATGGACCGGCATTTGTGCGAAACGGCCGGCGCGAGTCCCGACCCACTTGCATAAGAAAATAGGGGATAATAGGGGAGCCGGGAGGACTTGCTGGTTAGGGTTGATTCTGGGAGATCGCCGATCGATCTTTGGGCAACAGCGAGGTCGGCTGGCTTCCTCTTCAGTTCCTTCAAATGCTCAGTTTCACATTTGCTCTCGGTCTCGCTCACACTCTCTGCAAATCTCTCTCTCTTTGGGTGCTCTGTTTTCTGACTGACCCCCTTCTTCTCTCTCTTCTCTGGCTTATATAGTGGTCGTCGGTCGCTGCTCCTACTCCATTGAATGTTCTACGCTAGCCTCTGCTCCTACTAAGACTTTTGTGGCCAGCTTTGCGCGATGGAGCGTATAATTCGCGATGTCCCAAGTGATGGTAGCTGCAAGGGAAGACAGAGGAAGGAGGCTAGAAGGAGAGAGGCCGGCCGAGGGGGAAAAGGAGGAGCGGGCTGGGCTGGGCTGGGCCCACGAGGGTGGGGGGAAAGGAAGGGGGTCGGGTTGGGCCAGCCTTGGCTCGTCCTGGTCCGTTTTTTTTTTTGGATTTTTTAAAATAATTTTTATTTTTTTAAATTAAAAAAAGAAAAATACATTCTAATAGTACAGAGTTTACCTATGCCTATATACAATGCAATTGAAATTAAAAACATTTTTTGTTTTAGGAATTGAAATTTAATTCTTAATTTTTATATAATTAATTTTGGGAAAATTTAAAAAATAGGTGTCAACATAAAGCATTCTGCTACAACCTTCATTTTCTCTTTCTTGAAGATCGACTTGAGTTCAAAGAAGTTTTTTTGACCCTACTTGCTAACTTCCTGTACTAAGGAGGAAAATTTTTTGTATCTCTATATCATTCCTTTTTTCGAGGTGGTGTTCCGACTTGGGTTGTTTTATAATTTCTTACTTGAACATGGTGAAGAAGCTTGTCTATAATTGAATTGGAGCTTCAAGCTGTGGTTTTTCATTCTGTTTTTTGAGGTGGTGTTTTACCTCTCATGCTTCGCACCCTCCTCAACTCTGCCATAGGGTATTAGGAAGGAAGATAATTGCCCGAAGAGAGAGAAAGAGATGGAGAAGAAGATGAAGGAAAGTGAGACTCACAAGAAAAGAAGAGAAGGAAACCACAAAAAGGGGAAACACATAGTAAAGGTGGGACCCATGAAGGGTATAATTGTCAGAACATTACACTGTATTGAGAGTGTTTTAGCAAAATAATGAGTGAAAAAAGCGTGGCCCATCCTTATATCAATTTTATTTTTGATAGTTATTAATATATTGAAATTTATCAGCACGAAAATAAAATTCGTATTGTGGAGACGGAGCAATAGAATTATGCTAAACCATTACGTGAAGAGTAACTGTGGTCATTGATACAATGAAGGAAACCAATGTCCCTACAGCAAAGGAGTAAGTGGTGAGTACATAAACTATCAAATTGAAATGATGAAATGCGCACAATAATTCACCTGCTACTATAAGTACCATCACATAGCATTAGAAAACGAAAATGTGTGTGTTAAATAGAAGCATACATTAGACAAATGCTTAAGGTCCTTCGAGTTTTGCTTGAAATGCTACTATACTTCATAAGGGTTTTATGGGCTGTGTAAACATTATAATAATCCTTTTTTTAAAGTTAAAATAAGTGCATCAGAAGTCCTAAAATTTATCGCAAACGTGCAATTTCACTATTAAACTTGTCACAAAAATGTAATTGAGTTTTAAAATTTTCAAAAAAAGCAATCAAGTCCTGAAACTTGTCAAATTGATGTAATCAAGTTCTTTCGTTGATTCCGTCCAATTTGTCTAATGAAAAATGCTGACATGGTATTATTTGTCAATTTCTAAGACACGTGGCGCCTACCAAGCACCACATTAGAAAAAAATTGAAAATAAAAAAAGGAGAAAAAAGAAAAAAAAACATCTTCTTCCTCGAGCTTGGCCATCGCCACTCTAGCTTCATCGAAGCCATGGCCACTCAAGCTTCTTTGAGCTTGTGGCCATGGCCACTCAAGCTTTGTTGAGCTCATGGCCATGGCCGCTTGAGCTTCTCTAAGCTCCCGGCCATGGTTGCTCAAGTTTCGTTGAGCTCAGCCATGGCCACCGGAGCTTCGTCAAGCTCGCGGCCATGCCCACACGAGCTTCTTTGGCGAACTTGTCCATATCAATGGAATGTTCTTGGACATATTTCTCCCTCTTGAACGGACTTTGAACCATTTCACCTGAAAAAACAGTCAATTATGGATGGCAAAAATCGTCCATTGATGGTTGACCAACACAAGGTTGCAATCGTTCATGTCCAACACAGTCATAGTGGCCATGAAGCTTCGGCAAATTCAACTTTTTACTTTTACGGCGAGTAACACTGAAATGGCTACCTTACCAAAAAAAAAAAATACTGAAATGGCTAGATTACCGAAAAAGAGAATGAAATCCGAAGAAGAAAATGCTGCTTATGAATTTGCAAGTGTATATGTACGCAAGATTGGTTTGTGTTGGGAAGCAATATGGGAAGCAAATGAAGAAAGGGAGCATAAAAAGCCAGACATTTTGTTGTTCGAGATTTGATTATAGCCAAGCTCGAAGATGCTCGAGTGGACGTGACCGCCAGCTCGACGAAGCTCGGGTGGCCTCAAGCAGCCATGGTTGAGCTTGACGAAGCTGCTCAAGCGCCCATGGCTAGGAGCTCCAAAAAGCTCTAGCAGCTATGGCTAATCTCAGCGAAGAAGACGAACAATAAATTTTTTATTTTCGAAAATTTTCAAAATTTTTTCCTGAGGTGCTGCTTGACGGTTGCCATATTGGCAACACATGTCTTAAAAAATTAATAAAAGAACCATGCCAACATTTTCTTTAGCCAAACTAGACTTAACAAAAGGACTTGATTTCATCAATTTTATAAGTTTTAGGACTTGATTAAACATGACAAGCTTTAGAACTTTTAGTACACTTATCCCTTACGAATTTATTCAGAATGATGCAGCAAATTCACCTGTTTAAGCTCTTTTCCTCTTTCACTTGAAATTATGCCTAGATTTCAGCTTAAAAATTATGTAAATCCGAACTCTAATTATTTCATTCTCTTAAGTTGCAACTTCTTTGTTGACTTGTCAATTAAGAACTGTGGAGAGAAAAAGAAACCACTGATGAGGTACGTGGAAATATTTTCAGTCGAGGTCCTTTAACGGGAAGAAAGAAATCATCTTTTGATGGCAACCACCAAAGCACTAAAACAAGGTTAGCTCTGCCATCGGTCCACAAGCAAGGCAAGTAGGTCCATTGTTGGCCAGCTCCGGAGCAGAAAGACCTGACGGAGTAATCCCAACTCTTGGATCAAAGATGCTAATGGGGCAATAATAGAAGCGAGGGACCTAACTACCACCTGTGTCTATCTCCCGTCAAGTATGCTCCCCAGACAGACTATGTACAAGGTAGTACTTTTGGTAAAACAAGAATATAACCGTGCAAAAATAACATGTTCAAATGAACTCCCGAGGAATCAACCCACCATTCACACTATAGTCACATCTGGAGTCCCAAAACACATGTAGATACTATATTCTTTGTTAATCTCAGCCTGGATTCAAGGCTTCCGAATTCATATTAATGCTGTTATCTGTTTTCTTTGAACACGAGCCAACATAAGTATGCTAATAAGAGGATGAGCTATTCATTTTATCACCATTTCTTGCATCCGCTACAGCTTTCATTTTCTAAATCAAACTATCAGATCTTTGCAAACATCAGGCGACATGTTCATCCTGTTCAATTGTGAAAAAAATTCTAAAGCAAGCATAGTAATAACTTTAACTGATCTGCGATTCACGTGTAGATACTAGATCCTAGATAACAACACTTCTCTATGTACTTTGTCAAGCCAAGTCTAACGTCAATTCTCTGCCTTCACTCTTTTATAGAAACAAGTTAAACTGTGTTAAGAGTCCACATGAATGATACTCGAAACAGGGAACATGGACTTGGCTAAGTGATAGACCGTCCTTACCAAGATCCAAGATGTCTTCAGTTCGATTCCTATCTTCCACTTCCCATCTTACCAAATGAAAGAAAAATAATCACAATACATTTACTGGAAACAGAAATAAGCTACCCGAATGAAGTCAACCCACTCTAATGTAGGAACAAGCAGCAAGAATCTCTAATCAAAGAAATTTCCTTTTGTTTTTCCACAGTTGTAACGCAAAGAAGATTTGCTTTATAGCCAGAACTTTTGCACATCTACAGTTCCAAAATGCAAAACTTCAGGAAAATCCCTCCTTTGTCCTACTTTCACTAAGCTGCATAGAGGCTGGCTCGTTAGATGAAGACCATACTATAACTTCAAAGGATAAACAAAATTGCTGGGATTCTCCAACGCCCGGAAGATGCGAAAAATTTGAATGGTAGAATGGAATATATTATAATCCATTATTAGTAACGTCAGGCCCATTTTTGGTGACAACTTAGACGAAGTGATGAGTAGGATATTCATGCTCGTACCCATTATAGTCATAATAGAGCCTCTCCCCCTTGGCAATATCACGAGTAGCAACCAAAAAGACCCTGCATTGGCCGTTCACATTGTACCTCACGCATTTACAGTTCTGCTTCTTTTTACCATTCCTGCATTTATTTTATGAAGTTTAGGCAGAAGGACCAGCATAAGCTCTTCTTATCGTTGGGAGAAGGGACGGGGAACATATGGTAAGAAAACACTTCAAAATATTTGAGATGGCAAATTGTGCAAATTAATGTTTGAAATTCAGCTACACCAAAAGTAAAGGTAATTTTTATTTAGAGTACAATGCGTTAAAATTAAGAAGTCAATGACCAACAAAAGGATTAAAGTGGCTTACGCGGTGTGATTGTTGATGCCATTTATAAAGCGTGCAATATTTCCACGCTTATCAGGGCAGATGACAAGACTTCTAGATGAATCATTTGCTAGAAGAAGAGTCATCATACTATCGCAATCGTCTTTTTCTCGGTTCTTAAGGTAATCCACATCACCAGTGTACTCTGCAATAAATGTCATGTCTTTAATCGGACCATCAGCTTCTACAGTGAAGCTGCATCATGATGGAGTGAGCAAAAAGGACCAATTAAACGAATGCATAGTGGTGTGGTAGATGTCATAATAAAGGTTCATGGTGATAGTAAAGTAGTACCCTTCACATGAATCAAAAACGACTAGAAGAGGAGGCCATTCGCCTCTTTTATACATTGCTCTGCAGTGTTCCAGAGTTTCAATATCTTCTTTAGGAAGAACCTGGTAGGAAATCGAAGCACTTCAGAAAACAGAAAAATAAACAGTCAATTTAGTGTGCGAATGATGTCAAAATAAAAATATATAATCCAAACCTGCATGCCACCTTTTTCAAGCTTTGCCTGATTAGCTGATCTAGGAGCCCATCCCGGCAAGTACGTGAGATCGTCACTGAACTCCATTTTTAGTGCCGTCAAAGCAGAAGCAAGTGAACCCATCTCTCTCAACCTTTGAGAAGGATCCTCCACTGGAGTAAATGGAAGGAGTCTCCTCCTTTTCTTCTGCATAACCAAAGGCCCCGAACGCTTTCGACGCTTTCTAGTGTCTAAATAAAAGGAATAATCAAACTAGTTGCCTCAATAGTCAACAAATGTATGAGATTAGAGACTTTCTGGGGACTGTTCTCCTCTGCCAATAATGACTTCAACAATTGCTGTTGTCACTAATGTAAGTGAAACCAAAAAGAGCGGCAGATAAGATGAAGTTCAAACTGAAATACTTTTAAGACAAAAGAATCCATGTGATTCAGTGGGACTAAGATAAAACTTGGTTGAAGGCAAAAGCTAGAAACTCAATTTCTTGCAATGGCAAGATTATAGGACATCAAATCGTTATACACCAACAACTTAAGAAAAGACATGAGGACAAACGCAAAGAATTAATGAAGTAGCATGGTTGATAGGATAATGTTCTCTGTGGTTCCTGAACTTTTAGCACGATACTCAATTTTGTCCCCATCAATTTACATTGTTCAATATGTTCCGAAATCCTTTTATATATGTTGGTTGGGCTAGTCTACCGTGACTTGTCGGCAATCATTTTAAGCTTGACGTTTGTTGCCAGTGAGAGAAAGAGAGGGGGGGAGTGGACACGACCACATCCAATTCCATATTAGGCAAAGTACGACGGTGTCTTTGCTTGGGCTTAATGGCCTAATATGGGTGGTTGTAGCCTATATACTTCGATTCTAGACAAGAGGAAAGAAACACCAAAAACTCGATTCTTTCTTTGAAAATCTTGTAGCAAAAGACCAAAATGGCCAAACATTGAGGGACATAAGGAAACTAGTCATGCATGCTCGAGTAAGAAGATGCAAGTCTGCGAAGCAGGTCAAAACTCAGAGGCTGTAGCATTAGTGCAATGCCAGAACTACCTAAATCAACCGCATTTAGCTAGGACGCACTTGTTCCTTCTTGTTCTTTACCCCATCAACCACATTCAGCTAGGAGCTCTAAGAATCTAAAGCTCTATCTGTTATGTTCACTATCTATCGCCGATTACTCCCACGAACTAACAACACTACGATCAGAGATTAAGACATGCGAGATCAAAATGCCAATGGGTTCTGATCGGCCATTCACTTCACCAACAACACAAATGACAGGCTAATCAAAATCTTCACCTTGGGATTGAGGCGACCCGCATTTCTCATCGACACAACCGGACCTTTGGATCCTGAAGAAGTCGATGATCTTCTTCTGCGAAAATTCTACAAAAAGAAAGGCATGATGGCACAATCAATCACACCCTCATCAAGAACAACATCTCTTGCACAACCGAGAGGCAAGAAAACCACGAAACGAAGCATCGAATTGATAATGCCCCCCTACTTCTTACTCTTCTGTGTTCAACACATTTGGGGCAGAGCCACGACCCCATCGGGAGCTTCACGACGATCGGCCTCAGGCAATTCATGTGGAACCCCTTGTCGCATTTGTCGCACAGCAGCAGCTCATCGGCCCGGTCGCCGGACCGGCATTGCTCGCAGATCACGTCGCTGTAGCTCTCGCGCTCCACCACCGCGTGCTTGGCGGTGGCCAGTATCTCCGCGATCCCCTTGTACCTTCTGGGCTGCGGCGGAGACGGGGGCACCGTCCGCCGCGACGACCCGCTGAACCGTATGAATTTCCTGGCCGGCGCCATTTTTGCCTTGTGGGGTGGGGTTGAGATAGGGTTTGAAAGGATTGTTCAAAGCTCTTGTTTTTTGAGCCAGAAGGAGCGGAGAAAATGCTCCGTCTATTATGTAGAAATTGACCAATGGATAAAAATCAGCACCCACTAGAACAATTTTTAGCTCCTTTTCAAGACATGAATTATGGAGGAGACTCACATTGTTACAACCACTCACAGCACCAGATAAATGCAAGGGACAACTTTACCAAACAGAGAGGATAGATGAAGAGATAAGTGTATCTGAAGTTCTAAAACTTGTTACGAAAGTGCAATTGAGTCATACAGCTTTCAAAGAGTGCAATCAAGTCCTAAAAATTATCGAGTTGGTATAATCAAATCCTTAAACTTATCACAAAAGTATAATTGAGTCATGAAATTTTCAAAAAGCTCAATCAATTCTTAAAATTTATCGTGCTGGTACAAGCAAATCAGGGGACTTGGAACTAAGGCCCAGCCTTAATGGACTCGGGTGTGGGTGCGGGAGCTAGGTATCCAAACATGGTCGCCGGGACCCAAGCATGGGTATCGGGGTCTTGAGCCCAGCCTCTGTGGACCTGGTCTGGCCTTGATGGACTCAAGCCTAGACATTGATGACATGTGCGCAAGAGCCAAGTACTCGGGCACAGGCATCGGGGTCCTAGGTCCGACCTTTGTTACCCTAGGAACAATCGCCAAGGATCCGGTCTCGGCCTTAATGGACTTAGGCCAACCTAGGAATAGGCATCGGGGTCTCTATGCCAAGCATAGAGATCTTTGATCTAAACTCCGTTGTCTAGTCATATTTTGGAAAAAAAATTCTAATTTTTAAAAGAAGAAATTATTTTCTTGAATTTAGGTAGAGGTTTTCTGCTGACTATGAAATGAATCTCCGTTAACTCATTTTCCTAAGCAATCCAAACGTCGGGATATGAGAAAAAAAAATTTGACAAAATATTTTTCGCAAAACAAACAAAACCTAACACTCACACCATAAATAGTCAACACCTTGAGTATTTTTGTTGATATTCACCACGTGCGAAATGCATTGAGTCGTTACAAATGATGTCAGAATAAGTTCCTGTCTCCTGACAAGAGAAGGGTTGCAAGTGATCATCAACGCAAGAGGGCTTCAATAAGGGCGAGTTTGTAGCCATGCAAGGTAGTTCATTAAAAGGACTAATTCTCAAATTGTCACCACATCGAGTACTCTTTCAGGGCATAACTCACGCGGAACGGATTGAAGTGCTACTAATGATATGGTCTAAGGATGGACTGGGCTTTTAGTCGACCCGATGAAGGTGGAGAATGATTGCCAGGCTCAGGTAAGGTATGGCTCTTGGTAGACATTTAAAATGGCAGAAAGAGTTAAGATCACCAAGTCGAAAACCGAATTAAGAGAGTATTGCTATGCAATATTTGAGATCAAATCCTCGTATTGTAAGCTAAATATTTAACAATTGAGACCTACATTGTGAAAATTTATTCATTACCCATACTTCCTAAATTTTGGTGTTGTATGCATCTGCCCGTGGCTTTCCATCACGAGCAAAAATGTAGTTTTATCATTTACTTTTATACATAAAAATGAGAAAATAAACAAAATCTCTCTGATTTTTAAAGTATTATACATTTACCCTTGGATTTTCATATATTATACAGTTTTCTTGAATTTCGGTAGATTTGCTTTTTTTTTTCCTTTCATTTTTTTGAATGAAAATAAATAAAAGATGACTTCTAATGTGCCCGCACGCATGAGAGAGAGAGAGAGAGAGAGAGAGAGAGAGAGAGAGAGAGAGAGAGAGAGAGAGAGAGAGAGAGAGAGAGAGAACTGTAAAAAATGAAAAATAAAGTAAACTTGTTAAAAAAAATTGGACGTAATGATTTTGCTCTAGTTTAGAATATAATATCAAGGATTGTGAAAGGAAAGATGAATTAAGGAATACTTGGGAAATATATGAAAATTCAATTCGACGATCAAGAGGGGAGGGGTGAATTGTTTGATAAATAAAATGTTCTCAATTATTTTGCAAAATAATAGAATGATAAAGGTACTGAGATAAATGGACGAAGTTATACAATTAATAACGTGCCTAATTCCTTTAAAAAGCACAAATTTATGTCCAATTCCAATTTCAATTCCAATCCAAACTTTTTTTTCATAAAAATCACAAACTTTCACTTTGCATTCAAATCTAGCCTCATTAGCTTTCCATTCAGTTTTACTATTAAAAGTGTGACACGTGTTATTTTCCTTTTCCACGTCAATTTAGGTTGATATCTTCTTGTTTTCTTTTTCCCTTTTTTCCTTCCTTTCACTTCTGCCATGGACCAACTTGTGTGAACGACTCACTATTTATTGTCTTCTTTGCACGAAATCCCTCAGCCACAGCTTCACCGGCTCACACCAACCGCTACCCAAACCTCTAACGCTGCGCCACCAAGAAACGAGGTCAAGCTCTTCTCTTTGTCTCACTCTTTGTCCTATGGTCGACCCCCATTAATGGAGGTTGCCGTACGTGATTGAGGCGCGCGACCTCACATTTGAGGTAATCTTTCCTCTTGAGCTGAACCAAGCCGAGCCAAGATTAAGCTTCCCACATGCCCTTTGAGCTCCAACTCATCAAAATCAAATCTTTTTGGCCTCAAAATCATTTATTTCAACCAATTCAGTCCCCAAAACTCTCAGACCTTGAACTTTTTCCCGGTAAGTCTCCCTCAAAAAGGAGGTGAAAAACAGTGCACCAAGACCCATCATCCCCGTTTCAACCCATGAGGAGGCTCCAATTCCTACAGCAAGAACAGCTGAAATGCCCTCGCTGCGATTCCACTAGCACCAAGTCATGCTACTACAACAATTACAACCTCTGTATGCCCTCCGCAACATCTCCATCGGCGGCGGCACCGGGAAGGCTGCCAAACGGGGTTGAGTTGATCACATGGCTGAGTTAATGGTGGTCTCGTATGGTGAAAGTGAAAGAAAGAAGAAGAAGAAAGGGAAAAAAAAAGTAAAAAAAAACAGAGGGAGAAAATAGAAAACAAGTGAAAATTTTCATTTAGAAAAAGAAAATGATGCCAATTTTTTTTTAATTGACACGTAATACTTTTAACGGTTGGTGGATGGAAAGCTACTAAGGGCCCATTTGGCAACTTGCCAAACAGTAAAAATTTATGTTCTTTTGTTCTCAGAATTAGTTTGGGAACTGAAATCTGTTTGTTAAAATTTTTATGCCCGGGCACAAATTTGCAAAAAATTATTTCCAGAATCAGTTTTGGAACAGAATCAAGAAGCCAAAAAGTAGCTTATTGATTCTGGAATAATTTTTCAATTTCTGATCCTTCTTGATTTTCTTCTTTTTACTTGTTTTGTTGTTCTTCTTCTTCCTGGTCTGTCGCCGGCCTGCCGCTGCCCACGGGCTAAGGCTGACGAGGGTGGCTCGATGCCGTGACGGCCAGGCCGACCTCGCTGTCACCACCTAGGCGCCGGCGAGGTCAGCCTCGCCAGATCTGGGCGAGGTCGATCCTTGCCCAGCCAAGGCGAGGCCGACCTTGCCGTCGTGATTGGCGAGGCCGGCGGCGAGGGCTGCGACACCCTCGCTGGTCCTGGCCTGTGGTTGATCACCAGCGCTGGCGACCGGCCATAGTCAAGGAAGGAAAGGAAAAAAAAAGAAAAAAGAGAGAAAAAAAAGAAAAAAAGGAAAAAGAAGAAGAAAGAAATATTAAAAAATTCAAAATATTATTAATAAAAAGAAATTTTGTGTAGTTACCAAATGAATTTCTGCTCTTTTTCTATTTTAAGAATAGAAATTTTAGACAGTTACCAAACGCCTTCAAATGCTTAGAAATTATTTCCGGGCATAGAAAAAAAAATCATTTTTGAGTAGAATCTGTTTTTGGGCACATAATCGTTGCCATGCGAACCCTAAAGGCTATGTTTTGTGGTCGGGATAAAATTTAGGATAGGATATCTTTTATCCCATCTCGTGTTTGGTGCTTGTCCAAGACAGAATAAAGTCGGATATAGGAAGGATATAGCTCGGATAAAATTATCTCACAGGGGAGGTGGGATAAGAGTGGATAGAATTTCTAATGTCCACAATATAAAAGTTATTTTTCTAGAATAACAAACTTGTTAAATTAATAAAATTAAAATAATATTTGAATATAAATAATATTTAAATTTTAATATAAAAAATAAAAATAATTTCGTTTTTATTTATTCTTAATTTTATTTATATATTCAATTTTCTTCCTATGTTATGATATAAATTTCATATACATTAATAAATGCATTTAGTATTTATATTTATTAAATATATTAGGTATATTAGTGTAGTTTACTATTTAATAAAATTTTATTAGAGACTGATGGAAGGGGAAAAAATAAAAAATAAAAAAATTAAAAAAGAGATGGAAAAATAATAAAAATAAGCAAATAAAAATGAAGTAGGCAAGAGTGTCATGAGAGATTTTTATCATCTCCGTTTGTGCAATTTTTATATTCCTTTACACTAATATGATGTTCATAGCAAATAATGGACATGGAAAGATATGAAAATTTCTGGCTTTATTACTGCAGTTCACTAAACAAGGGATATGATATAGCAAATCATTTGGATCTCATATCCTATCCTATCTAATCCTATCCTGACTAGAAATCTAGACAACCAAACGTAATCTAAAGGGCTAGCTTTTGATACGAAGTGAAAGTTGATGATTTCTTTTGTGATAAAAAATGGGAAAATTCCAAATAATGATCCGGAGTGCTCTCGTTTTCTCAAATAATGATTTGAAGTGAATATTATTTCAAATAATGGCCTCAAGTGGCTATGTAGTTTTAAAGAAAGGCTCGACTTTTTGAATGGTCAAGGACATTTTTGTCTTTTAACTTTTTTTTTTTTGAATTTTTCCTTTATTTTCTTTTTTCTCTTTTTCTTTCTTCTTTCTTTTTTCTTGTTTTTACTTTATTCTTGGACGGTGGCCGTCAATCGCTCGGAGAGGGTTGGGCGAGGATTGCCCTTGCCAAATTTGGGCAAGGCTAATCTTGCCTCGGTAAGGCAACCTTGCCCGGGCAAGTCAAGAGCGAGGCACTCTCGCGGAGGCTACCCTCACTCGCGACTCATCTAGGTGAGGCCGTCCCTTGGCGGCCGCTGGCAAGGCGACCCTCGCCCAGCCCTCTTTGAGTGGTTGTCGGCGATCGGCCAAGAATAAAGTAAAAACTAGAAAAAGGAAAAAAAGAAAGAAAAAAGAAAAGAAACGAAAAAAATAATTTAAAATTAAAATTGTTTTTCGAAGAAAATGCCCTTGACTGGCCGAAATATTTAGCCGGTCAACGATCAGCGAGATTAGGCCCTTATTTGAAACTTTCATGGTCACTTCATGCCCTTGTTTGAGATTGATTTGACATTTTAGGCATTTATTTGAAATAAGGTTCATTTCAGACTCTTATTTGAGGAAATCAGGGCATTTTAAGCCCTTATTTTGAATTTTCCCTAAAAAAATATTTGGATCAAAATTGGGATAAGAACCGAAATTGATGCTTTTTAAGGGAATGGGCCGTAAACACCATGATAAAGTTAAGAAGAAGATGAGTCAAGTATGTATAGGGATAAAAGTAGATAACGAGTTGCAAAATCTTCACAGCAGCACCGGTTACCATTGAAGCATCTTGATTCTTACAACCTCACTTTGTATTTACAAGATAGTCAAACCTCCCTAAATACAATTTAGAAGTTTTCTCAAGACATTTGCTTAGTTTAAGTACAAGAGTCATAACACTACTCGCAGTAAGCTCTCGAAATTTCTTTATTCCTGTCGTATGCTTCTTCTTTTCTTGTTTCGACTCTTGAGCTTATATAGATTATTATCTCAAAAAAAGTCCTAAACTTATTATATTTGTATTAATTCAATTTTAAACCTTTCAATTGGATCGATTTAATTTCAAATATTTTCACGTTTTGCCAATTTAATCCATTCGGCTAATTTAGTCTATAAATTGCTTACGTGGACATCGGCCATCTAATGCGGTATTGCTAGCGTTGACATGGAAATGTTTGTTTTATAATTTTTTTAATAATTTTTTATAAATTTATTTTTTTCTTTTCCTTTTCTTTTTGCTAGTGGCCTATTGCCAGCCACAGGCCATAGTTGGCGAAGGCTTCCCTCGCCAAATTTTGTGAGGTCAACCCTCATCCAAGCGACACCCGACGAGGCTGCCTTGGCTTGGGTGAGGATCACTCTCGCTGATGTTCACCCTTGCCCAAGCAAGGGTCTGCAAGGCTGACCCTTGCCCATGTAACACTGGGCGAGGCCACCTTGGCCTAGGCGAGGGTCGGCCTGGCTATCTAGGGAGGGGAACCCTTGTCAGCGCTTGCCCTCGCCGGCCATGGGTTGTGGCTGATGGCGGGCGTCAAGCCACTAGTAGAAAGAGAAAAAAAAGAAAAAATATAAAAAATTCAAAAAAATTATAGAAATGTTTACGTTTGCGTCAATCATGTTATGTAGGATCGCTAGTATCCATGGCAATGATTTCCAGTCTAAATTGGCCAGATGGACTCAATTGGCAGAATGTGCAAATGTTTACGACTAAATTGGATCAAAGGTTTAGGACTTCACGGTAGAGAAAGATTACTCTTGTTTGTAGTACCAATCAACTTGATTCTTCCACATGTAGCTTTAATCAAATCAGCCTCATTGTGACTCATTTCTAGTTAACAAATATTTTCTATTTTAACATAATAACACAATTTAAAGCTTTTCCCCAATTTTAGCTTGTAGAGGAAAGCATCTATTGTTGATATGTATTTCAGAGATAGTATAATATTTATGCTATACAACATTTGATATTGCGCCTGTAAATTTTTTTTATTCTGGATGAATTAGTTACTTTGTACTTTGATAATATTTATGCTATACAACATTTGGTGCAATAAGAGTTCTCTAATCTCTATCTACTAATAATCGAATCCTTTACATTGGGGAAAAGCTAGGTCCAGAGGCCTTTGTGTAAAAAGTTCAAACCAACAGAAAGTTTGACTGGGCCAGGGCTCGAAGCAGACCAGACAATAAAATTGCAGATTGGGCTTAGGCTATGTTTGGGAAAATTAAGGGAGAGAAGTTTTTTTCTCTAAGTTTGAAATTACTCACTAACAAAAAATTCATATTTTTATCCATCTTTCTCCCCTACGTCCAATTTTCCCCACCTCCTTTTTTTTCAAATAAAAAATATTTATGCCCGATTTAAGGTTCCGTTGATTTGACAAAAAATGAATGGTTTGTAAAACATTTACCTCAAGATGATCGCTTGTAGCGCTTACAAAACTGAATGAACGAAAAATATTCTCATCGTTCACAAAAATTTATAGCCATAAATTATTGTTAGTAATGAAAATGTTTTTCATTGAATAATTATTTCAAGCGAATGTTTTTAAGAAAATATTTTTTAAATTATTTATTTTTCAGGAAAATAACGAAGTTTAAATCTTCATACTTATTAATTTGATCCCTTAAATGCTCAACAAGTCTAGTCGTAATTAGGCTCCATTAGAACTTAGAGATCACCCTCTAGCATTATATGTATACGTATGTTATATATAGACCGGCATTAGTCGAGATATAATTCTAACACTAAACTTCTACTATCTAAAAAATTTCGAGCATTATATTTAGGGTTAATGCCACGAAAACTCCCAAACTAGTATATATGTGATAAATTTATCACTAATTTTTGGGTCACCAAAAATTCTAAACTGGTACACTCGTAAAATATTTACCCTTCATTAGCTTCTGTCAAATTTTATCATGGTATTATTGAGCTGGTGACACATACCATTAACTTAATTGACATGGAAAGTTCATGCGGAAATTCATATCAGTTTGGGACAAATTTGTCATATGTGTACTTGTTTCGTCAAAATTGCTTCTGTGACGAAATATCTTTCATCGAAAATCGTTATTCGGCTTTTAATGAGAGGAGACAGGGCTTAGAGGCTATTTTGGATTGGAAATATACAGGTAGACAAGAAATCGACAGCTTTATTTCGAACCGAATTGTACGTATAAGCAGTGCCGGAATTTAATCGATGACAAAGTTTGAGAACGTACAGAGATGTGACACCATAATTTAATTGACAACGTAACACCATAGATAGAGATACACGCTGGAATTTAATCGATGACGCGAATGAGAAGGAAAGCTACAACTAAGGGTGCATTTGTTTGGGGGAAAATGTATTCAGAGAATTGATTTTCTTGACTTTCATCCATTTGGTTTGCGGAAAATAACCAGTCAACTGAAAACACTTTTCAGTCAATGAAAATATTCATATATAAATTTAGGAAAGTGAATTTTGATATGTAAAAAGGTAAAAACCCTTTATGGAATTGCTATCTTGAATTTTTTAATATTTTATTTTTCTTTTATTTTTTCTATTCTTTCTTTTATTTTTCTTTTTTCTTTCCTTTCTTTTTCTTTTTTTATATTCCTTCTTCCTCCTTTGCCAGTTGCCGGCCACAGGCACGGGCCGACCTCGTTGCGGCGAAGTCGAGCTCAAGGCTAGGCCGATCCAGGCGAGCCTGAGCTCAGTTGAGGCCAATGAGCTTTCAGCTTGTCAGCCTGAGCTTTGTCGAGGTCGACGAGCTCGTGGCTTGCCAGATATAGGCGAGCCAAGCTCGGGCTCAGCGAAGGCCAGCAAGCTCGAGTTCGCCTATGGCCATCGCTGGGCGAGCCTTAAGCTTGTTTGTGGCCGTTGCCGGTCGGTCGCGGTGGAGGAAGAGGAAAAAAAACGGAAAGAAAAGAAAAAAGAAAAAGAAAAGAGAAAAAAAAGAGAAGAAAAATAATTAAAAATTCGAATTTTTTTAAAAAAGAAAATAAAATAAAAATAATGAAAAATTCGAATTTTAAAAATAAAAGAAAATATGAAATAATATAAAATTCGAATTTTTTAAAAATAAAAAATAAAATTTTTTGATTTTTTTTTGTTCGAGAAAAAGTCAAAAGATTAAAATCATTTTTCAAATAATATCGAAACCCTAGAAAATGTTTTCAATCATATATTATCAAACAACAAAAAATTAATCGTTTTCCCGGAAAACATTTTCCAAAACTTTTAAGAATTCCATGAAACAAACACACCCTGAGTATAAATAAAGTGCAGTACAGGAATAATTGAAAGATAGAATTTTTTGTTGACTTGTCGGGGGCCTTCTCTGAAGAGTACGATGTGGCTATTTAAAGCCTATAATTGGCAGTTATCAACGGAGGTTACAATAGGAAGTTATAAACGGTTACTGCAAAGAAATAACTTTCTAGTGGTTACGAGAAGTTACAAAGAGAGGTTACAAATAGTTACCGACAGAGGTTATAGACGATTACTAATAGAGGTTACAAATGGTTACTAACGGTTACGTTGAGTCTACTACCTTGACCGTGTCCTTCACGTTGGCGGTTGCATCTTTTTTCAGCATTCTGACTAGTCACAACCGTCCACTTCCTTCCAAAATTGAAAACTCTACGGTACTTTTCTAAAACAATTCAAACCATAAAAGTTGTAGATTCAGCAGTCTTCGTTTGTTTGGCTTTGGAATTGGGTCAATATGATCTGTATCGACAAAGTTATGATCATTTTCCTGAACTAGCATAAAACTGCAATTTTTGTTCGTTTTGTGACGGAATCTCCACTTCCTTCCAAAATCGACAACTCTACAGTGTTTATCTGAGAAAATTCAAAGTATAAAAGTTGTAGATCCATGAGTTTTCGTTCTTTTGGCTTTTGAATCAAATCAAACCGATCTGTATCGACAAAGTTATGATCATGTTCCCGAATTAGCGCAAAACTGAAATTTCTGATATAAAAAAGACTACGAAACTCTGTTCTTATTGACTAAGCCCATCACTTATCGATAATAACAAAAAATTTATCATTTTTGGGTGTAAGCAATACTAGTTTAGGATTTATGCTAATCCAAAAATTAATTTACGGTAAATTTATCATAGATGTATCAATTTGAAATTTTTCGTGATATTAACGCTTATATTAGTTCCACAAAATAATCAAACCCTTCGTGCCCATTGGGGGATTTTAGAGTCACTCTTGAGGGTCTAGCACGTTGGTCAAATCGTAGTTCCTTGCTTAAAAAAATGGGGTTAATACCATGAAAAACCCTAAACTGGTACACTTGTGACATATTTACCGCAAACTATTTTTTTGACCATAAAAAATCTCAAACTGGTACACCTGTGACAATTTTACCCTGAACTATTTTTTTGACCACAAAAAACTCCAAACTGGTACACCTGTGATAATTTTACCCTGAACTTACCACAAAAAACTCCAAACTGGTATATATGTGACAATTTTACCCTGAATTAAAATTTTAATATTATTTTTTTTATTTTTGTTCGAATTTTTATTTATTTTTATTCTTTTTCGGCGACCGGCCAGAGTTTGAAAATGAAAAAAAAAGAAAAGAAAAGAAAAAATAAAAAATTCAAAAAAAATAATATTAAAAATTAGTTCGGGGTAAAATTGTCACATGTGTACCAATTTGGGTTTTTTTGTAGTATGTTTGGGGTAAAATTATCACAGGTGTACCAGTTTGAGGTTTTTTATGGTCAAAAAAATAGTTTGGGATAAATATGTCACAAGTGTACCAGTTTAGAATTTTTCGTGGTATTAATCCCAAAAAAATGTCTGCTCATCTCTTTTCGGAAAAAAAAAAATCTCTTTTCGGAAGTATTTAATATAGAATTGTTGTGGAGGCCAGGCTTGGACACGTGGTGGAAGCAACCCTGGATCGCCCACTTGCTGCATCTTTTCCAAGGAACTACTCTCATGCACTGCTTCTTGTCTCAAGGACTCGGATGCGGGACCCGCATGTTTGCGCTCAACAAGTTTTGGCACCATTACTGGTTAATCTGAAGAAGATCGTACACTTTCCTCGGATGCATGCCTCGTCTACTTCGTGACAAGTCGATGGACATGTTCTAATTGTCGAGTCAGAGCAAGAGATAACTGCCGATTTGGGAGACCTCAAAAAAAGAAAAAACATAGTAGGTTTTGCAATCTTTTCACGGCTTCAATCTTTGTGTGCCCTAACCCTCCAAAGACTTCTACCTTCATACTTTCAAAGAAAGATCAGGGTGATGATGAAAAAAACAATATAAAAAAAAAAGAAAGGAAGAAAGAAAGAAAAGATTGATTAGCTGTCCTCTTGATAAGATAAAGAATGTATATGCATTTTTGCCAGAATATCTTGGGCAACCATGTGATCGCATCAACACCAATGTAAAAGTATTTTGGGCACCACGTGGTAGTATATTTTAAGTTGACACCTCATTTTTGCATTTGTGATGACTGTTAGTTAGCGGATCGAAAATCGATAATGACGAACGAGAGGTTGGCCCAAAGAAAACATAATTGCTAATGAGAGTTATGCTTTGTAAGTGGTCGCTAATAGTATTGTTCCAAGTGTAATTTGTTTGTTATTTGCGCTCCCACTTTCAAGCGAATGTGATTAGACATCCTATTAACGTGCCACGACGGCAATTCATTGGAGCATTCAATAGTGTAAGCGCTATCTGAAAGGTGAGACGTGCATTGGCCTTTAAAACGGTATGGATGTCATTTACCATGCCTCGTTAGTCATTTGTCATCCATAGATCACCACTTGTCCAACACAATCCGATTACTCATCAACGGTAACATATAAATAATAATCTGAGCACTTGATTATTCTTTTTCTTTCTCTCTGAATTAACTTAAGCGTTGGAGAGTCCATTCGAGTGCAAAACCTGAACACCCTGACCCGTTTGTTGTGTTGCAGACCATTTTTCCAGTGAAGTTGCAGATCAAGTTCATGGTTCCCGTTTCTAGCTTCAATGGTTGTCATATTCTTACTTCTTGCCTCGAGAAGTATTTTCCGCATCCACTCGAAGATCCAACTTCCTAGGAAGTATCAAATAAGTTGGGTTAAGTATGAGATTCCTTACTTAACTTTCAATTCCCATCTAACGTTCCAGAAGTTAAATTTCAATGGGCCATCATCACTTTGGAATCTTCTTATCGAATGATAATTCCAATCCGTGCCTGCCCAGAACCAAAATGCAGCAAAAACCACAGTATTATGACAGAATTTTTGTAATCGAGTCAAGCTCGAGTAGCAAAAACAACAGATATTGTTTCCAAAGGTCATATTTTGTGTTTTTAGCTTCTTAAAGTTAACCTTAAGAAGGTGCCCACATACGTTAATTTTGATCGGTCTAAGTATTTTAGAGTAATACGATATAAATTGGTCATATGTGACGAGAGAGAATATAAAATTTTGTTGAAGAGGGTGATTTTTACTAATCAATCATGTTGGAGTTGGCGAATACTTCGGGGACCCTTGTTTCTCACACTGGATACGCCCACGTGAGCTTAGGGAAACTGAAGTGTTGTCCAACGACATGTGACCTATGCGTGCGGAATGCGGGAGTTCGGGGGCAGCGCTCCCGACACGGGTGCCCCGCTGCCCGGTCAGTGGGCGGGGGTTCGGGGGCAGTGCCCCCTGACGGGGGTTCCACTGCCTGATCAACGGACGGCTGCCCCGCTCGCCGGTGAGCGGGCGGGGGCTCGGGGGCAGCGCCCCCGAAACCTCAACGGGTTTGGGCTGGCCCGTATGGTGCGAAATTAAGAGATTTCATATAGGTTTAGGTTTTGGGCCCGTTTGGGGCATATATATATTTTGCTCGTTTTTCTGATCATTGTAACGAGTTGAGTGGCTATAAACCTAAAAATATAGTGAAGTCTCTTTACAAGATGTAGCCCTATTTGAGGGTGAACCTGGGTAAATTTGTGCATCGTCTATTTTCTCTGTTTTCTTCGTGATCGTTCTATTTCGATTCTCAATAAATCCATTCAAATCAACCCTAAGATACATGTCATTATTACGTGGATGGGTAGATCTAACATCAATGGACAAGTCCCGAGTATTCGACCCAGCTGATACACCTAATTACTCAACCTGATGATCTTGATAAGCTATCGCTGTGCTATTATTCATTGGAGTATACATTGGTGTTGAATATGCATTGATCTCTAAGACAATCTGGATGACATTTGTCATGCCCCTTTAGTTACTTGTCATCCATAGACCTACACATGTCCAACACAATTCGGTGACCCATCAACACCAGCATATATATAGTAATATGAGCACTTAGGCTTTCTTTGTTTCGCAAAAAATTAATGATTTGAAAAATATTTTCCCGAGAATGGTAACTTGTATCACTTGAAATAATTGAGAAAATCACCAAAAAAGTTTTAAACCTATTGCACTTGTGTCAATTCAATCCTAAACATTTTAATTTGGCCAATTTAGTCATAAACATTTTTTCCAATGTAGTCCTTTCAGCCAATTATGGCTGGAAATTGTTGACATGGGTGCTGGTAGCACCACGTAGGGCAACGACTCTCGCCAGTGGCCAACGAGGGCTTTGTAGTACTCACCGAGTTTTGGCAAGGGAGTGAGGGCTTCACGGCCCTCACCATATTTGGGCAAGGACGGCGACCCTTGCTCGCGGCCCTCACTTAATGGTCGAAGAGGGTTAGCCAACCCTCACCTGTGATTGGCGAGGGTTCACCAGCAGCCCTCGCCAAGCTTGGAAGAAAAAAAAAAGAAACGAAAAAAAGAAAATAAAAAATGAAGAACAAAATTATAAAAATTATTCATGTCAGTGTCGACTATACCACGTAAGACGACCAAAGTCCACGTTAGTGATTTGCGGCTAAAATTGAACTCAATTAGCAAAACATGAAAAAAGATTAGAATTTAATTGGCACAATTAAAATGTTTAGAATTGAATTGATACAAGTGTAATAGATCTATGATTTTTTTTGCTAATTTTCCCTAAAATAATTGGTTTTGTCAATGGAAAATGATTTCGTTATCAATAACAATTTACATGTAAATAATTTCAATGATGAGGGAGATATTCTTTTATAATTTTGTTTAAAAATTGATTCAAGCTATCAATTTTAAATTTTTTTTAAATAATTCATTTTTCGCAAAACAAATGCACATTGATACTCTTTTCCACTTATTCTGTAGGGATACACCTCTCCTCTTAACCTTAACCTCGTACACTCTCTCTCTCCCTCTCCCTCTCCTCATCTTCAGGGCTGACTTAAGCGACCGTGGACCACCAATCCAAGTGCAAAACCTGGACGCCCTCACCCGTTTGCTGTGGTGCACACCAATTTTCCACCGAGGCTGTCCTATGTCCCAGCTTCGACAATTATTTTGTCCTGACGAGCTGCTTCGAGAGAATTGTCCTTGTCAACTTAATTGTGGTTGCGCACCGACGGTCCAAATACGCAGGAAGTATCAAATAAATTGGTACGAGTATACGGAGATTCGTTACTTAACTTTGAATTCCTGTTTAGCAGCCATTCAGACCATCAAGTAACCATCGAGTTTCGATTGATTTCAATGATTCGGTGGCCATCATTATTGACGAGTTCGACCAAGGTGGACCCTTTTGCAAAACAAAACCAGAATCTTGGAGATTTCTCACTTTAAATATTCTTCCTCGCTTATAATGCAATCTTTAAATAGATAGTTAATGACAGGGTGCCTCTTCACTTAGTTCACTCACTGCATGTGCGTGCCATGAGGAGCAGATTAGAAGGTGAGTTAATCCACGCGGCATCCGCAAGTCAAGAAGAAAAAATATAGCGATAATCGACCGGAGTGCCCAAAATTCAGTAGTAGCTGTTAAAGAAAGGGAACTAACGCTAGAAAATTTACTCGGGACTGTTCGCTTTCACTTGGCGGTCGGGTACCTCGAAACTTCTTTGCCTCTGAGGTATAAAAACCCGTTGATGAAACTAATTGAAATGAAGATTTATTGAATAAATAATAGATGGGCATGTGAAAAAAACAACTGAGTCGGCAGCTGATCTTAAGTAGCCAAAAAAGGGAAATGTTGTAATCTTCAATAGATTAGCTATGTGAAGTATGCTTAGTAAGCGTCTCAAAATACCCGTTGATCGGGTAAATCATAGTTTATTTCATTTGGACATCATTATTTCTGACTGTCAAATCAGTCTCTACCTAAATCTCAATGCCAGCAAGCCAAACCCACTAGACGAGGTGAGAAATGGGAACACGACCATATGACCTAGGATAATGCAAGAGCAAGTAACAATTAATTAACTAAGATCTAAGTTTAAATGAAGCCAAAAGTGAATAACTCTTCCATCAATGCTTCTTAATTCATCAGCAACAAGAACCCAACTGAGGAAAAGTAGTTAATATGGCTAATCAGTCTCCATCTAAATCTCACTGCCCACTAGTCAAACCCACGAGACGGGACGCGGGCCACATAACCCTCAAGGACCCTCCTGAGGCAAAGGAAGTACCATTCGCCAACCAAGATCTTCTTTAAATGATGCAAAAAGTGAGAACCCTTGCAGTCAGTGCTCTCCTGTTCATCATCCACAAGAACCCACCTTTGAGGTAAAGGAACGAAGATGACGGCAATGGAGGTCTGCGCGACGAAGCTCTCAATCTCCGCATTTGCTGTCGGGCTGCTTCTTCTTACTGCAAGCGTCGTGCATGGCAACGTTCATTACCATGACTTCGTCGTGAGTGCTTCCCTTTGTCCCTAAAGAAAACGAATTTAACTTGATATTGTTTCACTTTCTTTAAATTTTTGCAGCTTTCTCACTGGTTAATGTCTTATAAAGAGTGGCTATTCTCTGGCTAGTAGATTGAAAACAATAAGTTATGCATACAAGTTTGCTGATATACGTGACGGGGTTGTGATACAGCTGAAGGAGAAAAACTACACGAGGCTGTGCAGTACGAAGAGCATGCTGGTCGTTAACGACAGTTTTGCGGGACCGACCATTTATGTGAAGAAAGGGGACACTCTGTACGTGAACGTCCATAACCAAGGTAGCTACGGCATCACTATCCACTGGTAATCTCTCTTGTCTCTCTCTCTCTCTCATGTCGTTTGAGAAACTTTCATTTTCACAGGAGAATGTTTTCCGCGAAACACGGAGCCTCAATCTCATTCTCGTCCTAGGTGAACTATCCAGCATGAAAGTTTGTGTGTCGTTTTTGGTATTGATTTCATGAATCGGTCTTGGCATACCCAACTTTAGCCAAAAAAAATCGGTGAAATGACGGTTGATCCTTCTACTTTTACCTGAAAATCAAAATCGCCCCTCTACTATTTTTTTTTTGTTCAAAACGTCCATGTACTTTCTGAAATGTGACACCTTTAATCCATCTTTATACTTCTTTTTTTTTGCTGATCGATTTTCTCTCACGTGGATAACCGGATTGCCGAGTTGGATGTCGGAGTACGCGTGTCTTTTTGTAATTGACAAAATTCTTTTATTCGAAGAGAGAGAGAGCTCACGGCCATGACTGCTTGACCTTCGTCGAACTTGGTCATGGCAGCCGGAACTTCTTCAAGCTCATGACCGTGGATGCTTGAGCTTCATTAAGCTTGCAAGCAGCGTAGGGCTTGTTTGAGCTTGTGGCCATGGCCGCTGTGGTTGCTCGAGCTTCGTCAAGTTTGGCCATGGCCGCTTGTGGTTTCAACAAATTTTTAATGGCATTGAGCCACATCAATGAACATCTAATGACGTTAACGCTATTTCCGCAAATTCTGGCACCGGAAAATTCCAGAGATTTACCGATGACACTTTCAAGAAGTATATGGACGGTTTTGAACCAATGAAAACAGAGGGACGATATTGATTTTCGGACAGAAGTAAAGTACCAACCATGACATTTCACCAAAAAATTCCACGCCTGGGATGTATTCGACGATAACGAGGATAGAAGAGATGATTGCGAAAAAACAGAATATACATCTGTTGATTTATTCCACGAACTTGGTATTTTTTTTTCGGTTGATACAGTGCTCGTGCAGCGTTAGAATATTTGAACATTATATCACACCTTTATGTAACAGCTTAGGCTTTTAAAATAGAAAAAATACTACCAAAAACTCCAAACTATATCACTTGTGATAAATTTATTCTGAATTTTTTTTTGTGATACGAAAAATCTCAAATTATGTCATTTGTGATATATTTACCTTACAATACTTTGGCCTATAGGTATTTTCGTCTTTTTCCTTTTTCTATTTTTTTTCTTTTCTTCTCTCTTCCCTCCGTTGGCCATGGCGGAGGGAAGCTGGCGAGAGGTGCCTTCATTGGATGCAGCGAGGGCGACCCTCGCCGGCGTCGGGCGAAAATTCAGTACGTGCGCATGAGAGGTAGCGTTAGAATATGTGAATATTAAATTATATATTTGTCTAACTGTTTAGACAAATAAAGCTGGATTCAATCATTGTGATAGTAGTACGAGAAAGGCTGGATTCAATCGTTGCGATAATAGCACGAAAAGCTAGGTACACAGTCAAAGACTGATCGGGGTAAAAGTATTGCGACAGCCCATTTGGTCCACCATATCAATCTCGCTATTTTGCTCCACCAGCAGTTTAAAGAACCAGTGCTAATATATGAACCCACCATCAAATAATTTCACATCAAATTCGCCTTAAACCCTAAACCTATGCTAAATATTTTAAATAAATCTCGCTATTATCACTCTTGCTAGGCATGGAGTGAACCAACCGAGAAATCCATGGTTCGATGGGGTCGAGTACGTGACGCAATGTAACATCTCACCTGGGACGAATTTCACGTATCAAGTTTTGTTTTCAGAAGAGGAGGGGTCGTTGTGGTGGCATGCTCATAGCGAGTGGGCAAGGTATAGTATTCATGGCGTCATCGTTATCCATCCCGCTGACGGAACGTCCTATCCATTTCCGCAACCCGATGGTGAGAAAGTGATGGTGCTCGGTATGTACCGTGACCTCACCCTATAGTTTTCAAGTAGTTTTTATCTCTTTAATGTGGCAATATTACTGGATACTTTTGTAGCATCCTGGTTTACGGAGGATGTTTACGCATCCATCGCGGAGAGCCTTGCCAAAGGGAGGGACTTACCGGTGTCCGAGGCTTACACCATCAACGGCGAACCTAGGGACTTCTGCGATTGCTCCAATGGTACTTGATGCCGAAGCGCGATAGAAAAATTGACTGAACAAGAAAGTTCGACGGAAGAACAATTCGTTCTCTAAATATGATTATCAAATCAAAAAATATCCAAAGTCCGCTTAAAGGAAACCCTAAAATAAGCTTATATATCCCCAAACCTAACCCTACTAGGATTAGTAAACATCAAAACGTAAAATTACGAAACTACCATTTATTAAATTAACCCAAAAAAATACTAAAAAAATAGAAAAATCCATTTAAACAATCTCGAATTGCGAAAATCCATCGTTAATCACAGCCAAAGGCGTGAGTATTGATCAGCACATCACTTCGCTTCAGCTGACCAAATTTAAGCTCAATCCGACATCGTTGACTTTAAGCCCGTAGGTTCGTCTAGTTGCATAACGGGTTCACCGGTCCCCTAGGTGCATCATCCTCCCCTGCTGGAGAAAGATTTGTCCTCGAATTCGCTTTGCCTTTATTATCATCATCGATCTCCTCAGGACCTTCTTCCTCTTCAGGGTAGAAAGGTGACAAATCCACTACATTAAAAGTTCCGGATACATTATACTCACCCGGCAATTCGATCTTGTAAGCATTGTCGCTAATTCGCTCCAAAACTCTGAAGGGTCCATCAGCTCTAGGTTGAAGCTTATCAAATCTACCCACTGGAAATCGTTCCTTCCTAAGGTGAATCCAAACTAGATCACCTTCTTTGAAGACGACTCTTTTCTTGTGCATATCCACGCATTGCTTATACTTCATGTTCTGCCTGTTAATCTGATTATGGACCTGAGAATGTAGATCTTTAATATGTTTTGCATGTTCTTCAGCTTCCGAACTAAATTGCTTGAGAACTGGTATCGATGTGAGATCTAATGGAGTAATTGGATTACGCCCATAAACCACCTCAAAAGGAGTCTTACCTGTAGTTCGGTTCTCCGATCTGTTATATGCAAATTCTGCCTGAGGCAATGCCAAGTCCCATTATCGCGGATTATCTCCAATCAAACTTTGCAGCAAATTCCCTAAGCTTCAATTGATAACTTCGGTTTGACCATCAGTCTGAGGATGATGAGATGAACTAAACTTCAAACTTGTACCCATGTACCTCCAAAGAGTGCGTCAGAAGTGACTCACAAATTTCACATCACGATCTGAGGTAATGGACTTAGGAATTCCATGCAGCTTAACAATCTCCTGCAGAAATAATCGAGCAACCTGTGAAGCATAATAGGACTTGCTACACGGGACAAAGTGGGCCATCTTTGAGAATCTATCGACAACCACCATTATTGAATCCTTACTCCGCCGCGTTCTTGGCAAACCTAAGACAAAGTCAAGACTGACATCCTCCCACGGTGCAACTGGAACAGGTAGAGGCATATACAATCCTGCATTAGTACTCTTGGTATTTGCCACATGACATACCTTGCACCTCTCTATAAAACGTGTCACGTCACGCTCCATCCGAGGCCAATAAAAATGTTCATTCAATAAGGCCTTCGTCTTAGTCACACCAAAGTGCCCAGCTAAATCGCCTGCATGTCCCTCAATAATAATAGATTCCCTCAAAGAACATTGAGGAATACACAATCTGTTATCTTTAAATAGATAACCTTTCACGATCTGAAATTGCTGAAAAGGCTCTGTTTTGCTCTTCTTTCATATATTCCCAAAATAAGGATCATCAACATATAATTCCTTAAAAGTATCAAAGCCTAGAACCTTTACCTGCATCGTAGATAGCAAAGTGTGTTTTCTGCTCAATACATCTGCCACACTATTTAGCACTCCCGCCTTATGCTTGATGGAAAAACTGAAAGCTTGAAGGAATTCCACCCACTTTGCATGCCTTACATTCAATTTGTGCTGTCCATTGATGTATTTCAAGGCTTCATGATCAGAAAACAAGATAAACTCCTTCGAAATAAGATAGTGTCTCCAATGCTCCAAACTCCTTACAATAGCATAAAATTCTTTATCATAAGTTGAATATTTCCTTTTCACCTCGTTCAACTTCTCACTAAAGAATGCCACAGGTTTACATTTTTGACTTATGACACCCCCAATACCAACACCTGAAGCATCACAATGCACCTAAAAAATCTCATTAAAATCATGAAGCACGAGAACAGGTGCTTCAGTCACCTTTTTCTTTAATAATTGGAAGGCAGCTTCTGCCTCCTTAGTCCACACAAATTTATCTTTTTTCAAACAATCCGTCAGAGGTGCAATAATAGTACTGAAATCCCGAATAAATCTCCGATAAAAAGATGCAAGCCCATGAAAGCTACGTACCTCGTGAATATTTTTCGAAATCTCCCAATTTGTAATAGCCTCAACCTGGGTCCATATGAATGCTCTCCTTAGTTACTATATATCCCAAAAAGGTCACACGATCAGTCAAGAAAAGACACTTCTTGGTATTAGCATATAATTTCTGCTCCCTCAATGTCTCGAACACCCTTCTCAAACACTGCAAGTATTGATCAGTCGATGCACTATAAACCAATATATCATCGAAATATACGACAACAAACTGTCCAATAAAAGGACGAAACACCTGATTCATCGGTCTCATAAAGGTGCTTGGCGCGTTAGATAACCCGAAAGGCATCACCATCCACTCATATAGACCATCTCGGGTTTTAAAAACGGTCTTCCATTCATCTTCATGACGTACCCTAATTTGATGATATCCACTTTTCAAGTCTATCTTCGAAAAGATAGTCGCTCCATGCAGTTGATCAATCAAATGATCAAATCTCGGGATAGGAAAGCGATACCTGATTGTGATCTTGTTAATAGCTCTGCTATCCATGCACATTCTCCATGACCTGTCTTTCTTAGGAACCAATAATGCTGGCACTGCACAAGGGCTCATGCTCTCTCGAATTGCACCCTTTTCTAATAATTCCTGCACTTGCCTTTGCATCTCCTCACGCTCTTTAGGATTCATTCTGTAAGCTGCCTTATTAGGAATAGCAGCTCCTAGAACGAGATCTATACAATGCTGTATGTCCCTCATGGGTGGCAATCCAGGTGGCAATTCTTCTGGCACAACATCAGCAAACTCCTCAAGTATAGGCAGAAATTGAGTTAAAATTTCTGGATTATCAAGATTCTGCTCCACGACTACAATAGCAAAAAGCTCTGGGGCATTCACCGCCTCTTCCTGAAACTCTGATTTGGACAGCAGATTACTTTTCCCTTCTTTTCTCAAATCTAAAGGACCTAGAGTAATGATCCGGCCATCCTTCTTGAAGGTGTATGTATTTTTGAATCCGTCATGCTGTGTTTTCCTATCAAACTGCCAAGGTCTTCCTAACAGGATATGACAAACATCCATTGGAACTACGTCACCCCACACTTCATCAACATATTTCTTCCCAATCGAGAACTGCACTAAACATCTCTTGCTCATTTTTACCTCATTCCCTTTCCTAAGCCATGATAGCTTATATGGTTGAGGATGTTCGACAGTTTTCAACCCCAACTTTTTTACCATAGTGGTAGATATTACATTCTCACAACTTCTCCCGTCAATTATCATACTATACACCTTTCCCCCTCTAGTGCACTTAGTATGAAATATATTATGCCTGAGCCACGATTCATCATCTACCTCAGCAATATTTAATATTCTTCTAACGACTAGAGACTCACTAGAATCAGCATAAATAATCTCTTCCTGTTCCGCATCCTCTTCTTCGCTTTCAGATTCATCATAAATTGGACCTTCATCAAAAACTGGATTATCAACAAGCGTCACAATCTGTCGGTTCGGACAATCAGCAGCAAAATGCCTGAATCCCTAACACTCAAAACATCGCTTGGCTGCAGCTCCTCCCCTGCTAGATTCTGCACTACTCTGCTCTTCTTTTGTTGCAGATTTTGAACCAGCACCCTTAACTGCTGCCAGGGCCGAAGAACTCTTTGCTTTCCCCCGGGACTCTTTGTCTGACAATTTGGAACTGTTGCTTGTCCACTTAGAACTACTGCTAGACCACTTGGACTTACTGCTCTTTCTTTTAAACTGCTCCTCCACTTTTAGGGTTAGTCTGCAAACATCCTCATACGTCTAATACTGCCGTAATTGGACAACATCAGAAATTTTATATCGTAGCCCTACTAGATATCGTGCAATCGTTTGCTCGTCTTCCTCCGCCACATCACAACGCATCCGCAAACGATCAAATTCTTCAGTAAATTCTTAAATTATTTTATCACCTTGCTTGACGTTATGATACTCAATAAACGCCTCTTACCTATAATGAGTAGGCAAAAATTATTTTTGCAATAACTTTTTCATCTTCTCTCAGTGATCCACCTTCGGCTTCCCTTCTCTAGCGCGTTGCTTTTTCACATGTTCCCACCAAATCGAAGCATGTTTTCGCAGCCTAATAGCCACTAACTTCACTTTTTGCCCCTCAGTTAGATCTTTAAGATCAAAAATCCGTTCTACCGTATGTAACCAATTAATAAACTCATCAGGATGAGCCTTACTATTAAACTCGGGAATCTTGATCTTCATTCCGAAATTTTGAGAAGAACGCTGATTTTCAGGTTGTACTCCTCGATTCTGCCCTTGGTTTAGAACCCCGAAAGGGTTTATATCTTCTTCTTCATCATCGGATGAATCCTCATATTCTGCTCCTTCTTCGGATTGAACGCCTAACCTCGCCTCCGCAAGTTGTCGCTCTAAATCCTGGATTCGTCTTTTCTGTTCTTCAATTTCTACGTCTCGCAAATCTTTTAGACGCGGTTGGTCGTCTGCTTCAGGAACGCCTCCACGCCCCCAGCCACCACGAGCCCGCCGTCCACGACCGCGATTCTGTTCAGCCATTGACTCAAGCAACCTGGCTTTGATACCAATTGATGCCGAAGCACGATAAAACCTAAACATCAAGACGTAAAATTACGAAACTACCCTTTATTAAATTAACCCAAAAAAATACTAAAAAAAAAAGAAAAATCCATCTAAACAATCTCGAATCGCGAAAATCCATCGTTAATCACAGCCATAGGCTATGAGTATTGATCAGCAAGCCGTTTCGTTTCAGCCGACCAAATTTGAGCTCAATCCGACATCTTTAACTTCAAGCCCGTAGGTTCGTCTAGTTGCATAACGGGTCTGTCGGTCTCCTAGGTGCATCAGTACTACTCACATTGCTTTGATTGATGATCGTCATGCCATTGTCAATAGATTGCTAGTTTATGATAACTCTTGATCTCAATTTGACGCTTCGTTTGCATGATATGTGTTACCACTAAGGCTGCAGATTCACTCAGTTTCTTTGTTTCTTTTCCTCGTCCTGTAGAAACTACGCACAGGTGGGCGGTCGATTATGGCAAGACCTATCTCCTTCGCTTACTTAATGCCGACATGAATGCTGAGCTCTTCTTCGCAATTGCGGACCACAATGTCACCATCGTCGGATCCAACGCGGCATACCTCAGACCTTTTTCCTCGGAATTTGTCTTGATTAGTCCGGGACGAACCATAGACGTCCTGCTCACGGCAAATCAGCCTCTGGGTAGGTATTACATCGCCGCCAGGCAGTACTATAGCAGCATGTTCAAATACAGCGGGTACGATCACATCAATGCAACTGCGATTCTCGAGTACAATGGGAACTACACTTTCCCGTCAACTCCCGTCTTCCCGTCCGGTCTTCCACCATACACGGACTATGAAGCCGCCACAAGCTTCGTGGAAAGCATGAGGAACTTAATCCATCGCGTTGATATTCCTATGAATATAACCACTCGCATGTTCATCACCTTGTCGCTCAACCAATTCATGCTCAAAATCAATGATACGACTGAAGAAACTTACCCAGCTGCGAGCGTAAACAACATCACTCGGTATAATCCTTGGACCGACGTACTACAAGCATATTACAGGTTAGCTATACTAGATCGTCATTATTATGATCGTCATTCCTCAATGCTCAAAATGGAAATATAGGTTAAAAGGGGCGGATGTAGATGTTTAAATTAATTAGCGAATGCAAAGTTTGCTAAATGTGGTATCATTTCGAGTAATGTTTCTTTCAATCGAGCTATCTATCAATTGTAGGAACGTCAGTGGCTTCTACACAACGGATTTTCCAAACGATCCGCCAACTTTCTTCAACTTCACCCAACATAATTTGCCTATTGACACTATGGCTCATTCCGAGAGAGGGACGAAGGTGAAGGTGCTTGAGTACAACGAGGAGGTGGAAATAGTGTTTCAGGGCACCGACATCATGAACTCGTCCATGAATCATCCGATGCATCTCCATGGCCATAGCTTCTATGTGCTTGGCACAGGTTTCGGCATCTATAACAACGAGACTGACCCTCTAACGTTCAATTTGGTCGATCATCCTTATCAAAACACTGCTTCAGTACCCAAGGACGGATGGCTTGCCATTAGATTTAGGGCAAACAATCCCGGTGAGTACAATACAATAACACTTGGTCACCTTTTCCACTCCTCTTCAGCATCTTTTACCTTGATGGCAGGGACAAAACTTATGCTAATCGAATCTTAATTTCCATTCCTAGCATCGAGTAATATCTTTTTATGGTTATAAATCAATCTAAGCCCAAAGGTTAATGCTTTTGTGTTTTTCTCAGGAGTGTGGCTATGGCATTGTCACTTAGATGAACACCTCACCTGGGGCATGAACGCTGTGTTCATCGTAAAAAACGGTGGCACTGAGGACATGAGCATCCGCGATCCCCCGGCTTATATGCCCCCGTGCTATCCTGACAACAAACTTTGGCTCGAGGAGTACTCCGATTCAGACGAGAAGATATACTTGACTTCAATGTGATCAGACTTAATACCTCTTTGAGGCATTAGCACAAGAACTCTCTTCCTTTGCTGAATCGCGTCAGACGTCGGTCATTGAAAACAGTTTGATTGTACCATTATATAAGTTAATAACTCGATCTAGTCCACTTATCAGCATAATTGAAGGTTCATTAGCTATGGAAGCCCTTGGTCTGTCTTATAATGAACTTGAGATGATTTTTGGTTCTTCTTTGTATTCTTTGCTTTTATCATATTGTTAGGTCTATGCTGTTTCCATCCCTTATTGGCTCCCAACACCCCTATCACATTGAATTGAGTACATTATCCCTTGTGTATCCCATTCTTGATTTAAGATGATATTTTTCCTTTTCTTTTTTTCGTTCTTTTTCTTTTGTTTCAATTTTATTAGATTCCTCTCAAACAACATTTATAAAGGTTAAATGTGTGTTGACCAAAAAAAAAAGGTTAAATGTGGGGTCCATTCTTGATTTAAGATTATATCATTCCTTCTTTTCTTCTTTTTGGTTTTCTCCTTTTCTTTATCCATTTGGAACAAAATTGGTGCCTCTCTTTTCCGAAATGTTGTTTATTTAGTAGATAACTAACTAATTATGATGTTATTGAGTTGTATAGTCTCTTTTGTACTAGGAAAATATTATTTAAAAAATAACCTAAGCACAAGTTAGAGTAAAAAGAGTCATATGCTAGTTTTAGTACGCATTTCGTTTAATTATAACTTTCATATGTGTCATTACATTGTAGTACTTGTATCCCAACATCTCTACTTTTGTTTTATAAAGTGAATCTAATAGTCCAATTTTTAATTATTTTTCATGCCATCATTGCATGACGTTAAAAATATGACAAAGTTAAGTACATAAAAAAATTCTAAACATCCATTCTCATCATGTAAATTCAAAGAAAATGCTCCCTAAAACACTATTACATGTAATCCTATCTTTGCCTTGATTACGGGGTATAATTAGCTGTTGACAAGAAATTATGACAATTGTAATGACATTATAAGACAACCCCATCAAACCATTTGCAGATAAATTTTTTGGTCATATCTAAGTGCATCATAATTTTCATAGAATCATCAACGAAAAGAAAATTATCCCGAAAATACAAATATACTGTAATAATGACAGGTTGCATATGCATCTTAACAAAAGATATTGTTCGTTCAACTGCTTGGCTCCCCTAAAAAAGGTTATTCTCTAGAAAAAACTATCAGATAATAAAAGTTCTTAATTATATCAATAAGAGAGTCCTTATTCACTTAAAACAATATATATCAAGGAATAATTTTCAATATTATAGTGCAAGAAGCTCCAAATGAACTTGTTCACATGATTTATTACTGTTCCCCATTTGTAGTTTCATCATCAATAGTTACATGTAAGCAATTTGGGCGCTCTTCAATATTGTCCTCCATAGTGACTATACTACAAAAAATTATTGCAATGAAAGATGAGTAAATTGTGAATAATGCATTCATCAACCACAATATCCAGTCTCTGAGTAAATTCTCGTAAATTTGTACCGAAAATCAAAGTCGAAAAATTCACGATCATGAGGATTATCTAGGGAAATATAGTTAATAATTGACGGAGTAAGTTTAGAAGAAGACAAACATGAATGAAGCATTAAAAAGTAATGGGTGTAGAAGAAACGGCTAGAGTGAAAAAAAGTCGTTGGAAAGGGACGTGGGTACTTTTGTCTTTTGATAAAATTGAATCAAAAGAAAACAAAGAAAAACATATGAGTAGTCCTAAATCGAGAGTGGACCCACAAAGAATAATATAGTCAATTAACTTAATAAGGGGGTGTCAAGAGCCAATAAAGGGGTGAAAATTGCGCGAGCCTATTATTATCATAATTGTTATTGGTATCGCTGTGATTATTTTTATTCACGAGCTATAGTTGTGTTGGGCCTGTTTATATTGAGCCCATTTTTAATATTTATGTACAGTTGGCCTAGAAGCAAAGCACTTGGTTCAAACCAGGGACAATGAAAGTTGCACCATGTTCGCGCTCATTATTTCCCATGCATGACCAAAGAATTTTAAGCTTTTTATAGTCTCTGATTTTCATATGTTCGAGTGACTTTTGATGATAGTTTACGCTTTTCCCGATGAATTAAGAAACGGTATTTATATTTTAATCGCATGTTCTTGTATGCTAAAATTCGTAAATCTTGTTGCATGATATAGAAAAATTACATCTCAAATTTTAAAAGTTAAAGAAACCATAAACTTACTGTAAAAATCTAAATTCACCTCAAAGAAATTCTTACATACTCAACGGTTCAGTCCTTCATGAGGGACGTGAGAGCACTTTTCTTTGACAAAATAGGGAATAAGTGCATAAAAAATAAATTCTGAAACTCATCTTGATGGTACATCATAATTCCAAAACTTTTACTTAGTGCAATCAAATTCTAAAATTTATTTAAATAGTCGATCAATGTCATTCTGTTAACTATATTCAATTTGAATGACGGAAAATAAAAACACGACATTTTTTCAAATATTTTAGTGCTGTCAAAGCAGAAGCAAGTGAACCCATTCCTTTCAACCTTTGGGAAGGATCCTCCACTGGAGTAAATGGAAGGAGTCTCCTCCTTTTCTTCTGCATAACCAAAGGCCCCGAAAGCTTAGGTTATTTCATTGCACTACAAAAAAAGCTGGGTTTTGCCATGAATTTTGCCATGAAAAATTCGGAAAAATTCGTGGCAAAATGAATTTGCAACGAAATTAGCGACGGAAAAAAATTCGTCGCTAATAGGTCGTCGCAAAATTTTGCCACGGAAAATTTCAATTTTCGTGGCTAATTTGCGACGGAAAAAAGTCGTCGTAAAATTCGTCGCTAATTTTTCGTGGCAAAATTCGTGGCTAATTTGCAATGAAAAAAATTCGTTGCTAATTATTCGGGACAAAATTCGTGGCTAATTTGTGACGAAATATATTCGTGGCAAAATTCGTGGCTAATTTGCGACGAAATATATTCGTGGCTAATTTGCCATGAACATTATTCGTGACAAAAATTCGTGGCTAATTTGCCATGAACATTATTTGTGGCAAAAATCCATCGCTAATTTGCCACGAACATTATTCGTGAGTGCGATGAAATATTTTCGTGGCAAAAATCATTGCTAATTATCCGTGGCAAAATTTCTCGCATTTCGTGGCAAAGTTCGTGGCTAATTTGCCACGAAAACTTTTCGTGGCAAAATTCATGGCTAATTTGCAACAAATTTTTTTTTTTCAATTATTTGCGACGAACTTATTCGTGACTAAAATTCGTGGCTAATTTCCCACAAAAAAATTTCGTGGTAAAATTTGTGGCTAAAATTTTTTTAATTATTTGCGACGAACTTATTCGTGGCTAAAATTCGTGACTAATTTTTTTTTGCGACGAACCATTTTTTTTTTCGAATTTTTACGACGAACTTATTTGTTGCAAATTCGTGGCTAATTTGCCCTTTTTTTTGGGTCAGTATTTTTGCACGAAAAAATTTTGACTTTTGCGACAGACGTTATTTGAAAACAAATTTGGCGACAAATTTTAATGAATAATTTAGCAACGAATGTTGTTTAGGGACGATTTCGATTTGAAATCTAATTAACATTGATAGAAAATCACAGTCGATACAAGAACAAATCCCAAAAACAAAGAAATGAAACAAAGTTCTAAATTAGTAAGTTCGCAAATTGTTCATCTTGCCAAGAAGTTCTTCGACGTTGTTTATAGTGTTCTCCAAGAATCGAAGTCCTGTCTATCTGCAGCGCAAACATCACAATATCAAACTCCTAACCCCTATTAATTTTTCACATCTATTCAATAGCAAAAGCGTAAAGATATAAGTACCTCTTAGAAATTTAAACTAGCAGCATCATCATCAGCATCAGCAGGAATCTCATTATCATCATCATTGTGGCCATCACCTACTGGAGGAACGTCATCACCTTCGAGGTTGAGGTGTCGCATGATCAATTGCAAACGTTGTTTCACTCCTATCATTTCTTCATCCTTCTGTACCAGTAATTGTCTCAGGCGGTTCAATTCTTGGTCCGTTCACTCCTCGTGTTGTGCCCTTAAAAAAGCCGCACTGGAGGATGGAGTTGCAGCAACCGACGTTCTGTACATCCTTGACAAGGATCCCATCCCAAATATTTGACCTTTTCTCATTTCACCCGATGCCTCCATCCATAATGCCATACTGTCAACCGATGGCTCGGATGCAGCAACACCATCACCATCACCACTACCACTACCACTAGCAGCAGCCGTGCTCATTACAAGTTCATCATATTTGTCCTACATTAATAATATAGATAAAAATAAAAAAAATTCATATATATAAATACAAAATATAACTTTACATACATACCTTAATAGCTTTTGCTCGATTGCCAGTCCATGTCTTATCTTTTTTCTGAAAGGTGCGTTCAAATGTAACCATAAATGTTGGCTCCGTCCCCAATTCATCTGTCTACAAAATATAAACATAAATGAGTAATTATTGATTTAACTTACAACATATTTAAAAGACTTACCATTCTTTTTCTATGCTCCCCGATGTTGATAGAGCTCCCAGCATATGTGGCAGACCTTTCACTAGAACTATAAGCTCGATTCTTTTTATTAATTTCACTGATTCTCTTATGCTTTTCGGTGTCCTAAGTTCTCTGAAATTCCGCCCAATTGTCAGCTTTAATAAAATCTGGCTTTTCTTGCTTTCTCTTTGCTCTATTCATCACATTTCGCATGTGATCACCGGCTTTCTTCTTAAAAATTCTTTTAATTTCTTTCTCTTCCACTTCATCCCACCTAAACTTCCGCTGCAAGTAATCAATAGAAAAATAATTGCACATTTAATATACTAAATCGAACTTAGTTTGTGAGAAAATAGAATGACAAAACTTACCTTGAACTCATTCCACCACAATTCCTTTACTTCTTGTGAGCGGTGGTCCAAGTACTATATTGCCCCATCAAATGGTTATTGATTATTTTATTAAGTATCCTCACAACTTGCGTAGCATCCGTGAATCTGCAAACGGGTTATACAAACAAAGAATGTCAACATACGTAGCATCATACGGACAATTCAGTTGATATCCATAATAATTCACATATACTTAAAACAATGAAATACTTACGAATCTCCAAATAGGGCTATCATGAATCGGGTATCTTCTTCATATCTCGAGTGTTGCGTTGAAAAAGAAGAAGGTGGAATCGAAGGCGATGGAACTAAAGGCGATGGAACTGAAGTAAATTCAGTTGGCATTTGAGGGTCGGAGGAAGGGCCAATGTGTCCATGTACTAGTTGAGGATTAGATGAAATGGCAGGGGTAGGGGAAGCGGAAAGGGACGGGGATGAAGCGGAAAGGCATGGTCTTCTTTGTGAAGCATCACCACGACGCATGTGACCTCCACGTTTATACTAAAAATTGCAAGGTTAGATAAAAATGTAAAAAATTATGAACATGTATTAAAGAACATAATGATGTACGTTGTGAAGCTGACCATTTTGTTATTGAGAGCAAGAGAGAAACTTGGTCCCTGAAAAAAGGGGCCAGTTAGAGACCTGATTGATTCAACTTGAACATACACAAAACAAAAAAGTTAATATGACTAGAGATGAACCTTCTTTCCTTAGCTACATGGCTGGATGGGACTATTTAAAGCAAACAGCTGACTGGTGTTAAATATGGAAAGCTAGTTGACTATAAATAGAGATTAGAGAATCAAAGGGCAAAGAATGGGAACTCAAAAAGCATAAGTCAATTTTGCAATTGGGTAGTGATAACTAAACTGAATATACTACCTTTGATTGAAACAAATAACACTAACTACAGTGAGTATATTAATCGTGAAACAATTGAAGACAACTAGCTCCATATATGTGATTAGTAATTTCTTTCTAAAATAAGTATTCTTGCAGAAATGTTGTTTTGAAATCCTTTATGTGTGCATGTGTACACCAGATGTCATACGTGTAACACATACCCAGAACAGAGAAGAAAATCATAAATCCAGCCGCTATCTGCACAACCCTTCTACTGCCAACCCGCGTTACAGCCAAGAGGCTGGCATTTTCTCTACATTAAGCGGAAGAGTTTCATGTTATGTTCTCTGTATGCCATAGAGAAATGTTTCTCATAGTGAAGTTCTTACACTGATACAGAGGAACCATTTACTGTCCTAAACACGCCAGATAACAGGATGCCAAAACCCTGGAAAGGATATGCAAAATCGATTAGCATGTAAACGCTAGGATAAAGTAGTCATCAAAAGACTCATTCGACCCAAAAAAATCCTTGAAAGCAATAACCAATTCCAATGCTGTTATTAGTCGGTCAGAAAACCTGATGTATAATTACCTTTACGAGAATTGCTCACGCCAAGAGTAAAAAGGAAAACACCCAGATAGTTTGAGGAGTTCAGCTGAATTTAGGGACAATGGATATGAGAACAAGACAGCGCTATATATAGAGGAAAGGACCGTGTATTTCCTTTCATGGTTTTGCAGCTTTTGCTTTCTTTCTTTCGGATGTTCACATATTTTCAATCTTACTACTTATTTGTTTAGTTCTCATTTTTATAAAAACATCAGTCAAGTATGTGAAGATCAAGTAGCAAGCTAAGTAAAAATAGAGATTGACGTCCAAATGACTCCGAAACGAAAAAAAAAAAACACAAATGTCACAAAAAAACACTATTCACCAGAATCGTTTTTCACCAAAAAACTCATCTAAACGACTTCAAAATGCCAAAAAACGACTTGCATCACGGCCAAAGGAGGTGAGTTTGGATCAGCGGGCCGTTTCCACTTGACTGACCAAATTTCAGCTCATTCCAACCATATTTCACTTCATTCCGACCAAATTTCAAACAAATTTCAACTAAATTTCAACCCAAATCTAATTAAATTTCATCGCATTCCGATCAAATTTCAACCTAAATCCAACGAAATTTCAACTTAAATATGAGCAATTTGATTTTGTTTGGTGGGTGAAACAAATTGGGTCTATTTTGCCCACGAACAGAATCAAATTCGTGGGCGAAACAGAAACAGAACCATTCTGTTTCGTCCACGAACAGAACGAAGCAGAGGCAAACCCAACACAGAAGTTAGCCAACACAGACGCAGAAGTACAGAAGCAGAAGCAGACCCAACACAGAAGTACAAAAGCAGAAGCACACCCAACATAGAAGTAGTAGAACAGAAGCCGAAGCATAGAAGCAGAAGCACACCCAACACAGAAGCAGCAGAACAGAAGCCGAAGCACAGAGGCGCCCACAAACAGAATCACATTCGAGGGCGAAACAGAAACAGAACCATTCTATTTCGCCCACGAACAGAACGAAGCAGACCCAACACAGAAGCCAGCCAACACAAAAGCAGAAGCAGAAGCACAGAAGAAAAGCAGACCCACCGTCAGCCACCGAAGAACACCGAAGAACGCCGAAGGTCGCCAAGAATCGTTTGCCCGAGACTTGCAACAGAGAGAAACGGAGATTGGTTTGTTCTTCAGAAGTGAAGAACCCTAATTTCTACCGGCTCAAGAAGACGACGCCGTTTTGTAAATTTCCGCTGAAATTAGCCACGGATTAAAAATCGTGGCTAATTCCATCGCAAATTAGCCACGAATTAAAAATCGTGGCTAATTCCATCGCAAATTAGCCACGAATTTTATTCCGTGGCTAATTTGCAACGGAATTAGCCACGATTTTTAATTTTCTTGCGGAAAATTCAAATCGAAATATAAAATTCTCGCGGCTATTTTTAAAATTCGTGGCTAATTAGCCACGGGTTTTAGCCACGAATTGGATTTCAGTAAAAAAATTCGATTTTTATGAAATTAGTGGCTAAAATCAGTGGCAAATTAGTCACGGATTTTAGTCACGAATTTCATGAAAAAAGCCCACAAAATTCGATTATCATTAATTCCGTGGCTAAAATTTGAAGCAAATTAGCCACGGATTTTAGCCACAAATTTCAGAAAAAAACCCAATAAAATTCGATTTTTCATGAAATTCGATTTTTACGAAATTCGTGGCTAAAATCCGTGGCAAATTAGCCACGGATTTTAGCCATGAATTTCATGAAAAAAGGCCACAAAATTCGATTTTCATTAATTCCGTGGCTAAAATCCATGGCAAATTAGCGACGGCTTTTACCCACGAATTTCGTAAAAATCAAATTTTTTTTGGTGAAATTCAAATCCGTGGCTAAAATCTGTGGCAAATTAGCCACGTATTTTAGCCATGAATTTCATGAAAAAAGCCCACAAAATTGGATTTTCATTAATTCTGTGGCTAAAATCCGTGGCAAATTAGCCACGAATTTCATGAAAAAGTACACAAAATTCGATTTTCATAAAATTCGTGGCTAAAATCCGTGGCTAATTTGCCATGGATTTTAGCCACAAATTTCCTGAAAATCGAATTTTTTTTAGTGAAATCGAATTTGTGGCTAAAATCCGTGGCAAATTAGCCACGGATTTTAGCCACGAATTTAATGAAAAAAACCTACAAAATTCGATTTTCATTAATTCGTGGCTAAAATCCGTGGCAAATTAGCCACGGATTTAGCCACGAATTTCGTGAAAATGCACACAAAATTCGATTTTCATGAAATTCGTGGCTAAAATCCGTGGCAAATTAGCCACGGAATTTAGCCACGAATTTCATGAAAATGTACACAAAATTCGATTTTCATGAAATTCGTGGCTAAAATCCGTGGCTAATTAGCCATGGATTTTAGCCACGAATTTCATGAGAAAAGGCAAAAAAATTCGATTTTCATGAATTCCGTGGCTAAAATCCGTGGCAAATTAGCCACGGATTTTAGCCATAAATTTCATGAAAAAAGGCCACAAAATTCGATTTTCATTAATTCCGTGGCTAAAATCCGTGGCAAATTAACCATGGATTTTAGCCACGAATTTCGTAAAAATCAAATTTTTATGGTGAAATCCAAATCCGTGGCTAAAATCCGTGGCTAATTTACCACGAATTTTATCCACGAATTTTATGAAAAAATCCCACAAAATTGGATTTTCATTAATTCCGTGGCTAAAATCTGTGGCTAATTAGCCACGAATTTCATGAAAATGTACACAAAATTCGATTTTCATGAAATTCGTGGCTAAAATCCGTGGCTAATTTGCTACGGATTTTAGCCACGAATTTCATCAAAATCGAATTTATTTAGTGAAATCCAATTCGTGGCTAAAATCCGTGGCTAATTTGCCACGGATTTTAGCCACGAATTTCATAAAGATGTACACAAAATTCGATTTTTACGAAATTCGTGGCTAAAATCCGTGGCTAATTTGCCACGGATTTTAGCCACGAATTTCGTAAAAATCAAATTTTTATGGTGAAATCCAAATCCGTGGCTAATTTGCCACGGATTTTAGCCACGAATTTCATGAAAAAAGCCCACAAAATTGGATTTTCATTAATTCCGTGGCTAAAATCCGTGGCAAATTAGCCACGGATTTTAGCCACGAATTTCATGAAAATGTACACAAAATTCGATTTTCATGAAATTCGTGGCTAAAATTCGTGGCTAATTTGCCACGGATTTTAGCCACGAATTTCGTAAAAATCGAATTTTTTTAGTGAAATCCAATTCGTGGTTAAAATCCGTGGCAAATTAGCCACGGATTTTAGCCACGAATTTCATGAAAATGTACACAAAATTCGATTTTCATGAAATTCGTGGCTAAAATCCGTGGCAAATTTGCCACGGATTTTAGCCATGAATTTGAGGAAAAAAGGCCAAAAAATTTGATTTTTATGAAATTTGTGGCTAAAATTCGTGGCAAATTAGCCACCAATTGGATTTCACTAAACAAAAATTCGATTTTGATGAAATTCGTGGCTAAAATCCGTGGCAAATTTGCCACGGATTTTAGCCACGAATTTGAGGAAAAAAGGCCACAAAATTCGATTTTCATGAAATCCGTGGCTAATTTGCCACGGATTTTAGCCACGGATATGATTTCACTAAACGAAAATTCGATTTTCATGAAATTCGTGACTAAAATCCGCGGCAAATGTGTCACGGATTTTAGCTACAAATTTGAGGAAAAAAGGCCACAAAATTCGATTTTCATGAAATCCGTGGCAAATTATCCATGGATTGGATTTCACTAAACAAAAATTCGATTTTCATTAAATTCGTGGCTAAAATCCGTGGCAAATTTGCCACGGATTTTAGCCACGAATTTTGAGGAAAAAAGGCAAAAAAATTCAATTTTCATGTTATTCGTGGCTAATTAGCCACGGATTGGATTTCACTAAACAAAAATTCGATTTTCATGAAATTCATGGCTAAAATCCGTGGTAAATTTGCCATGGATTTTAGCCACGAATTTTGAGGGAAAAAAGCAAAAAAATTTAATTTTCATGAAATTCGTGGCTAACGAATTTCATGAAAAAAGCCCACAAAATTCGATTTTCATGAAATCCGTGGCAAATTAGCCACGGATTTTAACCAAGGATTTCATGAAAAAGTACACATTTGAGGAAAAATCCGTGGCAAAAAATTCGATTTTCATTAAAGTCGTGGCTAAAATCCGTGGCTAATTTACCATGGATTTTAGCCACGCATTTGAGAAAAAAATGCCAAAAAATTCGATTTTCATTAAATTCGTGGCTAAAATCCGTGGCTAATTTGCCACGGATTTTAGCCACGCATTGGATTTCACCAAAAAAAATTTTGACTTTTTTGAAATTCGAATTGTAGGCTTTTTTCATGAAATTCGTGACTAAAATCCCGTGGTTAATTTGCCACGGATTTTAGCCACGAATTTCGTAAAAATCGAATTTTTTTGGTGAAATCCAATCTGTGGCTAAAATCCGTGAAAAATTTGTCACGAATTTCATCAAAATCAAAATTTTTGGCCTTTTTTCCTCAAATTCGTGGCTAAAATCCGTGGCTTATTAGCCACGGATTTTATAAACATCGAATTTTTTTGGTGAAATCCAATCCGTGGCTAATTAGCCACGGATTTTAGCCACGAATTTCATGAAAAATTGAATTTTGTAGGCTTTTTTCACCAAATTCGTGGCTAAAATCCGTGGCCAAATTGCCACGGATTTTAGCTATGGATTTCACAAATAAATCGAATTTTGTTGCCTTTTTTGTGAAATCCATGGCTAAAATCCGTGGCAAATTAGCCACGGATTTTAGCCACGGATTTCATTATATTATTACTTAGTCGTGTTAATAAGTGGATTTTTTATGAAATCCGTGGCGAAATTCGGTGGCTAATTTGCCACGGATTTCATTTCTACTATCTCACAACCGCGTAATTCATTTTTTTGTCTGGACAATAAAATTAACAGTAATAGCAATAATAATATTCAACAACAATTACAATAATAATAATAACAAAAACAACAACAATAATAAATATGACAACAACAATAAACTTTTGTCATAATAATAATTACAACATAATTAGTAAAAAGTCTAAAAAATCTTTATCTTCACCTTCGTCTTTATCTTGATCTTCTTCTTGAGCATCATCATCATCCTCATCATCCTCCTCATCGTCCTCCTCATTATCCTCTATCTCAAAATCTGATTCTGCAACACCTTCTAAATTCGATTTGCGAATTTCAGTTACATCTACATCTATCGTTGCTCCACATGGATCTCGTAGAGTAGGAATGTTATATTTCTCAGTTTGAACCACGTTACAAACTTCCTCTTATTGATAGGTTATATCCTTCCAGTATTCCTCGATTTTTCTTCGTGCTTTGGTTTTACATACAGCCTACCAATCAGCTTTGTCATGTTTCAAACTAGGATATGATGCATAATATACTTGAATTGCTTGTTGTGCCAACACAAATGGTTCATATTTTTTATACCTTTTTTGTGATTTATTTCAACCAAATTAAACTTCGTATGCACCTTCATTCTTTTGACGGGGTCAAACCACATGCACTTAAATAACACAACCCGCATTAATGGTCCGGGGTACTCTATCTCAATGATTTCATCCAGCAAGTCATAAAAATCATCTTTTGAACTACCACAATTGGATGACCGAACACACACACCACTATTCATTGTGGCTTTTCCCATTCCATATGCTTGAGTGTGAAAATTATACATGTTTATGAAATATGCTGGCCAAGTGCGTATGGTTGCTTGTGGACCCCATGACAGATAATATAGCAATCCTTGCTCTTCAACTTGATCATGATTACGGTGAATCTAAGATTACACACGCAAAGTTAATAATATGTATTTAAATGATGTATAAAATATTAATAACTTGGTTTTGGTCTATAGGCAACTTACATATGTTTGAACCATGCTGCAAATTGTTCATTGCACAAACGGTCAAACTCATTTGGTGGTAGTCCATACATTGAATCTTGAAAAATCCTATTAACAATTTACATTTATATATTAGTAAATATTTGACAAGCAATACATATATTTGCAAATATACACTTACTGGAAGTATGGCTCCATTTCTGGACAGTTCAGTAAAATATAGGTATGGGCAGCCTGCCATTCTTCGCCTGTTAAGCAACGAAATTGACATGCACCGCTTGGTCGACCGAGATAATTGAAAATAGAGAATGATTTGCAATTGGGATCTATAGGACCCTCATCATTTCTTCCTACTCTCTGTCTCTTGCACTGCACGTGCGACTGAAAATAGTATGATGCAAATGTTGTCACTTTTTTCATAATATATGCATTACAAATTGAAGCTTCAACACATGCCTTATTCTTCACTTTTTTCTTCAAATGATATAAGAACCTTGTTGCAATAGAAAGAAGTTTATCAGAACATAATATTTACGAAAGTATTTTTAAATTTATTTTGAAAATTTTTTTACCTCTCAAATGGATACATCCATCGAAATTGGACGGGACCTGCAACTTTGGCCTCATAAGGCAAGTGAACTAAGAGATGTTCCATTGAATCGAAAAATGATGGAGGAAATATCCTTTCTAAATTACAAAGAATAATTGGAATGTCTCTCTCCAGTTTCTCCATGTGTGATGTTTTTAACACTGTTGAGCAAATATCAGAAGGAAATTACTTAACTCTGTAATGGCACTCCATACAAAGTTTAGTAGAAGTTCCTTTAAAGCTATTGGAATTAGTCTTTCCATAAATATGTGACAATCATGACTCTTTAATCCTATCAACTTGCATTCGTTCAAATCAACATATCTTCCGATATTCGAAGCATATCCATTAGGAAACCGCACAGATTTCAACCATTGACAAACGACTCGTCTCTACTCCTTATCCAACGTATAAACTGCTTTTGGTTTTGGTCCCTTGCTGCTTGCATCCACATCTAATGTTGGCCAATCACAAATATCTCTCATATCTTTTCTTGCATTCAAGTTGTCTTTTGTTTTTCCCGTGACATCCATAACAGTATTTATGACATTGTCGAACACATTTTTTTCAATGTGCATGACGTCAAGATTATGATGAATAAGATGGGCCTTCCAATATGGTAGATCCCAAAATATACTGCGTTTAGTCCACTTATGTGCACTTCCGTACGCAATAGTTGTGCCATGAGGGTTTTCAACAACAGTTAGAAAGTCCTGCACTCGCTCCCATATTTGATCACTGATCAACCTCAGCGGTGGATGAGTTCTTTCAATCCTATTCTTGATGAACTCTTTTTTATTCCTTCTAAATGTATGATTCATCGGCAAAAATTGTCTGTGACAGTCAAAATAGCAGGGCTTCTTACCATGTCTTAATCTGAATGATTTCGATCTCTCAAAACGTATCGAACATCCTAAAATCCCAGCTGTACTCCATCCAGATAACATTCCATATGCTGAAAAGTCATTTATCGTCCAAAGAAGAGCAGCCTTCATTACAAATATTTGCTTAGTAGAAACATCATACGTAACGACACCTTCATTCCATAGTTGTTGTAACTCTTCAATCAATGGTTGCATATAAACATCTATCAACTTTTTTGGATTTTGCGAGCCAGGCACGATCAATGTCAAAAACATATAAGGTGTCTTCATGCACATACCAGGTGAAAGATTGTACGGAGTTACGATAACTGGCCAACATGAATAACTTTTCCTTGATTTTCCAAATGGGGCAAATCTATCAGCACAGAGACCTAACCTGATGTTTCGAGGCTCTATCGCAAACTCAGGGTATATTCTATCAAAATGTTTCCATGCCTCTGCATCTAAAGGATGACATATTAGACCCTCTTCTGTTTCATGATTTGCATGCCAAGTCATATGTTCAGCAGTGGCTTGAGACGCATAAAACCTTTGCAATCTGGAGATTAAGGGCAGATAAAACATTTGCTTGCATGGTCTACGCTTCTGATTATGACCCTGCCTCCGATTATGACCCTGCGGCCTGTTAATCTTGTACTTGGGAAGGCTACAGAATTTGCAAGATTCTGCATTTTCATCATCTCTCCAATATAACATACAACCCCTATTACATACATCAATCCTTTCAACTGGAAGACCTAAGTTATTCACTAACTTCTTCATATCGTAAAAATCACTTGGCATGATGTTATCACGAGGCATTATTTCTCGCATTACTTCAACAAAAGAGTTAAAGCAATTCTTATACACATTATGCTCTGCCTTGATATTTAACAATCTTGCTGTCACCGATAACTGAGTATGGTTGTCACAACCTGCCCATAAAGGTTCATCTCCTGCTTTCAACACTTCCCAGAACTGATTAGATGGAAACGTTTCATTACACACATTCTCATCAAAACTTGTTACTCCTATCTCTTCCTCAAGTGTAGGAGTAAAAAACTAGTACTTGCATGGTTCGGATCTGAAACAACATTCTGACCAGCTGCATCAATCACCATCCTCTGGTATGGGTTCAATTGGTCATAATAGCTACATTCTTCCCTAACTGAAAATTGATCACTTATTCGATATCCTTCATCAGATATAAAAGGTTCACCATGACAAGTCTAATTATAGTAGTTCGGAGTAAACCCAAATCTACAAAGATGTTCTCTAACTGTATCACACACATGAAATTTACCATTACTGTACTTTCTACACGGACACCTTAATTTATTTCCATCCATCAACTCATATTTACTACTAGCGAAGTCCAAAAATAGTTCCAACCCAGTACAAAACTCATCGGTCAATCCTCGACGTCTAGGTAAGTTCTTATTATACATCCAAGCCCTGTCTCTTTGCATTGTGTCTATATAAAAATAACAAAATCTCGTAAAATATTAAAACAAAAAATAATCAATAAATTTATTACTTTGAAATTTTAAAAATAAAAAAATTACCCAAGTATTTGACTGAAATCTTTGTAGTAGAAAGTGCTCAATTTGATGATAATTGCAGCGTTCACTTTATCTGCGAGACTTTTAAACGGATATGTACCTACAAAAAAAATTGACTTCATATTTTATTTTTTTATAATAATTTTTTCTCGAAATTTTTTTAAATTTTTTTTTAAATTTTTTTTTCGAATTTTTTCCCTACATATTTTTCTCCGGTCGCCGATCTGGCGACCGGTGACCGGCTGAGGCCAACGAGTTGGACCTTGTCGACCATGGGCGATGTCACCTCGCCGGCCAGATCTGGGCGGCAAGGTCAAGAAGCATCACTATAATTACTTGGCATAACCATAAAAATATATTATTTTCAAAAATCCCATAAATTTTCCTTGGAAACTTCCATTGAAAATAATTTGTCAAATAATCAATTTAATATAACAATTGATGACATAATCATCACCATACAAGTTGGAAATCATAATTTGAGATTCAAGATTTTCTGAAATAATAATAAATAAATTTGGAAATTAATTATTAAATAATATCCTAAAATAATTTATTTTCCAAAATTCAAAATATTTTCTCGAATCGAAATCATTCAAATCATTTTCGAAATATGCCAACTTATACGGCGTAAACCAACATTGGCATCACAATTCGATATTGAAAATCATCCAAAATACTAATATTTAATTTTCGGAATTTAATTATTTAATAATAAAATATTAATATTTCAATTTGAAAATAATAAAATAATAATTAATTCTGAAAATATTAATATTAATAACATAATCAACAATAATAATATAATTGATAGCTTATCAACACATTCACGATAATTTATCGCACATCTACCGATACCCTGTCACCTAATCCCAATTAACTAAACAATTAATAAATTAATCTAAACATAATTTAAACTACCCTAAACAAGTTTAACATCCTAAATACGGGATTAGGGGTTAACTTACTCGGCTAACGCCGGCGACGACGCGATGACAAGGGCGGCGACAAGGGCGGTTCGCGGCGTCCTGCGGAATGCTCCGGCTCGAGCTCGTTGACCAGCGGACGGGCGACGAACTGAACGACGGCAAATGAGCATGGCAAAGGGAGCGACAGATATGGGTGGCTGTCCGGTGCGGGTTGAAGGCAGAGTCAGGCAGAAATGGAGGTTGGCGATGGTGGTCTCAGCAGTCGGGACAACGGCAGCAAGCGGCAAGGGCGGGCGTGGGCGGACCGGCAGCTAGGTTGCGGGAGGTGCGACCCGCGTGCTGGCTGAAACAGGTTAGCAATGGCGGTCGTGGGCGACGATGGGCTAGCTGGGGTGGTGGCAGTTTGGCGGCAAGAAGGCGGCGTGTGGTGGAGCTGGTCCGACGAAGGGTAGGCCGGCGAGAGGTGCGGCAACAAGCAGAAGCCGAGCGGAAGAAGAGGACCAGTGAACGAAGGAGAAGAAGACAGGAAGAAAAGGACAGAAAAAAAAAGAAAAGGAAGAAAAGGAAGAAAGGGGAAATGATGTGGGTAGGTGGTGTCAGGCGCATGAGGGGGGGACCAACGTGGAAAAAGAGTAGAGAGAGAAGGAGAAGAAGAAAGGAAGAAAAGGAAAGAAGAAAAAGAAAAAGAAAAGGAAGAAAAGGAAGAAAGGGGAAATGATGGGGTAGGTGGTGTCAGGCGCATGAGGGCGGGACCAGCGTGGAAAAAGGGGGAGAGAGAGAGAGAGAGAGAGAGAGAGAGAGAGAGAGAGAGAGAGAGAGAGAGAGAGAGAGAGAGAGGAAAAGTCAGATCGCAATAATTGCGATCCAACGGCCACGATTCGAATTCAAAAATAATCTAACGGTCCCGAAAAATTCTAATTAATAATTTAGGATTTGACCAAATGGTATTAATAACAATACACCACGAGAGAGGTCTATTAGTCCAAATCAGGACCCAGTCAAAAATTCACTTTTGACCTATCCCAAGTAATATCGCGGCTGGCCGCAATAATATCGACATCGTCCAATTAAATTCGTCCCAAAATTCCGATAAATTCGACACCAAAGTTCATACTCTAAATAACAACCAAATCCATCGCTAACTTCGTTGCAAATTAGCTACGAAGTTTCATTTCAAATTCCGTTGCAAATTAGCGACAAAATATTTTTTTCTTTGCAAATTAGCAATAGAAAAAATTCGTCGCTAATTTCGTCGCAAATTAACCACGAATTATTTTCTGTCGCAAATTAGCCACGAATTTTTTTTTTCGTGGCAAATTCCGTTACAAATTAGCCACGAATTTTTTTCGTGGCTAATTCCGTTGCAAATTAGCGACGAATTTTGTTCATGGCTAATTCCATCGCAAATTAGCCATGAATTTGCTGTCATGGCGACTTCTGTCGCAAATTAGCCATGAATTTTTTTTCGTGGCTACTTCCGTCGCAAATTAGCCACGAATTTTTTTCGTGGCAAATTCCGTCGCAAATTAGCCACGAATTTTTTTTCGTCACAAAATTCGTCGGTAATTTGCGACAGAAAAAACATTCGTCACAAAGTCCGTCGCAAATTAGCAACGAAAAATTATTCGTCGCAAATTTCCGTGGCTAAATCCTTGTTTTTTTGTAGTGTTGATTAAATTCCAGCATAATTTGTTTGTATTTAGTTTCTATTATAGAGTTTGTAATTCTAAGCCTTCTCGTTGATTAAATTCTGATACGGTTTATGTTGGTACAATCTTGTTCTAATTAAAGTTGTTGATTTCCTGCTCACTTGTGATATTTCTTGTTCATAATCATCATAGAACTTTTCTCCTTTAATTAAAAACCAAAGAATGACTTTTGGCGAAAAGTATTTCGTCGCAGGAGAAATTCCAACAAAACATATATGGAAAAATATGGAGATAAAAGTAGATGTTACAAAGTCTTCTTCGTGCATTGAACAGGTCTGACGAACTTGGGATATACAATGGATAAACGTGGGAGAAACGTCCGGACAAGTCGGAGTCCGATAATGTGTTTTTACTTTTATTCCCACTTTGGCCGACTAGTCCAACACTTGAGCGCAAGAAGGCTTTCGTCGAAGGAGGCAAGTCTCTAACCAATTTATAGACGCTTTCTAGTACTTATCTATAAAACCACGTTGACAATTTATAGCTTACATGATTCAAAACGAGTTCTTCGTGAGAGCACCAGAGCACACCACTGGCTAACACCACCTGGAGGCAACCTCACCGTCGGCCTCGCTATGATCACGGCTCACTTGCACACTAACATTATAAAAAGCGTCCTGTTAGTTTGAGGGTGAAGCAGGACTTATCTGCTAGCACAACAGCTTATATCCAGACATCGGGGTTCAGAGTATGTAAAACCCTCTCGTACCTCTGAAGGCTGCACTTCTGAGATATCGCAAGGAGGAAATATCTGTTTCTCCAGCTGGCGTTAGATGTGTTCCATACGTTTAACCTCATAAAATGAAGAAATAGTCAATGATCGGATTTAATTTGGATCACTGAATTAGCACACATTTTCTTTTCATCGAACAACTTGCAGAAATTTGTATTTTTAGATCAGTTATGAAGGTTTGAGCTCGCGTTCTTATCTTATTAAAAAGATTAGTGTGGGGGTATCTCATGACCTCATAGGCTCTAGGTTAATGCATCTGTGGTGAAATTTCACATCAACAAAGAAAGGTTAATGCTTGCTATGCATCCGTTATATAATGTCTCATTAAACGTGAGTAACGGACCAATCGAGGCTCACTTTTCTTAAAATTGAAAAGCTTCCTTTCATGGGTTTTATTATAAGGTGATTATAACTTTGTTCACTTCTGTTTGATTAGAAAAGGGGATGGAGAGGGGCAACTAGTGCTAGCGACTATTTCTGGACATTACTATAAGAGTCATACTCCCGCTATGTAATATTCGGTTTGAGCCATAAGTAACTCACACGACTTGCAATCTGAAGATCCAAGGTTGGGGAGCTTGCCACTGTAGTTCCATCAAGATTCTAATTGCCAAGAAATCTCTTGACATTAATTATACTATTATTGGGCAATGCAACACGAGCCTCTCAAAGGTTTAATTGCTACATGAATCGAATTCGTGAGCTTATGGAAAACAAGGTGAGCTCTTCACCACTTGAGCAGCCACCTTGGTAATAAATTTGTTTGCTATTGCAGTGCAACCAGAGATACACAATATTGTCATCTCGCCCGTTAGAACACTTGCTAAGATAGCATGATATAGTTTTCTCATAATATCCACGTTTTTCAATTTTCAAAGTGCATCAATCAATGCTTCTTTATTTTAATTTTTTCGCCTAAAATTCTAAGAGCACTCGTTCATGACACTCTTGAAAATAAATAAAATCTTTAAATTTCAACCACATAGATGGCATTTATTTCTAGACTCATTATTTTTGGAGAAGCACCACCCCCACGTGAATATCATACACAAATATACTTTTCTTGTCGTTTATCAGGAAGGAATTAGCATTCACAAGGTGGAAAGGGACTTCACAAAGTGGACATGTCCGTGCAAACTGCAAACTCGTGCCCATGCGCGTTTCACACTCGAATTGGTCTCGGTTTACAGTTAAGTTCTGTTTGTTTCACAAAATATAATTGATTTGGAAAATATTTCTTAAAAATATCGCTTGCCTTGCTTGAAATAATTTGTCAATGAAAATATAGCATTATCGACAACATTTTATGTGTAAATATTTTTGTGAAGGGTTAATACCACGAAAAACCCTAAACTGGTACACTTGTGACACATTTACCCCAAACTATTTTTTTGACCATAAAAAACCCCAAACTGGTACACCTGTGACAATTTTACCCTGAACTTACCACAAAAAATCCCAAACTGGTACATATGTGACAATTTTACCCTGAATTAAAATTTTAATATTATTTTTTATTTTTTTCGAATATTTATTTATTTTTATTCTTTTTTTTTTTTCATTTTCAAACTCTGACCGGTCGTCGGTGAGGGCCGCCCTTGCCGGCGTCGGGCGAGGGCCGCCCTCGTCGACGTCGGCAAGGGCGATCCTCACCGGCTCGGGCGAGGGTGAGCCGGCGAGGGCGACCCTTGCTCGCGTCAGGCGAGGGCAAGCCAGTGAGGGTGTCGGCGAGGGTGACCCTCGCTCGCGTTGGGCGACGGCGAGCCAGCGAGGGTGTTGGCGAGGGTGACCCTCGCCCACATCGGGTGAGGGGGACCCTCGCTCGACGCAGGTGAGGGCCGCCCGACGCAAGCGAGGGCCGCCCTCGCCTGAGTCGGGCGAGGGTCGCACTTGCCCTGGGCAGTCGAGGACGGCCCTTGCCGGCTTCCGCCTCTGGCCGGTCACCGGATCGGCGACCGGCCAAAGTTTGAAAATGAAAAAGAAAAGAAAAGAAAAAAAAAGAAAAAATTCAAAAAATTCAAAAAAATAAAAAAAATAATATTAAAAATTAGTTCTGGGTAAAATTGTCACATGTGTACCAGTTTGGGGTTTTTCGTGGTATGTTCAGAGTAAAATTGTCACAGGTGTACCAGTTTGGGGTTTTTTGTGGTATGTTCGGGGTAAAATTGTCAGAGGTGTACCAGTTTGGGGTTTTTTATGGTCAAAAAAATAGTTTGGGGTAAATGTGTCACAAGTGTACCAGTTTAGGGTTTTTTGTGGTATTAGCCCTTTTGTGAATGATGATTTTTTTTTTCACTCGTTCATTTTTGTAAGCGATATAAACTATCGTTTTTAAGAAATGTTTTTCAAATTATTCATTTTTCTCGAAACAAATAAATCCTTGACCTAGAACATCGAGACAAAGCACCCCAAAAATGTCTATAAATAGAAGAGCCTCAAACCAATTCAAATGCATGCCAACTAGAGAGAGAGAGAGAGAGAGAGAGAGAGAGAGAGAGAGAGAGAGAGAGAGAGAGAGAGAGAGAGAGAGAGAGATGGAATTCACGCAAGTATTTCACATGAATGGAGGAAAGGGAGAAGCAAGTTATGCAAGCAACTCATTCCTTCAGGTACATCTCTCATTGTCCTATGATGCTCACATAATATTTTGGATTATAGCTGCATATGAAGATTGATCGTACACACTTTTTGTGATTAGGTACCATAATATGATTTCTTCATTTACTATTAAATTAGGGTTTTTTTTTTGTTTATCGAGATTTGAGATTCTATATCGAAAAGACGCCATTTTACCATACCTTATGAGACCAGGTAACTTATCATTTGAGAATTAATATTATGGCCCTAATTCGTAGATGCGCCTTTCAATCAACAAAATTTCTCTTGGACAAGAATGTATACAAAAGGGGACACAAAAGCGCTAGATCTTGCAAAATCAGTGCAACATCGAACAAACCCATTCCCGTGATGTTCTAATGTGGATCAACGTAGAAGATGTGTGGAATCCGCAATATTCAATTGTTTTATTTGCACTGCGCGCATATTAATTCGAGGGTATAAACATTCAAAATATTTGCCGGTATAGGATATACATGGCAATTGAGCTTTATCTCTTTATACATGACAAAACTAAAGACACGAACCATTTTTCTTTATATTTCTCCTCTTCTTTTTGTAGAAAAAGGTGATATCGATGACAAAGCCCGTAACTGAGGCAGCTGTCACAGCTCTCTTCTCCACCGCGGCCGCCACCTTCCCAGCAAGCCTCGCCATCGCGGACTTGGGCTGTTCCTTCGGCCCCAACACTCTCTTCGCCATGTTTGAGATTATCAGCATTGTGATCGATCTTTTGTAAGAATTTCCTAATGTGGGCTTCATTAATTGAAATTAACTGAATTAGTTTGGTCTAATAAAGATAAGATATATGGGTTCTTAATAAGTCTAATATGGGGCTGGCTGGTGTGGGCCGAGTACGGCCCGGCCCGTAATGAGAGGGCCTGTGGTCGAAGACTCTATAAATAGCGCTCAAGTCCCTCCCCTAACCTGATGATGCACAAATTGACTCACATACGGATCAAGAGAGAACTTTCTTCTCGTGAGTGGCAATCTCATTAGGCCAGTGTTCTAACGAAGGGTATAGGGGAGAAGATCTTGAGTTCGTGTTCGGAAACTGTCGCAAATTTCGCGTCAAGTACGATGGATTCCAAACCAAGTACGCGAATCGACAATTTTTCCATTATCGTGTTTCGGTTTCTGAATATGGTGATCCTGGGCGTGCCATTGTCATGGCCAACATTTGGTGTCAGAGCCTACCATAGATTAGAACTGAAACATGCGGATTAGGACCGTTTTTTCGTTTTGTCCGAGAGGTTTTTTCCCAATTTCGAAATTTTTTGTCGGATAAAAGTTAGTTTTTATTACATATTTGGAATCTACTCGTCGAGACGAGAAAAATGGTGGGCGGCACGTCGCCGGAGGACGCCGGACGCGCCGTCACGCGCCTACACGCGCCCTAGGCGCGGCGGCGCGTGACGGCCACGATCAGCCGTGCCGAACCGGCGCGTCTCTCCATCGGTAACCGTATGCTGACGTTAGCGAGGGCGCGGATCCGGTTGACCCGGATCCTAACCTGACCCGGATGCTGACCCGACTCGACTCGAACTTTGACCCGACCGATCACCCGGTCGGACCGGTTCGTTGACCGTTGACCGGTCGGACCGGTCAACCCGTCGGACCGGCTGAACACGAGCCCATGCGCCGCGCCTTCCGGCAGAGCGTGCGGGCGTGTGCGACGTCCGTTTTGGACGATCTTGGTATTGACGCGCTCGTATCGAGATACTCTACATTGTGGGATATTTATTTTACATGTTTTAAGCTTATACAGATGTGAAAATACGTATAGAACCCTATGTACGCGTATTTTTAGGATATTTTTGCATATTTTCTTGTATTTCTTTATAGTTTCGGAAATACATAAGGTAGCTCACATGTATATCACCATATAAGGACTGTGTAGAGTGTAATTCATTGTCTATCAATGAATGGAACAGTACAATTAGCATGGCATGTAATTTCAGAGACATACGCCCCTGTCTTTACGTCTAGCATTACATGCATATAGTAAATGTGATACATAAAGCTCATATCCCTGGTATGAGAGATTTTCAAGAATTCAGTTGGGTTGTGACCGCTAAAGTGGCACACTTGACTGGTTTTGAGAAATATCGATCTCATATTGTGGTGGGATGTCTCCTGGTCTATTACGTGATTATAGTCCCAAAGGAGGTGATCTTGTATTAGTTCATGGAGGGGTACATGTATAGCATGAGCTTGAGAAGTGACTAATCTTAGTGGTTCATACACCCAAAGGTGGTGATTTTGCGAAAGATTAGAATATGTTCTCATGACCGCTATCATGTGGAGAGTGTATAACTGCATGTCATATTTTCTGCCCAAAGGTGATTATGTGATGATATATGTAATTCTCTATATAAGTATTCACATGATGCTGATTGTATTGTTTGTTTGTTTTTCCAGTCACCTTTTCTGTAAACGGCAATTCCATTTCAATTGAGATCCTTACTGGGTTGAACTTTAAGAAATGGAAAGAGGATTTCCTATTTGGAATGGAGCTAACGGATGTTCACATTACTCTTACAAAAGATAAGCCGGCAGATATCACGGCCACCAGTATTGAAGTTGAGAAAATGGACTATGCTGCCTGGGAAAAGAGCAATCGGATTTGCTTATTGACAATGAAGAAATCTATTCAAGAACACTTGAAAAGTGGTTTACCAGCTGACTGTACTGCTAAGGAAATGATGGCAACCTTAGAGGCTAGAAACCGCATTTCATCTAATGCTGAGGTTGGTACACTTCTTCAAAAACTCTTCAATATGAGATATGATGGTACTGCTGGGCTTAGAGATTATGTCCTTAGGATGGTAGACCTAAAGACGAAGCTTCAAGCTCTTAATGTTTCCATTCCTGATGCTTGTATTGTGCATCAAGCCTTGAACACCCTTCCACCTGATTTTGGGATTATAAAGACAAATTATAATTCCCAAGATGAGACTTGGTCAGTTAATGACTTGATAGCAAGGGTGGTAGCAGAGGAAGAGAAACCTAAGAAGGAAAAAGGGCATCTAGCCTTATATGTTTCTAGTTCTCACAAAAAGAAGGATAAGAAGTTCAGAAATTGTACTCATAAAGGTACTCAAACACTACCGGTCAATCTGACAATATGAGTCCAAAGAAAACATCTTTCAAAAGGAATGGTGGCCACTGCTTCTTTTGTAAGAAGAAAGGTCACATAAAGAAGGACTGTGGAAAATTTAAAGCTTGGTTGTCCAAACGTGAGCCTATAGGTAATGATTCTTTAGCACTTGTTTGTGAATCCAACTTATCAGAAGCACCATCCAGTTCTTGGTGGCTCGATAGCGGTGCAACTAATCATGTTGCGTTTACCATAGAGGGATTCATAAATCGGAGGAAGCCAAATCAGGATGAGTCAAGACTCATTGTGGGAAACAATGAGAAAGCTGATGTTGTGTTTGTGGGAGATGTAATCTTGATTCTAAACTCTGGTTTTAGATTAATGTTGAAAGACACTTTCTATGTACCTTCATTTAGACGGAACTTAGTTTCCGTATCGTGTTTGGACATGTATGGCTACTCTTTTGAAATTAAGAACAATGTTATTTTTTTGTTTCTTAATTCAAATAAGGTTGGGTGCTGTTATATGTCCAACGGATTGTACAGATTGTGTTTGTCTCCCAATGACATATACGTCGCTTATACGGCTGAAAAGGTTGTTTCTAAGAGACCATTACCTAAGGAATAGTCTTATGCATTGTGACATAAACGGCTTGGTCATATCTCTAAGGATAGAGTAGAAAGGCTGATAAAAACTAACATCCTGCCTACTCTTAAAAATGACCTAGAGACATATGTAGACTGTTGTAGAGGTAAAATGACCAAGATAAGGAAGAAAACTGCAGTCTGAAGTTCTGACCTGTTCGAGGTCATTCACACCGATATAAGTGGACCCTATCCGGCAACCTTGTGTAGAAATTTTTATTTCATCACATTTATTGATGACTATTCTCGATATGGTTATCTGTACTTGATTAAAGAAAAGTGAGATCTGATCGACGTGGAGAGTATTATGGCAAGCATGACGATGCCGGACAGCTTAAGGGGCCATTTGCCAAATATTTAGAGGATTCTGGGATAGTGGCTCAGTTTACTATGCCTAGGAGTCCTGAGCAAAATGCTGTGGCCGAAAGGCGCAATCGCACCCTTATGGAAATGGTGAGGAGTACGATTAGTAGGACAAATTTACTTGGTTTTCTGTGGGGTGAAGCTTTGAAAACAGCTTTATACATTCTGAATCGTGTATCTACTAAAACTGTTCCATTGACTCCTTTTGAGTTATGGACTGGATGTAAGCCTAACTTAAACTATCTTAAGGTTTGGGGATGTCCTGCAGAAGTGAAGTTGTATAATCCAACATTAAGTAAGTTGGACTCCAGAACCACTCGGTGTTACTTTGTGTCTTACTCGGATCATTCGAAGGGATATCGGTTCTATAATCCCAATGAAGGCACAAGAATTGTGGAATCACAGACAGCCAAGTTTTTGGAGTTTGATGTGGCCGAAGAAAGTAGCTGCTCACAGACTATTGAGGATAATAGTACGGTGGGTAATATTGTATCTTTATCTCCTCCCATACAGATAATTATGGAAATTTCCACACCACAGACTGAACCTATTGAGGCTCGGGATCCTGTTGTTGAGACAGCTCCTAATGAAGTTCCTCAAAGCTCTCAGGTGCAGGATGAGGCTGTTGTTGTTCCAGTAAGGAGATCTATTAGGGAGAGACGATCAGCTATACCACCGGACTATTTAGTCTATATAGGAGAGCAAGACTACGATATCGGTTCTGTAGCTGATCCAGTGACTTATGCGGAAGCTGCTTCTTGTCCTCAGTCAGAACTGTGGTTGGATTGAATGAGAGATGAAATGCAGTCTATGAAGCATAATGGAGTTTGGGAACTTGTTGAATTACCTAAAGGTTATAGACCCATAGGCTGCAAATGGGTGTATAAGACTAAAAGGGACTTAAAAGGAAATATTGAGAAATTTAAAGCCAGACTGGTAGCCAAGGGTTTCATTCAGAGAGAAGGAGTAGACTATGAAGCAACTTTTTCTCCAGTCTCTTCTAAAGACTCCTTTAGAGTGATCATGGCATTGGTAGCTCATTTCGATATGAAGTTATACCAGATGGATGTTAAAACTGCCTTTCTCAATGGAGACCTTAATGGAAAAGTCTATATGATGCAATCCGAAGGTTTTGCGGCAGATGATTCAGGTACGCTTGTATGTAGACTGAAAAAGTCTATTTATGGTATCAAGCAAGCTTCTAGATAATGGTACTTGAAGTTTCATAGTGTTGTTGCTTCATATGATTTTGTTGAGAACAAAGTAGATCAGTGTATATACTGCAAGGTCAGTGGGAGGAAATTCATTTTTCTTCTACTCTATGTGGATGATATCCTTCTTGCGAGCAGTGACCTTGGTTTACTGCATGAGACAAAGCGGATGTTGTCAAAGAACTTTGATATGAAGGACCTTGGTGAGGCGTCTTTTGTCCTTGCAATTGAGATTTATAGGAATCGTTTTCGCAGACTATTGAGTTTATTTCAGAGGGCATATGTTGATTGTATTTTAGAAAGATTCAACATACAGCATTGTAAGCCAGGAATTGCTCCTGTTAGTAAAGGTGATAAGTTGAGTCTGTCACAATGTCCTCATTCAGATTTTGAGAAAGCCCAAATGAAGAATGTACCTTATGCTAGTGCAGTTGAGAGTATTATGTATGCTCAAGTATGTACTAGGCCAGATATTGCTTTTGCAACAGGACTTCTAGGCAGAATTCAGTCAAATCTAGGACACGATCATTGGGTTGCTGCCAAGAAGGTTTTGAGGTACTTAATTAGGACAAAAGACTATATGCTGATTTACAAACATTTTCAGGACCTACAGCTAGTTAGGTATTTGGATTCAGACTTTGCTGGCTATCAGGATGAAAAGAAGTCGACAACAGGTTACATCTTCAAGTTAGCATGGGGTGCAATATCATGGAAAAGTGAGAAACATAAATCAATGACATCCTCTACCATGCAAGCGGAGTTTGTAGCATGCTTTTCGGCCGCTACTCAGGCAATTTGGCTCCGAAATCTCATTAAGGAGTTGACCGTATTTGATTTTGTGGATAGGCCCATATAGTTGTATTGTGACAATAACTCTGCAATGTTGTTCGTTAACAACAGAGGTCTCAAGAGGTCTAAGCATATAGAGGTTAAGTATCTGACTATAAAGGAAAAAGTTCAGACCGGTGACATTGCAGTAGAGCACATTTCAACAGAAGATATGATTGTAGATCCGCTAACTAAAGGCCTTCGCCCTTGTATATTTGATCGACATGTCATTAACATGGGCTTAGGAGTATCATGGGATACTGTCAATTAGTGGGAGCTGTTTGGTTTTATGTTGCTCTTATGAAGTTTGTATATGATTTCGTTACATTTTTGTAATATTTGAATATGTATCAACTCTTTTGCATTCAATGAGGTATTTGTGAATGTAGATTTATCAAGTTGAGTACATATATTTGATGAAAATCTCGAGGCATTGTGTAAACCTTGAGTATAGGCTATGGGGCATTCTTGGTATTAGCCTTAACAATATGTCTTGTTACACATAAAGTACAGTTAACTATCAAGCTAAGACATATGCAGGTTCATTGGAACCATGAAGGATATTCTCTGGTGACACACTAGGTTTTGTGACACTTAAGGAGAGAGAATTTGGACTAACAAAGTGGACAACACATGAAGTATCACTCATTATGAGGTATTGTCCATTTGACACACTACCATATTGAATCCATATCAGTAAAGTTGAAAGCACTTGTGACCATGGAAGGCTCTGCGTGAGTACATGCAGTTACCGCCATGATTCGGTATTCGAGACTTTATGGGATCGGATTGACTATTAATAATAATCTCTAGACTAATATAAGGGTGCGCACACAGTTGTGTTTCAATTAATATCGCCCAAGTGGGAGAATGTAAGAATTTCCTAATGTGGACTTCATTAATTGAAATTAATTGAATTAGTTTGGTTTAATAAAGGTAAGATATATGGGTTCTTAATAAGTCTAATATGGGGCTGGCTGGTGTGGGCCGAGTACGGCCCGGCCCGTAATGAGAGGGCCCGTGGTCGAAAACTCTATAAATAGCGCTCAAGTCCCTTTCCTAACCTGATGATGCACAATTTGACTCACATACGGATCAAGAGAGAACTTTCTTCTCGTGAGTGGCAATCTCATTAGGCCAGTGTTCTAACGAAGGGTATAGGGGAGAAGATCTTGAGTTCGTGTTCGGAAACCGTCGCAAATTCCACGTCAAGTACGATGGATTCCAAACCAGGTATGCAAATCGACAATTTCTCCATTATCGTGTTTCGGTTTCTGAATATGGTGATCCTGGGCGTGCCATTGTCGTGGCCAACATCTTTGCAAGGCGGCAAAGCACGAGCTGCCGGAGTTCCAATTGTTCTTGAACGATCTCCCGGGGAACGACTTCAACACCATCTTCAGTAGCTTCTTGCTGAGATTCCAAGAGAAGCTGAGCGAGCAAATGAAGTGCAAGTACGGAGCGTCAGCCACGTTGCCTTGCTTCCTTAGTGGCGTTCCTGGTTCGTTCTATGGGAGATTGTTTGCTCGAGAGAGCCTGCACTTGATTTATTCTTCGTACAGCCTCCATTGGCTGTCTCAGTTAATTTTTTGACCCATAGTTTCATTTGTTAACTTGATGGGAACAAACTCGTTCTCTCTCTCTCACGCTGTTTTTTCTTGTCAGGTGCCACGAGGACTAGAGGGAAACAAAGGTAACATTTACATGGCAAGGTCGAGCCCTCCGAGGGTGCTTAGGGCATATTACGAGCAATTCCAAAGGGACTTCTCGACGTTCTTGGAGTGTCGTGGGCGAGAGTTGGTGGTGGGAGGGCGTATGGTTTTGACCCTCATGGGTCGAAGAAGCGACGATTTTTCAAGCGATGAGTGTTGCTACACTTGGGAGCTCTTAGATATTACTCTCAATGAGATGGTCACCGAGGTAACCAAAAAAAAAAATCAAAGGATATAATTGAAGTTACTGCCTGTAATAAAAATTGTATTATACTACCATTGACCCCGGTGAGTTTTGTTAGTTCTCTAGGAATAAATTTTTGTTTTCGCACTCTGAGACCAATCATAACCATCAATTAGACAACAAAAAAACACTGAGATTAATAGTTACAACTAATGATTATTCCTGATTCTGCAGTACCTAAAGTATATGTTAGATGAGCTCTAGCTATAGTTTTTACATGAATTCTTTGAAAGAAAGCAATAGTGCAATTTGGAAATCCTACATATGTAATGCGATTTCTCTTCCTTACGAATGTATTAGACAAAATCAAAGTACAAGAGATAAAATTATAAGTACTTCGAATGTGCACTCGTTCCCTCTTAGGCATGGTTTAGAAAGTGGTATGCACATTTACATAATAGGAAACAACATATATCAACAGTGTGCAACAGTTACACATCCAATTACATAAACAGGTAACTATGCACATTATGCTAACGACTTATGATTTTGTAATCGTTTCTTATTTTCAGAGCCAAAATCTAAAATCCTATGGATGTCATTGATGCAGGGATTGATAGAAGAAGAAAAACTGCACTCCTTCAACATCCCTCAATACACACCCTTACCAAAAGAAGTACAACGGGAGGTCCAAAAGCAAGGGTCATTCTCAATCGATTGCTTAGAGGTGTTCGAAGTGGATTGGGGTGTATTTGACACTAATTTCGACCCTAATGTTGTCTCGGAGGATGGGGCATACAATATGGTCAGGTGCATTAGAGCTGTGGCTGAGCCCTTGCTCGTTGATTACTTTGGTGAAGAGATCATCGATGAGGTCTTCAGGAGGTTTAGGGCCAAACTCACAGATCGCATGTCCAAGGAAAAGATCACGTTGGTCAACATTGTCACTTCACTTAAGAAAATCACCTAGATAAATTGCAAAAATTCACGAATAAATACATTACAGATGTATGTACTTTTATTGTGAAGTTGAAATATGAATGTCACGCGTGTTTACTATAGTAAATAGGTGTGGCTGTATTATTTTTATTACTGTTTATTTCTTATCTTGAGTAAAGAAAATGCAAGAGACTTGCAAGTTGAAGGGCTTGACATTTGAGATTTTCTTTTAAGGATTTTTCTTTCGTGTATCCCCCAGAATGCATTGGTTCAATTGAGTGAATTTGGTGTTTTCTTGATTTATTTATCCCAGGAAAATAAATCGAAAACACTAAATGAAGTACGATTTCTATCCAAAGAAATTTGAATGAGTAAACATGAATAAATTTCCTACCCAAAAAAAAACAATAAATCAAAACCCAAATTAGAAACTCAACACTAAAACTTTCACAATAATCTCAACGAAACATCTGAAAGGTTGTACCCCTACTACCCTCAAATGATTTTGTAAAAGAAAACACCAAATTCACTCAATTGAACCAATGCATTCTGGGGGATACACGAAAGAAAAATCCTTAAAAGAAAATCTCAAATGTCAAGCCCTTCAACTTGCAAGTCTCTTGCATTTTCTTTACTCAAGATAAGACATAAGCAGTAACAAAAATAAAACAGCCACACCTATATAGGCTATATACTATAGTAAACACACTTGCATTCATATTTCAACTTCACTATAGAAGTACATACATCTGTAATGTATTTATTTGTGACTTTGCAATTTATCTAGGTGATTTTCTTAAGTGAAATAACGATGTTGACCACCGTGGTCTTTTTCTTGGACATGTGATCTGTGAGTTTAGCCCTAAACCTCTTGAAGACCTCATCGATGATCTCTTCACCAAAGCAATCAACGAGCAAGGGCTCGGCCACAGCTCTAATGCACCTGGCCATATTGTATGCCCCATCCTCCGAGACAACATTAGGGTCGAAATCAGTGTCAAATACACCCCAATCCACTTCGAACACCTCTAAGCAATCGATTGAGAATGACCCTTGCTTTTGGACCTCCCGTCGTACTTCTTTAGATAAGGGTGTGCACTGAGGGATGTTGAAGGAGTGGAGTTTTTCTTCTTCTATCAATCCCTGCGTCAACGACATCCATAGGATTTTAGATTTTGGCTCTGAAAATAAGAAACGATTACAAAATCATAAGTCGTTAGTATAATGTGCATGATTACCTGTTTATGTAATTGGATGTGTAATTGTTGCACACTGTTGATATATGCTGTTTCCTATTATGTAAATGTGCATTCCACTTTCTAAACCATGCCTAAGAGGGAACGAGTGCGCATTTGAAGTACTTATAGTTTTATCTCTTGTACTTTGATTTTGTCTAATACATTCGTAAAGAAGAGAAATCGCATTACATATGTAGGATTTCCAAATTGCACTATTGCTTTCTTTCAAAGAATTCATGTGAAAACTATAGCTAAAGCTCATCTAACATATACTTTAGGTACTGTAGAATCAGGAATAATCATTAGCTGTAACTATTAATCTCAGTGTTTTTTTGTTGTCTAATTGATGGTTATGATTGGTCTCAGAGTGCGAAAACAAAAATTATTCCTAGAGAGCTAACAAAACTCACCGTGGTCAATGGTAGTATAATACAATTTTTATCACAGGCAGTAACTTCAATTATATCCTTTGATTTTTTTTTTTGGTTACCTCGGTGACCATTTCATTGAGAGTAATAGCTAAGAGCTCCCAAGTGTAGCAACACCCATCGCTTGAAAAATCGTCGCTTCTTCGACCTATGAGGGTCAAAACCATACGCCCTCCCACCACCAACTCTTGCCCACGACACTCCAAGAACGTCGAGAAGTCCCTTTGGAATTGCTCGTAATATGCCCTAAGCACCCTCGGAGGGCTCGACCTTGCCATGTAAATGTTACCTTTGTTTCCCTCTAGTCCTCGTGGCACCTGACAAGAAAAAACAGAGTGAGAGAGAGAACGAGTTTGTTCCCATCAAGTTAACAAATGAAACTATGGGTCAAAAAATTACCTGAGACAGCCAATGGAGGCTGTACGAAGAATAAATCAAGTGCAGGCTCTCTCGAGCAAACAATCTCCCATAGAATGAACCGGGAACGCCACTAAGGAAGCAAGGCAACGTGGCTGACGCTCCACACTTGTGCTTCATTTGCTCGCTCAGCTTCTCTTGGAATCTCGGCAAGAAGCTACTGAAGATGGTGTTGAAGTCGTTCCCCAGGAGATCGTTCAAGAACACTTGGAACTCCGGCAGCTCGTACTTTGTCACCTTGCAAAGATCGATCACAATGCTGATGATCTCAAACATGGCGAAGAGAGTGTTGGGGCCGGAGGAACAGCCCAAGTCTGCGATGGCGAGGCTTGCTGGGAAGGTGGCAGCCGCGGTGGAGAAGAGAGCTGTGACAGCTGCCTCAGTTACGGGCCTTGTCATCGATATCACCTTTTCCTACAAAAAGAAGAGGAGAAATATAAAGAAAAATGGTTCGTGTCTTTAGTTTTGTCATGTATAAAGAAATAAAGCTCAATTGCTATGTATATCCTACACTGGCAAATATTTTGAATGTTTATATCCTCAAATTAATATGCGCGCAGTGCACATAAAACAATTGAATATTGCGGATTCCACACATCTTCTATGTTGATCCACATTAGAACATCACGGGAATGGGTTTGTTCGATGTTGTGATGATTTTGCAAGATCTAGCACTTTTGTGTCCCCTTTTGTATACATTCTTGTCCAAGAGAAATTTTGTTGATTGAAAAGCATATCTACGAATTAGGGCCATAATATTAATTCTCAAATGATAAGTTACATGGTCTCATAGGGTATGGTAAAATGGCTTCTTTTTGATATAGAATCTCAAATCTCAATAAACAAAAAAAAACCCTAATTTAATAGTAAATGAAGAAATCATATTGTGGTACCTAATCACAAAAAGTGTGTACGATCAATCTTTATATGCAGCTATAAACCAAGATCGTATGTGAGCACCGTAGGACAATGAGAGATGCACCTGAAGAAATGAGTTGCTTGCATAACTTGCTTCTCCCATTCCTCCTTTCATGTGGAATACTTGCGTGAATTCCATCTCTCTCTCTCTCTCTCTCTGACGCAGCGTTCAGCGAATAATTCAAACAAAACCTTGCTTAGAAAAAGAAATCTCGAAATTCAATATTGATGATAATGTTGTGTCTGCAAAACAAAGCCTAAACACCCTTTTATGTTGTGTCTGCAAAACAAACCCTAAACACCCTTTTATAGGGGTTAAACCTAATCATAATAGGAAAGTTATCTAATCTGAATAGGAAACCTAATCATAAGAGGAAAGTTATCTAATCTGAATTGAAAACCTAATCATAATAGGAAAGTTATCTAATCCGAATTGAAAACCTAATCATAATAGGAAAGTTATCTAATCCGAATTGGAAACCTAATCATAATAGGAAAGTTACCTAAATATCAAATAGCAAAATTACAAAAACGACCCTTAAAATTAACTCGTGAAAAATACTAAAATAATAGAAAAAAAAACCATCCAATCACATCACCGTTTCGCTTTCCGTTTAGACTTCTGTTTGTCCAATCGGTCCAGAAACGTACCACTAATAAATTCTGCATCATTCTCCTCCACTTGAAAAGAACTCATCCTCGAGTTAAAATCAAAATCTAGATATAATGGCTCTGTGGACTCATGAAACGGTGACAAATCAACAATATTAAAAGTGTTGGATATGCCCATGCTATGTGGAAGATCCGTAACATAAGCATTATCGTTGATCTTCTTGCTAATAGTGTAAGGTCTATACTTCTTTGGTTGCAATTTACTATAAGATCTACCTGGTAATCACTCTTTACAAAGAAAAACCATGACTTGATGACCTACTGCAAACACCTGCTTTCGCTTGTGCTTATCTGCTGCAACTTTATACTTTTGATTAGCTTCCTCCAGCTTCTGTTTCGCTTCATGATGCACCTCCACAATCTGTTTAGCCATATGATCTGCTATTACACTTTTATCTGGGCAAAAGGACACTATTGGTGCCATAACTTGTGTACGGAGATCACTTTGGTGTCATAATTTTTTTTCGAATCACTTTGGTGCTAAAATCGGAGAAAAAAGATTACTTTAGTGACTCCGGCCAAAATTCCGGCCAAAAAAAGAGTCACGTCAGATTTCTGGCGAGTCACTTCAGATTTCTGGTGAGCCATGTCAGCATCGGAAATTAATAAAAAAAGAGCCACGTCAGATTTCCGGCGGCCATGTCAGCATTAGCACTAAAGTGATCGTTTTTCAAAAAAGTTGGCACCAAAGTGATCTCCGTACACATGTTATAGCACCATTAGTGTCCTTTTGCCCTTTTATCTACTTGCTTAGGTAACTGTACTAAATCCAAAGTATGCTGAGGCGCCTTTATATAAACAATAGAAAAAGGCGACCTACCAATAGAACTATGAACTGTATTATTATAAGCAAACTTTGCTTGAGATAAAGTAACATCTCATTGCTTCGGCTTATCTCCATAAATGACTCGAATCAAGTTTCCCAAAGTTCTATTAACCACCTCTGTTTGCCCATCAGTTTGTTGGTGAGCAGTGCTATTGAAATTCAAAGATGAATCAAACAATTTCCATAAAGTCCACCAAAAATGCCCTAGAAATTTACTATCCCTATCTGAGGTAATAGATTTGGGCACACCATGTAAACGAACCACTTCCTTAAAGAATAATCTGGCCACACTTACTACATCAGAAGTTTTCCTACAAGAAATGAAGTGCGCCATCTTGGAAAATCTGTCAACCACAACGAAAACAGAATCCACGCTTCTTTATGTCTATGGTAAACCAAGCACAAAATCCATGGACAGATCTTCCCATATATTGTCAGGAACAGGTAATGGCATATATAAACCTGTATTATTAGATTTCCCCTTAGCAGTCTGGCAAATATAACACTTTTGTACTTACCTGCTAACATCTCTACACAACTGGGGCTAGTAAAATCTCTCCCTAACTGCAGCAATAGTTTTATCACAACCCAAGTGTGCATCTAATCCTCCATCATGTAAATCACGAATTACCTTCTCTCGTAATGATGTTCGAGGAAGGCAAAGCTAGTTGCTACGCAACAAATAGCCATCCTGTACATAAAATTCTTGCACAGGTTGACCAGAAGCACATGACTTCCGAATTTGCCCAAAGTCATCATCATCTGCATAACAATCTTTTAGCTGCTCGAACCCTAAGATGTCTTGGCTTAATGTAATCAACAAGCCAGATCTCTTACTCAATGCATCTGCTGCGACATTATGCACACCTAATTTGTGTTGTAATCTAAAAGGAATTTTTTGCAAAAATTGACACCATCGCGCATGTATATCTTTACTAATCCTCTTCTGACTATTTAGATACTTCAAAACTTCATGATCAGAATAAAGGACGAATTCTTTCCCAATCAGATAATGCTCCCAAGTCTTCAGAGCCCTTACGACAGAATAAAATTCTCTGTCATAAGTGCTTCACTTCTGTCTCACCTCACTAAGCTTCTCACTGAAATAGCAAATTGGTCTGCGCTCTTAAGATAAAACAGCTCGTATACCAACTCCGCTAGCATCACAATCCACTTCAAAAAGTTTATCAAAATCAGGTAAGGCAAGAACAAGTGCAGTACATAACTTTTCCTTCAGAATAGCAAAACTATTCTCTGCTTTCTCTCCCCATAGAAATTTGCTTTTCTTCATACATTTAGTAATCAGGGCTGCGATAGTACTGAAATTCTTAATAAATCGCCGATAGAAAGTAGCTAACCCATGAAAACTCCTAATGTCGGAAACTGTTTTAGGTTTCGGCCATTCTCTGATTGCTTTTACCTTCACCTCATCTATTCCTTCAGCAGTAATAATAAACCCTAGGAATAACAGTTTATTAGTTAAAAAACTGCACTTCTTAAGATTAATATATAGCTTATTAATCTGCAAAGCTGTTAATACCTCTCTTAAGTGCATCAGATGATCCTCCTCAGTCTTACTATAAATCAGGATATCATCACAATAAACTACAACAAATTTGCCAATAAAAGATTTCAAAACCTGATTCATAAGTCTCATGAAAGTGCTTGGAGCATTGGAAAGTCCGAAAGGCATCACTAACCATTCGTACAACCTCTCCTTTGTTTTCAAAGCTGTCTTCCATTCATCTCCTGGCCGAATCCGAATCTAATGGTATCCATTCTTCAAATCCAGCTTCGAAAACCACTTAACACCTGTCGCGACCTAAAATTTTGCTCAGGCTAAGACTAAGCTTAATTCGGGCCCTCCCAAGCCCTACCAATTCGCAACTTAGGATTTAAGTTCTTAACATGCAAATGTTTTCATGCTTGGAGTCGCCACTAATCTATTTGTGGTAGGTCGATTAGAAACCTAAATAAAACATAGGGAGATATGTTTTATTCCTACGAACCAGAGATTCTAAGCTCGGGGACTTGATTACGCTAGATCTAGTCTAACGCCCTTTCGGTACCTTTTCTTTTCAAAAAAAATATTTATGCATGCAGTCTGGATTCATTTTATTACCTAATCACTAACATGTGAGGTGTTCATGCAGGTGCGCAAACCACCAAAGTAACACCCAATAATCAAAACATTAAATAAATTGCAAAATTGGGAGAATTACTTACCTCAAAGCAATGTAAGCATCTGCATTGTTAGCTAGAAAATCACATCAACAATCCTAATATGATTTCTAATTAACAAGTAGTTCACTCAATATTTTTTTAAAATTTTCACTTATTTAAATGAAAACTAACCTATATGTAATGACGTGCAAAATTAACATGCAATTAATGCAGCCTAACATGCAAATTATATGTCATGCGACGACGTGACCTAATTCTAATGACGGGCAAATGATTTATTTTTGGTATTTTTTCAAAATCAAATTTGGAATAAAAAATGCCTAAAATAACATGCAATCTAACAACTTCTTTTTTTTGGTATTTTTTTGTTAAAATTCGAAATTAAAATCAACCCAAAATGAACTACCAAGGTTAGAATAATATCTAATTAAACTAGGAAACAAATTACCCTAATTCCTAATTTAAATTAGAAATTATCTTATCTTTCTAGCAAATCTTGGTTGTCCTATTCTATTAAGAAAAAGTTATCTAGATATATTCTAAACATGCAACATTATCTTCAAAGAAATCAATTCAAATTGCATCTAATCTTTTTGGCTTTTCTTTTAAAGAAACAAAATCAAATAAGAGATAAGCACCACCACCAAATCAATATCTACACAATCCGCAAAACTTTTCTTATCAAATTTAAATGAGGCAAAGAAATCAAACTAACGGTCATATCTATAGGGTTATAGATATCGACAGAAGTTGATTGGTCAAATTTGGAAAGCAAATAAAATCTATTATCGTGTCCAAGTGATTATGGACAAGATAACGATTTTCCGTATCGCCGCGTATCGTACCTTAGGGATAAGGTCGGATAGTCGTCCAGATACGTTGCTAAATTAGGCAAAATTCCTAACTTTAAGTGTTTCAAATATCGCGGATATCGCAAATATTATCCTAAGATTTAGAAATCCACCAAAGAATATCCACGAAATATTCAAACACCGAAAACTTAGGAAATTAAATATTTCGGAAAATATTCGGATAATGACCTTACCTAATTGACGGATATCTTCCAAATTCGAACTCGCGGATTGGGATTGCGGATCGCGATGAGTGGCGAACGGTGGCCAACAGCGATGGACTGGCGGCGGCGTTGGACTTACGAATCGCGGCGGGACTTGACGGATGGTAGCTCGCGGTGTGACTCGGCTTGGGAGGATTTGACGGTGAGAGGGTCACAGGACTTGTGGCTGGCTAGGGAGCAACGTGGAGTAGGCACCAGGGAAATAGCTTTTCAGTTACCGGAAAACCTGCAAGATCAGACTAAAGCTTGGCCGTGAAAGTTAGCAAACTGTTGTGAATTCGTCGAGCTTGCTGTGACGTCAGTTGTGGACTCAACGTTGCTGGTCATCACTGAATGGGAGTGTTGCAGGGACTCGACTGGTTGGTGGCTCGCGGTGGATCATGATGGTGGCAGCAAGTCAACGCGTTGGAATTCTCGGTACCACTCACGGTATGGAGGTGCTCGTTGGACTCACGGCGATGGACCCCGGTAGTGGAACGCTTGTACTGATTTAAGAGCTCGCTGTGGTGGTGTGGCTCGGTGATGCTGGACTGAAGCGCCCGAGGCACTCCGGAAAGAGCTTGTGCTCACTGCATGGACGTCGGAGCACGTGTGGTGGCTGAGTGTGAAGATTGGAGTTCGTGGGCGCCAGCACCACCAAACCACCGGGTTGTTTCTTCACCTTTTCCAATGAACCAATTTCTCAAATCACGCAACTCAGGATTTTCTTTCCTCTCTGGACGTGTATGAATGTGCCCGTGTATTTCAATCTCTCTTGCTTTCTCTCTGTGTTCGTGTGTGATCAGATCCCCCAAAGGACCAAGCTCTCCAGTGTGTGTATTCCCCTTTGACAATTCTTTCTCTCCCCCTCTGAATTGTGGCCTACTCTCTTCACAATTTTTCTTTTTCTTTTGGCTTTTTCCTCTCTGTCCAGAACGTGAATTCTCTCTCTCTCCGTGAAGCCCCCTTCTCCTTTTTTATACTGTTTTTCCCTTGCTCAAAAGGAAGACCCCCGTGCGATCGTCCAATATATTCCCCAGAATATATCCCCATGCTGACCGTATCTTCAATATCTATGGCCTCGCACGATTTTTCTTCTCAAAAGTGGCGGGGAATATCCGTCGCGTATATTTTCCTCTTGCACCAAAGATTCCAAGAAAATAAAAATCGGCTGATACCTTTCCTCTTTGGTATATCGTGACATCCGAGATTTTCAAATTTCCAAAAGATATATCGCCGATTAGTTTCCATGGATTAAAGATAGGCAAAATATATCGATTTCGATTATGGGCCTGATTCAATTTAGCTCAAAACCATTTGCTCGAATCCATCCGCCGTCGGTCCGATAGATGTGCAAATTATATGGGCCTAATTAACTATGGAATGCTCCTAATATCTATATGCAATTTAACTAAATAATTTTTTTTCTAGGGACCGAGATCGATCCCTAATTTTTATGCAATTAAGCACTAAATGATGTGCCAAAATTTAGGTGTCAACAACACCGTACAACCTATCCAGCATATCATCCAATCTCGGAATTGGAAATTTGTAACCCATGGTTATCTTATTAATAGCCCTGCTGTCTACACACATACGCCAACTCCCATCTTTCTTAGGAGTCAATAAGGCCGGAAAGCACATGGGCTCATGCTATTATGAATGTGCCCCTTTCACAACAACTCCTCCATATTCTTTTTTAGAATCTCGCTCTCTTTAAGACTCATCCTATGTCGTTCCGCCGATTCTAGTTCACATCAACGTCGAGACCTTTGAACCGATCTGTTAACTCGTCAAATCGTTCTTCGAAACAACAAAGACTTTGATTGAATTGTTGATCCAAGTATTCTATTAAACGCTGCTCTAAACGTTGCAGTGCGTCGTCCCCAAGGGTTGGGGCTCCAGTCTCCTGAGCATCATTACGAAGACCACCACCAATCGCTGTAGGCTCTGATACCACCTGACACAGCGTTCAGAGAATAATTCAAGAAAAATCTTGCTTAGAAAAAGAAATCTTGAAATTCAATATTGATGATAATATTGTGTCTTCGAAATAAACTTTAAACACCCTTTTATAGGGGTTAAACCCAATTACAATAGGAAACCAAATCATAATAGGAAAGTTACCTAATCTGAATTGGAAACCTAATCATAATAGGAAAGTTAATAAATCTGAATTGGAAACCTAATTATAATAGGAAAGTTACCTAATCTAAACTGGAAACCTAATTATAATAGGAAAGTTGCCTAAACATCAAATAGCAAAATTACAAAAACGACCCTTAAAATTAATTCATAAAAAATACTAAAATAATAGAAAAAAACCATCTAATCGCATCACCGTTTAGCTTTCTGTTTGAACTTCTGTTTGTCCAATCAGTCCAGAAACGCACCACTAATAAATTCCGCATCTCTCTCTCTCTCTCTCTCTCTCTCTCTCTCTCTCTCTCTCTCTCTCTCTCTCTCTCTCTCTCTCTCTCTCTCTCTCTCTCTCTCTCTCTCTCAATGTTCCTTCGAGATCGGGTCTCTTTTCTATTTGGGTCCTTTGAGATCGGGTCTCTTTTCTGTTTGGGTTTGCGACAGAATTCTACTTGCATCACATGGCTCTTCAATGTTAGCTCAAGCTGGTGTCAAATAAAGCCATCCACGAAGAAAGCAACCCAGCTTTCTTTTCTTTAAAAAGACATCCACGTACATTTTTAGACCATTGAATCTCACATGGCTTCCGGTTCCACCGTTTTTAAATGTGAGATCCATCAGATTCAATGTGCCAACATGTTCCAAGCATTTGTCAGAAATATATTATTTCATTTTGAGTATCTCTCATATCATAATCTCGTATAATCTAAGAGATACTCAGAATTAGAATAACGATATTATGATTCGAGAGATACTCAAAATCAGAATAATGATATTATGATCCGACAGATACTCAGAATCAGACAATATATTTCTAACAACATTAATGGACCTAGAAATGTCCACCGGCTGCACGCCTAATCCGATAACAGCAAACCATTTGGCAGGCCTTTCTTTGTTTTCTGACGCCTTCCCATAGTCTAGAGATATATGCCGTGTTGCCATATACGTGGTTGAAATTAAGAGTTTTTATTTATTTTCAAGATATCATCAATCGCTACCCTTAGAACACTAGCTAAAAAAAATTAATCAATTATAGAAACAATTATCCATGCACTTTGAAAATTGACAACGTGCATACTACGGGAAAACTATATCATGCTGTCATAACAAGTGTTCTAATGGGCGAGTGAAGGATATCGTGAATCCATAGTTGCACTACACAAGCGAAAGTTACAAACATAGTAGTTGGCCTGGTGGCAAAGGGATTATTTACCTTTCACGAGATCATAAGTTTGATTTACTTCGTGAATGGATCTTTGAACGGCTCGTATTGTGTTGCTTAATTACGGCATTATTCATACAGTGATAGGCTCCCCAACTTCAAATCTCCATATCGCAAGTGGTATTGGGTAGTTATAGCTCAAACGAAACATTAAGTAGAAGGGTACGGCCCTTATGGTAAGGTAGAGTGAGGGTTGCTAGTGCCAGGCACCTATCCCCACTATTTTTCTTAATCAAACATAAGCAAACAAAGTCATAATCGCTTTACAATAGAAGCGACGAAGGGACATCACTTTGCTTTCGATAGTGCTAAATAGTCATATTAAAAGTTTAGGGTGAGCAATACATCATTCTTTGTCTAGTAATTACTCTTCATTATATAAATGATGCTTTTACTAGTTCCAAAAATTATGCAATTTCAATCCAATATTGACACCTAAATTTTAGCAACCCATTTAGAAATTCATTGCAGAAAAAAGCTAGGTGTCGCCACCAACCTCCTGTTTTATTAATAAAAAGAGGGGATCTCGCTTAGTACACGCTAAGTCGAAGTTCGGGACTTAACTCGAGCTCTCCCAAGCTCATACCATATCACAACTTAGGGTTTAGGTTTTAACCTAAAGGTGATTTTTATTTAAGAGTTGCCACTAATCGATTTATGATGGGTCGATTAGACACCCAAGCAAGACAATGAGAGAATTGCTTACTTCTGCAAACCAGAGATAAGATGAGTTCGGGGACTTGGTCACACTAGTTGAATAATTAATACCATTTTGGTACATTTTTACCCTGTTCATTTCAGAAAATATTTGTCAAGTAATTTTGATTGATTTTAGGACCTTTTCTCTAACATGTGAGGTGATCAAGTGAGTGCACAATCATTAGTGATTAGAAGTCAATATAAATATGCAGTCTAGGGTTCGAACCCTAACTAAGGCGACAACATTGAAAACATGATAATTGATGCGATTATTTTCTAATTAAAAATACAACATGCATAATAATACAACAATGGTGAATATAACATGCAAAATCCTATTGCATAGTTTTATAGGTCTATTTGGTTTAAAACATGACAATTTATGAAATTATATTTTAATTAAAAAAACATGTATAATAATAGTATAACAACAATTTAAAACATTCAGATATGTCGCATAATTTAAAAAAATATTAGACAATATATATATCTAAATTATATCCTAATTTTAAAAAGAAAATAAAAAAATTTTCAATTTTTTTCAAATTTTTTGAAAAGTATATATTTTTAATAAAATAATAAAATAATATTAAATTGAGTCAGGTCAGCGGATCCTAGTTGGCCGGAACCAACCCGGGTCAACGGAACCGACCCGTACGTGTTGACTCGGGTCGGATCTTTGGATCCCCAGGTCGGGCGAGGAACCCGACCCAAATCTAACATGATTCTTTGCCTTCATAGACTCAAAATCCCTGTTTTCCTTTGTTTTGCGGGGACTTGCCGGAGGCAGCCCAGACGCCACTCGTCTTGGCTTGGCTACGCTATACTCCGGTGTCACCCTGGCCCGCTCGGACCGAGGCTTGGTCTCCACCTAGGCGCCGTTCTCCAGCCGACTTTGACGCCACCGGCCAAGGGTACCTTCCATGGTAAAAAACGAACAAAGCGACGGCGACGGCTAGGTTGTGGCTGACGATTGAACGACCGATGCCCAGAATGCTAAACATCATAAGGACGCCACCATCGAATCTGACACGCACAGACAACTCGATCTCGGCCAACAACCGACCAAACAAAACTAGATCTCGCTTAGGCATTTCATCGAACAAATAACATGCATCAACAAAATGATGGTTTTCCGACCTAACCGAGACACGACCCTATGCCGGGACTCTCGACCTATGACATAAGGCACCATAGGAGTAAAATACAAAGGGGGACGATGGCTGGAGTTCGCGCAAACCGGATTGCCGCGAGCTCTAGCCTGAGCCATCCAAAACAAAGCAAGAACAGGGGCGCAGTTTCAAGGAAAAAATAGGGGCGGTGGCCGTGAATTATCCCTACCCGGCTTGGTGATGACCACGAGTTGTCGGCCGCGGTATGAGCACGGCGGTCACCGAAAAAACTCTCTGGCTCTCTATCTCGCTTAATCTCTCTCAGTCTCTCTACTTTGCACTTTTTGTTCTCATTGTAGCCGAGGCTCTCCCCCCCTCCCCCCCCCCCCAACCTTCCTCTCTTCTTCTCTAGTCTTTTATGGCTAGAGATGACCTATCTCTGCTCATTAATCGCTATTAACTCACCTACATCGGCCTACTCTGCGTCTTTGACATTTGTGGCCATTTTAGGCCAGTGCAAGGGAGATGTTCTGCTCTGATATATCTCGCTTCCATAGCAACAAGGGAGAGGAAGAGGAAGAAAGAGTGGGTTGGGTTAGGCTGGGCCCAGTCCTATGCAAAAAGAGGGGAGAAAAGAGAGGGTTGGGTTAGGCCAACCTTGGCCCGACCTGATCTGATTTTTTTTATTTTTTTAATTAGTTTTTTAATAATAATTTTTATTAATTAAAAGAGGAAAAATATATTCTAATATTGCAAAATGCACCTATGTCTGTATGCAATGCAATTAAAGCTAGATAATAATTTTTTTGGTTTAGGAATTAAGGACATTAACCCCTAAATTTAGCATAATTAATTTTGGGTAATTAAAAAAATAGGTGTTAATAGTTACCCCTCTTTAAAGGTGAGCTCACAGGGGTTGGGTTCACAGAGGTTGCATTCAAAGATAAAACGACACCTGATTTTGGCCCATTCATGTATGATAAATGCTATTTTTGACGGAACCAAAGGTCCCATTTTTTTATAATGTAATATAAGATGATGTATGTTAAAGTAAATAAAAACATACCTAAGGTTACTTACCTCGCTAGGAAGGTAGAGTAATTATAGATAGTTGATATTGTATGTCGAGGACCCGAATTTATCTTCGATACCTTGACGGGGGAAATGATTTGTCTAGGACCCGAACCAATCTTCGGTTGCCTTGATAGAGATTTAGTTTATCTAGAATCCGAACCTATCTTCAGTTGCCTTGACAGAGTTTGCTTTGTCAAAGTATCTGCATCTTGTCAGAGGTACCTGAAAAGGCTTGATGTGAACAAAGGGGGTCAGTCCCATGTTCGGGGGGTACCATAACAATTGTAGGTACTTGGTGAATGGAGGGATCGGTCCAATATTCGGTTGGTGAACATATGGGTCGGTCCAATGTCCGAGTTTTGCCGGTTTAGTACTCGAATATTTCTTAGGGCGCACCACGGGATCATTAAAGTATCTGCTTAGTCCTCGAAACTTTCTTCAGACGCACCAAAGGATGATGAAAGTTCATGCTTAGTACCTGAATCTTTTTGTTCGGGTGCACTACAGGGCAATGAAAGTGCCTACTTAGTATCTGAATCTCTTTGTTCAGGCACACTGTAGGGCAATGAAAGTTCATGCTTAGTACCTAAATCTTTTTGTTCGGGCGCACCGTAGGGCGATGAAAGTGACTACTTAGTACTTGAATCTCTTTGTTCCGGTGCACCGCAGGGCAATGAACTCGCCTGTTTAGTACCTAAATCTTTTTGTTAAGGCGCACCATAGGGCGATTAAAGTGCCTACTTAGTACATGAATCTTTTTGTTCGGCACACCGCAGGATAATGAAATCGCCTGTTTAGTACCTAAATCTTTTTGTTCAGGCACACCACAGGGCGATTAAAGCGCCTGCTTAGTACCTGAATCTTTTTTGTTTAGGCACACCGTAGAACGATGAAAGTGCCTATTTAGTATCTGAACTTTTCTTCGGACACACCACAAGGCCATTGAAAATGCTTGTTTAGCATCCGAACTTTTCTTTGGATGCACTACAGGGCCATTGAAAATGCTTGTTTAGTATCCAAACTTTTCTTCAAACACACCACAGGGCAATTGAAATGCCTACTTAGTCCTCGAAATTGTCTTCAAGCACACTACAGGGCAATGAGTGCCTATTTAGTCCCCAAAGCTTTCCTCGAGCGCTCCACAGAGCGATGAGTACTTGCTTAGTCCCCAAAGCTTTCCTTAAACACACCACAAGGTAATGAATGCCTAATGGGTTCTCACCAGTAGGTTTTGAAAGGGACTCCGATATGCAAAAGCGTACCATATCAGCTCCACTCGGGAGAATATTCGAGAGTTTTTGAGACGTCTTTGGAGACAATCTAGACGTTTGGTGCTCTTTGAGTCCTTAAGGAAATTTTATCTGTCAGAGATGATTAGAGCAAATATGCATGCATTCATCAAGGATATAGACAAGCTAAGCTATTCTAGAATGTGCGTTTCAAAGCTCACTAGAGTTTTAGATAACTCAATTAAAGCTCATGCATGATGATTTTGCCATGTTTGCATCACCAAATATCCAATGAGGGTAATTATCAATTGAGACAATTTTCGCTCGCAAAGTGGACTTCTCAAGATGCTGAACGAGGGACCTTAAGTCAAAAAGGACTTTCCACTCGCTCTCATTGAAAAAATGTTGTTTTGTCCCAATCATTAATGCAGGAATATTGAAAACACTCAATATGACTATCGTCACATCAACAAGGGTCTGAGTTTTCTTGCAAGCAGTATGACATTGCCAATCTGAGAGGTCTTCTTCAAGGTCGTAATGCAAGCTTGGTCAATAGCTTAACAAATGAGATTGTCCGAGTCAAGGCCATGAAAGAAAATACTCCGCGATCATCTCCGAGTTTACAAGTCAAGAACCCTACAAAATGAGGTAGAAGTTGTCTTGCTCGCACTTCCTCGAGCGATGTTTATAAATATTTGAAATTTTACGTTAATTCAAGTGCCCTAGTAAGAAGAGAGTTTATGAGGGACGTAACATAGGCTTAGCTCACAGGTTGAGAAACAAAAAGATAGTTAGGCTAAAAAACGTGTATAATGGATGAGAATTGGTGATCATCTTGGCTTTGTCACTCGTATTTTTCTCCACCGTCAGGGTCCTCTTGGACAACTTTTCGGGGTAATTTGGCGCCTTGGCTTCTTGGACTTTTGTCCAATAATTACAAATTTGCTTGAGGGATACAAATTCCTTTACCTTTTTTTATCGATTTTTTTTTCATGGACATTGGCCTTTGCTTTTACCAGACACATTGCTTTTTTGTTGTCCCTAGTTTCAGCATTTTTTTTTCATTTTTTTTTTCATGTTTTGCTATTCTTTTGGCATTGTAAGGAGCTAACCTAGACAAGTTTGAACAAGACAATGTTATTAGGCTCTTGGGGTCTTCATCTTCATTCAGCACTCAGGACTATGATGCTTGAATTGTGGTGAACTTCGCCTTTTCCCAGTGTGGGGGATGATCACCAACTGGTTCGTATGAAATGAAATCGCCGGCTCAATTGGGCTAACACGGGATATAAGTGTATGAGATAGAAGAAGAATAGCTATTTGTCATCTTAGAGCCCTTAAATCATTATGAGAGTTCATCTACAATAATAACACTTAAAGATTGATGCAAGTGAGAGCATGAAAACTTCTATTCACTTTTCTCACCTCGTGTTGCCAACTTACCTCTAGTTGCCCCAGTGTGGGGTAGTTCTTGACAGGGATAATTTGAAATAAACCTCCAAGTGTATGGGCTCAAAATGGTTAAGCAAAGGATGCTGGTAGTGTATTGGGCAGAAAAATGAACTACCTCTTGTCACTTTGGCTACCGTACCTTATGCGAAAAATTCCTTTACCTTGCAGACATGGAATATTTCTACTCGTCTCGCTACGGATTAGTACATAGGGATGTGTATGAACTAAGGATCGCCTTTTGTCATCCCAACATATCTCTTTCAACATACCCGAGCAGTTCAACACCATTCGTTAAATTGTCAAAATTTTCACATGGAATTAGTGAATTAAACAGATAAAATTACCATGCAAAATTCTTTTCCAGAAGACATGCGATGCGCTTGGAGGAGGACTAAGCATCTATTGCTTTAAATTGCTTCCTCATCCTTTGATTCTTTCTACTTTTATGAGAAGAGTCTGTAGGGAAAGAGATACTTACCTATGCTACAATGTTGAGGCAAACCTGCAAAATAATAAGAAAGACTATGTTAATGAACGGGTCTTTGAGGGACAAGAATTGGGAACGATACAATATTACCTTCATGACTCTCTTCATTTGAGTTTAAGCTGACAACTCTTTAAGCTTTCTCGAATGTCAACAATTTCTATCAAAAATAGCATGAGCTCACGTTAGAAATGAAATGATAAAGGATAAATTGGGAACGATACCAAATAACCCTTCCTGCATTTTGCCTTCAAAGCCAGGAGGGTCTTTTCTTTTGCAACTCCTTCCCGGTTTGTCTTAAATCTCGAATGAAATCCTCTATAATTAAGAGTGCTCCCAACTAGGCGATCCTCTTCTCGGTGCATATTGTGTCAATGCGGTCTCGGCACATTGAGGAGATTCTTAGGAATCCTCTAATTCCTGACCGTGCAGTGCATGTGCAAATGCTTATATGAGGATCTCCACAGCAAAGCTAATCTTGACTTTAAATGTCTTCGATTGATGTGGGCATCGTAATCTTTTCCGATAACTATCGTTAAAACTTCCATGGCTGTCAGGATCAGCATCGATACTATCTTGTCATATGCAAAGTACTTTCTAGATGCTTGTGCTAGACCTTTATTCAAATTCGTCCTATATAAAAGGAAAGGGTATGTTATTTCTATTCTAAAGTGGATGAACTTTAGGAATGAAATACACCCAAAGGTCACACCCACAACGCTTCCATGCAATTTCTTCACACGTGCTTTCTTTTTCTTTTCTTTTATTCGGTTTTCCTTTTTCTTTTCTTTTTGTCGTGTGGTTGACTTTAGGACAATAGCCAATCAGAGAATGACCTCCTCGCTATGCAGGTTGAGTCGTGTTACTGGCTTATGGAACGCTTTGGGCAAATTCTATTTCTTGTGCTAACTCCACCAAGATTGTAACCATACCGCTTTAGGTGACAAATTTTTTGGTGTGTGTTGCAATTATTTGCGGCAAAAATTGAACCTATTTTCTGTAAAAATCACTCTTCTCTTAAATTTTACATGCACGTCACAATATCTCGTACCAAAATTATATATAACAAAATATGTGTTATAATAAGGTGATGGCTCTTGACCTTGACCGGTCCAACGCATGTGTTTTTGCTACGAATGACTTTTCATTGCTAAGAGTATATAATTTTTAAGAATTTTGATGTCTATGTTTCTAGAAAACATTAGGTGTAAATGTTGTGCCACGTCATATTTATAATGGCCTATTCAGAACGTGACACGTGTCGTGACGAGCCCACTTATATGAAATTTTAAGATTTCCCCTCTCTTCTGTCTCTGTTACTTTTTCCTCTCTCTCTCTCTCTCTCTCTCTCTCTCTCTCTCTCTCTCTCTCTAGCACTCACTTTGTCCCAATCTTCTACGTTACTTTTTCCCATCGATCTCGATAGCCACACACCCAAAGCTCCGGCGGCATGGCTTCCGCGAGCTTGAGGTCAAGTGAGGCCGTGGTGGCAAGATATCAAAGCTCATGTGGCCATGGCTGTAACCTTGAGATCTCCATCTAGTGGCCATGGACGGGCGTTCAAAGCTTGGGCCGCCATGGTCATGAGCTTGAAGCTTAAGTGGGCATTGCTACGAGCTTGAGGCCAAGCATGAAACTCAAGGTCTCGAGCCTTGGTGGACTCAAAAGGAAAGAATAAAAGCGAGTGCAGGGTGGGAGGGGGCGGGGGGGGGGGGGTGTCTTTGGGCAAGGTTACCCCAGCTCTGGATTCGAGGTCAAGCTCCATGGCCAAAGCGGCCACGAGCCTTGGACTTGAGCTCGAGCCAGGCGGACGCAAGAGGAAAAAAGAAAATCAAGTGCCAAAGAGAGAAAGGATAGAGGAAATCTTAAAATTTCTGGTAGGTGGGCCCGCAGTGACATGTGTCATGCTTTAGATGGGCTATTTTAGATATGACGTGGCACAACAACAATTGTACGCAATCTATGTTTCCATTGTTTCAAGATGTATAAAGTGAACGAGCAGGATAAGCCACTCGCGTTGACTATTCCTTGGATGTTGTACATATGAGATCGGAAACACCCGCGTTACAAAATGCTAGGAACTGCCTGCTATTGTTGAATGACCCTCTACATGGTGTCTATATAAGTGACTTCCTTCTTTCAGTTTATTTATCCCTCCAAGTTCTTAATCTGTAGTTGGCTTCATTAACTTTTATGCATATACAGATTTCTCACTTGCGTAATAGATATTATTTTAGCTCTTTCTTCTGGCTCAATCTTTATTGTGAATGTAAATTGTGATTTTCATATATTAGCAATCAACACCGGAACGTTAGGACAACGTTGCAGAGGACACGTGTGATTTTTGGGTGTGCTCAAATCCTTCAGAAAAATTTGATTTGGGTAAGAAACGGAGAAAGTGACCAAAATACCCCTAAGAATTTTTAAAGGGTATGCTTTAAGGGTAAAGGGCATTTTGGTAATTTTTCCCTAACTTTTTGATTGGACATTTTTACCCTTGAATTTTTGAGAAATTACAAGAATACCCTTGGATATTTTTGGGTGAGATTCGATCTCGGCCGTCGGTTTCAAGATAAGATCAAATCTAGACCGTCGAATAAAAAATGTGAGAAAAGGGCATTTTGGTCATTTGCCATTTTAGTCCAAATGCACTATTTAAGTCAAGATTCAATCCTCTCTCTCTCTCTCCATCTCTCGGTCTCACCTCTCTCTCCCTTCCCCGACTGCCTCCTCCTCCCTTGCCGTTCGTACGCCGGCCACCGCCCGCCAAGCCGCCGCTGTGTCGCCGTCTACGCCGCCATATCGTGCCACCACCACTAGCCCTTGTCACCGCCGCCTCCTTTTCTCTCTCCACCGTGTGGCCAAGAGCCACGGCTGAGCAAGCCCCAAGGCCGTTGCCACTGCCGTACGCCGTCCGCCCAAGCCGGACCGTCGCCGTGAGCCATACGCTGTCGCCGTAGAGTGCTGCCGCTTTCCGTTCTAGCTGATTTAGTCTAAAACTCGATAAGTCGCGCTCTAAACCCGATTTAGGACTTCGGGTATCGACGGATGATTTTTATTGGGTGAAATTGGGTTATGTAGGTGTGGATTTATATAATTCTAGGTACCGAAATGTTTGGCGGGCCTTAGGAATTAATTTCGGGAATTTTGGTGGAAAAATTTGTGACTGATGTGGGCTGTGAGTTACTGTTCATGGGGCTATGATGGGTTGATCGAGACGCGAGTTGGATTTTTAGAACCGGCAATTAATGGCGAGAAAGTGCCGTGAAGGATCGGATCCAACGCCATTTGGTTGGAGAAAAATGGCAATTTGTGTGTTTAATTCGTGTTTGAATTATTAATAAATTGTGGTGATGAAATTGAGTGTGTGGTTGTGTAATTAAATGATAGAAATATGCTCGTCAGGTGCACGCTTGAGTTAGACTGAATTAATTGTCTGATTGGCCATGGCAAGTGCTTGTTGAGCATGAGTCGCGTGTGAATTGTTGTGTGCACGGTCCACGTGTGACTGGCAAATTGAATGGCATGTGATTGTTGATCATGCGAGTGAACGAGAAATTGTGACGTGGCATGGCATGAGAGATTGTGGAAATTGTGCCGTCCTGAGACATGTACTTCAACGCGGGACGATGCCCGGTATTATCGGAAGACTGCCAGCCTGAGGCATGTACTTCAACCCGGGTTGCGCAGTAGGTGGTAGGTGTTGAGCTTGAGGCGTGTACGTTTACGTGGGCAAGATACATGGCTTGAGACGTGTACGGGTACGTGAGCCTGAAGTGTTGTGATGAGTGGTCGCAGTGTACTTGAGGCATGTACGTTTACGCGGGTCACTGGCGAGTGATGTGGAAAAGAGGAAATGAGAACGGAATGAAAATGTGGGATGAGAAATTGTACATGCGTGTGTTTGCATTATAACGTGATTGTGATTAAGTGTGGGTGTACGTATGATAGAGTCTGGCAAGAATATTTGATGTACCTGCGTTGTGATGATTTGGCGCGTGTGATTGTGTTTGTAATTGTCTGGAGGTATGTGATAGCCTAGGTGGGGTTTAGGGGTGTACTTGCTAAGATGTAATTTCATGGTTGTTTCAATCAACAATTTTCAAAACCCCAACCCAAGCCATGAATCCACCACCACCATTGCCACCAGTGCGATTTGGAGTACCAGTGCATACTGAATATGACGTGACAGAGTTTCCGATGGGTGATGGGATGACCTGGATTAGACATACTACGACCGTGTATGGAGAAGTAGGATTACCGTTATGGGAGACCCATGTGTATACTGCTCGATACTTTCGAGATGCAGACAGGGATGAGTTTGGTCTTGTTAGGGGCTTCGATGTTCCATTTGATTTAGTTGGGGATTGGGATCTTACTGCTATACCCCCGATAGATGGGGAGTTGACCAGTACCGAGGTTAGCTTAGCTCAGTCTGGACTGCACCTAGAACCCGCAGCATAAGGATCGTTAGAACCCGAGCACGAACCCGAGCCTGAAGCATTGCAAGCTGAAGTTGATCCAATGGATATCGATCTAGAGCCGATCCCCGAGGAAGAACCAGATAAGGCGGAGCCCGAGGTGGAACTTGAGAATAATCCCGACGAGTCTGAGGAGCCCGAGGGTGAACTAGGGTATATACTACCATTTAAGCAGTACATGGACCCCAACTTTATGCCTGAGTTCCATTTCAAGGATGTTTTAGCTGAGGAAAATGAGGACGAAGTTCCAGCAGAGTCGGGTGACATCAAACACCTGATTGAGATTGAGGCAGAATCGGATTCTTCGGAGGAGCAGACCACTAAGGAGAGTTTAGATTCGGATGACGTGGAGTCAGGCTTTGAGTGGACGCCAAGCAAGGGGCGTTAGGGGTTAATATATGGGTTGGACGGTAGGCTTTTGGAAGAATAGCATTTTTGGAAGATAGTATGCCAGGTCATCGATCTTGGTTTTGATTTTGATGGTATAGGAAGGTGTGCACTTGCATTAAGGCTTGTAATATTATGGATATTGTGGTACAAGTTTGAATGAGAAATGAATGTGTGCATTCTCCCTATTCTCCTCAGTTTTAATTGTCCGGGTGAAATTGTGTTTCCGCTGTTGAAGTTAAAAATCTCTGATGATTAATTGAGGTCGGCGATCACTTGGGACGTCGAACCTTTCGATCGTAGGCGGGATGTCACGAGCTCGACGGGGGTTCGGGGCGTGACATCCCCGATTGAATTGGTATTAGAGCAAGGTCAGCTTAATCTAAAACTGGTCAAAATTTGAAGTGATAAGGAGTAGAGATCCCGGGGTAATATTTAGGGAGATCTCAGTGAGTTGTAGGGCGGAACGAGCTACACGTGCCTCTAGATTATTTGTTGTGATTATTTGAGTAAGTCAATTGTTGTGTGGTAATTGAAGTGAAGGTGTGTCTGGTTCTGAGGTAAGTGTTTAGACTTTTGTGATTGTGACTTTGTAATTGGTAGTGGGGAATTGTTTACTGAGTGAGCTCTCGTGTTAATTCGCTGCTTAGAATCAGATTGATCTAGTTGGTCTAGATCGCTAATTCCTGAGTGAAATTATAGCAGGTAGGAGAGTGGTAGAATTGTGACAATGAGCAGCGAAGGAAGAGGCGTGGGAAGAGTCCCAGGGGCGCCACTAAAGGATCAAGGGGTAGAGATTGTGCTAGAGCTAGAGCTGTAGAGGATCTTGGATTGGGTACAGGAGCGATAGAGAATCTAGGGGTTGATGCTGGAGCAGCAGCAAACCCCAGAGTGGAAGTTAGACTTGTTGAAAATCCTAGAATTGAAGCCGTTATGAGGACTTTGGAACGAATTGGTGACATAATAGAATGGCAGACTCGAGAGCGAGCTGCTCCGATTGCCCAAGCTGCCAAGGCCGTTGCTGTTGCTAATAATAATGAGAATCAACGGCAAGGGCACGTGGTTGTGAAATCGATGCACCAGCTGGTAGAGCAGTTTATAAAGTTAAAACTGCCTAAGTTTTCTGGAAAAGGTGACCCGGAGGCTGCACCTCGATGGATAAAGGAGCTTAAGAAAGCTTTTGAGGTGCTAGAGTGTAATGATCATGAGAAAGTGACTTTGACAGTATATCAGTTGCAGGATAATGCGAACGATTGGTGGAAAGCCACTAGGGATAGGATTTTTCCAGAAGGTAAAGCCAGGACTTGGGCTGCTTTTACTGAGAGTTTTTATGAGAAATACTTTTCGTCTAGTGCCAGGGAGAGAAAACTCATAGAATTTATGAGACTTCGCTAGGGCTAGATGACGGTAGATCAATATGAGGCAGAATTTACAAGATTTTCTAAGTTTGCGTCGAGAATGGTGGAACATCTCGAGGATAAGGCGCGAAGATTTTTGGACGGATTGAAAGCTGATATTCGTAGGCATTTATTACTGGTAAATCTGGGGACGTACGAGCAAATATTTGATAGAACCCAGATCCTAGAGCGAGATCAGATGGATAGGGCCACCCCATCTGGGTCGAGGTTTGTCCATGGTTGGAGCAATCGTAATCCTGGGAAGAGGCTGATGTGGGACAATAGGCATTTTACTCCGCCAGTTAAAAGAAATATTGGGAAGCCAGTCTGGATCGGGAATGGTCCATGTAGGATTTGTAGAGGTAGACATGGCAATGGACCTTGTCCAACCAAGGGCGGAGCGTGTTTTGGATGTGGAGGATTTGGGCATCACATAAAGAATTACCCCAATCCCAGGTAGAATAGGCTGCCTACATTGCCGCCACCTCGGAATGGGAACAGACTGGAACAGCCCAAACAACGAATCATAATGGGCCTCAAGCACAAGGACGAGTGTATGTTATGGCCAGACGAGAGGCTGAGAACGCACCAGAGGTTGTCACAGGTACGATTTCTCTGTACAACCATGCTGCGTATGCTTTATTTGACCCTAGAGCGTCGCATTCTTTGATATCGAAGCAGTTTGTTGAGTTGATTGGAATAGAACCGCAATTACTTGATGTTGTGTTATGCGTGGAGACTCTTGTGAATGATAAGATGCTGATTTCGTTGGGTTGTCCAAACTGTAAGATTGTGATTGGGGATAGGGAGGAAACGATTGATTTAGCGGTTCTAGACATGTACGACTTTAATGTGATAGTTGGTATGGATTGGCTGTCTAAGCAGAGGGCCGTAATGGATTGCAATAGTAGGGTAATCCAATTTAATTTTGTTGGACATCCGGAATTCAAATTTGTGGGAAGTCGAGGAGGACCCTCGATTCTATGGATATCCTCAGTAGAAATAACAAAATTGTTGAATGAAGGATGTCAAGGATTTCTAGCTGCAATAGTGGATTCAATGGCTGAGGAGCCGAAACTTGAGGATATAGTGGTAGTGTGTGAGTATCCCGATGTGTTTCCTCAAGAATTGCCAGGATTACCACCGAAAAGAGAAGTAGAGTTTATAATCGAGTTGGTACTTGGAATTGAGCCAATCTCGAAGGCACCTTATAAAATGTCGTTGTCTGAATTAAAGGAATTAAGGGTGCAGATGCAAGAATTATTAGACAAGGGATTTATTCGTCCCGATGCGTCTCTGTGGGGAGCACCAGTTTTATTCGTAAGAAAGAAAGATGGATCATTGAGATTATGTATAGATTACAAGCAGTTGAATCAGGTGACGGTTAAAAATAAGTATCCCTTGCCAAGGATTGATGATTTATTTGATTAGTTACAAAGAGCTTCGGTGTTCTCTAAAATTGATTTGAGAACGGGGTATCATTAGTCGAGAATTAGGAAGGAGGACATATCGAAGACGGCATTTAGGACGAGGTATGAGCATTATGAATTTATGGTGATGCCGTTCGGATTGACGAATGCCCCTGTTGCCTTTATGGATTTGATGAATTGAGTATTTAAGGAATTTCTAGATCAGTTCGTGATCGTTTTTATCGACGATATATTGGTGTACTCAAAAAGTCGAGAAGAGCATGAAGTTCATTTGCATCGAGTGTTACTAACTTTGAGGAAAAAAGCACCGTATGCTAAGTTTAGCAAGTGCGAATTTTGGCTTAGTCGAGAAGCATTTCTTGGGCATGTGATTTCCGAAGAAGGAATTTCTGTGGATCCATCGAAGATTGAGGCTGTAACGAAGTGGCCTAGACTGACGACGATAACAGAAGTTCGGAGTTTTCTGGGTTTGGCTGGATATTACCGTCGTTTTGTGGAAGGATTTTCGTCAATAGTAATGCCGTTGACGCAATTATTAAAAAAGGAGACGAGATTTGAATGGACAGATCAATGTGAAAGAAGTTTTCAGGAGTTGAAGCATAGGTTGACAATGGCACCAGTGTTAACGATTCCATTAGGACCTAGAGGGTATGAGATATATAGTGATGCGTCGTTGAAAGGATTAAGGTGTGTGTTGATGCAACATGGGCAAGTGGTAGCCTATGTATCCAGGCAGTTGAGGCCACATGAATTGAATTATCCGACGCATGACTTGGAGTTAGCTGCAATAGTGTTCGCCTTGAAAATTTGGCGATATTATTTATGTGGAGAAAGATTTCAGATTTATACTGACCATCAGAGCCTCAAGTATTTATTTTCACAAAAGGAACTAAATATGAGGTAGCAACGCTAGATGGAATTATTAAAGGACTATGACTGTGATATTCTATATCACCCCGGAAAGGCAAACTGGGTAGCGGATACATTGAGTCGGAAATCAAGCACGCGCATTTGATAGTCAAAGAATGGACCCTGTTGGAGAAAGTGCGAGACTCGGAGTTCAAGTTTGAAGTAACTTGAGTATCAAGCCTATTAGCCACGTTAAGGATTGAAAGAAATCCAAGCTAAAGTTAAAGCTTTACAGTTTATGGACCCAGAAATACGGAAGATTATTGGCATGAATGCTACTAAGAGAAAGCCGGATTTTCAGGAATCCGAAGATGGTATATTGAAATTTCAAGGACGGTTATGTGTGCCAGACGATGCAGGAGTTAAGGAAGAAATTTTATCCGAAGCGCATCGTAGCCATTATAGTATCCATCCAAGCAGTACTAAAATGTACATGAATTTGAGGCAATATTATTGGTGGAATGGTATAAAGTCGGATATTGCTAGCACGTGGCTAAGTGCCTGACGTGTCAGCAGGTGAAAGCGCAACATTGTAAACCTAGAGGATTATTGCGACCTTTGGAAATCCCAGAGTGGAAATGGAAGTATATAACTATGGATTTTGTGTCAGGATTGCCAAGGAGTCAAAGAGGCCATGACACTATTTGGGTGATTGTCGACAGGCTGATTAAGTCGCCACACTTTTTGGCAGTGCGAAAGGATTTCGCGTTAGAACGGTATGCTGAGTTGTACGTGTAGCAAATAGTTCGCCTGCATGGGGTACCAGTGTCGATAACTTCGGATCGTGATCCTAGATTTACCGTCAATTTTTGGAAAAGTCTGCATACAGCGTTAGGATCCAAGTTACAGTTTATGTCACGCCCCGAACCCCACGGCACGCAACATCCCTACCTTGGTCGATAAACTGCGACGTCCTAGGAAGCGTTGCCAACCCACGCCCAAGCAGAGATCAAGCACAAGCGGAAGTAATAAATAAACAAACCCTGATAGTAACAATATGAACCAATGATAGCCATTGCACCAGTCACCATAGTAGAAAATAATTACACATTTTATATTACTATTAAAACCATTTGTACAATATTTACGAGTACAACAAAAAGATATAAACAATCAGCAACCACTCGATCAAAAAGGGATAAGCGGCTAGGGAGGTCAGGCTAAAACTCAGGGAGAGGGCTACAGTCAAAAAAGTAACGGCCCTCACTACTAGCTATGGACACTGGATGACCCTAAGGCTCCCAATCAGGGTCGGACGACTCTGAAGAAGCATCTGATGTCTCCTCGGAGGTATCCTCACTAGACCTTGACTCCTTCGACTTCATGACTTGTGCTCGCTCATTCTCGGAGTCCAGCTCCAACTCTGGGTCAAGGTAAAGCTCGAACCCCTCCTCGTCTGATCCTAGCTCCGCAATCTCCCCGTCCTTGTCTACGTCCTGCTCCATGGCCTCAGGCTCATCCTCCTCCTCGTCCATCGGCTCGGGGTCCTCAACTAGTACATCGGGCTCCTCATCCATCTCCTTCTCTTGTATAACCCACTCGGGTGTGACCTAGGGATCAATCACCTCACCATCATCTATAATTGGATCCATCAACCCAAGCTCATCGACCGTGATATCAAAGGTCCTGAGGGGCTGTCCCTCGTTCCCATCGGCATTCCGGTGGCACCATGCCACGTACTCCTGCGTTTGGTAGAAGTACTCGCCTACATCCACGAGTAGTACTGATCGATACCTCACAAAAGCCTCCCCATTTCCTGAGGGGTAGGTACTAGTATACTGCTGGATCTGCATAGGGATCCCAAAAAGAGGCGGTGGTCTCGCCATCCTTACGGCTGAGGGTCTGAAAAGTTTCAATTTACACAACCGTGAGACAAATCTCAGCAAGTTCAACTCCTAAACCTAGGCTAGGCTAGCATGTAATCTCTTTACCAGAAATAAACACTCAAAAGCATAATACAACAATAATCACACAAGTCTCTGACGCTGCAGGTTAGACAGTTCAATATATAATAATCACGGCACATACGTGGAACGCATAGTCACACGTATGCCAAACACATGCTTATGCTCTTCCGTGTTCATACCGCATGCCATACACCGAGTCTCACACACTCGCACGCTAGTCCATGCATTCTTATGCATGCAAATGTTGTCAGCATGTCATATGCATTTTCCGGCCCACTGGCCCACACTGGCACTCTGGCAATTACTCAATTTATTAATATTTATTACGACTCGAGTCAACAAAGTTCACGGCCCGGTGCGTCTAGCTTGCTTCAAAGTGCACGAGGCGCAACATCGATCTGGCCTAGTGTCTCTAGCCTGCTTTAAAGTGCATGAGGTGCAACACTAATCTCCTCACGAACTAGAGCCTACTACAAAGTGCATGAGGATGGTCGTCTTCCGGACGTACCGGGCATCATCCTGCTTCCAAGTGCATGAGGACGGCATCGATCCGAAGGTCACGATTCAAAGGCCCTTAGGTGATCACACAATCAGTTATTATCTGAACTCCGCATAAAAACGCTTTAGGGTATTTTAGCTGATCACATGTTCATGGTAGGCACGCATTCTCGCACAATTTCATCACATGCCTCACTCTCGACATACACAATGCGTGTCCATATTATGTAGTAGAGTGCACCACGAGCATCAATATAATTCAAACACTCAATGTCACAACATGTGCTCAATTGGCCCAATTAATACCGTGTGGCCTAACGTGCAATTCATAAATCAACAATTAATTTCAAGTCAATCACTGACTAATCGCACTCCACATTAGTTGACCACACTAACATACGACATGGCAGTACACAATCGATCACAATTAAGCACAATTTACGTAATAATCAGTCAACCCGGATATACTCGGCAATTTCATCAATGGGCTCCTAAATTGGCCATTCAGTCGAATTATTCCTCAATGGATAGCCATTAAATTCATCACTTCTAGGCCAATTTTATCCCCAAATAATTCTCATTGATCCACTAAATTTTTCCCGATAATAATTTCTACCAATCGATACACGAATTTCTCTCAGTATGTACTAGTATTCCTAAACTAGTCTAGAAAATACACTATCAGTTCTAATTCAAATTTAGGAATTTTACTCACTTAATCTAACTTCACGATGACGAGGAATGGTGGCCGATCACTGGTGAATAGTGGAACCGGCGGCGGCATTCCCGACGGCGATGTACGGACGGCGCGCGTATTGACCGTACGGACAGTGTACGGACGTCATACGGACAGCGATGTATGGCGACGTATGGACGGCGGAAATGTCACGGCGGCAGCAGCTCGGCTGTTCGAGCTCCGGCGCAGCGGTGGTGAGGCTCTAGGAGAAAAAAGGGAAAGAAAGAGAGGGAGGGAGATAGAGAAAGGGGTCGAATGAGGGTGAGGCTGAGGGTGGGGGCTGAGGTGGACGGCGGCGCAGCACAGTGGACGGCGGCGGCGCTCCGATGGCCGACGGTTTGCTCCAGCGTGAGTGGCCAAGAGAGGGAAAAAGAGAGAGAGAGTGATCGGGAGAGGGAGGGCCGAATGGAGGTGAGAGGAGAGAGAAGCCGGGCCAATCTTGATCAAATAGTGGGGGCTAGTGGCGCAAGTGTCTCCGATCCGCACAAATGACCAAAACGCCCCTAATCTAACGGTCTTGATTTATCCTTATCCAAAAATGGAAGGGCAAAATGGTCTTTGGCCCTCATTATTGATGCTTATCCAAAATAATTAATACCTTAATTAATTTCTAAAAATTCAGAATTGAAAATAGCCCAGAGGCAAAACTGTCATTTTTCCGGTCTCGGGTCGAAGTTTCATTTTTCGCCCGTACCAACCCCAAACGTGCGTGGCCAACATAATGTGGTGTTGGAATCGCAAAATTAGTCGCGCAAGCCCTCGAAAATCCACGTCGAAGTTTGAAGGGCAAAATCATCAATTTTTCCAATTTTGGTCGAAATTCCAATTTTTGGTCATAACAACTCCAGATATGAGTGGCCACCCTAAAATGGCATTGACCTTGAAAAATAATCTCATTTGGCTTCGAAAAACAACGCTGGTGTCCAGAGGGCAAAATCGTAATTTTTCACCCCCAGACCGAAATTTCAATTTTTAACCGTAATAACTCTAAATGAGCGTGACCAGAGTAATATGACGTCAGATTCCCAAAAATAGTCTTTTAAGCTCTCGAAAATCGATATCGAAATTCGGGGCCAATTTCGTGAACAAAACTCGCTAAACTTTCAATTTCAGGGTCTCTCACTAATAGGCGGCTATTTAGAGGTTATGCGTATCAACCTAGGGTTATCCGTATCATGATGGTCTCGATCATTGAGAGAATGAGAAATTATACTAGTTCTAAAGGTCATGATCGTTCGGTTCAAATTCCGGACTGGTTGGCCACGTGCACTTTCGGTTTTGCAGAATCACCTGCGTCCCTATTGTACATCGTTGGCCTTGGCCAAACCTAATCCGTTACTTTTTCCTAAGATCGGCCCACGTTGGCTCAAAATATTCCTTCAGCGTCTCTTGTGATCGGTGTCCGTTTCACGATAGGGTCCCCGGTCCACGTATCATTTTCTAGTTAGCCATACCCTATTGGTTAGTATCCCAAGAGTGATCAGCTCTAGGCGAGACTTACTAAAATGAAATGCGAAATAATATCAATTTTATTGATCCCAAAATTACATCAAAATTCGGGCTGTTACAACTCTTCCCCCTTACAAAAATTTCATCCTCAAAATTTGCAATCCACCCTTATCTACTCAAATAACTAGGGGTATTGACGTCTCATGGCTTCTTCGCTTTCCTATGCGGCACCTTCTGTTCCGTGGTGGTCCCAAGCGACTTTGACCATCGGGATCATCTTGTTCCTTAACACATGCTCTTTTCTATTCACGATCCTGACTAGTCTTTTCACGTACGACACTTTGTCGTCCACATCTATCTCCTCATACCTTAAGACGTGAGTCGGGTCTGGTTCATACTTTCTTAACATCGACACATGAAAAACACTGTGTACTTGTGACAAATTAGGCGGTAAGGCCAGTCGATAAGCCAGATCTCCAATATTTTACAAAATTTCAAACGGCCCGACATACCTAGGACTCAAATTTCCTTTCTTGCCGAATCTAGATAATTCCTTCATAGGCGACACCTTGAGAAACATGTGATCTCCAACCTGAAACTCTAAAGGTCATCATCTTCGATCGACATAACTTTTCTGGCGACTCTGCGCTGTTCTAAGTCTGTCTCGAATGACCTCAACTGCCTCAACTGTCTGCTGTATCAACTCTGGACCCGTGATACTCCGTTCACCCATTTCATCCTAACACACTGGCGTCCTGCATGCCCTACCATATAAGGCCTCAAAGGCTGAAGACAGCGTAGAGCCGTCAAAAGAGTTATGCAGACAAAAGGTGAAGACCTTTGAAATTTCAAGTAGGGGATCACGTATTTCTAAAGATATCACCCATGAGAGGACTTTCTAGATTTGGTAAGAAGGAAAAATTGAGTTCGAGGTACGTGGGACCCTTCGAGGTGTTAGAAAGGATTGGAGATTTGGCGTATCGCCTTGCGTTACCGCCAAATATGTCGCAAGTGCATATTATGTTCCATGTATCGATGTTGAGAAAATATGAATCGGACCCGACGCATGTGCTGAATTACAAGAAGATAGAAGTGGATGATAAAGTGTCGTATGCTGAGAGACCAGTAAGGATCAAAGATCGGAAAGAGCGGGTTCTGAGAAACAAGACAATTCTGATGGTTAAAGTTATCTGGAAGCACCACGGTACTGAAGGCGCAACTTGGGAAAGCGAAGAAATGATGCAATGTCAATACCCTAATTGTTTGAGCAGCCGTAAGATTTGTGAATTTTAGATAGTGTTGACAATTGTCAATTTTGAGAACGAAATTTTTGTAAGGGGGAAGAATTGTGAGATCCTGAAAATTAGTCCATTTGGGATTTATAAAATACTGAGTTTTATAAAATGTACTCGTAGTAAATTTTCGCCTGGAACTGATCATTCCTGGGATGCTAACCATTAGGGAAAGGCTAATAGGGGAAATTAAATTCGCACGACTAAAAAAAATTTAATCGTGAATTGATTTTCGATTATTAAATCGCTGAAGTGATATTTTGAGTCACTGTTGGCCGATCTAAGGATAGTTAGGGGTCAGTTCGCCACTGTCCTAGTAATGGATCGCGGGTGATTCTAATGGACCACGAAATGACTGGACGAATGATCCTGAACCTATACAGAATGATCGTACTCCTCGGAGCTAGTGATTGATCTTCGCGATTTTAATGACAACCGAGGTCGTCACGTACCGAACAAACTTGCACGTGACTCGATTCAGTATCAGTCATGAGTCGATTCTATGAATTTCCCCAACAAGTCGCCCGTTAGTTTGAGAAACGCTCGAGTTGCATTTAATAAAATTTAATTATTGAATTTAGCCCAAATTGGACATCAAAAAATTAGGAAGTCATGACGGAACGTTAGGACGACGTTGCAGGAGACACGTATGATTTTTCGGTGCGCTCAAATCCTTCAGAAAAATTCGATTTAGGCAAGAAACGGAGAAAGTGATCAAAATACCCCTAAGAATTTTTAAAGGGTATGCTTTAAGGGTAAAGGCCATTTTGGTAATTTTTCCCTAACTTTTTGATTTGACATTTTTACCCTTGAATTTTTGAGAAATTACAAGAATAACCATGGATATTTTTGGGTGAGATTCGATCTCGACCGTCGGTTTCAAGATAAGATCAAATCTAGACCGTCGAATAAAAAATGTGAGAAAAGGGCATTTTGGTCATTTGCCATTTTAGTCCAAATGCACTATTTAAGTCAAGATTCAATCCTCTCTCTCTCTCTCCATCTCTCGGTCTCACCTCTCTCTCCCTTCCCCGACTGCCTCCTCCTCCCTTGCCGTTCGTACGCCGGCCACCGCCCGCCAAGCCGCCGCTGTGTCGCCGTCTACGCCGCCATATCGTGCCACCACCACCAGCCCTTGTCACCGTCGCCTCCTTTTCTCTCTCCATCGTGTGGCCAAGAGCCACGGCTGAGCAAGCCCCAAGGCCGTTGCTGCTGCCATACGCCGTCCGCCCAAGCCGGACCGCCGCCGTGAGCCGTACGCCGTCGCCGTAGAGTGCTGCCGCTTTTCATTCTAGCCGATTTAGTCTAGAACTCGGTAAGTTGCGCTCTAAACCCGATTTAGGACTTCGGGTATCGACGGATGATTTTTATTGGGTGAAATTGGGTTATGTAGGTGTAGATTTATATAATTCTAGGTACGGAAATGTTTGGAGGGCCTTAGGAATTAATTTCGGGAATTTTGGTGGAAAAATTTGTGACTAATGTGGGCTGAGTTACTGTTCATGGGGCTGTGATGGGTTGATCAAGACGCGAGTTGGATTTTTAGAACTGGCAATTAATGGCGAGAAAGTGCCGTGAAGGATCGGATCCGACGCCATTTGGTTGGAGAAAAATGGCAATTTGTGTGTTTAATTCGTGTTTGAATTATTAATAAATTGTGGTGATGAAATTGAGTGTGTGGTTGTGTAATTAAATGATAGAAATATGCCCGTCAAGTGCACGCTTGAGTTAGACTGAATTAATTGTCTGATTGGCCATGGCAAGTGCTTGTTGAGCATGAGTCGCGTGTGAATTGTTGCGTGCACGGGCCACATGTGACTGGCAAATTGAATGGCATGTGATTGCTGTTCATGCGAGTGAACGAGAAATTGTGACATGGCATGGCATGAGAGATTGTGGAAATTGTGCGGTCCTGAGGCGTGTACTTCAACGCGGGACGATGCCTGGTATTATCGGAGGACTGCCAGCCTGAGGCGTGTACTTTAACGCGGGTTGCGCAATAGATGGTAGGTGTTGAGCTTGAGGCTTGTACGTTTACGCGGGCAAGATACATGGCCTGAGGCGTGTATGGGTACGTGGGCCTGAAGTGTTGTGATAAGTGGTTGCAATGTACCTGAAGAGTGTACGTTTACGTGGGTCACTGGCGAGTGATGTGGAAAAGAGGAAATGAGAACGGAATGAAAATGTGGGATGAGAAATTGTACATGCGTGTGTTTGCATTATAACGTGATTGTGATTAAGTGTGGGTGTACGGATGATAGAGTCTGGCAGGAATATTTGATGTACTTGCGTTGTGATGATTTGGCGCGTGTGATTGTGTTTGTGATTGTCTGGAGGTATGTGATAGCCTAAGTGGGGTTTAGGGGTGTACTTGCTAAGATGTAATCTCATGGTTGGTTCAACCAACAATTTTCAGAACCCCAACCCGAGCCATGAATCCACCACCACCACTGCCACCAGTGCGATTTGGAGTACCAGTGCATACTGAATATGACGTGGCAGAGTTTCTGATGGGTGATGGGATGACCTGGATTAGACATAGTACGACTGTGTATGCAGAAGTAGGATTACCATTGTGGGAGACCCATGTATATACTGCTCGGTACTTTCGAGATGCAGACGGGAATGAGTTCGGTCCTGTTAGAGGCTTCGATGTTCCATTTGATTTAGTTGGGGATTGGGATCCTGCTGCTATACCCTCGATAGATAGGCAGTTGACCAGTACCGAGGTTAGCTTAGCTCAGTTCGGACTGCACCCAGAACCCGCAGCACAAGGATCGTCAGAGGCTGAGCACGAACTCGAGCCTGAAGTATTGCAAGCTGAAGTTGATCTAATGGATATCGATCTAGAGCCAATCCCCGAGGAAGAACTAGATGAGGTGGAGCCCAAGGTGGAACCTGAGAATAATCCCGACGAGTATGAGGAGCCCAAGGGTGAACCAGAGTATATACTACCATTTGAGCAATACATGGACCCCAACTTTGTGCCTGACTTCCATTTCTGGGATGTTTTAGCTGAGGAATATCAGGACGAAGTCCCAGCAGAGTTAGGTGACATCAATCACTCGATTGAGATTGAGACAGAATCGGATTCTTCGGAGGAGCAGACCGCTGAGGAGAGTTCAGATTTGGATGACGTGGAGTCAGGCTCTGAGTGGACGCTAAGCAAGGGGCGTTAGGGGTTAATATATGGGTTGGACGGTAGGCTTTTGGAAGAATAGCATTTTTGGAAGATAGTATGCCAGGTCATCGATCTTGGTTTTGATTTTGATGGTATAGAAAGGTGTGCACTTGTATATTAAGACTTGTAATATTATGGATATTGTGGTACAAGTTTGAATGAGAAATGAATATGTATATTCTCCCTATTCTCTCCACTTTTAATTGTCCGGATGAAATTATGTTTCTGCTATTGAAGTTAAAAATCTTTGATGATTAATTGAGGTCGACGATCACCTGGGATGTTGTACCTTTAGACCGTACGCGGGATGTCGCGGGCTCGACAGGAATTCGGGGCGTGACAGGAACCGTCGATTCCGGTTCCGGAACCGGAACCGACGCTCTTCCTAGTAAACAATAAAGACCTTAGCTTTTCTTCACAAATTTCTCTCTCTCGGTTGCTCCTCCGTTGCACCCTCTCTCCCACTCCTCGCACCCACGACTCGACGAGACCCTCTCGCCTCTCCTCGCTCCGTTCGGCGTCCGCCTTGGCTCTTCCTCTGTCTTCATCAACCACTGTCTTCATCATCCATGGCGGATTTCCGATTCTGAGTTTTTTTGGTGACCAATCAAGCGGCCTGTGGTTGGAGGCGCAAGAAGGGAGTGAGCAAGGACAAGAGTAAGCGTCAGTTCACATCCGCACTCCCTTTGCCCACTCCTCCCCTCGCCAAGGCATGGGCTCGAGCCCCTCGACTTCGATCATCGAAGCGACCTCGAAATTTGACGTCTTTTCTTTGGGTGGTGTGGTTTCAGTTTTAGATCGGGGCTATGCCAACTTTCGGTGACGGCGGATAAAGAGAGGAACATTGCCCATGCTCACGACACGATTTGGGAAATTTTTTTTTCTTTCCGAAAATGGGCATCAAGGTAGTTCCACCTCCCGCTTATTCATTATTTATTGAGTCATCAGTTGATTTCGATAGGGGCTGACGAAGCTACTTGCGGACAATGCCCCTAAGGCGATGAGGGAGCAGAAGCTGGAGAGCTACTTCAGCCGGAGGATCGCCGTCGATGCCAGCATTAGCATCTATCAGTTCTTCGTTAAGTGCTTTGCTTTTTATGACTCGATGTTCCTGATTGATTGTGTGTTTCGATGTCGGCGGGGATTTGGATTTTGAGTGTGGGGGGTTTTTTTTGGTCTTTGATTGGTGGATCAGGTTGTGGTTGGGAGGAAGGGGACTCAGATGCTCACCAATGAGGCTGGTCAAGTCACCAGGTACCACTACTGGCATCGGAATACTCCATGGAAATGATAATCCACTTTGCTCAAGTTTCTGTTTTGATGCTTCAGTTGTTATTGCTTGGACTGGGGTTTATGTATATGAGATCGACGTGTGTCACAGGAGGTTTATGTATAATCCACTTGCCATGTGATCTTTGTTCTTGGGAAGTGTTGACTTTGAGCTGCTTTTTTATTTGTCGTCTCATGTAGTCATCTGCAAGGCATGCATTACTGAACGATTAGGCTATTGGAAGCAGGGATAAAGCCAGTGTAAGCTTTTTTCTTTACCTCCTATGTTTTCATTGGGATAGAATGCTAAGAAGAATGAAGTTTTGGCTTCTCTGAATTATGCTTTATGTTGTTATGATAGCTACGTATTTGACGGTAAACCTCCTGATTTGAAGAAGCAAGAGCTCGCACAATGGTACTTTATTATTATGTAGCCTTCTCTTCTCTCGTTTTTTTAATTGTCTATGAATACGTTTAGTTACCTTAAATTTGAAGGTTTGTCTTTGTTTTGATCACTTCCTTACTGTGCAATATTTTAGTTCTATTTGATGAGAAGTTTGATGTTGTCTCTGTTTTCCAGAAAAACCTATGTAGCTAACCAGATATGTGTGCGCATGTGGTACATGGCTTTGATACCATTGCAGGTGACACAACAGCACAATGAACACTGCAAAAAACTATTGAGACTTATGGGTATCCCAGTAGTTGAGGCTACTATTCTGTCTGAGAAGTTCATTCTTCTTTATTCGTAACAAAAATGTTAGATACCAGATTCAGTTTATGTATGTTAGGCCCCTTCAGAAGCAGAGGCACAATGTGCTACTCTTTGAAAAGCTGGAAAGGCATGTATCTTCCTGGTTGATCGTCTTCTGATTTAGAATAATTCATTGTAATCCAATCATCTAACTCTATGGAAATGACATTTTTTTTTGCGTGATTTCGTGTTGTTGCGGAAAGTTTGGATGTGCCTCTTGATTGCAAAATGGGAAATTTATGGCTCACAAGAACTTTGTATATTACTCTTACCTTTACCAAAAAAAAAAAAAAGAACTTTGTATACCTTATCAAATGCCCTTTTGTGAAGTTGTACACTAGAAGAAAGAATGGATAAAAGCATCTTGAGCGGGCACATGTCTCTTTCATCAGTTTTGGGTGACTTTATGTGGCTAAGCTCTTATTGATGCTTATGTAATTGCTATGTTTTTATACTGCATGCTTTGGCTTCTAGTAAAATCAGCCATATTTGCAGCCTACGCCGTTCTATAAAAGGAGGGAAAAATTACGCAGCTTGCCTCATGGTTTTGTTGACTCTGTGCCAGGAAATATGGAACAGTCCCTATTCAAATGATAGCTTCCTTGTTTATGCCGAGGACATTGATGGAGGTTCATCTCCTTCAACTGCTATGTTATCTGAAGCTGCTAAGGTCTTGAAGGTTACCATAGTGGGCAGTTCAATCCTAGAAAGATGTGGTGATCGATTGTACAATGCTTGTTGTGTTTTTGGTTCCATTGGAGTGCTGAAAGCCAAGCACCGCAAGGTAACTTTTCTTTCCTTAAGTAACTATGTATGGAACATTTACTTGCCTAAGTCTTCTGGTCTATATGTTGTTTGAGTTGTTTTCTTTTCTTTTCTTTTCTTTTTGGCTCTATGCAGACGTTGGACGTACTGGTATAGGCATCTGTTATGATATTTGATTTCAGGAATTGGCAATGATTTATGCTGCAAGAGGTAGGTTTCGTTTCCTCTTCATCTATTTTGCATTTCCTACAATGTTGACTGCATACTGGTGCTGGGGCTGCCACTGGCCCAGTCTATGCAGTTCGAAAGTAAGAAAATTTTTGACAGTAAGCATGTATGTCTTAAGTGGTGGACCTTTGGATTGTTTTCCTTTGATTTATTTTCGTTTTATCCCTTCCAATGATTTTTAAGTTGAACATCACCAAAGTAAGCCTTGCACAAAGGGGGCTTAGCTGTATAAATACTTTATGACATTGCGATATGTCCTCTATTGCTTTTTGTATAGAGGATATCTCTTTGCAATATTGAAGTCCTAATTAGCTAGTTTTTGCCTCCTCCACTATTATATTGTTTTAAGTTTCTTTCCTAGATCAATGAGGTTTGCTATTGGTGTTGCTAATTGGCCTTTTATTGACAATATCATTCTACTAAATATATTTGCACTAATCCATTGATAATAAAGTTATATGATGCTGAACTCTTGGTGTTTTCTATTCTGCATAAATGGATCTAGGTTGTTAGATAATATCCCCTTTCTACTAAGCGAAATATTGTTTTTTAATAACTAGTCATTGTTACGTTTATTTTCGTTTTGTTTAATTAAAAACGAAATTAAAAAAAAGAACCTGTTGGAACCTGGAATCGACCCAGAACCTGTGACAAGGTAGGTTCCAAGTTCCACGTTTTGACGGATAGGTTCCAGATTCCAAAAAATGAGGAACCTATACCCGAGGGTAGGTTTCAGGTTCCAAGCAGAATTGAACCGAAACCTAAAACCGCTCACCCCTATTTTGTAATGCGGGTGTTTTCGATCTTATATTTACAACATCCAAGGAATAGTAAACGCTAGTGGCTTATCCTGCTCGTTCACTTTATACATCTGGAAACAATGGAAACACAGATTGTGTACAATTGTTGTTGTGCCACGTCATATCTAAAATAGCCCATCTAAAGCATGACACGTCACTGCAGGCCCACCAGCCAGAAATTTTAAGATTTTTTCTATCCTCTCTCTTTAGCACTTGATTTTCTTTTTTCCACTTGCGTCCGCCTGGCTCGAGCTCAAGCCCGAGGCTCGTGGCCACTTTGGCCATCGAGCTTGACCTCAAACCCAGAGCTTGGGTAACCCACCCACCCCCACCACCCCCCACCCCCTCGCACTGGCTTTTATTCTTTCCTTTTGAGTCCACCAAGGCTCGAGACCTTGAGTTTCATGCTTGGCCTCAAGCTCGTAGCAATGCCCACTTGAGCTTCAAGCTCATGACCATGGTGGCCCAAGCTTTGAACTCCCGTCCATGGCCACTAGATGGAGATCTCAAGGTTACAGCCATGGCCACATGAGCTTTGATATCTTGCCACCATGGCCTCACTTCACCTCAAGCTCGCGGAAGCCATGCCGCCGGAGCTTTGGGTGTGTGGCTATCGAGATCGATGGGAAAAAGTAACGTAGAAGATTGGGACAAAGTGAGTGCTAGAGAGAGAGAGAGAGAGGAAAAAGTAACAGAGACAGAAGAGAGGGGAAGTCTTAAAATTTCATATAAGTGAGCTCGTCACGACACGTGTCACGTTTTGAATAGGCTATTGTAAATATGATGTGGCACAACATTTACAGCTAATGTTTTCTAGAAACATAGACATCGAAATTCTTAAAAATTATATACTCTTAGCAATGAAAAGTCATTCATAGCAAAAACACATGCGTATGACCGGTCAAGGTCAAGAATCATCACCTTATTATAACACATATTTTGTTATATATAATTTTGGTATGAGATATTGTGACATGCATGTAAAATTTAAGAGAAGAGTGATTTTTGCAGTAAATAGGTTCAATTTTTGCCGCAAATAATTGCAACACACACCAAAAAATTTGTCACCTAAAGCGGTATGGTTACAATCTTGGTTGAGTTAGCACAAGAAATAGAATTTGCCCAAAGCGTTCCATAAGCCAGTAACACGACTCAAACTGCCTAGCGAGGAGGTCATTCTCTGATTGGCTGTTGTCCTAAAGTCAACCACACGACAAAAAGAAAAGAAAAAGGAAAACCGAATAAAAGAAAAGAAAAAGAAAGCACGTGTGAAGAAATTGCATGGAAGCGTTGTGGGCGTGACCTTTGGGTCCTAGAATAAGCGCAGTTTGTCTTTGTTACTTTCATCTCGTTTGTTTCGCGAAAAATAAATAATTTATAAAATATTTTTCTAAAAAAAATCACTAGTATCTCTCACAAAAATGAATGAACGGAAAAAAAAATGCATCATCCACAAATTGTTTAAATATAAATTATTACCGATAGTAAAATCATTTGTCATTGGCCTTATAACTTTTAAAACTTAAAAGAAAGGGATTTTTATTAGCTTTAGTCTTTTTCAATAAAATAAAGCTATAGATATTAAGACTATAATACTGAATAAGTTTACTAAATACTGTGGTAAACTGTAAGTGTTTATTCAAATTTATGGACCCATCTACACTTCCAACAGGAATCTACCATGTCATTTAGTAAATCCGATTAGTATATATGATTCTTAATATTTTTAGCATTAGTTTTTTTTTAATATTCAACCATTTCTTTAGCAAAAAGAAAAAAAAGCTACCTATGCTACGGATAATATGAATATCTTGAAAATTGTAGAATGGTGCAAAGAAATTGTAAAAACTCGACTATATATCAAGTTGATGGAAGCAAGGTAGGTTAGGTAGGTCAATCCCCTGTTTATACACTATGAGATGAGTGCAATAAATTTCATGCCATCAAGATAAAGGGTTTTTTTTTGGAGAAAGTTACGCAAACCAAAATGACAAGAAGCATTTTATTCTTGTATCCCAAACAATGTAAGTCAACCACTGTTTAACCTATTTGAGCTTGGGTATTTGGAATTTTTTAAAAATTAAACCCGTCAAGAATCACCCACAGCAAGGGCAAAATGAAGGCAAATTTAACATTACAAGCTGAGAAAAATATATAAAAATTGTTTTTCCCTTACTTGTATCAATCTTCAAGTATCTTGTTGTAGATAAACTCAGATGAGAATTTAAGTTCCTTAAGATGATGAATTGCATTTATTTCTCTATCCTACACACTATTACCTCTTGCATAGCCCAATTGAGCCTGTAAATTCGTTTTTAGAGCCCAGTTGGTGACATCCCCGCACTGGGTGGTGGTGGTTGAATTCACCAAAAATAATTCCTACTCTCTAAATCACAAATAAATTGTACTTAAGGTGGGCAGAGTTGAATCCACAGAGACTAACAAATTGTTAATCCTTTGAAAACCAAGTAAACAATAAAAGCAAAATTAAAAAGGGAGGTTTATGCATAATATACTTAAATAAAATAAGCGAATAGAAATTAAGGAAAATCATATTATGCAACATCTAGCATAGGTAATCTCATTCAAGTTCGGAAGTTGATCATTGAGTCAAATGAATAATCTCAAACATTGCAATAGACTGGTTATGGTTGTTAAAACGATTCTAACGATTTAATCTTTCCCTAATATTAGATTAACCGGACACGCGCCTGTGATTAATCTCTTATGAATGAATAATCCCGACACGTACCAAGGATTCAATTTGCTAAGAGCATGAAAAATGAGAAAAACCCAACCCTAGCCAATAAATTACACGCGTAACTTATTCAAGTTAGACCATATATTCTCATAATACAACCTAAAAATCGAGTTTTAATCAAGTCATATTATTTGCCATTATTATTAAAACAACAAAACAATTACGGGTTTGGGTAATTCAATTGGCAAACTATCACCCTGTCAATTGCATAGTATGTGACATCCTGAATTTCGGCCTATTTTGGGATTTATAAAACGCGTAATTTGTCAGTGTGCTTATAGTAAAATCTCGCCCAGGAACTGATCACTCCCGGTTATCATTTTAAACTAGAGATTTCGCTAGAATCGCACTCGATCAAATTTAGCCGTTATTTAGACCCCGAACTTGGCAGTCGATTTTCGGGAGTTTTAGGACGAAATAAATTGGACGGTGTCAATATTAATGTGGCCGGTATCGAGATTGTCAGGAATAATGGAAAAGTTAGAGTTTCTGATCAAGTGCGAATTTGGACTAGTAGACCTCCCTCGGTAAAATTTGGTTTCATTAATTTGGCCTTAGTCCCTTTTTATGTGCGAGGCCTATTTAGGACCGATAGACCATTTTCGGTTTTGAATTTGGACCCTCGGTTTGCGTTTAATATTTGAATGAGTATAATTTTTTAATCCCCCTCTCTCTCCCTCTCTCTCTTTCTCTCTCTTCCTCACGCGCGTTTCTCTCCCCTGCGCGCACGTCCCATCCCCCCGCGCCGCCCCGTCGCCGCCGTGAGGTCGCCGGTGCCGTCGCCGTGGGCCGCCGTTCCCCCCTCTCCTCAACCGGCAAGCCCCCTCTCCTCCCTTTTTCTCTCTTTCTCTGTTTGGCCGTGAAAGGCCTTGAACCGGAGGAGCTCCGCCGCCGCCGTCACTGTTCCGGCGCGGGCCCATTGCCTCGCCCCGCCATCCATCCATTCCATTTCTCTTTCTCTCTCTGACCGTGCCTCTCTCTCCCTCTCTAGGCCGCGGATTAGCTTAGACCGTCGTCCCCATCTGCCGGAGCCGCCGCCACCGTCGTTACTGTTCCGACGAGGGACGCTGCTGCCCAGCCCCTTTTTCGTCCCGTGTTCGGCCCGTTTCAAGCTAAGGACACCCGGTGAGTTTGACTCTAAACCATAATTAGGCTAATTTACATTTCTAGACGGGTTTAGGGGTTAATTGAGGCAAATTAGGGGTTAAATTGTAGAGATTATTAGGGGCCGATGTCGTGGCTGATTTGGTGGTGTAGCGTGATCATTTTATTGAGGTTTAGTGGCCCGAGAGACGTTGTTCATTGGCTGGAAATTATTAGATCGGAACGGCCCGAGTTTGACTAGATTCGGTTTCAATTTTGGATTATCGTGCGCGTCATATTTGGTCTTGTGGTGGCTAATTAGAATGATATTTGAGGAGCATAATGGAGCATTTCGGCGATAATTATTAGCCTAGAAAGTGTCGTATAGTGGTTACCCACGACGGGATTTAATTTGGGCGCGGCACAATCAATTTGAGGTTTAATCGTGTAATTACTGGGAATGATCGCTTTGATCAATTGACTAGCTAAATGAGCCTTGTTGTGATTGATTTTAGGATGCCATTTTGCTGATTTAGTGGGACTAGGATTGGATTGGCTTGGCGGGCCTAGGATGTGCGAGTTTTGTTGACCCGGTTGTGTGAATTTTAATGCGCGCCTTATTTGGCATTATGGTGACTGATTAAAATGGTGTCTTGGGGAGTCCAATGGAACATTTTGAGGTCATTAGATGGCCCGGCGTGATCGATATGGTGGCTGTCCACTTTGAACTTAGTTGGACAAAGCGTGATTGAATTGAGGTTTGGAGTGTAAGTGCCGGGAATGATGAATTGGCTGAATTAGTGGCTGAATTGTCCCTAATTACAAGTGATTTTGGGGTATCGTGACACATGTCCAATGCCTTGAGGAAGGGAGTAACTTGATGGACCTCGATTTCTGTGGATTTGTGATGGACTAGTTGTGTGATCTATGCTTGTGAATTGTGTACCGTGCATGAGTGTTTGAATTGATTCCATGGTCGTGCTTATATGTTGGTTGGGCATGTTGAAATGTAGATTGGGCATAGTGTACTGTAATTGATTGAATGGCATTGTGCTATTAATTGCCCATTGTGAATATTGTGAATTGCCCTAGTGTGAACTTCATGACCATGAGTGTGCATCTCACGCACTGGCACGACATGTGCATATACGAGCGTGCCCGAGTGACATGTGCATTGTGATCACCTAAAATGCCCTGATGCGTTTTACGCGGGGTTCATATATAAATTGGTGCTTGTGAATGTGTGATCACAATAAATCCTGATGCGTTTTACGCGGGGTAGTGAACTCGTCCTGAGGCGTGTTACGCGGGACAATGCCCAGTTTATCGGAAGATGACCAACCTGATGCGTTTTACGCGGGTAATGTGTCATGAGCCTGATGCGTTTTATGCGGGCCAAAGATCGATCTTGAAGTGATAGACCTGATGCGTTTTACCCGGGTCGGACCTGATGCGTTTAACGCGAGTCGGAGGAGAAATTGACAAATGGCAGAGTGCTAGTATGCAAGTGTGCGATAATGCATTGATGAGGCATGAGCATGAGTGCGAGCATTAGCATATGCATAACACGCATTGTGACATAGAGATGCGCGTGTGTGTGCCGTGATTAAATTCTGTGGCGGGATTGTTATTATTTATTAAATGCCTAACCTGCAGGGTCAAGTGAATTCTAGAATCGGGCCGAGGGCCTGAGTCATATACAGTTTAGACTGTGTGCTGTTTATTTAGTACATGTCAGGAGGTGCACGTTAACCTAGTTTAGGTTTAGGGAATTACTCGCTGAGATTTATTCTCACGGTTGTTGAAAATCGATTTTTCAGACCCCCAAACTTGAGGATGGCAGGCGTACCGATGCGTTTTTAGGAGGAGCCCCGGCTAGTTGTAGTGCCTGAACCTGAGCCACTTACCCCTTTTTGTCAGTAGTGGCCTTGACCCGCTTTTGGTTTTTGAAGTTTGGGTTGTATATGAATATTGCAAAGGTTCTCCCTGGCAATGCAAGTGCGTAATTGTTTTTATTGGTGGTTGTACGGCTATCCTTGGTCATGTGAATTATTGTTCGGGTGTTTGTTATTTCCGCTGTGCTTTGCTCTCTGTCGTTTGGGTGTTAGGTCGACGACGCGTCCTGGGACGTCGCAGTTGAATCAACCGTTGCAAGGATGCTCGCACGCCGTAGGGTTCGGGGCGTGACACAGCAAGCTCTTATTGTAACAACCAACAAAGCAATGGTAAACAATAAAACAGAGAATATATATAAATATTACAGAAATTAAGAAGGAGGATTAAGTTTAGATTTCACAACTTGAATGAACTTGAACTTTGATAATCCTTTGTTAGATTAAAGAGGAGTTAGCCACACATGGCTACAAAATGCGCAAAAGAGAAAATAATATGTTTTTGAATTTCTTGGAGTCAAGTCCCTTCTCCCCTCTTGCGTTCAACCTCTTAAAAAAATAAAAAGTCTAGATAAAGAACTTCTATCCAACATGGAAAGAGAGAAAAAGTAGGCAAAGCCATCTTCCTAATATCCCTAATTAAGAGTCCTATTTAAGTACAAAAATCCTCCACAATCAGATTTGGAAAAATGGAAATTCATGACCAAATCATGTCCCCAAATTCTGCACCAACTCTGCATTCATGTGACCTTAAGCCGTGAGCACGACTCTCTGGAAAATGGATCTTTTACCTGCAGAATCCCAGCCAACAGCTCAGAAACACATCAAAAGCATACAAAATCTTCACGATTGCATCATTCACCATCACCTACAAATAAATTCCACTCTATTTATTCGAATATTTGCCCAAAATACCATAAAATATAATCAAAATATAAGTCAAATATACACATCATCACTGGGGCAAGATAGATGAATTGCCACATTCAAATAGGAAGATCTCGGAGCACCAACTAAAAATTAAGACCCCTAGAGTCCAAAAGTGCTAAGCCATTCAAAAGCAAATGAAGCCACATAAAGTCAAAGTCTAACGGGTCCTTATTGCAAAGAAGTATGTTGCCAAAAAAAGCAAAGCAAAAAAGGCAGGAAAAAAAGCAAAAAAAACAGAGTGAGAAAATGTTGATGTAAAGCCCAGTTGTTGACAGGAATAAAAGATGTGGCCGATGGTCAAATCTGCAAAAATCATCCTCAACGAAGAAGCAATGATCTCCTAAGTTTCAAGAATTAATGTGAAATTCTGGTGGCCAATGAAGTATCTACACGAGAAGATAATCCCCAATGGAGGAGAAGATTGGTAATTATGCCGAAATGTTCTCCAACTTCGAAACCCCTTCACTGAAAAATTGTTGAGCCGAACCCATCTTTTCATTTCTTAACCCTTAATCAAACTTACGTTATGCCCCTTGCAAAGTCTCATCATATTATGACACCCATATCAATGTAGGAGTTTCAAATGTTAAAAGATTTGGCCCAAGAAGTGTGGACAGTATTGTTTTTATCTTATTTGCAGGGTTCCTAACTTGTAATCCTGGCCAAGATAATGCATTATGAATGTTCCTTTCATAGCAATGAATTGAACTAACCATTTGATAAGTCATTGACCAAGTCTACATTACGATCCTATCGAAAGACCTCTCAAATTGATAAAGTTGTACCACTTGCAAGAAAAATCAGACCCTTGTAAACATGATCATAATGGTAAGCTCAAGTGTTTTCACTTTTTTTTCATCAATGGATGGGACAAAATAGCTTCTAAATGAGAATGAGCTAAAAACTCTTTTAGATTGAAAATCTTTCATTTAGCATTTTCAAGAGATCCATGTTATGACTGAAAATTATCTTATTTATGATTCTCCCCAGTGAAAATTTAATGATGCAAGCATGATAAAATAACTATCCATAAACCTCAATTAAATTAAAAATGTCAATTGCCTGCAAAATATTTTTGAAAATAAAGAGAAAATGTACCGAAAGGGTGTTAGATTTATCTAAATCAAGTCCCAGTATCTATGAATCTCTAGTTTGTAGAAGTAAAATGATCTCCCACACTTTACTTAGGTGTTTAATCAACCTACCAATAACTAATTAGTGGCAACTTCTAATTGAAGGAATTGCATGTTAAATTGATTAAGTCAAAACCCCAAAGTTGTGATTGGTATTAACTTGACTCTAAGCCTTTGCCCTAGTAATCTATTAGTTTTCCCTTGAGTACTTCACCTTTGGAAAGGTCGTGACTGGAGCGTTGGGAATTTCCAACTCAGAAACTAGAGATCACTTATTCAAATTTCACTAAACGCTTTTAAATTACTCTAGGTCAGAGCAACCTACATAGATAAAAATGATAAAAAAAAAACCTCCATTTAACAGGTCCATAGAGCTTGCAGGATATTTCATAGGTCTCTAAGTAACCAAGTATCTACACCATGTCCCTAGGTTATCGAAAAAAAAAAAAGGCTCTTTGATTGAACTGACCAACCATCAAATATGACCACTTCGAAGATTGTTATTTAGTTCTTCGTCAGTTGGGAGGCATTTTTACATACTCTAATACTAAGCCCGTCCCTCCTAATGTCCCATGGGGCATTTTTTGCGGGGAAAACTGCCCCATTCTGTTAGTGCTCCACGAGACACTATTGCCCCAGTCTCCGTGCCCTTCCCTCGCTCATCCAGAAAACATATCTAAGCCCTTATGACCTAGGACAACCTGGGCGGGCTTGCGAATCGCCCTAATGAAATCTACTCCATACCAAAGCAGTTGTCGTGATCCCTTGTTCACTGAACGCCTCTCATGGAAATTCTTCCATAGGTAGGGGTAACAATGCATGATCGTTACGCCTTCCATGCAAGTCTAACTTACCTGACAAGAAATTTCGCTATCCTAAGACCGTTCTAGTTAATTATGGCCGTCGTTCACTGGGGCTTCGATCGTCGGCTCTCTTGTCATTAGGTCACCAACTTCCTTGACCTTCAGACACTGGCAAGGCGTCAACTCGCGACTTGATTGAGACCTATATTTTAAGTAACAGTCGCTCGGGTCTGGTCACTGCGACCCCTTTTGTGAGGAGGCACCCCTTCTCTCGAAGTTACAAGGCTATTTTGCCAAGTTCCTTAAAAAGATAGTTATCTCGCACTCCTAGGTATTCTCTATCTACCCACCCGTGTCGATTTCGAATATAAAGTACCCTTTTGTTGAAGGTTGTTCGAGCTTTTCTTAGGAGTATGGCACGGGTTACTTTAGCACCGTAGTGCTTGGTACTCGAACATTGGTTTGGCTATGTTATCTACCCCTTCTTACCTTGAAAAAGCAAGAGCACCTTTCGTCCTTGATCAATACATTTACAATAATGGAACAAATAAAAATATAATTCGCTGTATTTGGACTATAGGAAAATCTATTTCTGCTGTTAATAATAAGAATTCACAAATTTTTTGTAACTTATCCTCCTTCTCACAAGCATATGTGTATTTTACCAATTTTATAAAACCCAAGTTATTAACTTGTTTAAGTTAAGATATGTTCTTCAGTATCACGGAACATCTCCTTTTTTTTTATTTAAGAATGAAATAAAGGATTATTTTGTTTCACAAGAAATTTTTCATTCTGAATCAAGACATAAAAATCTTTTGAATCAAATTTATCAACGAATCAAAAATATAAATTTCAAAAATACTGTAGATATGACATTTTCTCATATAAATCTATTAATTTTGGAAATAAAAAGGATTCCCATATTTATGTATCACCATTACGTATAGATAATAAACAAAAAATTTCTTATAATTACAACAACATACATAAAGGTAAATTAGTTGATACGCAGGAGGTATTGTCCCTATTAATAATTATTTAGAAGATGATGATGTTATGAATCTAGATAAATTTACAGATATAAAATATTTGGATTGGTTCATTTTCAATTTTTGTCTTAGAAATAAAGTCGAGTACTAAGCTTACCGAAAGGAAGAGAGATTTTGAACTCCATTGTTGCTTTCATTAGCTGACTTCAACGAAAGGTATGATCACTTATCCCCTTTAACCTACGTCAAGGAATATGAAGAGGCCATCAGCTTCAAAAAAATGCCCTATGAGAAAGACTCTGATTCAAGCAAGGGATCGCTAACAAGCAACTAAGCTAATCTGATGACATCCGTGATAGATTCAATCAACAAAGCAATTGATCGATACATAACGCAATAGATTTTATTCCACCGATTAGCTTTGCCTGATTGCTATCAAATCATAGATCTTTCAAAGAAGACCAAAGCAAATGAGCTCACTCGGCCAAGCCACGATTCTAACAGATAGTCATTGTGACCACAAGACTTGGCGTACATAGCAAGAACCCGCTTAAAGTGACGAGATCTTGTATAGTTGAGTTTGACAAGGACCCTATAACCTCTGCCATCTATCCTTACTAAGGTAGAGAACTTCGTAAGGAACTTTTGACAAGGACCCTATAACATGGATGGCGTACACAAACGGCCATCCATGCCTATCATGTATGTTGACAGACTTGGCCCTGAAAGATTATTTTGATGGGAGTCACTATGATTAGAATATGGGATTTGCAGCATTCGTATCAAGCTAACACTTAAGGATTGAAAGTGCTTAGGATATTAACTCCGTCTCCTTTGTGTAGTTTTCTGACGAATTATTGTCACTAAATTTTGCACAAATTTGGTGAAATGCAACTTTTTTTTAATAATCTTGCTTGGGAGCATGTACATCTAAGCAAAAAGAAATTTTCTTCTATATGTAATAGTCAGTCCATTCTTAATAAACCTGTCGAATAAGTGAATCAGATTAAATTGATTAGGTGAGTCACCAAATGTCAGCACAGCCATTGCTCAGCCATCCACATTAATATTGTGGGAAATTTATTTTAGCAAAAAAAAATTAAATGTCAGATAAAAGATTAGATTAAGAAAAATCTGAAATGTTTTTCAATTAAAAGATCTACAAAATCAACCGATAAAAAATTAAAACCAAAAAAAAAATATCAAAGTTTTTTTTGGGTGAAGATCAAAGTTGGGGGTCTAGAATTCCATTTTTTTTTTTTTTTGGCTTGGTCAAGAATTAAACTGCCGGCCTACGACAAGATTGCATTTAGCATCTTAACATGACAAGTTCACAAGCAATTAGCAACGCCTTTTTTTTCTTTGGTTCAACTTCTATCCGTTTCCTAGCGAATTTAGGTCGATTTTGATCATTTTGTAAACATACACAGATATACTTTACAAATATAGCATTGTCTTAGGTATAAACGACAATAGCCATAAAATACTTGGGCACTGCAATCGTTTCTCCTAAGTATAATACAGCGAAAGTCGAAACATATGTATTATATTAACTAAAGGCCTATCTTCCACCTTATAAAATTAGTGGAATTGTCCTCTTAAGCTTACATGGCTTCCTCGTGATTGGTCTATATATGACGTTCATGTCAAGCAACCAATATTATATAATCAATATCTCACTCTACCAACTACGCGAACATTGACCATATAATTCTACTACCGAAACCCTATATGTCATCGGATAATTATATAGGGTTACGATTGCTCGCTCTCCCTTTGCTTAACATGGGTTGCAAGCCGGTGTAATCTAGACCTATTAAAATTCAAATCTAGTTTGGTTTTGCTTCTCTAAACCCATAACGACTCGGTCTTTGCACTGTAGTTAACCGATGTACGACCCAGTTGAGCTTTGAGTCATTTTGACAACTCCGATTCTTGATAAGACAAAGTCCATCTTTAACCAAACTTGAATTCTATTCTTTTTGTCTTCTCCGCATGCCTCTTCTATGCTTTTCTCTTCTCTTGATTAATAGCACATGGCCCTTTTTTAATTGAGATTTACTTTTTTAATAATAAGAAGAGTAGATGGGTGAGACAATAATGGGCAAAATGACACTATAAGTGCCATAAGTTGTGTACGGAGATTACTTTAGTGCTATAACTTTTTTTCGGATAACTTTGGTGCCAACTTTTTTGAAAAACGATCACTTTAGTGCCAATGCTGACATGGCCGCCGGAAATCTGACGTGGCTCTTTTTTTATTAATTTCTGATGTTGATATGGCTTACCGAAAATTTGACATGGCTCTTTTTTTCCCGGAATTTTGGCCGGGGTCACTAAAATGATATCTTTTCCTCCGATTTAGCACCAAAGTTATCCAAAAAAAGTTATAGCACCAAAGTGATCTCCGTACATAATTTATGGCACTTATAGTGTCCTTTTGCCGACAATAATACACGACACAACTTTGGCTTGTTTATCAGAGCAAAAAATTTGTAAGTGACGATTAGAACACCAACTACTTTCGTGTTTATTTTAGTGACGTGTAAATGATCAATCATCATCCAGCGCAGTTTTCTTTGACCTAATGATTATATTAAAGGGACAACCTTAACCATACTTAGATACTTCAAAATTTGATTCTTCTGTTTGAGACACTTTCGAGTCTTTCCAATTTGGGAAAATTATCAAAAAAGTCATAAACCTATTACAATTGTGTCGATCTAGTCATAATATTTTTGGCCAATTAAGTCCTAAATATTTTGCATTTATGCTAATCCAGTCCATCCAGCCAATTTTGGTTGGAAATCGATGACACGGATGCCAGTCGTCCTCCATGGCATGATCGGCGTTGACATGGATATTTTTAAATAATATTTTAAGAATTTTTTGAATTTTTTCCTTTTTATTTTCTTTCTCTTTTTATTTCTTCCCTTCTTCCTCTAATATTTACTTGAATTCATATTATATTCGGACAATAACAAACATTGGATCGGATATTTAAAATCATATCCTATCATTATCCTATCCAACATTATCCTATCTAACAAAAATGTTCAAACAACAAAAAGCAACCTAAAGTTTTTATTTATAAAAGTAGGCCTAGGGTTTCTTATTTTTTATTTTGATTCACTGAATATATGTCATGTGCAATAATAGGAAACCTCTCGAATTTTTTATTTAATTACTCCTTAGTTTGCTTTTAATGAATTAATTCCAAGTTGGCACCTGCACGCCTATAAATTTCGGCCACTTTTACAATTAATAGGGTGGGCCAAATTTTCATACTATTATAGGCTCGATCCAGTTTACTAATTAAGTTCATAACTATTTATTAGGTGTATCCACTGCCGGTCCAATTTATTATGCCTATTGAGTGGGTTTATTTAAGGTGCTCCTAATAACTTATATGCAATTTAACTAATATTTTTGTTTAGAGATCAAGGTTAATCCCTAGTGTTGACACCTATTTTTTTAATTGCCCAAAATTAATTATACAAAATTTAGGGGTTAATATCCTCAATTCCTACACCAAAAAAATTATTATCGAGTTTCAATTGCATTGCATATAGACATGGTGTATTTTGCAATATTAGAATATATTTTTCCTCTTTTAATTAATAAAAATTTTAAAAAAAATTAATAAAAAAAATCAGATCGGGCCGGGCCAAGGTCGGCTCGACCCAACCCTATCTTTTCGCCCCTCTTTTCGTGCAGGATTGGGCCCAACCCAGCCCACTCTTTCTTCCTCTTCCCCTCCCTCGCTGCCATGGAAGCGAGATACGGAGGAGCAGAACATCTCCCCAGCATTGGCCTAAAATGGTCACAAATGTCAAAGACGCAGAGTAGGCCAGTGCAGGTGAGTTAATGACAATTAATGAGCAGAGACAAGTCATCTCTAGCCATAAAAGACCAGAGAAGAAGAGAGGAAGGTAGAGAGGGGGGAGAGCCTTGGCTATAGTGAGAACAAAAAAAACAGAGTAGAGAGACTGAGAGAGATTAAGCGAGATAGAGGGCCGGAGAGCTTTTCCGATGACCACCGTGCTCATATCGCGGTCGACAACTCGTGGTCGTCACCAAGCGAGGTAGGGATAATTCACGGCCGACGCCCTGTTTTTTCCTTGAAGCTACGCCCCCATTCTTGCTCTGGTTTGGACGGCTCGGGCCGGAGCTCATGGCAGTCCGATTTATGCAAACTCTGGCTATCGTCCCCCTTTGTATTTTACTCCCATGGTGCCTTATGTCATAGATCGAGAGTCCTGGCATATGTTTGTGTCTCGGTTAGGTCGAAAAACCATTGTCTTGTTGATACATGTTAGTTGTTCGATGAAATGCCTAAGCGAGACTTAGTTTTGTTTGGTCGGTTTTTGGCTAAGATCAAGTCATCTGTGAGTGTTGACTTCGATGGTGGCGTCCTTATGATGTTTAGTGTTTTGGGCATCGGTCATTTAGTCGTCAACCACAACCTAGTCGTTGCTGTCGTTTTGTTCGTTTTTTACCATGGAAGGTACCCTCGGCCGGTGGTGTCAAAGTCGACTGGAGAATGGTGCCTAGGTAGAGACCGAGCCTTGATCTGAGCTGGCCAAGCTAACACCAGAGTATGGCGTCACCAGGCCAAGACGAGCAGCATCTCAGCCGTCTCCAGCGAGTCCCCGCAAAACAAAGGAAAACAAGGATTTCGGGTCTGTGAAGGGGGAGAACTGGGTAAGATTCGGGTCGGGGTTCCTCGCCCGACCCTATTCATGACTCGGGTCGGATCCGAAGAGTCGACCCGAGTCAATGCGTACGGGTCAATTCCGTTGACCTGGGTCGGTTCTGACCTACCGAGATCCGCCAACCAGACCCAATTTAATATTATCTTATTATTTTATTTAAAAAATATACTTTTAAAAAATTTTAAAAAAAATATGATTTTTATTTTCGTTTTAAAATTACGATATAATTTAGATATAAATATTGTCTAATATTTTTTTAAATTATGCAACATATCTGAATGTTTTAAATTGTTGTTGTATTATTATTATACATTTTTTTAATTAAAATATAATTTCATAAATTGTCATGTTTTAAATCAAATAGACCTATAAAACTATGCAGTAGGACTTTGCATGTTATATTCGCCGTTGTTGTATTATTATGCATGTTGTATTTTTAATTAGAATGTAATCGCATCAATTATCATGTTTTGAATGTTGTCGCCTTAGTTAGGGTTAGAACCCTAGACTGCATATCTATCTTGATTGCTCATCACTAATAATTGTGCACTCGCTTGATCACCTTATATGTTAGAGGAAAGATCCTAAAGCCAATCCAAATTGCCTGACAAATATTTTTTGAAATGAACAAGGTCAAAAGGTACCGAAAAGGCATTAGTTATTCAACTAGTGTAACCAAATACCTGACTCATTTAATCTATGGTTTGCAAAAGTAAGCAATTCTCCCATTGTCTTGCTTGGGTGTCTAATCAACTCATCATAAACTGATCAGTGACAAATCTTAGATAAAAATCACTTGCAGGTTGAAACCTAAACCCTAAGTCGTGATATGGCATGGACTTGGGAGAGCTTAAGTTAAGTCCTAAACTTAGACTTAGCGCGTACTAGGCGAGACCCGCTCTTTTTATCAATAAAAACGGGAGGTGGATCGCGATAGACTGGCGACTCTACTGGGGATGGTAGTTTTTCTTAAGTGGACTTAGGCCTGAAATTTTATCCTATTCAAAAACATTTTTGTTTGGCAGCGAGGATTCCATATATGTTTCTGACGTTTGAGGTGTTAAATGTTCTTGCACTTGGGAGTTATAAGGGGCATAGTCTTTATTGACCCCTTGTTTGCAGGTTCGGAGTTTGAGAGTGAAGGTTCATTTCCTAAACATTTGAAGTGATGATTATTTATGAATTGTTGTGCATGCTTTAATGATTTAGTATTATATTGTTGCATACACAACCATACCGCCTGACCTGGGCCATGATAGAGCATTTTATGATGGTGTTAAGAAAGATACGATCTCAAATGCGAGCCTATGATGTAGAGGTTGTCTTTTTTTTCCCCGAAATTTCTCTCTGAATGTCATAAAGTGTATCTTTAGCCGGTATTCGTGTGACTATAAGGTCTTCCTTTTGACTGAGCTGAGATTAAAAGACCTGACACCAACTCAAGACTGCGACGGTCAGGCATCTTTTTAGGGCGCGCGTGGAATTCATTTTGGAATAGAAATTCTATTCCAGAATGGATTCCAGAATAGAAATGCATTTGTTAAAAAATTTCCGGAATGCATTCTGGAGCAATTTTTACATTCTAGAATAAAAATGCGTTTGTTAAAAATACTTGATTCCAGAATGAGTTTTAGGCAAGAAAAAGAAAAGCTACTTTTTATAGCTTCTCTTTTCCAGAATACATTCTCCCTATTTTCTCTCTTTTTCTCACTATTTTTTTTCAAAAAATGCATAAAAATTGAAAATTTCCAGAAAATAAAAAAGTCAAGATTTCGGGAAGATAGGAAATTTGGTGAATTTTTTAAAAAAATATAAAAAATTAAAAATTTCAAAATTTCACATAATGGTTTAGAATACCTTTGGGTACCAACTTTGAATGAAATTTAATTTTTTTGAGGTGCCCAAAATAATAAAAAAATCAAAAATTTCAAAAATTCACAAAATAGCTTAGAATACCTTTGGGTCACTTTGAGTGAAATTTAATTTTTTTGAGGTGCCCAAAAAAATAAAAAAAATCAAAACTTCAAAAATGGTTTAGAATACCTTTGGGGCACCCACTTTGAGTGAAATTTATTTTTTTTAGGTGCCCAAAAAAATCAAAAAATCAAAAATTTCAAAACTTCACAAAATGGCTTAGAATACCTTTGGGCACCCACTTTGAGGGAAATTTATTTTTTTTACTTGCCCAAAAAAATAAAAATAATAAAAATAGATTTCTGTTCCAGAAATTAATTTTTTGAGCAGAATTAATCGTGGTTTACCAAACAGATTTCTCCTCTATAAATCAATTTCTAGCAAGAATTTCAGAAATCAATTTCTGGCAAGAATTTGATTTTTGGAGCAAAATAGTTACCATTCGCACCCTTAGCTTCACTTTGCTAAACCAGTCTAGACAGAAATCGAACCTCACTCCTCATGTGCATGTTTTTGTGATTGCCATGATTTTCGATAAAGTAAGTTTTCTATTCTTGCACCTTTCAATTTACTTATTTTTCGTATATCCTGGTTGATCCATGATTAGTCTAGTTTAGTTGTGGATTCAATACCGTAGCCATTTCGGAAAAAATAATCGCTAAAAACTTTTTCAAAATATTTACTTTCAACTCATGCCCTTATTTTTATAAGCACATTATCAATCATCATTTTCCCATGTAATTTCTTGTCATTTTCAAAAAAAAGGGAGAAAATGATGTATAAATAAAAAAGGGCACTGCCCAGTAACACTACTAGCGCCTCGGCCCAGTGTTACCCGGGAGTGAAGGCGATCCGAGGCGACCATGGTTCGAATCTCAGGGTTGCTATTGTAATGAATATATAAATAAAAAAAAAGCTTTTTTGCTTCTCTTATTTTCTGCAAATAAAATATACGTGATAGCTAGATGTAATACTAGACTAAGTCATGGATTGATCCCCTATGAGGTCTTATACTCATTCGTTGCCATTTTTTTTTGAACAAGTAGTTACGAATTATACCAGCTCACTAGGCAAAAATGGCCGAGGAAGATGTGTCGATCCGTCTCACTAACGTGGAAAATGAGATGAAGCTAGTTCTCAACACAATCGAAAATCTCACGAAGCAGGTGAAGTCCATTCATGGCAAACTCACTCCCACAGCTGCATTAATTGAAGTCGTGTTACCGCATTCTTTCGCTGACAACGATCAAGCCACAGCCAGTAACGACAAGATATCTATGCTAGAAGAGGATTCACTCCCACTTGCGATCGAGGAGGCCAAACTCGTGAATGCGCTAATGACAGAACATGACAAACGCCTTGTGAAGGTTGAGGAAATGTTGAAGTAGTTAGAGGGCCCGAAGCATTCTATCCCACTTGACCTGTCTGTGTACAAAAGGATCAAGGTACCAAAAAAATTCAAGGTGCCAAAATTTGAGAAATATAATAGCACCTTGTGCCCCAAGTATCACTTGCACATGTATCATGTGCAAATGACCCAGTATGTCGATAATCATGATCCAGATCTTTCAAGCAAGCTTGAAAGGGCCAGCTTTGACATGGTACATGTCAAAAGATGTAAATACCTTCAAATCTTAGGATGATGTTACGGATGCATTCCTCAAGCAGTACTAATTCAACCTCGACATCACATTTTCTCGTGATGACCTCGAATTCACAGATAAAAAAAAGAGTGAATTGTTTAAAGAATATGCCACCAGATGGAGAAATTTGGCCACCTAGGTCACCCCAGAACTTCCTGATCATGAACAAATGAAGTTATTCATTAAGTCTCTTCCATATGAATATAGACATCGACTGATTGGTGCCATTACCGAGTCACTTAATCGACTAGTTTCGATGGGCGAACACATCGAAATATGATTGTGCGAAGGGTGATTTACTGACCCCACCTCTACAAGCAATAGACTCGGCACAAAAGAGGAGAATGAGCTCCTTATAGATGTGGATTTCAAATACACCCCAACTGCTTATCCTTCCCCGATAGTTCAAATGAGTGGTGGACAGCAGTCAGCTTTGGGCCGCCAGCCGCCCTAAAGGTGAAGTAACAAAAAGCAGTTCACTCCACTTCCCAAATCCCCGTCTCAGGTGCTGGCGATTCTTTAGAAGAAGGGCTTACTCTCTATTGAGCTGATGCGTCCTAATCTTGAGAACTTATCCCACTATGATTTGTTCAAGAAGTGTGACTATTATATTGGTCAGGTAGGACATTCAACTGATGAGTGCTACACTCATAAGCACCGAATCCAAAGTTTGATGGACAAAAAAGCTCTCTCATTCTAAACCGGTGGAGGAAATGAGTACAAACCCACTTGAGTAGAACTCCTCTTGCCCTTTTGCATGAATCCCTGAAAAAGGATCATCCTTGTATTTTGTTTTTTATCATCATTTCTGCCGAAAGAAATGTCTTTTTGAACTCCTCGTCCCCTGAGGTTGTAAATCCACTTGTTGGAAATAAATAATGTTTTGAGGGCTTGAGAAAGTATCCCAAACCAGCTCATTGATGATATCCAGCCATGTAAAGGAAAGTATTCTGAGGCCCAGACTTCCTCATGCTTCTTCGTCTATAAACTTTTGAAAATAAAAAGAACGTTTTATCATTTTTCAAAAAGACTGAAGAAAGAAAAATATACATGCTCATAGTCATGTTTTGTTTTTCTAATTCGCTCGCTTCGTGTCTTAAAGCATATACCCTCTTGATTTGATATTACAAAGGGGCATCTGGAAATGACACAAACTGAAGAGCACATCAAGCCCTGGTAACAATCGCGAATCGACTAATCCGATAAGGGCAGTTCGAGCGAAAATCATTCAACCTTCGAGATCAAATGTGGGGCAAATATCAGTCCCAAAGAGTCAGAGGGAGTGTTGAGCATTTCTTGCCTCCACTATGTGCAGAGCATCATTCGGGGACAAACCAAGAAGAGATTATCCCTTTTGAAAGAAGAAAGTATGTCTTACTTCTCAATAAATTTTGAAAATGACATTCAATCCCTTTTCTTTTGCGGGTGACAAACTGGGGAGCATGCTAGACTCTAACGTGCTAGGAAGCCGGATAGAACGCAAATCTTGGGTCCTCTCAAATGAAACATAACGAAATACTAAAATGATGTATCTCATTCCTTGTCCGAGCCCAAGTTTGTGAAAACAGCTAACGTACTTTTCCCTTAAAATGCAAGGAGCGCCTAATTGGGAGAGTAGACTAAGGGGCATGGACTTCCCTTAGTCCACAAAAAATGGTGTATTTCATTCCTAAAGTTCATCCATTTTAGCATAGAAATAACATATCCTTTCCTTTTTTATATGACAAGATAGTGTTGATGCTAATCCTGACAACTATAGAAGTCTCAACGGTAGTCATCGAAAAAGATTACGATGCCCATATCAATTGAAGACATTTAAAGTCAAGATTAGCTTTTATGCGAAGATCCTCATACAAGCAATTGCACATGCCTTGCATAGTCAGGAATCAAAGAATTCCTAAGAATCTCCTCAACATGCCGAGACCGCATTGACACATTATTCGCCGAGAAGAGGATCGTCTAGTTGGGAGCACCCTTAATTATAGAGGATTTCATTCTAGCTTTAAGACAAACTAGGAAGGAGTTGCAAAAGAAAAGACCCTGCTAGCTTTTAAGGCAAAATGCAGGAAGGGTAATCTGGCACCGTTCCCAATTTACCCTTTATCATTTCATTTCTAACATGAGCTCATGCTATTTTCAACAAAAATTGTTGACATTCGAGAAAGCTTAAAGAGTTGTGAGGATAAACTCAAATGAATAGAATCACGAAGGGTAATATTGTATTGTTCCCAATTTCTGTCTCTCAAAAAGTCATTCATTAACATGGTCTTATTACCTTGTAGGTTTGCCTCACAATTGCAGCATAGGTAAATATCTCTTTCCCTAAAGACTCTTCTCATAAAAGTAGAAAGAATCAAAGAATGAGGAAGCAATTTAAAACAATAGACGCTTAGTCCTCCCCCAAGCGCATCGCATGTTATTTGGAAAAGAATTTTGCATGGTAATTTTACCTTTTTAATTTACCAATTCCATGTGAAAATTTGACAATTTAACAAATGGTGTCAAACTTCTCGGGTATGTTGAACGAGATACGTCAGGATGACAAAAGGCGATCCTTAGTCCATACACATCCCTATGTACTGATCCCTGGCAAGATGAGTGAAAATATTCCATGTCTGCAAGGTAAAAGGGCAAAAGTACACCACAAGTGCCATAACTTGTGTACGGCGATCACTTTGGTGCCATAACTTTTTTTCGGATCACTTTGGTGCCAAATTTTTTAAAAAACGATCATTTTAGTGCCAATGCTGACGTGGCTCGCCGGAAATCCGATGTGGCGCTGACACGGCTCGCCGGAGAGATCCACGGCTTGCCGGAGAGGTCTAGTCAGCATTAAAAACCAAAAACGATGCCGTTTAGCCTGTTGACGTGTACTTTTTTTTAAAAAAATATAATATAATTTTTTAAAAAAAAAAACCTGCTCCCTCGTCGCTTCTGCCTGGGTCACCACCACCGCCGGGAAGGGCTGACGATGATGGGCGCAATGGCCAGCGAGTGTCGTCAGCCCCTGGCCAGGGCCCGACGACCCTCGCCTCGCCCGAATCCGGCGAGGTGAGACCTCGCCGTCGCCTGGGTCGCGACGGCGAGGTCCTGCCTCGCCCAGCGAAGGCGAGGCGAGACCTTGCCGTCGCCTGGGTCGCGACGGTGAGGTCTCGCCTCGCCCAGCGAAGGCGAGGTCGCGCCTCGCCGTCGCGACCCAGGCGATGGCGAGGTCAACTTCGCCTTCGCTGGGCGAGCCGGGACCTCGCCGTCATGACCTAAGCGACGGCAAGGCTGCACCTCGCCGTCGCGACCCAAGCGATGACAAGGTCGGCCTCGCCTTTGCTGGGCGAGGCGGGACCTCGCCGGATCCAGGCGAGGCGAAGGTCGCCGGGCCCCTACCAGGGGCCGACGACCCTCGCCAACCACTGCGCCCACCACCGCCGGACCTTCCCGGCGGTGGTGGCGACCCAGGCAGCAGCGGCGAGGGCTCCCTCGCCGCTGCTACAACCCCCGTTTGTTTTTCTAAAAATTAAAATATTCAAAAAAAAGCCACGTAATTTCCACATGTACAAGTCAGACTATTTTTTTAAAATATAAATGCCAGGTCAACTTTTTGGCCGAAATTTTGGCCGGAGTCACTAAAGTGATCTATTTTCCTCCGACTTGGTACCAAAGTGATCCGAAAAAAAGTTATGGCACCAAAGTGATCACCGTACACAAGCTATGGCACTTGTGGTGTACTTTTGCCAGGTAAAAGGATTTCTTGCATAAGGTACGATAGCTAAAGTGACGAGAGGCAGTTCATTTTTCTACCCCATACGCTACCGGCGATCCTTTACTTAACCATTTTGAGCTCATACACTTGAAGGTTCATTTCAAATTATCACTATTAAGAACCACTCCACATTGAGGCAACTGGAGGTAAGTTGGCAGCACGAGGTGAGAAAAGTGAATAGAAGTTTTCATGCTCTCACTTGCATCAATCTTTGAGTGTTATTATTACAGATGAACTCTCACGATGATTTAAGTGCTCTAAGATGACAAATAGCAGTACTTCTTCTATCCCATACACTTATATCTCTTGTTAGCCCAATTGAGCCGGCAATTTCATTTCGTATGAATCCAGTTGGTGATCATCCCCTACACTGAGGCAAGGCAAAAGTCACCACAATTCGAGCATCATGGTCCTGAGTGTTGAATGAAGATGAAGACCCCAAAAGCCTAAAAACATTGTCTTGTTCAAACTTGTCTAGGTTAGCTCCTGATAATGCCAAAAGAATAGCAAAAAATGAAAAAATGAAAAAAAAATGCTGAAAATTGGAGGCAACCAAAAAGCGATGTGCCTGCTAAAAGCAAAGGCCAATGCCCATGAAAACAAAAGTGATAAAAAAAAAAAAAGGCAAAGGAATTTGTATCCCTAAGTAAATTTGTAATCATTGGACAAAAGTCCGATAAGCCAAGACACCAAATTACCCTTGAAAGTTGTCCAAGAGGATCCTAACGGTGGAGAAAAATACAGGTGACAAAGCCAAGATGATCACCAATTCTCACCCATTATACACACATTTTTTAGCCTAACAATCTTTTCATTTTTTAACTTGTGAGCCAAGCTTAGGTTATGTCCCTCACAAACTCTCTTCTGACTGGGGCACTTGAATTAATGTAGAATTTCAAATGTTCATAAACATCGCTCGAGAAAGTACGAGCAAGACTAGTTCTATCTCATTTTGCAGGGTTCTTGACTTGTAAATCCAAAGATGATGACAGAGTACTTTCTTTCATGGCCTTGACTCAGACAGTCTCATTTGTTAAGCCATTGACCAAGCTTGCATTACGACCCTTCAGAAGACCTCTCAGATTGATAATGTTGTACCGCTTGCGTCAAAACTCAAACCCTCGTTGATGTGACGATGATCAGATTGAGTGTTTTCAATATTCCTACATAAATGATTGGGACAAAACAACATTTTTTCAATGAGAGCGAGTGGAAAGTCATTTCTGACTGAAGGTCCCTCATTCAGCATGTCACGCCCCGACCACCGTCGAGCCGTCGACATCCTGCCTGCGGTCGAGTAATTTGTGACATCCCAGGTTATCGCCGACCTCATCCAAACATCAAAGATTTAATTGCGCAAACGGAAACCATAAGATGCCCGGAAAAATTAAACTGGGGAGGATTGGGATAATATACATTTCTATTTCTCATTAAAACTTGTTCCACAAAATTTACAATGATACAAACCTTAACCTACCAGTGCACACTTTACTGAAACTACCAAAACCAAAAGGGAGTCGATGACCTCACGTTCAACCTCAAAAATGGTTCTCACCCAAAATCTGGCTCTCCAGCAGACACCCTAACCCCTACGCCCCTCACTCGACATCCATTCTGAGTTTGACTCCTCACCTCCTGACTCTGAGCTCTTCCGACCCGTCTGCTCTTCCGAGGACTCTGATCCCACCTCAATCTCAATCGAGTGATTGATGTCGCCCGACTTCGATGGAACCTCATTATGATATTCTTCAGCTAAAACATCCCAGAAATGAATCTCAGGCTCAAAGTTATGGTCCAAGTATTGCTCAAAGGGGAGTATATACTCCGACTCTCCCACAAGCTCATCAGACTCAACGGGATGATTCTCCGGTTCTACTTCAGGCTCCGCCTCGCTGGGTTCTTCTTCGGGAATCGACTCTAGGTCGATATCCATCGAATCATCCTCAGCTTGCAACGCCTCCGATTCAGGTTCGTGCTCAGCCCCTGAGGATCCTTGTACTGTGGGGTCCGGATGCATACCAGACTGAGCCAAGCTAATGTCGGTACTAGTCAACTCTCCATCGATTGATGGTATGGCAGTTGGGTCCCAATCCCCGACTAAATCGAATGGTACGTCAAAGCCTCTAACTGGACCAAATTCATCCCCGTCTACATCCCTAAAGTACCAAGCTATATACACGTTGGTCTCCCATAATGGCAATCCTATTTTTACAAATACGGTAGTCGTGTGTCTTATCCAGGTCATCTCGTCACCCATCGAAAACTCTGCTACATCGTATTCCATGTGTACTGGTACTCCAAAATGTACTGGTGGTGGTGGTGGAGGGCTCATCGCTCGGGTCGGGATTCTAAAAATTGTTGGTTTACACAACCATGAAATTATATCTCAGCTCTTTACCCAAAAAAAAAATTATATCTCAGCAAGTACACCCCTAAACCCAACCTAGGCTATCACATATCTCCAAACAATCACGCAAACACATACATTCACGCACATCGAATCATCACATCGCACGTACATCAATTAATATTGTCAGGCTCAATTGTGCGCACACCCACACTCAATCACAATCACGTCATATGCAATCACGCGAATGTTCTATTCTTATCCCACTATTCCTTCCATTCTCATTTCCTCTTTCACATTCCTCGCCAATGACCCGTGTTGAAGTACACGCCTTAGGCACACTGCAACCATCTATCACCACATCTCCAGGCCCGCGTTGAAGTACACGCCTCAAGCCTCGATTGCGACCTGAGCATCACACTTCTCAGGCCCGATCCCAAACTCAGCCCGCGCCAAATGCGACAGGCCTACATGATCGGAACCCGAGCTTATAATGCCTCGGTCCAATCCCAATCTCACCCGGGCTGATCATGCCTCGGACCGATTCTCATACTTGCTTTTTCAAGCCTCAGCCCGTGCTAAATGCAACAGACCTACGTGATCGCTGCCCGAGTTTACGATACCCGGCCTGATCCCATTCTTGTACTTTCACACCTTCACATGAATTTCCGTGCACACATTTGCACCCACAATCACGCATTCACACCCCAAATGTGCATTCATGCACAATTTCGCATTGTTCTGCACTCAAACATTTTCAAATCAATTTCGGTCCTTCACGGGACATTCACAAAATTCAAAGATGAACCTAACGGTACCATTCACGCACCAAACAACCACTCATAGCACATCACACCACACATTACAGCAAGCAAACAGCGAATTCCGCACCTCAAATCACAAAATCACACTCCCGGCTCTTCAAAACATTTTCTCGCAATTAATTGCCGGTCCTAAAAATCCAACTTGCGTCCTGACCCACCAATCACAGCCTCGTGAACAGTCCATCACAGCCTCTAATCATCCTCAAAATTTCCACTAAAAATTCTAAAATTAATTCCTAAGGCCCGCCAAACATTTCCGATCTTCAATCACCCAAATGAACACCTGTATAAACCTGATTTCACCCAAATTAAATCATCCTTCGATACCCAATATCCTAACTCGGGTTTAGAGAGTGACTTACCGAGTTCTAGACTAAATCGGCTAGAACGGGAAGCGGTGGCACTTCACGACGACGGCGTATGGCTCACGGTGGCAGTCTAGCTTGGGCCGTGGCGTGCGCCGGCCTTAGGCTACTTGGCCATAGGTCTTAGCCCCATGGTGAGAGAGAGAGAGAGAGAGAGAGAGAGAGAGAGAGAGAGACGGTGAGGGCTGGTGGTGGCGTGAGGGCGGTGTGGACGGCCGTCCGGGTAGCGGTGGCGAGCGGCGGCGTCAGCGTGAGGAAGGGTAGTCCGGCTTGGCTTCACGGTGGAGGGAAAATCGAGAGAAAGAAGGGGGGCAAGCCGTGGGATGGAGAGAGAGAGGGGTGAGTTAAGAAGGGGGGCAAGCCGTGGGATGGAGAGAGAGAGGGGTGAGTTTGGACTCAAATAGTGCATTTTGACCAAATGCGAAAATGACCAAAACGCCCTTGTCTCACATTTTTAATCCGATGGTCCAGATTTGATCTTATCTTGAAACCGACGGTTGAGATCAAATCTTGCCTAAAAATATACAAGGGTATACTTGTAATTTCCCAAAAATCTAAGGGTAAAATTGTCCAATCAAAATTTTAGGGAAAAATTACCAAAATGCCCTTCACCCTTAAAGCATGCCCTTTAATAAATCTTAGGGGTATTTTGGTCACTTTATTTGTTTCTTGTCCAAATCAAATTTTTCCGAAGGATTTGAGCGCACCAAAAATTCACACGTGTCCCCTACAACGTCATCCTAGCGTTCCGTCGTGACTTCCTAATTTTTCGGTATCCAATTTGGGCAAAATTTCAATAATTAAATTCTATTAAACGCAACTCAAGCGTTTCTCGAGCAAACGGGCGGCTTGCTGGGGAAATTCGCAGAATCGACTCATGACTGATACTGTATCGAGTCACGTGCAAGTTCGTTCGGTACGTGATGACCTCGTTTGTCATTAAAATCGCGACGATCAATCACTTGATCCAAGGGGTATGATCATTCGGTATAATTTCAGAATCATTCGTCAAGTCATTTCGTGGTCCAACAGAATCATCCGCGATCCACTACTAGGACAGTGGCGAACTGATCCCTAACTATCCTTGGATCGGCCAATAGTGGCTCAAAATATCACTTTCGCAATTTAATGGTCGAAATCCTTTCATGATCGAATTTCCTTTAGTCGCGCGAATTTAATTTCTCCTATTAGCCTTTCCCTAATGGTTAGCATTTCCAGGAATGATCAGTTCCGGACGAGAATTTACTGCGAGCACATTTAATAAAACTCAGTTATTTTATAAATTCCCATTTGGTGAAATTTCGAAATGTCACACAGCATCCTGAGAAGTCCACTTTGCGAGCGAAAATTGTCTTAATTGATAATTGTCTCATTGGATATTTGATGATGCAAACATGGCAAAATTATCATGCATGAGCTTTAATTGAGTTATCGTAAACTCCAATGAGCTTTAAAACGCACATTCTAGAATAGCCTAGCTTGTCTATATCCTTGATGAATGCATGCATGTTTGCTCCAATCGTCTCTGACAGATAAAATGTCCTTAAGAACTCAAAGAGCACCAAACGTCTAGACTATCTCCAAAGACTCTCGAATATTCTCCTAGGTGGAGCTGACACGGCACGCTTTTGCATACCGAAGTCCCTTTCAAAACCTACTGGTGAGAACCCACTAGGCATTCATCGCCCTGTGGTGTGCTCAGGGAAAGCTTCGGGGACTAAGCAAGCACTCATTAACCTATAGTGCGCTTGAAGACAATTTCGAGGACTAAGCAGACATTTCAATTGCCTTGTGGCCTATTTGAAGAAAAGTTCGGATACTAAACAGGCACTTTCAATGGTCCTGAAAAGGCTTAATGTAAACAAAGGGGGTCAATCCCATGTTCGGGAAGTACCATAACAATCGTAGGTACTTGGTGAACAGCTCTAACAAGATGTACATACTTCGACAAAACAAACTTTGTCAAGGCAACCGGAGATAAGTTCGGGTCCTAGACAAACTAAATCTCTTTCAAGGCAACCAAAGATAGATTCGGGTCCTAGACAAATCATTTCCCTCGTCAAGGCACTAAGACAAGTTTGGGTCCTCGACACACAATATCAACTATCTGGAATTACTCTACCTTCCTGTCGAGGTAAGTAACCTTAGGTATGTCTTTATTTGCTTTAACATACATCATCTTATATTATATTATAAAAAAAAATGGGACCTTTGGTCCCGTCAAAAATAGCATTCATCATATATGCATGGGCCAAAATCATGCGTCATTTTACCTTTGAATGCAACCTCTATGAACCCAACCCCTGCAAGCTCACCTTCAAAGAGGAACAGCTATGAACACCTATTTTTTTAATTTTCCAAAATTAATTATACAAAATTGAGGGGTTAATATCATTAATTCCTAAACCAAAAAAATTATTATTTAGTTTCAATTGCATTGAATATAGACATAGGTGCATTTTGCAATATTAGAATATATTTTTCCTCTTTTAATTAATAAAAATTATTATTTAAAAATTAATTTAAAAAAATCAGATCGGGCCAGACCAAGGCTGGTCCAACCCAACCCTTTCTTTTCTCGCCTCTTTTCACGCAGGACTGGACCTAGCCTAACCCAACCCACTCTTTCTTCATCTTCCCCTCCCTCGTTGCCATGGAAGCGACATACAGAGGAGTAGAACGTCTCCCCTACATCGGCCTAAAATGGCCACAAATGTCAAAGACGCAGAGTAGGCTGGTGCAAGTGAGTTAATAGCGATTAATGAGCAAAGACGGGTCGTCTCTAGCCATAAAAGACCAGAGAAGAAGAGAGGAAGGTGGGGGGAGAGCCTCAGCTATAGTGAGAACAAAAAAACTGAGTAGAGAAACTGAGAGAGATTGAGCGAGATAGAGAGCCGGAGAGCTTTTCTAGTGACCGTCGTGCTCATACCGCAGTCGACAACTCATGGTCGTCGCCAAGCCAAGTAGGGATAATTCACGGTCACCGTCCCTTGTTTTTCCTCGAAGCTGTGCCCCTGTTCTTGCTCTGTATTGGATGACTCGAGCCGGAGCTCACGGTAGTCCGGTTTGCATGAACTTCGGTCGTCATCCCCCTTTGTATTTTACTTCCATGGTGCCTTATGTCATAGGTCGAGAGTCCCGGCATAGGTTCGTATCTCGATTAGGTCGGAAAACCATCGTTTTGTTGATGCACGTTAGTTGTTCGATGAAATGCCTAAGCGAGATCTAGTTTTGTTTGGTCGGTTTTTGGCTGAGAACAAGTCGTCTGTGCGTGTCTGGTTCGATGGTGCCGTCCCTATGGTGTTTAGTGTTCTGGGCATCTGTCATTCAATCGTTAGCCATAACCTAGCCGTCGCCGTCATTTTGTTCATTTTTGACCATGGAAGATACCCTCGGCTGGTGGCATCAAAGTCAACCGGAGAACAGCACCTAGGTGGAGACTGAGCCTCGGTTCGAGCTGGCGAGGGTGACACTAGAGTATGTCGTCGCCAGGCCAAGACGAGTGACATCTCAGCCACCTCCGGCAAGTTCCCGCAAAACTAAGGAAAACAAGGATTTCAAGTCTATGTAGGGGGAGAATCGAGTCAGATTCGGGTCGAGTTCCTCGCTTGACCTGATTCATGACCCGGGTTGGATCAACGCGTACAGGTCGGTTCTGACCGACCCGGACCTGCCGACCAGACCCAATTTAATATTATCTTATTATTTTATTTTAAAAAATATACTTTAAAAAAATTTTCAATTTTTTTTATTTTCTTTTTAAAATTAGGATATAATTTAGATATAAATATTGTCTAATATTTTTTAAAAAAATTATGCGACATATCTGATTGTTTTAAATTGTTGTTGTATTATTAGTAAACATGTTTTTTTAATTAAAATATAATTTCATAAATTGTCATGTTTAAATCAAATAGGCCTATAAAACTATGTAGTAGGATTTTGCATGCTATATTCATTGTTGTTGTATTATTATGCAGGTTGTATTTTTAATTAGAATATAATTGCATCAATTATCATGTTTTGAATGTTGTCGCCTTAGTTAGGGTTAGAACCCTAGACTACATATCTATCTTGACTACTAATCACTAATGATTGTGCACTCACTTGATCACCTCATATGTTAGAGGAAAGGTTCTAAAATTAGTACAAATTGCCTGACAAATATTTTTTGAAATGAACAGGATAAAAGGTACCGAAAGGGCATTAGTTATTCAACTAGTATAACTAAGTCTCCGAACTCATTTAATTTCTGGTTTGCAAAAGTAAGCAATTCTCTTAATGTCTTGCTTGGGTGTCTAGTTGACCCACCATAAATAGATTAGTGGCGACTCTTAGATAAAAATCACTTTCAGGTTAAAACCTAAACCCAAAGTCACGATATGATATGAGTTTAGGAGAGCTCGAGTTAAATTCCAAACTTAGACTTAGCATATACTAGGCCAGACCCCCTCTTTCTATTGATAAAAATGGGAGGTTGGTCGTAACACCTATCTTTTTTCTACAATGAATGTCTAAATGGATTGCTAAAATTTAGATGTCAATATTGGATTGAAATTGCATAATTTTTGGAACTAGTAAAAGCATCGTTTATATAATGAAGAGTATTTACTAGATTAAGAATGATGTATTGCTCACCCTAAACTTTTAATATGACTATTTAGCACTATCGAAAGCAAAGTGATGTCCCTTCGTCGCTTCTATTGTAAAGTGATTATGACTTTGTTCGCTTATGTTTGATTAAGAAAATAGTGGGAATAGGCAACCGGCACTAGCAACCCTCACTGTACCTTACCATAAGGGCCGTACCCTTGCTACTTAATGTTTCGTTTGAGCTATAACTACCCAATACCACCTGCGATATTGAAATTTGAAGTTGGAGAGCCTATCACTGTACGAATAATGCCATAAATAAGCAATGCAATGCAAGCTATTCAGAGATCCGTTCACGGAGTAAATCAAACTTATGATCTCGTGAAAGATAAATAATCCCTTTGTCACTAGGCCAACTACTATGTTTGTAACTTTCGCTTGTGTAGTGCAACTATGGATCCACGACATCCTTCACTCGCCCATTAGAACACTTGTTAAGACAGCATGATATAGTTTTCCCGCGGCAAAAGTACACCGCAAGTGCCATAACTTGTGTACGGCGATCACTTTGGTGCCATAACTTTTTTTCGGATCACTTTGGTGCCAAAATCGGAAAAAAAAAAAGATCACTTTAGTGCCATTTTGGCCGGAAATCCGACGTGGCATTTTTTATTAATTTTTTACGCCGACGTGGCTCGCCGGAGGCTGAGTCACCAAGTACAGTCAGCATTTTTTATTTTAAATAATTTTTTTTCAACGTGCACAGTAAATATTTTTAATTTTAACTATTTTTTTCTTTTTTTTTCTTCTTTCCTTTTTCTTTTCTTTTCCTTTTTTTTTCTCCCCTCGCCGGCCGGTTGCCGGTGGCCGGCCGGCCACCGACCAAGCCCGGGAAGGGCTGGGCGAGGGCGGCCTTGCCCATGGCCGGTGAGGGGCGGCCGACCCTCGCCGGCGACGGGCAAGGCCGGCCCTCGCCGGCGTCGGGCAAGGGTCGCCCACGCCCGACTCAGGCGAGGGCGACCCTCGCCGGCCCAGGCGAGGGCTGCCCTCGCCCGACTCAGGCGAGGGCGACCCTCGCCTGGTCGGGCGTGGGCGACCCTCGCCTGGGCCGGCGAGGGTCGCCCTCGCCTGAGTCGGGCGTGGGCGACCCTCGCCCAACGCCGGCGAGGGCGACCCTCGCCCAACGCCGGCGTGGGCGACCCTCGCCCAACGCCGGCGAGGGTCGCCCTCGCCGGATCTGGCGAGGGCGACCCTCGCCTGGGCCGGCGAGGGCCGGCCTCGCTCGTCGCCGGCGAGGGCAGCCCTCGCCTGGGCCAGCGAGGGTTGCCCTCGCCTGAGTCGGGCGTGGGCGACCCTCGCCTGAGTCGGGCACGGGCGACCCTCGCCCGACGCCGGCGAGGGTCACCCTCGCCGGATCTGGCGAGGGCGACCCTCACCTGGGCCGGCGAGGGCCGGCCTCGCCGGATCTGGCGAGGGCCTGCCTCGCCGGATCTGGCGAGGGCCGGCCTCGCCCGTCGCCGGCGAGGGCCGGCCTCGCCCGTCGCCGGCGAGGGTCGGCCGCCCCTCGCCGGCCATGGGCAAGGCCGCCCTTGCCCAGCCCTTGTAGGGCTTCGCCGGTGGCCGGCCGGCCACCGGCAACCGGCCGGCGAGGGGAGAAAAAAAAAAGAAAAGAAAAGAAAAGAAAAGAAAAAGGAAAAAAAAAGAAAAAAATATTTAAAATTAAAAATGCTGACTGTACACGTTGAAAAAAATCATTTAAAATAAAAAATGCTGACTGTACACGCTGACTCAGCCCTCCGGTGAGCCACGTCGGCGTAAAAAATTAATAAAAAATGCCACGTCGGATTTCCGGCCAAATTAGCACTAAAGTGATCTTTTTTCTCCGATTTTGGCACCAAAGTGATCCGAAAAAAAGTTATGGCACCAAAGTGATCGCCGTACACAAGTTATGGTACTTGCGGTGTACTTTTGCTGTTTTCCCGCAGTATGCGCATTGTCAATTTTTAAAGTGCATGGATAATTGTTTCTATAATTGATTAATTTTTTTTACCTAGTGTTCTAAGGGTAGCGATTGACGATATCTTGAAAATAAATAAAAGCTCTTAATTTCAATCACATATATGGCAACATGGCATGTATCTCTAGACTATGGGGAAGGCGTCAGAAAACAAACAAAGGCCTGCCAAATGGTTTGCTGTTATCGGATTAGGCGTGTAGCTAGTGGACTTTTTCTTGGTCCATTAATGCTGTTAGAAATATATTGTCTGATTCTAAGTATTTGTCAGATCATAATATCATTATTCTAATTTTGAGTATCTCTCGGATCATAATATCGGTATTCTGATTCTAAGTATCTCTTAGATCATACGAGATTATGATCCAAAACATACTCAGAGTCAAATAATATATTTCTAACAAATGCTTGGACATGTTGGCACATTGAAACCGATGGATCTCACGTTTAAAAACGGTGGAACCGAAAGCCATGTGAGAGTCAATGGTCTAAAAATGTACGTGGATGTCTTTTTAAAAAGGAAAAAAATCACCAAAAACCCCAAACTTTTCACTTATGACACATTTATCTCGAACTTTTTTTCGTGACACCAAAAACTCCAAACTTTGTTATTTGTGACACATTTACCCCAATATACATTGTCCATGGGCATTTTCGTCTTTTTAGCTTTTTCTTTTTCTTTTTACTTTTTTTTTCTTTCCGGCGAAGGCCCTTCGCTGGATCTGGCAAGGGGGGCCCTCCCGACGTCGGGCGAGGCTCATTGGCATAGGGCGAGGGCCGCCCTCGCTGGCGTTGGACGAGGCTTGCCGGCGTCGGGTGAGGCTTGCCGGCGTTGGGCGAGGCTCGCCCTCGCTCGCCCAGGCGAGGGCGAGCCTCGCCCGATGCCGGCGAGCCCTGCCCAACGCCAACGAGCCTCGCCCAACGCCAATGAGCCTCGCCCTCGCCCTCGCCTGGGCGAGCGTCGAGCGAGGCTCGCCGGCGTCGGGCGAGGCTCGCCGGCGTCGGGCGAGGCTCGCCGGCGTCGGGCGAGGCTCGCCGGCGTCGAGCGAGGCTCGCCCTCGCCTGGGCGAGCAAGGGCGAGCCTCGCCCAACGCCGGCAAGCCTCGCCCTCACCTGGGCGAGTGAGGGCGAGGCTTGCCCAACGCCGGTGAGCAAGGGCGAGTCCCGCCCAACGCTGGTGAACCTCGCCCAGGCGAGGGCGAGCCTCACCGGCGTCGGGCGAGGCTCGCCCTCACCTGGGCGAGCGAGGGCGAGCCTCGCCAAATGCCGGCGAGGCTCGCCCTCGCCTGGGCGAGCGAGGACGAGCCTCGCCCGACGCCGGCGAGCCTCGCCCTCGCTCGCCCAAGCGAGGGCGAGGCTCACCGGCATCGGGCCAGGCTTGCCCTCGCTCGCCCAAGTGAGGGCGGGCCTCACCCGACGCCGGCAAGGGCCCCCCTCGCCGGAAAGAAAAAAAAAGTAAGAAGAAAAAGAAAAAGCTAAAAAGATGAAAATGCCCATGGACAATGTATATTGGGGTAAATGTGTCACAAATAATAAAGTTTGGGGCTTTTGGTGTCATAAAAAAAAGTTGGGGGTAAATGTGTCACAAATGAGAAAGTTTGGAATTTTTGGTGGTTTTTTCCCTTTTAAAAAAAAGAAAGCTGGGTTGCTTTCTTCGTGGATGGCTTTATTTGACACCAGTTTGAGCTAACATGGAAGAGCCATGTGATGCAAGTAGAATTATGTCGCAAACCCAAACAGAAAAGAGACACCCGATCTCGAAGGAACATTGAGAGAGAGAGTTACTGGTCCATATGCACTAAAACAGAAAATGCAGTGAAAGATAATAGGGTGTGCAGTTCAAAGAAATACATTCACAATCCAAAAATATGTACCTCCTCTCGTCTTATGCTTTTTTCTCGGTGAAGCAAATGTGATCTTTTTTAGATTTGCCAGGAGAACTCTACAACAATAAGTATCGGCATCAGATTTAACAGGTGGCCCAGATGCGACTGGCGTCCACAATGCCTTATCACCATTATACAGAACACAGCTCGAATATACTTATATTGATTCACATTCCAGCCTACATACTTTAGTATGTCCCAAAATAGTATTCTGCACCATCGAAAGGGAAAACCGAATTAAATGAAGATGAAGGAGAAGCTAAACGGATTGGACTCAAATTACTATTAATGTGGAACATGGAGACAAAGCACACCAAAAATGTCTATAAATAGAAGAGCCTCAAACCAATTCAAATGCAAGCCAACTAGAGAGAGAGAGAGAGAGAGAGAGAGAGAGAGAGAGAGAGAGAGATGGAATTCACGCAAGTATTCCACATGAATGGAGGAATGGGAGAAGCAAGTTATGCAAGCAACTCATTTCTTCAGGTGCATCTCTCATTGTCCTACGGTGCTCACATACGATCTTGGTTTATAGCTGCATATAAAAATTGATCATACACACCTTTTGTGATTAGGTACCATAATATGATTTCTTCATTTACCATCAAATTAGGGTTTTTTTTCTTGTTTATCGAGATTTGAGATTCTATATTGAAAAGACGCCATTTTATCATACCCTATGAGACCATGTAACTTATCATTCGAGAGTTAAAGTTATGACCCTAATTCGGAGATACACCTTTCAATCAACAAAATTTCTCTTGAACAAGAATGTATTCAAGAGGAGACATGAAAAGTACTAGATCTTGCAAAAACAGTGCAACATCGAACAAACCCATTCCCGTGATGTTCTAATTTGGATTAACATAGAAAATGCGTTGAATCCGCAATATTCAATTGTTTTATATGCACTGCGCGCATATTAATATGAGGATATAAACATTCAAATATTTGCCAGCATAGGATATACATAGCAATTGAGCTTTATTTCTTTATACATGACAAAACTAAAGACACCAACCATTTTTCTTTATATTTCTCCTCTTCTTTTTGTAGAAAAAGGTCATATCGATGACGAAGCCCGTAACTGAGGCAGCTGTCATAGCTCTCTTCTCCACCGCCACCTTCCCAGCAAGCCTCACCATCGCGGACTTGGGATGTTCCTCCGGCCCCAACACTCTCTTCGCCATGTTCGAGATCATCAGCATCGTGATTGATCTTTGCAAGGCGACAAAGCACGAGCTGCCAGAGTTCCAAGTGTTCTTGAACGATCTCCCAGGGAACGACTTCAACACCATCTTCAGTAGCTTCTTGCCGAGATTCCAAGAGAAGCTAAGCGAGCAAATGAAGTGCAAGTGCGGAGCGTCAGCCACGTTGTCCTGCTTCTTCAGTGGCGTTCCTGGTTCGTTCTATGGGAGATTGTTCGCTCAAGAGAGCCTACACTTGATTTATTCTTCATACAGCCTCCATTGGCTATCTTAGGTAATTTTTTGACCCACAGTTTCCTTCGTTAACTTGATGGGAACAAACTCCTTCTCCCTCTCACTCTGTTTTTTCTTGTCAGGTGCCACGAGGGCTAGAGGGAAACAAAGGCAACATATATATGGCGAGGTCGAGCCCTCCGAAGGTACGTAGGGCATATTACGAGCAATTCCAAAGGGATTTCTCGACGTTCTTGGAGTGTCGTGGGCAAGAGTTGGTGGTGGGAGGGCATATGGTTTTGACCCTCATGGGTCGAAGAAGCGACAATTTTTCAAGCGATGAGTGTTGCTACACTTGGGAGCTCTTAGCTATTGCTCTCAATGAGATGGTCATCGAGGTAAAAAAAAAAAGAATCAAAGGATATAATTGAAGTTATTGCTTGTAAGAAAAATTGTAGCATACTACCATTGACCCCGATGAGTTTTGTTAGTCCTCTGGGAATAATTTTTGTTTTCGCACTCCGAGACCAATCATAACCATCAATTAGACAACAAAAAAACACTGAGATTAATAGTTATGACTAATGATTATTCCTGTTTCTGCAGTACCTAAAGTATTTGTTAGATGAGCTCTAGCTATAGTGTTCACATGGATTCTTTGAAAGAAAGCAATAGTGCAATTCGGAAATCCCACATATGTAATGCGATTTCTCTTCCTTACGAATGTATTAGACAAAAACAAAGTACAAGAGATAAATTTATAAGTACTTCGGATGCGCACTCATTCCCTCTTAGGCATGGTTTAGAAAGTGGAATGCACATTTACATAGTAGGAAACAGCATATATCAACAGTGTGCAACAATTACCCATCCAATTACATAAACAGGTAACTATGCACATTATACTAATGACTTATGATTTTGTAATCGTTTCTTATTTTCAGTGGCAAAGTCTAAAATTCCATGTAAGTCGTTGACGCAGGGATTCTTAGAAGAAGAAAAACTGCACTCCTTCAACATCCATCTATACACACCCTTACCAAAAGAAGTACGATGGAAGGTCCAAAAGCAGGGGTCATTCTCAATCGATTGCTTAGATGTGTTTGAAGTGGATTGGGGTGTAGTTGACACCAATTTTGACCCTAATGTTGTCTCGGAGGATGGGGCATACAATATGGCCAGGTGCATTAGAGCTATGGCCGAGCCCTTGCTCGTTAATCACTTTGGTGAAGAGATCATCGATGAGGTCTTCAAGAGATTTAGGTCTAAACTCATAGATCGCATGTCCAAGGAAAAGACCACGTTGGTCAACAGCGTTATTTCACTTAAGAAAATCACCTAGATAAATTGCAAATTCACAAATAAATACATTACAGATGTATGTACTTCCATAGTGAAGTTGAAATATGAATGCAAGTGTGTTTACTATAGTATATAGCCTATATAGGTGTGGCTGTTTTATTTTTGTTACTGCTTATGTCTTATCTTGAGTAAAGAAAATGCAAGAGACTTGCAAGTTGAAGGGCTTGACATTTGAGATTTCGTTTTAAGGATTTGTTTTAATTGAGCGAATTTGGTGTTTTCTTGATTTATTTACGCCAAGAAAATAAATCGAAAACGCTAAATGAAGTACGATTTCTATCCAAAGAAATTTGAATGAGTAAACAAGAATAAATTTCCGACCCAAAAAAAAGAATAAATCAAAACGGAAATTAGAAACTCAGCACTAAAAGTTTCACGATAATCTCAATGAAACATTTGAAAGGTTGTACCCCTACTACCCTCAAATGATTTTGTAAAAGAAAACCGATTGTAAAGATACGTGCGGTGTTGATCGCTAATATATGAAAATCACAATTCGCCTTCACAATAATGATTGAGCTAGAAGAAAGAACTAAAACAATATCTGTTGTTTCACGGAAAATAGCGTGTAACAGAGATATATCGGAAACCACCAAATGTATGAGAGAAAGAATATCACTTATATGCAGGAGATGATAAACAGAAGTGTAAACAATTGCACATAAGGATATATAGTGGTTCAACTTTATCCCCAAGCTTACATCCATTCTCACCACTAACAGCCACAAGTTGCACTAGTAATTTTCTAATCAAGTTATACTCAGCAAGCATCACTCCTATCATATCGTAGATTACACTACCAAGAGATGGATGCTTCCATTACTCGGTACACTTGAAACTTCAACACAATTACAATGCGGCAAGTGCTATCGATAAAACAGGAGCATGTTGCTTAGAATACAGCAAGTAAGAGATTTCAGAATTCTTGTAAGCAGACACTCTTACTCTAACTTGTTTGCTTCAAAGACATTCTCTTTTATAGGAATCTTCAAACTAGTCGTTGCTGATGTCCCGAAGAGGCAAAGTAGCCATTAGAGTCTTTGGAGCTGCTGTCCTTAGAACTAACTGCCCATACAGCCTATTCCTGAACTTCTGTAGGCTTTCCCGAAATAGCTTCTGCTGTATTACTGTAGCTGTGATACTGACTATCTATCAGAACAGCTCTATTCCTTTCTACTTGGGCTGCTACTGTGCCGGTCTAGTGCCAACGGCTATAATAGTGACACAACGGTTATGTCAAGTAAACCGTTACTAAAACATCACCAAATATAAGATCTCTTCAGCTTGAATAAGACATCGTCATTTAGCTGATCTTTTGAGATCGTTGGTGCTATTTTTGCGAACTTTCCAGGACACTCTTGTGATCTTCTCTTTAGTGAATAACATTATGATTTATCACTCAGTCCTTTGAATATATTTATACTTAGACAATGTAGATATTAAACCAAGGATAGTTTGGGTATCATCAAAATCATTTAGAGATGTTTCTCCAACACAATCAATTTGATTCTTCCACATGTGGCTTCAATCAATTAGGCACTCCAAATAGAATTATTGTTGACTTAAAAAACGAGAAAAATATGCAAAGAACAATGAGAAGGCGATAGAGCCGTCAAAGTTTTGCTTTACCGGTTTCCGTTTGCTTATTCATGCACTGCCCGTCATTCATAAACAAAACCAAAGGCAAGTCTACCCTATAGGTGGTCCATCATTAGCAAAATTGTTTCATTTACTATAGTTATATATTCTATATTAATAGCGACTGAAAGAAAAATCTTATATTCATTACAACTGGAATGGTATCCTACGTGACTTTCGCATGGCGGCATATAATTTTACCAACTCAATTCAAACAAAAGGTCATCTGAGCATGACGATTATTTTCTCAAGAAAATTACTTTAGTGTGGTCTAATTCTAGTTACTCTTATACTGAATATGACCATTACAAAGTTAATTCCTTTTTTGGCCATATATCACAAACTTAACTAAGAAAAAGGATCTAGTAGAGCTTATATGCCCTCCTCGAAATTGTTAATTGTAATGTTTTCATCGACTTAAAACTAATAAGAGTCCAAATTTGAAATATCACGAATTCATTAACTTTAAGCTTTTCTATTGCGATTTGTGATGTTACTTAAGGCTATTTGTTATAGTAATACCGACACCTAATCTATACAAGTGAAGCACCGATAAATTCAGCTCAAATCATAACAGTCCACGTTAACTCGAAAATCAAAATCATCATCTCGTGATTAGCCACAAATAAAATGTATTTAAAAATTTAGAGTATATTGAATTTGTTTGAAAAAGGAAATATTCTTCAACACCTTTAAATTTTTTGTCGAGATTCTTTTCCAAATTTGCTTCTTGTCTGTTTATCCACTCGCCAATTCCATTTCAATTGCAATGTGTGATAAAAAAAAAAAAAAGGAACTGTTATTCACAGGGAATAAGGGTGCGTTCAGCATAGTAGTGTTCTATTTTGAATTCATATTGAGAACTGAAGAGATTTATTAATTACTTGCCAATTATATTGATTCTCGTGCATTACAATATTTTCCGTTTATAGTTTTGTGTTGCCATATAGGATTCATAGTGTGATTGTATATATATATAACTGCATATCTATATAAATATACGATAATAAAGTTTCTAAGTGTTATTTCTAACTTCTAAGTGTGTCACCTAGGATCATAGATTGCTGGAATTGAACTTTCCTCAATGAAAGAAAAGATTTTGGCATTCTCTTCGTAAAAGTAGCAAATTATGTATGCACTAATTGATTGCCCCCCATCCTTCTCCTGTCTCCTCATTATTTTACTATGTAATTGTCACCCCCGACTCAAATCTAACGTTTTCCACACCTCTTTTCCTTGAGTCGAATGATGCGACATCCCAGGAATAATTCGCCAACTCAACGGTCTCGCATCAGAGTCAATCGTAGCGGAAACAAATAATTAAACCCAGACAATAAATTGGAGAACACCAAAATTAAACTTGCACGCCCAACCGCCATTCATTTACAAACCTTACATTATTATACATATATTTACAGCATCCACATACAAGTACACTTATACTCGTCCGCCATTCTTTGAGTCCATAAAATTTATATGTATACTCACTACGATTACCTTAAAAATCATACACCAAAAATGGTAGACACCCTATTCTTCCAAAAATGGTATTCCACGAACACTGGTTCATTGCCTCCCCACTAGTCCTTGTGTCCTCGGTACGGCGTCCATTCAGAGTGTACTTCATGAAATTATCCTCGGTGTGCATGACTATACCAAAACATTCTGGCGGCGGCGGTGGCGACTGATTCCTTGTTCATGCGGGTTATTTGAAATGCTTTGATTTATACAACCATGAGACACTTCTCAATGAGTTACAACCTAAATCCTACCTAGGCTACCACGTACCTCCAAACAGTCACAAACACAATCACACATACACGCTAGATCATCATATAGCAAGCACTTCACACACGATCACAAGCATATGCAAAATTCCCATGTCGTGCACTCATTCCGTTCTCGTTGTCTCTTTTTTTTTTCACATTCCTCGCTAGTGACCCGCGTTGAAGTACACACCTTAGGCACACTGCGACCACTATTACAACACTTCAGGATCCGTGTTACCGTACACGCCTCAGGCCATGTCTCTTGCCTGCGTTACCATACATGCCTCTGGCTCAACACCTACCACCTACGACATAAACAACCATCACATTTTCACAACACTTCTTAGCCCGCGTTACCGTACACGCCTCAGGCTCAACACCTACCACCTACTGCGCAACCCGCGTTGAAGTACACGCCTTAGGTTGGCAGTCTTCCGGTAATACCGGACATCATCCCGCGTTGAAGTACACACCTCAGGACAGCACAATTTCCACACTCTCACATGCCATGCCACACACAATCACTTGTTCACTCGCATGATCAATAATCACATGCCATTCAATTTGCCAGTCACACGTGGCTTGTGCACGCAACAACTCACTAGCATTTTTCGTGCTCCCACAACATTCGATATGGCCAATTTAACAACTAATTCAGTCTGGCCCACGTGTGTACATAATCAAACACATTTCAACCCATCAAATCACGATTCAATAAACACACAAGGCCACTCATGGGCCCACAAACACAGCCACGTTCATAGGCATAATTTCGACATTTTCAAGCATATTAAACACCACAATCCAGCCATACTACCACACACCAAACCGACACCATTTGTCCTTAAATCGAGCCCTAAGCTTGCCCATTCCATCCCACAACATCCAACACTCTATTCAGTCTCACTCCAGCCTCGAAACATCCTTATTTTATCCTCAAATCAACTCATATAACACACATTCAAGCCTAAATTATGGTCACGAGGCATCAACTATTCAACTCCAACACCCACTCCATTCCGCCCATCAAAACAAACATCCAAAGAATCGGGGTAAAATTGGGTAGTTTACACAGTGACCGAAATCCCATTCAAATAAATAGTAAACAAACTCAAAAAATTCTGAAATTTGGATATGTTGCGTAAAACATCTTGTTAAATATTTTCCGTGAAGAACTCGAAACCCAGTTCCAACTGTAAACACCTCTTTTGGTCACTTAAAGTCAGACGAAAATTAACTCGTTCTAACAGACCGTTTTGTCCTCAAAAGACAATTCTTTCAACACCCAAATCACCTTGAAAAGTCTTGAAATTTTGATATGTTATAGCCACAAATATCCCCAATAATTTTTGAAAATAGGCCTGGAAAAATTTATAAAAATTCGAATAGACCCAAAGGTCTGGTGAACAGTAAATTGGGCAAACCCATTTCGGTCCAAAGATGGACTTCCGAATGGCCTCAAATGATTTCCAAAAATTCCCAAATTAAATTATGTTATACCTCAAAGATGTTGGGAGCAACGTTTATGAAGAAAACTTTCTCAAATTCGGCTCACAAAATTCTCTATAAAAATAGCATATCGAAGACGCACAGTAACCGTGTATCAGCGATTCATACCAAACTTCACGAATTCAAATCCGAATCGATTTCTACCGAATTCCAACCGCCAAAACTCATTCTCAGACATCCAATCCAACTCGCAACATCCACTAACAGCCATAATCAACCATCAACAACCACGATCAACCACCAATAACCACGATCAGCCACCAACAACCATTATCAACACCTTAATCAACCTCTAAATCCCCTGAACCGCATCCAACGATTCCAAAAATACCCGATGTCCTAGGCAAGGGTTAGATTGCGATTTACCAAGCTCTAAACTATCACGGTTAGAGAGAAAGCGGTGGAAAAAATCAATATCTAACGGTGGCTTGCGACGGCGATGACAAGTGACGACAATCGGCTCAACGGTGAACAGCGGCGACGGTGCGGCGGCGGACGGCAAGGGGAGGAGATGGCTAGTTCGGTGAGGGGGAGGGGTAGGGGGAGAAGTAGCCGAATGGAGAGGAAAGAGAGAGGGACAATTTTATAATTGATCCAAGGTTTGACCAACTTTTCTCTTAATTCCACTTTTGCCCCTCTAATACTTGGTCCACATTGTTCCAAACCAAAATATGTAAGGGCATTTTGGTCCAATCTTTTTGAGCTGATATTATCCACTTATTATCCCCAACATAAATTCCAATATTTATCTCAAAATTCGGAATACTGATAATAGGCCTAGGGGCAAAATTGTAATTTTTCAATTTAGGGCCAAATCTCCATTTTTCGACTATACCGACCCCAACTATGTGTGGCCACTCAAAACTGACATTGGCCTCGCAAAATAGTCGCAAACACCCATAGAATTTCGACATCGAAGTTCGGGTCCAATTTGATAATTGAAATTGCTCAATTCAAAATTTTAGAGCCTCTCACTGACAGGTGGCTGTTTAGGGATTACGCGTATCGATCTAGGGTCACTCGAGTCGTGACTGATTCGATTACCGAAATAACGCGAGGAATTATTGGTTATTTCAGGGGTCACGATTGTTCGATTCAAGTTCGGGATTCGTTCGCCACTCGCATTCTCGGTCGAGCGGAATCACATGCAATCCAATCATACGTCGTTGGCCAAACCAAATCCGTCACTTTCCTAATATCGGCCCACACTGGCCCAAAATACTTTCTTATCGTTTCTCAAAATCAATAGCCGATTCACGATCGGGTCTCCGGTCCACATACCGTTTTCCTAGTTAGCTTTTCCCATTGATCAATATCCCATGAAGGGCCAGCTCCGGGCGAGACGTATTAAAATCAGATGAGAGATAATATCTACTTCGTTGGATCCCGAAAATGGGTCGAAATTCAAGATATTTCAGTAATAATTGTCACTCATTTCTACTTAACAAATATTTTCTATTTTACCATAATAACACAATTTAAAGCTTGTCCTATGATAGCTACTAGCTAGTAGAGGAAAGCATTTATTGTTGATATGCATTTCAAAGATAGTACAATATCTACGATATACAATATTTTATATTATGTTTGTGAACTTTTAATTAGGAAAATTCCATATAAAAGCCTAAAGTAGGGTCATTTTCTCAAAAAAGAGTATAAAGTGGATTTTATCCCAAATAAAGGCCTAAAATGGCCACTTAGTCTCAAATAAGGGTTCGAGCTCGTCAGCTAGCGATAACTTGAAGTTTTCTGGCAACTGAAATAGGGGTATTTTCGCCATAAACGTCTCTTTCTTTTTTTCCTTTTTTTCTTACTTCCTGTGCACCTTCGTCTTTGTCCAAGCCATCCCAACACTGCTAAGAAAACATCTCGCTTGTTCCTTGTTTCTTGATCGTTTTTTGTTTCTCAATCGATGTTTTGGCTTAATCGAAGTGAAGATCAAACTTGAATTTCATTTCAGTTGTCGATCTCCAGCAATTGGGACGGCCGCAAGGTTTGGGTTTGCTGAAGATGATACTGGCAACTAGTAGTGCTCTTGCCAAGGTTGCTAATGTTAAAATATGTCTCAAGTTTGAGCCAATAGATGAAACCCAATTCGAGATTAATTGTTAATTGTGAAGGTTCAAGTATTCCAAATTAAATATTTGACGGACGTCCAAGATTGGGCAATATATAATGTTGAACAGCATTAGTGTGGAAATTACGATCAAAGACGGATTTACTTATCCAAGTCAAAGTTTGCAAGGAAAAAGGGAAAATTCCAACTCTGACTGTGGAATTGTGGACTTTAATGAAAAGGGTAGGTTTGCTGATTGGGTCAGAGAAAGGATAGAAGCCAACAAGGAAAGTGGGACTTTTATTCTCAACCTTTTCTTTCCGAGTTGGACTCTATTTCAAGAAGTCCACATATTTATATGAGGAAGGGGGTTTCCTTCATGGTAGTGTGGAGGTGAGTCCAAAGACGGTCCGAGCCTTGAAGCAACGCCTCTATATGTGATGTCTTGAAGCGCCGTTATCACGAGTGCTTGGCTGCAAGTTTCTCCGTTGGTTTTGTTTGTGAATTACATCCAAGAGAATTAGATTCAAACGATTAAATTCTTGTTATAAGAATTTGTGTATAATTCCTTCATGAGATTGATAAATTATTTCATGAGGAATTATGGGGTTAAACATTACGAAAAGTATTGTGTGTAATTGGAGCGTAGAAAACATTTAGAGTGTTTGAATGACTCGAGTGTGATTGTAATCTCCGTTGTATCACTTGATCTACAGTAAACTTCGTTACTGTTCTCCCCGTGGACGTAGATCATTACAATTAAACGACGTAAATTTGGTATCTGATTTATTTTATTGTTCGATTATTTGCTTTCGCAACAATTGGTATCATAGCTAGGTTTGGTTAAGTTGAAGTGAATCGATAACGATAGAAGAAAGAAAAGTGAAAATTGACAAATTTGATGAGAAGGACTTTGGTTTTTGGAAGATGAAAATTGAGGATTATCTTTATCAGATGAAGCTACAATTGCCCCTATCTGGGGAGAAGCCAGCAACGATGAAGCAAGCTGACTGAGAATAGTTAGATAGACGAGCTTTGGGTATTATTTGGCCAGCGTTGGCTCATAACATCACATTTAACATCATAAAAGCGACAACCATTGCGGGTTTGATGGAAGTCCTATCAGACATGTACGAGAAGCCCTCTAAGATCAACAAGGTCTATTTGGTACAACATCTATTTAACTTAAATGTGAGTGAAGGTGCGTCAGTTGCAAACCATATCAATGAATTCAATGCGATCGTTAGTCAATTGAGTTCAGTTGATATTGACTTTGAAGATGAGACATGTGCTTTGATTATATTATCCTCGTTGTTTGATAGTTGTAATACTATTGTTAGTGCTGTTAGTAATTCCTCTGAGTCGACAAGTTTGATGTTGGATGGTGTTTGAGATTTAATTCTAAGTAAGAACATCCGAAGAAGAGAATTCGATGAGCATGAATTTGATGCTTTAGTATGTGAATATAGAGGAAGAACTGGTACTCATGTTAGTAGAATTAATATAAATATAAATAGACGAAGTCAGTCTAAGACTGGCGGTGCTATCTGTTTGAGTTGTGGCAAGAGGAGGCATCTTAGAAAGAAAATTTTAAGCTGAAAAACGATAAGGGCAAGGGAATTAAGGTTGAGTCTGCAGACGATGTTACAGTTATAGTTGACAGTAATTCGGATAATATTGATGATGTCTTGTCTGTCATTGATGATTCGTTGCTTGACGAATGAATTATGAATTATGGTTGTTCTTTTCATGCTTCACCGAACAAGAACCGGTTTACTACGTATTAATGCATTCATAGTAGTAAAGCGCAATTGGAGAACAACACTAAGTGCGATATTTTAGGTGTTGGTGATGTTAAAATCAGAATGCATTGTGAAGACATTGACAGGAGTGAGGCATGTTCCAAAGTTGAAGAAATTTCTAATTTTCTTGAGTACCCTAGATTCAACTGGCTGTCGATATTCTTTGGAATGTGGACTTCTGAAAATTGTTCAAAGTCCCTTGGTGATAATGAAAGGAATCAAGCACAATGACCTATATGAACTTCAAGGTGAGATAGTGACAAAATTTTCCGCGAAGACATTGAATATATATGTTCGAGAGTTTGAATTGTAGCATATGTATTTGGGGCATATTAGCGAGAGAAGCCTAGAGGTTTTAAGTAAAAGAAATATGTTGTGTGGTTATGTTGCTAATGAATTGAATATATGCAAGTGTTGTGATTTAGATCAACAGCAAAAAGTACAGTTCAGTGCGATTGTTAGAGAAACCAAGAATATTGTAGAAATTAATTCATTTGGATGTTTACAGGTTGTCGCGGTTTCCTTTGAGGAAAAGTGCCAGATTTATGCTAACAGTTATGGATGACTACTCGAGGAAGACTTGGATATTTGTGCTTAGGCACAAGTTTGATGTTGTTGTCAGATTAGACAGTTGAGAGCTTTGATTGAAAAGGAAACTAGCAAGACGATCAAGCATGTGGAACTGATAGTAGGATAAAGGAAAGCATAGTGAAACACCGCACTAGTGCCAATAAACCACAATAGGTTATAGAGTTGATGAACAGAACATTATTAGAGACGACCCATAAAATACTCTCTAGTGCTAGTGCAACTAGGAAAGTCCTGACAAATGCGCTTAGTACGGTGAGCTACTGAAAGAATGGATCTCCATTGACTGCAATTGGATGTCGAACTCTCAAAGAAGCGTGATCAGGTAACGTTGCTAGTTATTCTGTTATTAGAATATTTGGTTGCCCATGTTATGTTTAAGTTTGTGATGGAAGGGTAAAAAAGTGCATGTTCCTAGGTTATGCATAAGGTGAGCAAGGTTATCGATTGTAGTGCTCAGAATTAAATTTACATATTATTAGCAGAGAAGTTACGTTTGACAAGTCTCTAGTACTTCTGGGTAGGAGTGCTAGTGGCAATGCTTATACGGATCTAGATGGTATTTGGCTTGGGGTGGAGTTACAACTAGAAACTTCTGAGGTAGCGGGTATTAGCGAGGTAATCGACACGGATGGTACTTGTAGTGAGGTGGAGCCTAACAAGCCAGCAATTGTTGTAACTGTTGATTTTGACAAGGTGCGTATTCGATCTCCCGATAGATATTGATGCAACAATGGGTTTGCTTTGCCTATGGTAAAGGAGGTTGTGTCAAAAAATCCTTGCGTAGTAGTTAAAGGTCCAGGTGAAGTTAGTATTCCAACAAGGCCCACGATTATGGCAAAGTTCAAGCGAGGCTTTGACTTAAAAGATATCTGTGGCGATTGAGCCTATTAGAGTTGTGGGAGAATAGCGGAGAAGTTCCGGTGAAGCGATTATGTATTGGCTCAAACAACGAGCAAAGGTGGAGATTGTTAAAATATGTCTCGAGTTGGAGCCTATAGATGAGACTTGACAAAAGATTAATTGTTAATTGTGGAGGTCGAAATATTTCAAATTAGATATTTGGTGGAGGTCCGGAATTGGGCAATACATAATGCTGAATTGCATCAGTGTGGAAGTTGCGATTAAAGACAGATTTACTTCTCCAAGTTGAAGTCCACCAAGGAAGATAAAAGGGGAACTTCCAACTTTGACTGTGGAATTGTGGACTTTAATGAAAAGCGTGAGTTTGCTGATTGGGTAAGAGAAAGGATATAAGCCAACAAGGAAAGTGAACTTTTATTCTTAACCTTTTCTTTCCAAGTTGGACTCTACTTCAAGAAGTCCACATATTTATATGAGGGAGGGGGATTCCTTCGTGGAAGTGTGGAGGTGGAGTTCAGAGACGGTATGAGCCTTGAAGCAATGCCTTTGTACGTGAGTTCTTGAAGCGCCGTTGTCACGAGTGCTTGGCTATAGGTTTCTTCATTGGTTTCGTGAATTACATCCAAGAGAATTAGGTGCTGCATGAAAATCATTCTGGTTCTGTCCAAAATTGATTTTTTGTTCCCAAAATCAGTTTTAGACCAAAAACCCATTTGATAACGCAATTTCATTTTTCTATTTCCAGGACAAGTTTACTTCCAGAATTGACTCTGAAACCAGAAATGAGAACCAAAAAAAAGTTGATTTTTCATTTCTGGAACAAAAGTGAGAACCATTTCTGTGGAATTCGTTTTTTTCAACACACATTCATATAGAAGTCACGATCTTTGAGGTGAGAAAAAAAAGCAAAAAATCAAAAATTTCAAAACTTAACAGAATAGTTTAGAATATGTGGCTACCACTTTCAGTGAAATTTAAATTTTTTTAAGTACCGAAAAAAATAAATAAAAATAAAAAATTTCAAAATTTCACAAAATGGCTTAGAATACCTATAACCATCCACTTTGAGCAAAATTTAATTTTTTTAGATGCAAAAAAAAATAAAAAAAAATAATCAAAAAAATCTAAAATTTAAAAACTTCACAGAATATCTTAGAATAATTGTGGCCACCCAATTTAAGCGAAATTTTATTCTTTTAGGTGCCGAAAAAAATTTTAAAAAAAAGCAAAAAATTAAAAATTTTAAAACTTCACAGAATGGCTTAGAATATTTGTGGCCATTCATTTTGAGTGAAATTTAAATTTTTTTAGGTGTCGAAAAAAATAAAAATAAAAATTTCAAAACTTCACAAAATGGCTTAAAATACTTGTGGCTACCCACTTTAAACGAAATTTTATTTTGTTAGGTGCCGAAAAAATAAAAATATAAAAATATAAAAAATTTCAAAACTTCACAAAATGGCTTAGAATACCTGTGGTCATCCATTTTGAGCGAAATTTAAATTTTTTTAGGTGCCGAAAAAAATAAAAAAATAAAAAAATAAAAATAATTCACATAATTGCTTAAAATACTTGTAGCCACCCACTTTGAGTGAAATTTAATTTTTTTTAGGTGTCGAAAAAAAATAAAAATAAGCAAAAAAGAAAAATTTTCAAAACTTCACAGAATGGCTTAAAATACTTATGGCCACCCACTTTGAGCGAAATTTTGTTTTTTTAAGGTGCCGAAAAAAAAATTAAAAAATCAAAAATTTCAAAACTTCACATAGTGGCTTAGAATACATGTGACCATCCACTTTGAGTGAAATTTAATTTTTTTTATGAACCAAAAAAAATCAAAAATACCATTTGGGGGCCTAAAAAAAATTAAATTTTACTCAAAGTGAGTGGTTAGAAGTATTCTAAGTCATTCTGTGAAGTTTTGAAATTTTTGATCTTTTATTTTTTTTTTCACCTAAAAAAATTTAAATTTTGCTCAAAGTGGATGGTCACATGTATTCTAAGTTATTCTGTGAAGTTTTGAAATTTTTGATTCTTTATGTTTTTTTTTCACCTAATAAAATTTAAATTTCGCTCAAAGTGGATGGCCACATGTATTCTAAGTCATTCTGTAAAGTTTTTAAATTTTTGATTTTTTACTTTTTTTTCACCTCCAAGAATTAAAATTTCACTCAAAGTAGGTGGCCATAGGTATTCTAAGCCATTTTGTGAAGTTTTGAAATTTTTGAGTTTTTGAATTTTTTTGGGCACCTTAAAAAAATTAAATTTCACTCAAAGTGGGTGGCCACATGTATTCTAAGCTATTCTGTGAAGTTTTGAAATTTTTGATTTTTTGATTTTTTTTGAAAAATTCAACAAATTTCCTATTTTCCCGAAATCTGAATTTTTTTATTTTCTCGACATTTTGATGATTTTTTCTGGAATTTTTCAATTTTTTGGGATTTTCTGAATTTTTTAAAGATTCTTATGAATTTTTCGGATTTTTTTATTATTTTTATTCCATTTCTAAAAAAATGGATTTCTGTTCCTAGAAATAGAATTTTCTGTTGTTTATCAAACGGGTTTTTATTTCAGGAAATAGAAATTTTATGCTATTATCAAACGGGTTTCTGTTCTAGAAATAGAAATTTTTTGTCATTATCAAACGGGTTTTTTTCCTCAAAAACTCATCTAGGAACCAGAAATAAAAAAAATCTATTTCTGGTTCAGGAACTCATTCCGGAACAGAATGGTTATCATTCGCTACCTTAGTGTTCAAGCGATTAAATTCATGTGGTAAAAATCTGTGTATAATTCTTTCGTGAGATTGAAAAATTATTTTTGAGGAATTGAAGGGCTAAATACTGCGTGAGTTATTAGGTGTAATTAAAACTTGGTATTTGAGTAATTCAAGTGTGATTGTAATTTTCGTTATATCGCTTGATCTGTAGTAGAATTCGTTGCTGCTTTCCCCGTGGATGTAGGTTACTACAACAGAATCACGTAAATCTAATATCTGATTTATTTTCTTATTTCGTCTATTTTATTGTTCAATCGCTTGCTTCCATAATAGCTAGGATGTCAGATGGCCGTGGGTAGTCATGAGCGAGCAAAAGCGAGAGGTCGAGGACCTTGAGCCTCCGTTTTTCTCTCTCTGCTCTCAATCCTTATTCATTTCCTTATTGCAGAAAGTCCATCCATGAGTACGTGAGTGCGTGTTGATATCAATCAAGGTGGAGAGGAAGTAATAGATGCCATGGATCGGATGATGCCGAAAACAGAGCCGAATTTGAATGGTTTCAGAAGATTATGCATGAAGTTTTTTCAATTTGGGCATGCTTATGCAGAAATTCAAGAACAAATCCCATAAAAGATGAATACAAAAAAAAAAAAGAGAGGGAAAAAGAAGCAATAGAAAACCCTACAAATACGAGCAGCTTATTTTGCGAATTTGATCAATTGGACCTTCGTGACATTGAAGAAAGGAAAAAGAAACAGAGCAATTTGAGAGTCCGCAGGAGATGGCTTGGATCTCAGATTTTTTTTTTCAGTTTTTTCTTATCCAGATTTTATTCCGGACGAAAATGCCCCCATTCTAGCCGCTGGAAAATTCAAGTGCTTGTCAACTAGCAAGTTCAGGCCCTTATTCCTGCGAGCTCAAGCCTTGGCCCTATTTTGAAAAAAATGACATCACTCCTAGCTCTTATTTAGAATTTTATCTTTTTAATTTCATACGAATTAGTTTCCTTGTACTTTGATAATTTAGTTCGATACGACACTTTTGAACTAACGATAAGTTAGAATATTGTCGTACGTGTTGACACCTAAATTTTGACTATCAATTTGGTTTTTAATAGCATAGAAAATTAAGGATTAATTTTTAAGTCCTAGACAAAAATGATTTTCATTAAATTGCATAATATATATAAAAATTAGGTGCATTTGAATTAAAATTAATAGGGTTTATTAAAATTCCAGAAAACAAAAATTATTTCAAAATTTTTTTAATTAGAAAGATAATAATAGAAAAACGAGCTGCGCTGGACCGACTCGGTCCCTTCGTCCCATTTCCCGCCTGGGCCCAGGCCCAGCTTTCCTCTTCCACCCGGCCCGGCCCCTTTCTTCTTTCCTTCTTTCTTTTCCTCTCCCGCGGTCACGCTGCAGGAGGAACAAAAAAGCAACGACGCCTCGTACGAGTGAGGCAGAGCAGAGAAGCAGAGGCAGAGGGGGAGCGTCGACGGGGCTGACGGTCGGCGACCGGCCGACCACGACAGGCCGGCCATAAAAGGGTCACGGCCGAGAGAGAACAGCGGGGGATTCGAAAACGGTGAGAGAGCACACAGAGAAAGCTAGAGAGCGAAGGGAGCCGAAAGAGAAACCGAGGTAGCGGGGGTCGAGAGAAATTTCTTCTTCTTGCGCTGGAATCACCGTCGTCCTCGTCAAGGTCCATCCGCCAGTCACCGGTCGTCGCCACAGCAACGAACCGGGTAAAACTTCTTCTCGGGTATTCCCCCGTTTTTGCCCTTATTTTGGCCGACAGTGAAGTGCGAGATTCAAGTGATGAAATCGTGAGAACAATGGATACGATAGGACTGATCTGTTCCTTCATAGTGTGATTTAAACGTCTGTATATCGTATCCTGCTCAAGAAACACACAGAAGTTGAATCGGAAGCTTGTTTCTGGAATTGCATAGCATCTGTTCGACAAAATGTCTGAATGAAGTTTCCTATCTGTTTTTGTGAAATCGACACTCTGGAACTTTGTTATATGCTCGATTCGTTCTAGTATTGTTTTTGACTTCAAGCTATCTATGTTTTTGTGTGATTTCGTGGCATACTCGCCGATTCCCGTCGTCGACCGTGGACGAGCACCTTCCGGAGACTCACTCCTCTCGCCGGAGAGATGCCCGCGGTTAGAGGCCGCCGTGGTCAGTTTCCCATCCTTGTTTCGTGTGGTTTCTGTGTGTATAGATTTAGAGTTTTAGATTTGGTTGAGATTTGGAGATATAAAAAACGGAAGTCGATATCGGTGTTTGGTTGCCGGTGTCGTTTTTCGTGGCCGGAGTTAGTCGGCGGTTCGGTGGGTGTGGTGGCCGACGGTAAGTGTGTGAGCCCGGCGTCGGTCGTCGGCGTTGGCGGCACGCGTCGACGGTCGGAGGGCGAGAAGCAGTCCTCGGTGAGCAAAGCGTGAGAGAGAGCCAACGTAAAAGAGAAGGTGAACAGTAAGGGGGGGAAGAAAAGCAATAAAAAATTAGAGAGAAAAAGAAATAGAAAAAAAAAGAGAAAGAAAAAGGGAAAATAGAAAAAAATAAAATAAAAAGGGGGAAAGAAATGTAAAATTGTGATATAATCTAGTTAGGTCGGATCAGTGAATCGGATCGGGTCCCTTGACAAAGAAAAATTCCAAATGTGTACACGTGTAACAAATTTATCCCAAACTAATTTTTGGATCACAAAAAATCTCAAATTGGTACACTCGTAAAATATTTACTAGGGGTATATAAAGGAATCGGGAATCACTCGGACCACCCAGAAATGGATCGGACCGGCCTAGAACCAGTGGTTCCCAAGGGAATCGTTCCGATTCCCGGTTCCAATTTAGTGGCACCGGTGGGTACCAGTCCGGTTACAAGTATGGAACTGCCCGCTCACCCAACCTCTCACCCATCCGGATTGGGCCGGACCGATAATATATATAATATAATTTTTAAGAAAAAATGCTGGTTGCTTTGGACACTAATTGTTCTGCGTTGTTGCAGCGAGAGGACGAAGAAATGCTGGTCCTGCACTCCGATTTAGTTGTCGAGGGCCCTCAGCCCATGGAAGGTAGCATTTTGCTGCTTCACTTCTCTTAGCTCTCTTGAATCCATTTACTTTTTATGGTTTTTTTTTTAGGACTACGAGGTTAGCAGTAGAGAGGGAATTTGCGTGTGATGCTGCTGTTCTAGTTAAGAAATAGTGGATCCTACTGGCCTGGTCGAGAATCAGCAATCAGAGGATCTTCCTTCAATGGAGTTCACAAAGAGAATCGAAAACTTCCCTAGGTTGAATACGAGGAAGCATTATTCTGAGGTTTTTGTTGTGGGCAGTTACAAAAGGTAATTGACTCTCCTCGTTGATTGCGCGTGTCAGGGTTATTGCTTGAAAATTTTTTGCTTTACTTAGGCTTATTGGAAAATAAGCCACTAATCGAGTGAAGCTTAGTGGGACCGGTTTCATGAATCTACCTGGAAACCGAATTGAACCAACAGGCGGTTCTTGATTTTAATTTTTCGAAACTGGTCCTTGAAACCGTCCACCCGAATCATACTCACCTCTAATATTTACGCTTCGCTAGCTTTCATCAAATTTTACCGTGAAATTGACAAGCAATAACCCAGTTGACATGGCAAGTCCACATGAAAATTTATATAAATTTGGATAAATTTATCACATGTGTACCTGTGTAGAATTTTTTATGGCCCAATAATTAGTTTGGGGTAATTTTGTCCTAAATATACCAGTTTAGAATTTTTTGTGATCTAATAATTAATTCGAGATAAATTTTTCATAAATGTATTAATTTCGGAGTTTTTTGTACTATTAACTATACATAAATTATACTCTAGTGTAGTTCCACAGGCACTCCTTTTGATAATCGAACCCTACGTGCCCCTTGGTGGAGCAGAGAGCCACCCAGTAAGTGAGAGTCATACTATTATTAACTTTCAATTGAAAGACTGTACGGTAAAGGAGCCAAAGAATCTTTAAAGTGAGAAATAGGACCTAAAGGCTCCATGATTTGATTTGTTTTGGATGCAAAAAGTCCACCTTAAGAAAATTACACTATGGGCACCGATGGCCACCGAACCATTGACATTAATTACCAACGGTGATAATTACTTGATGATTCGAGTGAAATAACATTGGGAGACTAGCTCACGCTCATAGACTGTTTCAGTGTCAAAATAACATTCTTAAAGACCATCATGATACATGGTAATAAAATCGCACAAGCTTTAAATAGTCCGCCAAGGAAGCCTAGTCTGCTACTCGAGCTTGACTCGATTGCGAAAGTTCTGTCACAAAACTGTGATTTTTGCTACATTTTGGTTGTGGGCAGGCACGAATTGGAATCGTTATTAGATGAGAAGATTCCAAAGTTATGATGGTCCATTGAAATTTAACTTCTTGAATGTTAGATTGGAATTGAAAGTTAAGTAAGGAATCTCATACTTGTGACAACTTATTTGACACTTCCTATGTACTTGGATCTTCGGTGTGCGACCACGGACGAGTGGATGCAGAAAATACTTCTCGAGGTAATAAGTAAGAATATGACAACCGATGAAGCTGGAAACAGGAACCATGAACAGGTCAGGGTGTTCAGGTTTTGTGCTCGGATTGACCCTCCAGTGCTTAAGTTAATTCAGAGAGAGAGAGAGTAATTGAGTGCTTGGATTATTATTTATACGTTACCGTTGATGGGTCACCGGATTGTGTTGGACAAGTGGTGGTCTATAGATGACAAATGACTAAAGGGGTGTGACAAATGGTATCCGTACCGTTTTAAATGCCAATGCACGTCTCACCTTTCAAATGATGCTAACAACATTGAATGCTTCAGTGAATTAACGCCGTGATTGCTAATAGAACGTCTAATCACATTCCCTTAAGAGAGAGAGAGAGCAAATAATAAATAAATTACACGTGGACCACTACTTATTAGCCACTCCTTACAAAGCATGACTCTCATTTGCAATTTTATTTTCTGTGGGTCAACCTCTCGATTGTCATTATCAGTATTGGGTCCGCCAGTGAATAGACATCACAAATGAGAAGTTAGGTGTCAACTGAAAAAACACGATCACGTGGTGCCCAAGATACTCTGTCCAAACCGTATATGGATTCTTTTTCTTATCAAGAGGACAGCTAATCAATCTTTTTATTTCTCGACCAAATAAAAAAAAATCTTCTTATTCTTTATCTCGTTTTCTTTTATATTGTTTTTTCATCGTCACCCTGCTCTTTCTTTGGAAATACGAAGGTAGAAGTCTTTTGAGGGTTAGAGCACATAGGATTAAAATTGTGAAAAAATTGCGAAACTTATCATGCTTTTTTTCTTCTTTTTTTTGAGGTCTCCCAAATTGGCAGTCATCTCTTGCTCTGACTCGACAATTAGGTCATGTCGATCGATTTGTCGGGAAGTAGACGAGGCATGCATCGAGCAAAGTGTTTGTTCTTTAGATTAACCAGTAATGGCGGCAAAACTTTGTCGAGCGCGTCCGTACAGGTCTCTGCGTCCGTGTCCCTGGGACGAGAAGCAAACATGAGAGTACTTCGTTGGAAAAGATTCAGCAGGTCTGCGATCGAGGGTTTCTTCCCCCAGGAGACCTGCCTGTCCCCCACGACAAAACTATATTATATGCTTCTGGAAAGAAATGAGCAGCCATTTTTTTTAAGGAACTCCGGTTTGACCAACCGGCTCGACCCTCCAGGTGGGAGAAAATGTTAGGTGAGTTAGAATACTCTACGTAGGTTACGCAGCACACTATTCAGTTGATGACACGTGGCGAACCGGGCCCACTGGTCAGATTTTGCAGTCCCCGTTACTCCACTTTCGAATCTTCTCTCTCCTTCGTTACTCTCTTGCTTCTTTCACCGTTTTCGTCCTTTTCTTTTTGCCTTTCGAGACCATGGACGATGCTCGCGCCTGGATTGCAGCGTCACCAGCCAACCATTGACGACCGCTCACGAGCACGCCGGTGCTCATCCATGGCCGTCGTCGGCGTCGTTCGGGCATGCCATTGATCCCTTTGGGTATCCATCTTTCCCATCCACCATGGACGCTAGCCATGGACGACGCTCATCCATGTCCATGGTCGTCGTTGGCATCGAGCAACACCGGAAGGGACGGCTTGATCTGGAAGTTTGGTCAGATCTGGAGCCATGGCCACGAGCGACGCTCGTCGCTCACGGCCACAATGTAGAGATTATGGCCCCAAAAATAAAAGAAGAAACAAAAATGAAGCTCCGCTTCTGCATTGTGGGTCCATAATGGCGGTGGTGTGCTTCTGGTATGTGTACCAGAAGAAGATGGTGAAAAGCGGGTGAGAGGGAGAGGTTAATGGCGGGGAGATAATATTCAGGGAGACAAGTAACGGGAGAGAGAGAGAGAGAGAGAGAGAGAGAGAGAGAGAGAGAGAGAGAGAGAGAGAGAGACGGATGGGAGAGAGTAAAGGTGTTATAGCGGGACCCACCTTGCCACGTGGCATTTTATTGGATGGAGTGTTATATCATCCTACACGGGATGTTCACGACTGGATAAAGGCAGATCGAGTGCCATAGGTAAAAAATTTTTCGAAACGATGCATCTAATTGCCCCATTATTGGTCAACCCAACTAAAGGCCGAATCTTGTGTTTTTAGCTTCTTAGGTTAACCTTAATAAGGTGCCCACATACGTTAATTTCAATTGGCTTAAGTCTTTTAGGGTAGTGCGATATAAATTGGTCACGTAATGAGAGAGAGACTATAAAATGTTGTTGATGAGGGTGATTTTTAGCAACCAATCAACCCTCGACAAATGTCATTATCACGGCGACCGAGTATTTGACGTAGGGGAGACACCAAATTACCTGACATGATGGTCTTGATAAGATATCAGTTTACTATCATCCATTGGAGTATATGCTAGTGCTACCGCTATCTGAAAGGTTGCATTGATCTCTAAAACAGTTTGGAGGACATTTGTTGCGTCCCTTTAGTCACTTGCCATCCATAGAGCACCACATGTCCAACACAATCTGGCAACCCATCAACAATAACATATAAATAGTAATATGAGCACTTAGGCTATGTTTGTTTAGTAAAAAATGAATGGTTTAAAAAATATTTTCCTTAGAACGGTAGCTTGTATCACTTGAAATAAATGAAAAAATTACCAAAAAAGTCCACCTATTACATTTGTGCTAATTTAATTCTAAACCTTTTAATTTAACAATTTAGTCTTAAAACCTTTTAATGATTTACCAATGTAGTCTTATTGGACAATTTTGGCTGAAAATTGCTGACGTAAATGCTTGTAATGCCACGTAAGACGGTTAGCGCTAATGTGGATAATTTTTTTTTATAATTTCTTAATTTTGAAAAAAAATTCAATTTTTTCATAAATTTTTTGTATTTTTTTCTTTCCCTTGTTTTTCTACCAAGTACGATGAGGGCCAACCAACTCTCGCAGACCATCGGCAAGGGCCGCAACCCTCACCAGCAGTCAGCAAGGGCTTTACAGCCCTCGCCAGGTATGGGTGAAGGTCGTGACATTCGCTCGCAATCGGTGAAGGCTTAAGGTCAGCCGGCCCTCGTGGAAGAAAAAAAAAAGAATAGAAAGAAGGAAAATAAAATGAAGAAAAGATTATAAAAATTGTCCACATTAGTGTCGGTTGTGCCACGTAAGGAGCTAGCGTCCACATTAATGATTTCCGACTAAAATTGGTTAGATAAGCTCAATTGGCACGATTAAAATGTTTATGACTGAATGGACACAAATGCAATAGGTTTAGGACTTGTTTGGTAATTTTCTCTGAAATAATTAGTTAATGGAAAATGATTTCATTATCAACAACAATTTATGTTTAAACATTTTCACGGACATGGAAAATATTTTTCATTCATTCGTTTTGTAAGTGATATAAACGATCATTTTTTAGAAAATATTTTTCATAAACAATCATTTTTCCAAATAATTCATTTTTCGTGTAACAAACGCACCCTTGGTACTCTCTCTCCCACTTATTCTCTAGGGATACACCTCTCTCCTCAACCTTAAAGCTCATACACTCTCTCTCTCGCTCCTCATCTTCACTGACTTAAGCAATGGAGGACCAATCCGAGTACAAACCCTGGGCGCCCGGATCCAGCTTCAACAATCGTCATATTCCGACAGACTGCTTCACGAGCATCATCCATTTCAACTGGGTCGTGGCTGCGCACTCACGGTCGAAGTTCGTAGGAAGTATTTGAAAAGTTGGTCCAAGTATGAGATCCGTTACCTAACTTTCAATTCCTGTCTAACATTCAGGAAACTAATCTTCAAAGGACCATTATAACTTTGGAATCTTGTTATTGAATGGCGATTCCAACATATGCCTGCCAAGAACCGGAGATGCAGCAAGAACCGCGCAGTCGTAGCAGCTTGTTGTCGACGAGTACTTGCTGCATTTGAGCTTCCTAAACAAACAAATCTTGGAGATTTCTAACTTTAAATACTCTTCCTCGGTTACCATGCAATCTTTAAATTGATGATTAATGATGGCGCGGCTCTTCACTTAGTTCACACACTGCATGTGCGTGCTAGGAGGAGAAAATTAGACGGTCAGTTAATCCACGTGGTATCCGCAAGTCAAGAAGAAATAATACAGTGATAATCGACCGGAGTGTCCAAAATTCAGTAGTAGCTTCTATTAAAGAAAGGGTACTATCACTAGAAAATTTGCTCGGGACTGTTCACTGTCATTTGGTGGCCGGGTATCTTGAAATTTCTTTGCTTTTGAGGTATAAAGACCGGATGATAAAACTAATCGAAAAGAAGATTTATCGAAAAATTGATTTGTGCACATGTGAGAAAAATAAGTAAAAGTAAGCAAAAAGGGAAATATTATAATCTTCAATGGATTAATTGTGTGAATATACTTAGCAAGTGTCTCGGAATATACGTTGACGGGCAAATCATAGTTTGTGGACATTATTGTTTCAGACTGACAAGCCAGTCTCCTCCCTCCACCTAAATCCCAATAACTAAAAGTCAAACCCACTGGACGAGGCAAGTAATGGGACCACGACAATATGACTTAGGATAGTGCAAAAGGAAGTAAGTATTCGCCAACCAAGATTTAAGTTTAAGTGGGGCCAAAAGTGAGAACCCTTGCGGCAGTGCTCTTTCGTTCATCGTCCACAAGAACCCACCTTGAGGAAGAGGAACGAAGATAACGGCAATGGCGGTCTGCGCGATGAAGCTCTTGATCTCTGCTTTTGCTGTCGGGCTACTTCTTCTCTCCGCAAGCGTCGTGCACGGCGACGTTCATTACCATGATTTCGTCGTGCGTGCTTCCCTTCTTTCTAAAAGAAAGCGAGTTTAACTTGACATCATTTCACTTCCTTTAAATTTTTGAAGCTTTCTCGTTGGTTGATGTCTCATTAAGGGTGGCTATTCTCTGGCTAGTAGATTGAAAAGCAATAAGTTATGTATACTTGTTTGTTGATATACGTGACGGGGCTGTGATACAGTTGAAGGAGAAAAACTACACGAGGCTGTGCAGTACAAAGAGCATGCTGGTCGTCAACGACAGTTTTCCAGGACCGACCATTTATGTGAAGAAAGGGGACACTTTGTACGTGAACGTCTATAACCAAGGTAGCTACGGCATCACTATCCACTGGTAATCTCTCTCTCTCTCTCTCTCTCTCTCTCTCTCTCTCTCTCTCTCTCTCTCTCATGCCATTTTAAGAACTTTCATTTTTACAGGAGAATGTTCTCCTCGAAAGATGGAGCACCAGTCTCATTCTCATTCTGGGACTGGATGTACTTCTCATTGTGGTCCTACGCGTACTATCCAGCATAAAGTTTGTCGTATGTGTTCTTTTTGGTATTGATTCCATGAATCGGTCTTGGTATACCAAGTTTTAGATAAAAAAAAAATTGGCGAAATGACGGTCAATCCCTCTACTTTTTACCTGAAAATCAAAATCGCCCCTCTACTATTTTTCTTTGGTTCAAAATGTCCATGTACTTTTTTGAAATGTGATACCGGTAGTCCTTTTTTATACTTCATTTTTATTGCTGATCGATTTTCACTGACGTGGACAACCGAATTGCTAAGTTGAACGTCAGACTATGTGTGTCTTTGATGATTCACAAAATTCTTTTATTTGAAGAGAGAGAGAGAGGAGCTCACGGCCATGACTGCCCGAACTTCGTCGACCTTCGTCATGGCAACTGGAACTTCTTCAAGCTTGTGACCATGGACGGCTGTGAGAGAGAGAGAGAGAGAGAGTATTGGAGATAGGAATAAAAATCCCACTCAACAAATTTTTAATGTCGTTAAGCCACATCAACAAACATCTCACAGCGTTAACGCTGCGTCGGCAATTCTACCATCAGAAAATTCCAAAGATTTACCAATGACACTTTTAAGAAGTATAGAAACGGTTTTGAACCAAAGAAAATAGAGGGACGATATTGATTTTCGGACAAAAATAAAGATACCAACCATGACATTTCACCAAAAAATTCCACCCTCGGGATGGATTCGATGATAACGAGGATACAAGAGATGATTAAGAAAAAACAGAAGCATGTATTTGTACATCTGTTGATTTATTCCAGGGGCTTTGTATTTTTAGGTTGATATGGTGTTTGTGCAATATTAGAATATTTGAATATTAAAATCATACATTCATGTAACAGTTTAAACTTTCAGAACAGTTGATAGCGATCCCATAAAATTCCACATAATATCAAAGAAGAAATTCCTGAGTTTAAATCTTTTTAGGCTCCCGTTGTCTCTTCAAGTATATATTTCAACACTTTAAGTTTAGGCTAAAATTCAGTACGTGCTTGTGAAAGGTAGTATTAAAATATGTGAATATTAAATTACGTATTTATTTAATAGTTTAGGCAAAAAAAAAAAGTTGAATTCAATCGTTGCGATAATAGTACAAGAAAGGCCAGATTCAATCATTGCGATAATAGCACGAAAAGTTAGGTACACAGTCAAAGACAATGATTGGGGTAAAACTACAGCGATAGCCCATCTGGTCCACCGTATCAATCTCGCTATTTTGTTCCCGCAGCACTTTAAAGAACCGGTGCTAATATATGAACCCACCGTCAAATAATTCCACATCAAATTCGCCTTAAACCATAAACCTATGCTAAATATTTTAAATCAATCTCGCTATTTATCATTCTTGCTAGGCATGGAGTGAAGCAGCCGAGAAATCCATGGTTCGATGGGACCGAGTACGTGACGCAATGTAGAATTTCGCCGGGGACGAATTTCACGTATCAAGTTTTGTTTTCGGAAGAGGAGGGGTCGTTGTGGTGGCACGCTCACAGCGAGTGGGCAAGGTATAGTATTCATGGCGTCATCGTCATCCAGCCCGCCGACGGAACGTCCTATCCATTTCCGCAGCCCGACGGCGAGAAAGTGATAGTGCTTGGTATGTACCGTGACCTCACCCCATAGTTTTCAAGCAGTTTTATCTCTTTAATGTGGCAATGTTACTGGATACTTTTGTAGCGTCCTGGTATACGGAGGATGTTTACGCGTCCATCGCGGAGAGCCTCGCCGAAGGGAGGGACTTACTGGCATCCGAGGCTTACACCATCAACGGCGAACCTGGCGACTTCTGCGATTGCTCCAATGGTACATACTCACATCGCTTTGACTGATGATCGTCATGCCATTGTCAAGAGATTGCTAGTTTCGTGATAACTCTTGATCTCAAGTTGATGCTTCGTTTGCATGATATGTGTTACCACTAAGGCTGCAGATTCACTCAGTTTCTTTGTTTCTTTTCCTCGTCCTGTAGAAACTACGTACAGGTGGGCGGTCGATCATGGCAAGACCTATCTCCTTCGCTTACTTAACGCCGACATGAATGCCGAGCTCTTCTTCGCAATCGCGGACCACAATGTCACCATCGTCGGATCAGACGCGGCGTACCTCAAACCTTTTTCCTCGGAATTCGTCTTGATTAGTCCGGGACAAACCATAGACGTCCTGCTCACGGCAAATCAGCCTCTGGGCCGGTATTACATCGCCGCCAGGCAGTACTATAGCAGCATGTTCAAGTACAGCGGGTACGATCACGCCAATGCAACTGCGATTCTCGAGTACAGTGGGAACGACACTTCCCCGTCAACTCCCGTCTTCCCCTCGGGTCTTCCACCGTACACGGACTATGAAGCCGCCACAAGCTTCGTGAAAAGCATGAGGAACTTAATCCATCCCGTTGATATTCCTATGAATATAACCACTCGCATGTTCATCACCGTGTCGCTCAACCAATTCATGCTCAAAATCAATGATACGACTGAAGAAGTTTACCCATCTGCGAGCGTAAACAACATCAGCTGGTATAATCCTTGGACCGACGTACTACAAGCATATTACAGGTTAGCTGTACTAGATCGTCATTATTATGATTGTCATTCCTCAATGCTCAAAATGCAAATATAGGTTAAAGGGACGAATGTAGATGTTTAAATTAATTAGCGAACGCAAAGTTCGCTAAATGTGATCTCATTTCGCGTAATGTTTCTTTCAATCGTGCTATATATCAATTGCAGGAACGTCAGTGGCTTCTACACGACGGATTTTCCAGACGATCCACCAACTTTCTTCAACTTCACCCAACATAATTTGCCTATGAACACTACGGTTGAACCGGAGAGAGGGACGAAGGTGAAGGTCCTCGAGTACAACGAGGAGGTGGAAATAGTGTTCCAGGGCACCGACGTGATGAACTCGTCCATTGATCATCCGATGCATCTCCATGGCCATAGCTTCTATGTGCTTGGTACGGGTTTCGGCATCTATAACAACGAGACCGACCCTCTAACGTTCAATTTGGTCGATCCTCCTTATCAAAACACTGCTTCAGTACCCAAGGACGGATGGCTTGCCATTAGATTTAGGGCAAACAATCCCGGTAAGTACAATACAATAACACTTGGTCACCTTTTCCACTCCTCTTCAGCATCTTTTACCTTGATGGCAGGGACAAAACTCATGCTAATCGAATCTTAATTTCCATTCCTAGCGTCGAGTAATATCTTTTTAGGGTTATAAATCAATCTAAGCCCAAAGGTTAATGATTTTGTGTTTTTCTCAGGAGTGTGGCTATGGCACTGTCACTTAGATAAACACTTCACCTGGGGCATGAACGCCGTGTTCATCGTGAAAAACGGTGGCACTGAGGACACGAGCATCCGCGATCCCCCGGCTTATATGCCCCCGTGCTATCCCGACAACAAACTTTGGCTCGAGGAGTACTCCGATTCGGATGAGAAGTTATACTCGACTTCAATGTGATCAGACTTGATACCTCTTTGAGGCATATGCGCAAGAACTCTCTTCCTTTTGCTGCCGTATGCATTTCTGGTAAATAGTTGCATCAGACGTCGGTCATTGAAAACAGTTTGATCGTGCCATTATATAAGTTAATAACTCGATTTAGTCCACTTATTGGCATAATCGAAGGTTCATGGCTATGGAAGCCCTTGGTCTGTCTTATAACGAACTTGAGATGATTTTTGGTTCTTCTATGCATTATCTGATTTTTATCATATTATTCGGTCTGCTCTGTTTCCACCTCTTATTGGCTCCTAACACTCTCTCATCACGTTGAATTGACTACATTATTTTTTGCGAGTCCCACTTTCGATTTAGGATTATTCGTACCTTCTTTCTTCATTTTCTTTTTTTTTCAATTTTATTAAAAAGACAAAGCTACCCACATTATTTCTTGAGGAAATGTTATTGTTGTTGATATTGTTGTGATTACTTTTGTTCATGGACTATTGTTGTGTCGGGCCTGTTTTTGTTGAGCCCATTTTTATGTACAGTTGGCCTAGACGCAAGGCCCTTGGTTCAAACCAGAGACAATGAAACTTGCACCTTGTTCGCATTCATTATTAGGGATGGGCAAGATGGATCGCGCAAACCAGAACCGGACTGACCGGTTTAGTCCAGTTCTCGAGAATATCGGTCCGGTTCCTAGTTTCTCGAAATGGAACCGGTTTCCGAGCGGTCCGGTTCCCGGTTCTAGGGTAAGAACAGGACCAACCGAACCGGACCGATAAATATATAGTTTTCTAATTTTTTTATATATATTTTTATTTAATTTTTAAAATTTTGAAAAAAATAGAAAGCTTAATTTAATTTTCCCAATTTCCTCTCGTCTTTACCAATAAGCGATTGGTCCTATTGGAACCGGATCGGACCGGTCTGCGGTCCCAAAACTAGCCGGTCCAGTCCACAGTCCTATGTCGACACCTAATTTTTGCCTATCCATTTAAGGTTTAATTGCACGAAAATTAGAGATTAATTTTTAACTCCTAAACCAAAATATTTTCATTAAATTACATGGCACATAGATATTAGGTGCCTTTGCATTAATATAATTTAGCGAAACAGGTTTTCCTTTTTATTCTATTTTTTATCAAAAAAATCATTATAAAAATTAAAAAGGGAAAAAAGAGAGAGAAGACGAGAGAGGAGCTTTTCCCCCATGGGCCCATGGCTTTCCCTCAGGCCACACTCGCAAAAAAATAGAAGAAAAGGGGGAAAGGACACAGAAGAAGGGGCTCGGCGTGTTTTCACGAACAAGGAAAAGTAAAGCTTATCAGAAGAGATAAAAGAGGGAAGAGCTGTCTTTTCTTCCTTGGTCGACACACGCCCAGAACAGGTTGAGAGCGAGAAGGGGGACCAGGAGTGAGGCCGCGAGTGAGAAGGCGTGTTCTGGGTTTGGATCTGTTCATGTGGTTGTTTTCGCTTGTCGCGGGATGACTTTCTCTGGGTCTAGATCTGAGTCCGAGCTCGGAAAAATGTTAAATTCCGTCTCCTTAACGTGCGCACGCACACCGCAGGCTCGACCAAACGTTTGAAACCAGACTCACACAAGCTCTGTCTCTGTACCATATACACGAACCGACCACCGGGTGTTTGTAATAATGTCTGAATGAAGCTACGTTTTTGTTTTAAGGAAAAGCTTTTGAACCAAAACACTTGGTCGCGCATTTCATTACTTTAATCGCAACGTTAGTCTTCGCTTCGTCCGTACCGCACCCCTTCTCTTGCGATGTGAGTCTGTGTCTGTGGGCCTCCGCATCCTCTTCGCTCTTTGTTGCCTATCATTATAGTTGTTAATGGCCGATAATGGAGAACACACGGATTCAGTTTGTTGGACTTATCAAAATGCACGTTGGTTTGTGATGCCCGAAGATGATGTATGTCGGGTTGCGTAATTTTCTGAAGCGTGATAAACGGTTTCATTGTTCCGCGTCTGTGCTCCCTGGCTCTCTGTTTGTATGTTGTGGCTGGATGGTCGCTGTGACGAATGGAGGTGGCGGGCGGCAGTGATGGACAATCCCGAGATAAGGATGGTAGTGGGGGGGTTCGGGAATAGAGAGCCTGAGAGTATGGTGGGGCATAGGTTATTCCGTGGCTTAAAATTCTTAATCGATGATTCTCGGTTGATTCGCCCGAGCCTCCAGAATTTTAGTTTATCCGTCAAAGTGTTGTTCTCGGTTTGCAAGAGGAACCTTGAGCTTGAGTGAATCAGATCCGTGAAGGGTGAAGGGCAAGAAAAGTGAATGGTTAAGTGGGCTTAAGTGGGGTTTAGTGGTCTTGGACTCAGTGTAGTTAATTGAATTTTGACTTGCATTGGTGTCTTTTTTTTTGTTTTTTTGTGGGGTTTGAATCGGCTTTGGGCTGATTGCGGCGGTGATTTTTGGGCTTGTCTCCTGTTAAAAGCGGGTTGGGTTCAAGTCAATGAGTCCACTTCATTTCTTAGCTTTTTCCTGTTTTTGTGACCTAAACCAGAAGGTCTTCTTCAATCATATTTCGGACTAGGTCCCGAGATCCGGCCTAGGTCCTGGATTTTAGTTTCAAAAAAAAAAAGAATCATTTTCATTTCAATATAAAAAAATATTTTCAAGTAAAACTTTTTTCTTGAAAATCTCTTTTTAAATTAGGAAAAAGCTTTGAAAATTTTGTCCGAAAAATCGAATAAGCCTTTAGGGCTTTTGATTGCTTTTTCTTTCCTAGAAATGATGCTAGTCCGTTGTTTGCGCATCTCAATTTTAATTATTACTCGATTATGCATTTTTTATGTATTGATTATTGCTTTCCTTAGCTTGGCTAGGGATGAAATTTTGAGACTCCCGATTAGTGTGAACATGTCAGGTAGTGATTGAACAAGGTTAGGTACCGAGAGGTCACTAGTTGATCAATTAGTGTAATCAAATCCCCGTACCTATTGAATCTCTGGTTCGTAGAAGTGAAACATTTTTCCCGTGCTTTACTTGGGTGTCTACTTGACCTACCAAAAACTGATTAGTGGTGACTCCTAAACGAAGTTGATTCGCATGTTAATAATTTAAATTTAAGTCGCGAATTAGTATGGTCTTGGAAGAGCTTGAGTTGCGTTTAACGTAGTAATTTATTAGCCAAACCCCCTAGGTGGCGAGGCCGGTTCAAGGAGGTCACGACATCCTAGAAACTGGGAACCGATCCTCCCGGTCTAGTTCCTGATTCTTGGGTTGAACTGGATTGGATTAGGAACCGATTCTCCCGATCCAGTTCCTGATTCTTGGGTTGAACCGGATTGGATTAGGAACCGATCCTCCCGGTCCAGTTCTTGATTCTTGGGTTGAACCGGATTGGATTAGAAACCGATCACGCCTATTCATTATTTCCCATGCATGACCAAAGAATTTTAAGCTTTTTTATAGTCTCTTATTTTCATATGTTGAAGTGACTTCTGATAATTATTTATGCCTTTCCCGATGAATTAAGGAATGGTATTTATAGGTTAAAAAAATCGAAAAATTACATCTCAAATTTTTTGAAATTTAAGAAAACGTAAACTTACGGTTAAAATCAAAATTCACCTCAAAGAAATTCTTGCATGTTCAACGGTTCAGTCCTTCACGAGGGAAGTGAGAGCACTTTCTTTGACAAAATAGGGAATATGTGCATAAAAATAAATCGCGAAACTTGTCTTGATGGTACATTATAGTTCCAAAGCTTTTACATAGTGCAATTGATTTCTAAAATTTATCCAAATTGTCGATCAATGTCGTTCCGTTAACTATATTCAATTTGAGTGACAGAAAACAACAACACAACATTTTTTTTCTAACATTTTAGCGCATGTGGCGCTGATGTGCCGCCTGAGCCTCACAAGAGGTAAAATAGACAAAAAATGAAAGGAAAAAAAGGCCTAAAAAGCTAAAATAAAATAAATAAATAAAAACAGAAACCACAACTGCGAAGAGAGACAGACAGATAAGAGATGTTGCTACCACCCCGTCTTCCCCGATGAGGGTCAATAGCCCTCGTGAGGAGGCAGCACGACCGCTCGCCACCATCACGTGAAGGGCGATGGTGCTTATGATGACGGTTCCCTCCCAAATCTAACACGATCAAATCTTGACACAGTAAATGGAATATTTATAAGTTAAATCTTACATTCATATAACGGCTTAAATTTTTAAAACAGTATGGAATACTTTCACAAAATCTCATAACAGTCAATATAGACGTTCAATCAGTTTTCGTAACATGATCATATCTCTACATAACACGTGTTCGCCAACACCTTACCTATCTCTCAAGTCTCCACCTTTGAAGAAGCCTTGTTCATCGTTTAGTGCATTTGGAGCTTGTGTGGTGGCAATGGCACCACCATTGCAAGAGGCCCTTGCTGAGGCCCCGGTGACAACGGGTTGCGGTGCCGCCCCTAACAAGCTTTATTGTGTGATTCGCCAACTTCTTTTTTAATTTTTTTTGGCTTTCTTTTAAGCAAATTTGTTTTTTTTATTTTTCCCTTTTCGTTTGTTTTTTTTTTTTTTTTGTCTTTTTTCTGATGTGGAGTCAACTTGGAGTAGACATGGCCACGGGCCGGTTTTGGCCCGGAACCGGCCCGGTCAAACCCGGGACCAGCCCGTTGACCGGGCCCGCGGTTTTGAACCAGAACCGGCCCGTGCCCTACCTGCCCGGTTCCGGTTCCCGAAATTATGGAACTGGCCCGAAACCGCCGGTTCCGGGCCCGGTTCCAAAAAAAAAACTGCAGGCGGAGCGCGGAGGCGTCGCCGGCGTCGGGCGAGGCCGGCCTCGCCCGACGCCGGCGAGGGTCGACCTCGCCTGCAACTGGCGGGGCCGGCCTCGCCCGACGCCGGCGAGGTCGAACCTCGCCAGTTACAGGCGAGGTCGACCCTCGCCGGCGTCGGGCGAGGCCGGCCCCGCCAGTTGCAGGCGAGGCCGGCGTCGGGCGAGGCCGACCCCGCCAGTTGCAGGCGAGGCCGGCCTCGCCCAGCCCAGGCGAGGGCGGCCCTCGCCTGACGCCGGCGAGGGCGGCCTCGCCTGAGGCCGGCGGCCGGCCACCTCGTTCATCTGCGACTCTGCTGCAAGCGGCGAGCGCCTCCTCGCCGTCCTCGGTGCCCGGCGCGGCGACGCCCATTCACCGTTGGTCCGTTGGGCAACAACGGCCCAACGGGAAAACAAAAAAAAAAAATTTGCACTGCAAGCAGCAGGGCCTGCACGTCTGCAGGCCCTGCTGCAGGCAGCGCCCCAGCGGGCCCGCCTTGCGGCCCGTTGCCAAACGGGCAAAAACATACAAAAAAATAAATAATAACCGTTGCAAAATTGCAACGGTTATTATCTTCTCTTTTTTTTTTTAAATTTTCTTCTCAATTTTTTCTTATAAATACTCACACAATTCTCTCAATACTCACACAATTCTCTCAAATTCTCTTCTCTCAAGTCTTAAATTTTCTCAATACTCGAAATTCTCTTAAATTCTTTCAATTCTCAATCCACGCAATTCTTTTTTAATTCTCCCAATTAATCTACTCAATTCTCTCAATCCACTCGAAAAATGGCAAGTGGAAGTCGAGTGCCATCTGGCAAAGGTAAGAATATCGCGACGGAATCCCATCATTCTTTTGATCCTCGTGAATATGCAGATTTTCAAGATGATGAAATCAACATTTTTCCCGATATGGAGCGTGTCTCGACTCAAGAAAGTTTTAATCCTCCTGGAGAAATATCTACAACAAATGAAGCGGAACGAGAATTTACATCTGACATTTGGAATCACTTCACGAAAGTAGAAAGGTTTGATATTGGTGAAAAAAGGTATGATATAATTTGTAAATATTGTGGGAAAATATATAAATATACAGGTGGACAAGGATATGGAACATTTAAACAACATATTAGAAGCAAACATCCAACCGAAATGGGAATCGATATCGGGCAACAACAAATTTCCGGGTACGTCAATCCTAACACTTCCCCTTTATTTCGTTTTAATGACAAAACTTATAAGGAAGAATTAGGTAAATTTATTTCCGTTGAGCATTTAGTATTTAATTTTGGAGAAAGATTTGGTTTTAATGAATTTGTACAAAATGCATGTGCTCCACAAGTAAAACGTGTTTCTAAAAATTCAGTTAAACGAGCAATTAAAGATCTTTACAAAAAAGGAAAAAAAGATTTACAAAATTTTTTTATGCAATTTAATGGATGCGTGCATATAGGTAGTGACATTTGGAGTGATCCTTGGCAAAGTCATTCTTACATGGGCATAACATGTCATTGGATAGATGACGAGTGGAGTATTCAAAAAAGAGTCATTGCATTTAGAGTTTTCGATGATAATCATACGGCAAATAATATTTATAGATTAATTAGGCAAATTTTAGAAGAATATTATTTGTTTAACAAAATTTTTTCAATTGGTTTTGATAATGCTGCAGCAAATACCGCTTCAATTGTCGAGTTAGAAAATATTTGTAAACCCGCTTTTGGCGGAAAATTTTTTCACGTTAGATGTGCTTGTCATGTTTTAAATTTATGTGTACAAGATGGTTTGAAAACTCTCGATATTTTTCTTCAACCAATAAAAATTGCGATTCAATTTTTATGGAAACATCCCCAAAAAATGAGAGAATGGGGTAAATTTTGTAGAGAAAATGACAGAAGGCCAAAAAGATTTCCAAAAGATGTTCCAACTCGTTGGAATTCTACTTTCCACTTGCTTACTGAATCTTTAGCATATAAAGATATATTATGTGCATTCATTTCTGATAATATACCTCAGATTAATTTATACCCACAAGAGTGGGATATTTGCCAAAAAATTTTAGATGTTTTAAAGGTTTTTAATGATGCAACTTATACTTTGTCCGGTGTTTATTATCCTACTACATATTTATTTTTAGTAGAGTGTATTAATATTGTCGGAATTTTTGATGAATGTGAAAATGATGTTGAATTACGACATACTATACTTGCAATGAAAATGAAGTGGCTACATTATTATAGGGAAATTCTCATTATTTATTTAGTTGCTTGTGTTTTTTATCCGCGTTGCAAATTGGATGGCTTAAATGATTTTTTGCGTGTGTATTATCAATGTTTACATTATGATGAGATAAATGTTACAACTTTAGTACGTAATGTTAAAAACGTAGTAATAGAATTATATAATGAATTTTATACTAAATATAATTTAGGTGATACTGGATCTTCTCAATCTATGGAGATACAAAATGACGGTACAGGTAAAATTAGTAGAGGGTACCAACTTTTATTACATAGACAAAAAAAACAAAAGGGAGTAATAGGAAATATTTCTGAATTAGAGAGTTATCTAAATGTTTCATTTGATATTACTGAATGTGGTACAGATTTTTTAATTTTGGATTGGTGGAAGGGGCACGCAAGCCAATACCCAATCCTTTCTCTTATTGCAAAACAGATTTTTTCAACCCCTTGTTCCACAGTTGCGGTAGAACAAGCATTTAGTGCCGGAGGTAATATTTTGGATGAACATCGTTCAAGATTAAATCCAGAATCAGTGCAGATGCAAGCTTGTGTTGTTGATTGGACGAAGGCTCAATACCGGCAACAAGAGATAGATCGCAATACTGAATCCGAATTCTTTAACGATGGAGATACTACCGCTACCGGTACTGGAACGGGTAGTGACGATTGAGGGTAAAAGAACTATTGGAGTTGGCAAATATTTCGGGAACCCTTGTTTCTCATATCGGGTACGCCCACATGAGTTTAGGGAAACCCAAGTATAATCCGACGACATGTGACCTCTGATCCCCTGTGCAGTGTGCACGGAATGTTTAGGTTTTTGTATCATTTTAGGGCATATATATTGTGCTCTTTTTTTTTATAGATCGTTGTAACAAATTGTAATGTGCTTAATGATAATTTATTAAGTTCAAGTCATGTCTTTTTATCCCCAAATTTAATTACAATTTACATTTTAATTACAATTTATATTTATTTTTTTTCTTTTCTGTTTTTCCTTTTCTGTTTTTTTTTCTTTTTCCTTTTTTTTTGTTGTCTTCCTCGGAGTACCTCCGCCGGCGCCGGCGTCGGGCGACTGGGCGAGGCTCGCCACGGCCACGCCATCACTCGCCCAGGTGAGGGCGAGCCTCGCCGGCGTCGGGCGAGGCTCGCCTCGCTCGCCCAGGCGAGGGCGAGCCTCGCCGGCGTCGGGCGAGGCTCGCCTCGCTCGCCCACCCTCAGGCGAGCCTCGCCCGACGCCGGCGAGGCTCGCCCTCGCCAGATCCAGGCGAGGGCGAGCCTCGCCGGCGTCGGGCGAGGCTCGCCTCGCTCGCCCACGGCCCACCCTCAGGCGAGCCTCGCCGGCGTCGGGCGAGGCTCGCCTCGCTCGCCCACCCTCAGGCGAGCCTCGCCCGACGCCGGCGAGGCTCGCCCTCGTCTGGCGAGGGCCAGCCGGTTCGGAACCGGTTCTGAACCGGTTCCAGTTCATTCTTGGCCACGAACCGGAACCGCCGGTTCCGAACCGTGGCCATCTCTAACTTGGAGCCACATCAAATTTTTCGATTAATCAAAACTGACGGATTTAACAGAAATACTTTATTGCACATTTTTTATAAAAAAAAATTAGGATCTAATTGTACTATCTAAACTTTTAGGACTTAATATAGCGATAAATTTTAGGATTTCTAATACATTTATCTAAAAAAAGAACAATAGAATTGAAAGAGTGGGTGATATATCTGAGAAGCTATCTTTTTCTTTAACAAAAGGCAGGAAGGGGCGACTAGCACCTGCATGCAATCTGATTTGGGTGTTTTATCCTAAAGTTCAATTACTGAATGTCTAATTTGAGTCATAACAACTTCACATCACCATATGATCCGAAGTCTCGAGATTGGCGAGCCTGTGGCAATTATACAATATAGCGCGAGCTGTTTTGTCGTTTATCCACGACATGAATCGAGATTGCGATTATACAAAAGACGGGTTATCTTTTCTTATCGCTTGAGCAACGGGGTATTACATCTGTTACTTGCCAAAAAGATGGTATTGTGTATCTAGTTACTGATATATTTGTCTTCTCACTTGGATAAAAATTTGGAAATAAAGGAACAGATAATTGGAAAATAGAATTCCTCTCCTTTTTCCTACTCCATCATTTCATGGGGCCAATAAAACGTCCCTTTCAATCTTTACCTTTTCGGTGCAAAGTACTCAAGTCGAAACAGCACAAGGAATGGGACATAGATTTCTTAAAAATTCAGTCTACAAATAGTACGAGATTTGTTCACTTACTGTTGCAGCCAAATTGACAAACTGCAGCTGCAGATTTGCAGTCACCATCTACTTTCTTCATTCGTTTTAGAAAAACCAAACACATGCAATTATAATTCTATTGATTGATGCGTTAGTTACCGATGCAGTGCCTTGTTACAGCCAACGCATCGATGGCGATGAACACTTGCGGTGAAGCTTTTCTTTGCTCATAGGTTTTCTTGACAAAAAACAAAACCCTAATTATATATCAGAGGTGACTTCAAACCCATATGCTCATTAAAAAGGTGTGGAAGTGAATCTTGAAAGGGCCAATTTTAGAATTAGGAAATCAGAATTATAAGTCACATAACTGTTTTATATGTTTCACATAAACCATCCTAAAAAAAATACGGCGCTAGATCTAATTGTCTTTCCTTGGTTCCCTACCTAAAGTTGTTGGGCCAATCACAAGAATTATTTAGGGAGAAATTTCTTGATAAGGATGGCTGAACATGTATTAAAATATATTTGGATAGATTTGATGAAACTCACTGTTCATCTAAGACTTTCGTGAAAATCGTAAGATCAAACGATAGAGATGAATTTTAGTGTATGCAATATATTCATTGAAAAAAATGCCGAACTAGAATTTAATCCAGTAGATGCACGGGGTCAATTGAAGTTTACACATCAACATATACAGATACATATACATATTTATACACACACACACACATATTTTGCGTCTTAGAATTTACTCCAAAAGAAGAAAACTTTATGTCAAAGATCTCCTGGTGACTTAACTAATAGTAGATTAGACAACAAAAAACCTGATTATATAAGAAAGTGCCTATGAGTTAAATTTGTAATAAGGGAATATACGTGTGATTACATTTATTACGACTTTTTTCTATGATAAATTAGAAACAAATTTTTCAAAGCACGTATAGAAATGGAATGTATATGTTGACCCAGTCTACTGTTAGCTGTTCTAGCTTGCACCAGAATCAAACGTAATCTCCAACTAGCACCAGAATCAAAGCACAATCAAAATATCCGCATGTTAAGTAATCCGAGATTGATTCAAATGATTTCTCCACCAGCGGTTACTAATTTTGTTGTCGATATTTATTGCTCGAGATTCTTTCTAAGTGTGTGTATAAATATACATATATAGAAGTCATCACTAATTGTAATAAACATACAATTCAAAAATCAAAATATACAATTTTTATATCTTGTATGTTCTCTGCTTTCCTCATCCCTATTTCTATTATGGTATTAGAGTAGAAAAAGACGAAAGCCCATTCATCCAAATATGAGTAACTCAAATTCCTCCTCTTTCAAACAAACTACCGATCAACAACACCTGCCTCCCACTACAAATACCACCATGCCCAAAACTCCTGCAAATGTTATTACTTGTCTTCTCTCTTTTCTTGGAGGTTATCATATCTCTTGGTGTTCACACAAACAGTAAACTATGGCATGCTCCATTATTGAGGCTGAATACAAGTGCCTTGCCAACACAATTGCTAAAGTTATGTAGATTGAGTATTTTCTTCATAATCTCCATGCTCTACCACCTCATCCACCCACACTCTGGTGCGACAACCTTTCTGCCAATTACCTTACGACAAATCCAATTTTTCATGCTTGTACAAACACATTTGGAGATTGATTATCACTTCTTTAGCGAGCATCTCACTCAAGGACAACTTTATGTTCAATTTATCTCTTCCACTGATCAGCCCGTATAAATTCTTACTAAAGGCTTGTCATCTACTCGGTTTCATCTCTTACGATCCAAGCTAACAGTTTGTTATGCCCCGTCAGCTTGCAAGGGGATGTTAGCTTAGTCCACTATCAGCTGCTCTGGCTCGCACTAAAATCAGACGTTATCCCTAGCTCGCACCAGAACTAGAGCACAATCAAAATATTCACATGATAAGCATTTCGAGATTGATTCAAATGTCATTTTCAGCTCGCTCCAAAATCGGAGCACAATCAAAATATCCGCATGATAAGCAATCTAAGATTGATTCAAACATTATCTCCATCCGATGGGTTACCAATTCGGTTGTCAATATTTATTATTTGAAATTATTTCTAGGTGTGTGTATAAGTCATCACTAATTGTAATAAACATACAATTCGAGAATTAAAATATGCAAGTCTTATATCTTCTCTATTATTTATTTTCTATATCCCTATTTCTTTTTTTTTTTTTGGTATTGATATCCCTATTTCTGTTTGTTATAGTTTAAGGTAGCATAAATCAATTGTTTAATCGATGCTTTACAGAAAAACTTAAAATTTCAAACCTAAATTGAGATAACAAATTTTTTTAGGGGAAAAACAAATAAATAGAGACATTTTGGTTTATTGTGTTTCAACTGCACAATTCAAGTTGAAATTTTTAGCAACATAAAAAGGATGGAGGTTTAAAGTACTCCCACAAGCAGTTGAGGAAACAAATAAATGAAGAAAAAGACGCGTATAGCCTTCATCATTTTGAGAACCCTTAAAAACTTAAAAAGGAGAGGAAGTCATAAGAATTTTCAAGTCAGGTTAGTCTTCGGCAAAACTCAACCAGTTTTGCTTATTTACCAAAATAAAAACAAAAAGAATTTAAAATAATAACATATAATTAGGATATGAAGAGATATTAGGAAATCACTGTATATGAAAATCATATAGTAGACGTACATTATGTATAGAAGGCTTCTTTTTGCGGATGTTGACATTAGTAATTTTCATTCAATCTTAATCTTACCGATTAATTTTTTGACATGCTAATTCCTCACGTCCATAAGATAAAAAAATTACTAATTACTAAGCTTGTCGCATAATAATTAGCAATTTTTATTTGTTTAGAAAGCAAATTGGTTTTTCAAATATTTTAACAAAATGTCACAATTTCTAAAGTTGCCAATGAGAAAAATCGTTTGCGATCAATGTCCTCCAAGTTTTAATTTTCTGACACGTGAAATGGAAAATCATGTCAGTTTCTATTAATAGATGTCACATGCACGTTTATAAATTGCTCAGGTCCCTAGAAGTAGTTTTTGTCTCACCCCCGCATGTCAAACATAAAATTTCTCTTGCAAATAAATGAATGATCGACAAAATTCAATTTTCAAATATCCTATTCAATGATTGAAAATGAAATCGTTCTAAAATAATGAAGGTTAAGATCAAACATTAATATTTACTCATCTGACAAACCAAACAAAAAACAAAGAAATTTTTTTTTTAATGTTTTGACCAAGTTAAAGAAAGTAAAAAAGTCAAATGCTACAATCAAGGCCCCCACTAAAAAGTTACCGACTTCAAAATGCAAGACTTAAAAGGCGGAAAATATGTGAATCCTCAAAGTGGTCACGTCAACACATTACCAGAGAGAGAGAGAGAGAGAGAGAGAGAGAGAGAATGCATGAGTTGCAGTGACCTTTAATTTGGTTTATGGCTGACCAGAAAAAGAAAAGCAAGCGGGAGAAAACAAGAAGTGATCAAATCAAGCGTGGGACAGGCATTTTCCTGTACCGAGGGGGGTCGAATTCTACAGTTTTTCCCAGTTCCTCAAGTCTTCCCGTGCCATCAATGTGAAGTGGGACCAAGCAGTCACCTAACCCTACACAAAATAAAGATATGACACAACATCAACCTCCTTCGCTTTTCTCTCTTTTCCTTCACTGGCTTTGCCCACGTGATCTTTCTTTCTATCTCCTCTTTCCAGGGAAAAGAAGAAGTCTTTTAAGTTTATCGAGGAAAAAGAATATTACCGAATACTTTTTGTGTCTATGAAATCAGTATGCTTACTGATGAGGTAGATTCTGTTAGTTATTGATATGATTCACTTATCTAAAATTTCATTTATAGTCTACGCATAATTTCGTACATGTTGCTTCTGTATGTCAGTTATAGTATATCTTATATTATCCGTATGTACGTTGCAATCAACAACATAATATATATGATATCACTAAAAGAAATTATCATGAAACTTTTATATCATTGTGTATATATTTCGATATGTCTAGTATCCATAAGAAGATTTAATGTATTGTATTTTGGAGCACACAAAAAGGTAAGATTAGTCGACGAGACAGATCGCAATGACGCATCAAGTCATACAAGCATTGTATCATAGACTTCCTGGCCTTTTTCTGTCATTTCGACAGAGAAAAAAATTTCTTTTGGTGTACGTCACTTCTCTCGCGAGATCACTCTTCAACCAATTAGACCCATCCAAAAGCTTCTTCCTTTTTCTACTTTTTTGCTTCTACCCCATTTGGTACCCTTCCCCCTCTTCCCTCAATCCTGACTTTGGTAGCTTATCTAGTTAGGCACTAGACAGAGCTGGTTCACACATGCACATTTGACAAAATCTCATGAACCAATAGTCCTCTGTATTTGATCAAATCTGCCCCATGCTTCTCTCTGCTTTTCTCACCACCTCGTGCACTCCAATCTACCCAGACAAAGCCAAGCCAGCACAAAGTACACAGAAGTGAAACATGGGTGTGTTTAGACGAGCTCTAAAGTTACTGCTTTGGTTGTCTCTGTACTTGTTCATTCTCTTTGTTGCACATTGTCATGGATCAAGAAGCACCCACCATGTGTTCAAGGTCAAGCCAAAGCAGTCTCATGATAATGGGCTCGGCCACTTCTCGGGGTTCTTGCCCAGACACTTCCCAATACCGGCCTCTGGTCCTTCAAGGAAGCACAATGACATTGGCTCGCAAAGCTGGACTTCATCATCATCACCATGAAGATTTCGTCAGAGAGAAAGTTTTGACAAGAAGGTGATGGATCATATTATGAAAGTTGTGCCTCTTAGTCTTTCCTTTTTTGGACCTGTTTTTTTTCCTCTTTTGCCATTTTGTTGAAGCAAAATGGAAAAGGTTGGGTTGTTACTATGTACATGGAGTGGTTGGGCAAAATTTTTTTGGAGATTGAAGAACATGGGTTAGGGGGATATGTTGATTCATGTACTTTACAATCGCTTACTTTATACATGAAGATTCAGCTGCTTGTTCTCTTGCTTCGTTTGAAGAAGGAAATCAAGATGAAAAGATTTAGATGCCCAAAATCTTCTTAAGCCTTAGCTTCTGCGTTTGGGTTTCTTCGCTTCTGGACATTTCTTGCTGTCTCCATGCAGACACGGTTCCTTGTTCTTGTTATCCACAACCATGAAGATGATGGATAAAGTTTAATAGAATTGAAAATGCATTTCTTTGTAGAATTAAAGTTTAAAAAGGGTGAACAATTTCCAAATGATTTCTCATCAACACGATATGGTGGATCCAAAGTCTCAGGACATGATTGAAGCTTGCATTGGATTCGAAATATGTTGAAACTGAGGTTTTGAGATTTGATTATTTATACATGTACAAAAGAAAAGGAGCTTCATGATTGTTGGCTCCACAGCATTGTGCTTGCCTTTTACTTGTATGTGATGTGTGGATATATTAAGCTCCGAAATAGAGAGATTCAAGTGAGCTTAGCTATAATCAAATAGCCTAAAATTTGCTAGGTGATGCATCGAGGATGGGTTATCTCAATTCTCACCTACGAGATCAAATTTTCTGAACAGCCATTTAACTAAAACAGTATTTTCGGTCAGGTCACTATGCTTTCAAGACTTTCAATTAGGTCCCTGCGACTTTAAAATGGCCTTAGCATCAATTTGTTTCGTGAAAATAAATGATTTAAAAAATAAGTTTTTTAAAAAAAATCGTTTGAAATAATAAGTTAATGAAAAAAAGCATTATTGAATCAATATTTGTTTAAAAATTTTCATGAACAATATAAAATATTTTTTATTTGTTCATTTTTTCAAGCTATTATTTTCAGGAAAATATTTTTTAAAGTTGTTCGTCTTTCGCGAAACAAACGAGGCCTATAATTAGAGTTCGGAAATTAAACAAAATGTGTGCTACTTTTGTATCAATTGAGAAAAAGCCATATGTGGCCGCGCATTATGCCGGCAAATACTATTCTTGCCTTTTCCAATATCCATTTAGTTCAACAATCACAAGGTTTCATTTTCAAAAACAATTTTAACTTATAAAGGTATTGCAAATAACTTAAATTTAATCTATGCATCGCAAATTTAACTTATGTACTGCCAAATGACAATGTGGTGTCGAGTTTATGGGGAAGCTCATATGAGATTTTCGAACGTGGTGTGTATCATATGCGAAAGTCCTCAAAATCACGTACTTTTAAAGGCAATTCCTAGGTTCTGAATTATTTTTTTTCAGCAGTTAGCTCTCAAACTTTTTAAGAAGGTTCAATCAAGAAATCCAACAGTCCCGGATTCCTCTGTGCATCGGAAAATCTAACACGCTGTCGATATTTTGCGTGAGAAAATATCATTATTCGGTACATTAAAGAATGTTGACATTTGAAAGGGCGATGCTAATGGATCGATATCACTGTCAATTCGCTGGAAGGCCTTGAGGCTAACCACGCATAGAAAGGGCCACCTAGAGCGACAGTGCAGAGTGAGGAGGGACTGTCAACTGTGTCGTAGGTTGCTGAAATCCATGTCGACTCGGTGACGAAAGGACAACTTCATCAAAATCTGTCACTTGCTGATCAATCTACCAAAACCCTGATGGCAACCCTAGTTATGTACAGACATGTTCGCGATATGAAAATCAACGTTAAAGATATAAAGATTTATATTGGAAGTTGCATAGAAAAAAAAAGTTGCATTTTAAGCAAATATATGCTAGATGATTTGGAAATTCTTTCCTTAAAAGCGATCGTTTGTATCAATTGAAATGATTAGTCGATGATATGTATTTTCAATCTTGCCAACAATTTAAATTTAAACGTTTTTCGTAGATGATAAAATTATTGTTCATCTATTGATTTTTATAAGCAAACATTTTTAGATAGATATTTTTTAAATCATTTATTTTTGCAAAAAAAAACAGAACTTTAAACACTTGGGGTCGAATTTACAAGAGCCAATAATAAGTTTATGGCCTCATTTTGTAAACCACTTATTGTTTCACTAGCATTATTCAAATGGAAATAGGTATTTTTAGAGTATTTTTCCAACATTAATCGCATTATATCATACTTTGTACTCTATATTTATTGTAGTGACCGATGACGCCTCTGAAGCATCCGTGTTCAACAGCTGTGATATTATATATCAGGAAAGACAAAAAAGTTGACTTCCTGCTGTATAGCCTGTATAGAATGTGAACTTTTTGTATTGTCAATTGAGCTCAAGCTGTCAGCCACAAAAGGAGCTTTCGTCGTTACCCCTCATTTTTATCCAAGCTTTGCGAAGCATAAGTCAATTTGTTTTTAAAAATTTTATATATAAACAAAAAAAGAAGAAGTTTGCAGCAAAAGACAAGGACGAAAAATTATTGTGTGTATGGACAAGCTACTATGGTCTTGCATCAAGATTTAATCAATTACATTTTTCATTTTACTTGTTTAGCAATTTAGGAAAAGTGATGTTTTATTTATCAAAAGGAGAAGTCGTTTTTCTCCTATCTAAATTTCTTGTTTTCGGTATATGAAATAGATTTCCATAAATCGATTAGTTTTCTATCATCTAAAATTAAATTATAATATTTCAAAAATAAATTTTATTCAAACAAAAAGACCCTAATGCAAAACGGGTCTACGAAGAAAATTACTGGTGATGATTTTTCAGACCATGCAAAAGGAAGAGCACTCATTCGATACTTGAAAGTTGAAAGCAGGCACTTAGGAACCACTTAAATCTCCATGTTATTAAAGCTACAGAAAGTACAATCATTGATTTTCTCACGCAATTTGTTGTGGTGGGCCAACCTTTTTGATTGTAAACATAATGAGCAAACCCCATTTAAATTAAATGAAATTGTTTTTTATTATAAGATGTCAATCATGAGCTTTCAAAGACCTAAGACATTTATAATTACTTTTGACACCTTCATTACGTCAAAGATAAAGGATATCAACCCAAGTAGTATGAAAAGCTGGAGGTGACATTTGAGCTTGCAATAGAAATGACGGATGAGGCATCAGTAATCCAGTGTAATGAGAAGTCGATTGATTAAACGTGTTCAATTGTCTTACAGTAGATCTAATCAAACATGATATGTTAATGTACTAATTCAAGGCCGATAATACATTTTTGGAGAGAAATCTAGTAAGGATTCCATTTTGCCATAGAAGAAACTTGCTTGAGAAGAATGGTAAACAAGAGTTACTTATACGACAACAGAGAATTTGATAGAGCTCGCAAAAAGCCAGGCTTAGAAATTAAGGGTGTAAATGATAACCATTTTATTTCATAAATAAATTTTTGGCCATTTCTATTTCTATTCTCTATACTAGTTTTTGAGCAAAAATATGCGTTTGATAAAGACACAAATTTTTGTTCCTGAAGCAGAAATTTATATGATAACGACACAAAATTTCTCACTCTTGGGTGGCCAACGTGTGAGCGATGGATTGCAGCAAGAGGCGCCCAGCGTCGAGGGTGACCAATGGCGGGCGGCGAGGGACATCAGAGGGCGGCAAGAGACGGGCAGCCGATGAGCAACGGTGATGGATCGCAAGCCGCAAACGTCGAGTGGCGAAGGATGGTAGATAGCGCCGAGAGGCAAATGGTAGGCAATGGGAGGCGAACAACAAGTGGTGGTGGACGGCAATGGAATGCGGTCGACAGTGGGAGGCGGGCAGTGAGTGGGTAACCAGCTAGTAGCTTGGGCGAACAATGAAAAGAGTTTTCATTTATCATTTATGTTCTAGAAATATAATAGTATAAAATGTTTACTTCACATTTGTGTTCCAAACCTATTTCTAAAATCAAAATTTGTTCCAGAAATTAAAAAATAATGAAATTGCGTTACTAAACGAATTTCTATTCCAAACCTGTTCCGAGAACTAAATAACAAAAAAATAGAAAAATAGAATGAATATCATGTGCATCCCAAGTGTTCCAACAAATATCCTTCTCGTTCTTGTTCTAGCTAGAAGAAACCGCACTTCAAGAAGATCCAATTCAAATCTTCTAAACGAAGAAGAGGAAAATGGAAATTTCTTCATAAAAGGACTCCAGAGAAGAACAAAACGACAAATGTTTCGGGTGCGCTTGGTTCAATTGTGGAAAAAAAACCTTTGAGAAAATGCAAAGTACTTTAAGTATAAGGGTTTTCCAAAATATAAATAGTGTTTGTAAAGTATATTTATTTGTTAGGGTACGGTTCATACTCTCTATTGACAGGAAGACACGGGATCCTGTTCCTATTTTATTAGTAATTTGGACTTGGGCCCATGAATTACTATTGTATATGTATAATCTTTTTCTCTTGTAATTGATGGATGTGAAAGAGAGGTACGATGTATTAACTATAGTGGAATCCTTTTTTGGATGTAACCCTAATTTAAGGGTAAATCAAAATAAAAACTTTGTGTCTCGATTTCTTATTCTCACTTTTCTATTTCATTGTAATTGTACTCGAATCCTAACAGCAACTTTAACTCAAATGTCATTAGGAAAAAACTACAATATATAAAGAATCTTTCTAGTTCTTTGAAAAAAAAAAAATCATAGACCTTTCTGGCAAAACTCAGCCGCCAGCCAACCTCGCCTAAGGTTGCGCAACCTTAGTCGGCGTTGCCTTGATCTGGCAACCTCAGGCAAGGTTGGTAGCAACTCACCAGTGGCTAAGACCTCGCCGGCAATGGTTAAGGTTTTCAATGACATTTCCGTAATTATGAAAGAATAGCAAGGGCAAAATTGGAAGAAAAAAGAAGTCCATTTGCATTCCATTTGCATTATGGAAATGTTCAAAGATCAAAGCACTTTCGAACTTGCCTTGGACCAAAGGCTTAAATGCAATTGCATTTCCCCAAAACTCTCCAAAAATCTGGACAAACTCCATTTGCATTTGGTCAAGTGCCTTTAAGCCCCCAAAGCAATTTGGCAAAGCTGAACCAAATGCACCCATCCTTGGATGAAAAGGTCATTTTCCCATATAAAATTTCGGTGCATTGGAGTTACCCTGGTCTTGTCATCTCAAAATTTTGCAACTGCAGTTAGTATTTGATCTTACTATACATAATAGCTTCAGATGAAACGGCCAATTTGGGTCAGTAAGAAGTCAGTGCTCAACTTATAATGATGATAGTACTCCATGAAGGGCCTATCAGGTTTGGGCAATGAAACAGAGGAAGGTAATAGAGCAAAATAAGACCTGATATAACACAATAATTTAGCATTAGCAAATTTTGTTTATCTCCAGTTGTGTATATATACACAGTACAAACATCCTGATTCGGAATTAGTATCTCAACAAATAGACTCGACAACTTCAACTTCGCTCGTTCTTGTTGGCTTTTTTTTTCCTTTTCTTTTTCTCTTTTTCCATTTGCCAGCAAGACTTAACTCGCAGGCAGCACTGCTTGTCCGATGCTAATCTGTTCATCCTTTGACGCAAGAACAATGATGACAGCCAAATATACAAATTCGATTTTTAGAGATACTGAATTTAGAACACAATTAGATGCTTATTTACCTATTCCACTGCTTGAATGTGAACCAAATAAGCTAACTAGTGAGTCCCCTCACTATCAACGGGTTTGGAAAAGCTCAAATATCAGCATTGCGGCTTCCAAGTACTGAGGTCATGATTGTGTGGTCAGCTAGGAATCCGGTACTTTGGGAATTGTAAATTCCATTGCTATGAACTTTATTCCCTCTTGCAGCAAGGTCTCCATCGACAGCATTTGTTCGCCTGACAAGAGAGATGGACCGTCCATTTATTAATATGCCTATGGGCCAAGGAACCTCTGGAACTCAACCAAGCAACATAAAACGATTCGGCAGCATTCATGCTGAATCTGTTATTGCTCAGATCCAATGACTCCAGCTGCTTTGCCATCCCGATGGCCATGGAAAGCTTTTCGACAAACGGGCTCTCTGCTGCACCGATTCTCTCCCACGAACTAGCACAGCTTTGATCGACCCCAGATGCATCAGGTTCTTTCCCAGTCTGACCATCTTCACTGTCAGCAACTTCAAGCTGATTGCACTCACGGTTCAGGGTACATGGCCCATTCTGTGCTGGATCTATTTCCTTTGCAGCAGAGCACTCGAGAGAAGATGCAGGATGAATAAGACTTGGCCCCATTTGCGAATTTGATTTTATTTCCTCCTCGTTGGCATTACCAGCAAGATTGAGTTCCTTCAGGGAGTCGTTTTCTGTTATGAGACTCAGATGCCAGATGCATCAGCTAAAATTTTTGTAAGAAACTAATATTGTAAGAGAGGGTTTTGGCTATCTAACCTGCTAGTGCCTGTATTATTTCGACAACCCCGGAAAGCCCAAGCTGACACTTATTTAAGATCAAAACTTTAATGCCGCATTGAGGATGCACAAGTACTGATGCTAATGCACTAATTCCCTGTTTTCATGAGCACTCCAGCATAAGCTCATTTCAGATGCATTAAAATTTTAAGAATTCAATACTGAGAGCTCACACAAGAAAAGGTAATGCTTTAGAGAGAAACACATTTAATTAAAATGGGAAAACAAAATACCAACAGAGTATAATCTAATTTCAAGTCCATTATTTTCAGGAATGTATACTGAGAGAGCTCATACAGCGAACCTGTAGTCTTATCTTGTTGAAAATGCACACACCAATAACATAGGCAGATAACTTAAAGAAGTGGCAAGACGATCAATTTATTAGCTTAGCCACAATCTAAGCCAACTCCCACCTGAAATATAAGAACAGTGATACTGAACCAGAAACGAAGCATATAAGAGCATGTCACCAAATCACTAAAAGATTTTGTTAAGCTGCTTCAACTAGTGGCTCATATAAAATATTAGACAAGCTTTCACATACACAATAAGCTCATCAACAATCCCAATAGATTAAATCAGAAATACATAGATTACATTCCGAAATATCCTATTGTTTGGTAGATACAAACATCTCTTGTTAACTTGTATAGTTATGGCACTCAAAATTAAAATTGGTGAAGACAATAAAATCTTTAGTGTGGGTTGGAGCATCTACACGTTGCTGACATGCGAGCTTCATTATAGTAAGCAGACAGAATTTCGAACAAACCGCTTTCAAGACTTTCATATAATGGAGAATGGTCATATCATAGTGCCATTTACAATAATCGGGAAGTAAACAAATATACCTCCTGCTTGATCAAATTCCCTCCAAGGTTCAGCTCCACAATTCCACAAACCAGAGTATCAATGGTTTGTCTTGAAAAGTACTTGGATGTCAATCCGCAAAATGACAAGTCCAACTTCACAAGCTCTTGATTCTCAAAGGGAAGTGATTCACTCAACTGTAGTGCTCCATCCTGGAACCCAAACAAGCATGTCAATATAAAGATGCACAAAATGCCAAAGAGCCATACGTGTGAATGATGCACTGATAACTTGAAGAAAGTACTCACAGTTCGAATATTGGTACCTCCAAGCATTAGTCCCGAGAGAGACAACCTTTTAGATATCTGACATAGGCTGTCGACTACAGTTTTGCTAAGCTTCAAGCCACTCAGACTTAGTTCAGAAAATCTATCCAAAAAATAGCTAAAATCAGATGAAAAGTTGAATATCATTTCCAACCTGTGAGAAGAAAGGATGGTACAGTTTCTAGTCTTAAAGTACCTTTCCAGTGTGGCAAGCTTGGAAAGCAGACAGATAATGGCATTTCCTGATATCAAGTCATTATGTCCTATTGATTTGAAAAAGGAGTTAATGTTCCATTAGATAAATAATGCTCAATAATGGTTTAAAAAAACAACTCTTAAGTACCTATATAAAGTTGTGCAAGCATAGATCCAGCTTCCAGTGCTTCAGCGACCTTATTAATTGTTCTAGATGTAATTGAACAGCGCTCTACATTCAAGCTATACAGGGCTACAGAATGAACAATCCATGAAAAGAAAGTAATTAATGTTCAGTTAATTAAATAGACGCATGTGCGTGTGGGTGGGTGGCTCAGTGTGCACACACATTCTCATGTAGGCGTTGACGTTTGTGTGCTTGGGCATGCCGTGTGTGTTTGTTTAAACGCTACAGCAGACAGGCCTTACCCCTACAATTTTTCAGAATTGCGGAAATGTAAGATCCACAAGCATCAGTGAGGCGATTGCCGGATATATTAAGTAACACCAGTCGTTCAAACAGCACAGGACATTCACAGATCTGCACGTGTAAACCAAACAAGCTCATTCAAGGCTATCAAATAGGCACGCAGTTTATAGACACCAATGAAACGTTGTCACGATACTTTAGATCCACCAGCCATTCCCCTAGCCATTTTTTGAGTTCAACATCTTTCTCGATATTAGTTAAACATCTAAATTCCCACATCAAAGTACTTTTAATTTCTCCCAAATACAAGGTGAAACGAAAAGGTAAACGGGGGAAGTAAATGTTTGCTGGACTGTTATTATACAATATGAACCTGAAACAATGCCGTTGGACCAAACCGGTTGCAATGAAGATCCAGACTCAAGTCTCCATAGCTCTGACCCGAAGATTGGAGTACTTGTTGAAGTTTTTCCATGGTTCCATTTCCTGGAAAAATCAAAGTTGTGGCAGCTTTTATAAATCTATATGCTGTCTTTTACTTGGAAAAATTATTAAGGAGAATTGATAGCAGCTACAAACCACAAGAGTCAAGGAAAAGGCTGTGGTTGAAACTAGATACCAGATGATTACCTAGGAGATTATGAGAAAGGTTAAGCATTGCAATTGTTCCGTGCACGCGCAATGCATTCAACAGTGGAGTTACAGATACATCTTGAAGTTCACATTCTGACACGATAACTTCATCTTCTGAGACCTATTAAACAGGAAGTATCGTAGCTTTTCGTCAATAAACTCACGAATTCAGAAAAAGTTAAGATACTCCAAAAGGATGAAAGTAGTAGCAAAACAACAGAAAGGTAACCTACCTCCAAGTCGTATAACCTTTTGAGCAACTTCATATTTGGTTGCTCAGATAAGTCCTCACAGCATTCAACATACAGCTTCATCAAGGGCTTCTGTACCCAACCTGTAAGGTGACATTTTAGTATTAAATACAACTTTGTAAAAGTGACTTTTATAACAACACCAACATATACTCTGATCCAATGAAAAGTATTTGATGTGTCACTCACATGGCTAGCGCAGTGTAACCAACCAATCACAATTCACGAGGGAAATGCATTTCAACCAACTTTTGCATTTGAATATGGAAACTTGTGTGAGAAAATGATGTGATTCATTTCAGGCAATGTTGATGTGGCTACCAAAAAAGTGTTTCTGATTAAAAAATTCTTTAAGTGTCCACAAGTGCTGCAGTTCATGTTGATGATTCATGTACTCATAAACCACAGGATGTCTTCTTATTATGAGGTAGCCCGGGATGACAATATCCATGACACAAAAGACAAATTTTTACATCATGCGTATATAAAATGTTCTGGCACATACCGTTAACAAGTACTTCAACTACTCCCTTTCCCAAATGATCCCTCAAGCTTCTAACAGTTTCTAAGCATGGGAGGGCTTTTCCCTCAATAATCATTTGTTGGATGATTGGCAAGAGACCTGTATTAGACATGAGCATCAGAAAATTGCAATCGTGAAGTGTGCTTGCCTCTGCGTGTGTGTGTCTGAGAGAGAGAGAGAGAGAGAGAGAGAGAGATGCCAAAACATTGCAACTAATCGAAGCTGAAATGATGCATCAGAAAGAACTTGAAAGTGGGTTCTTGTCCGATAGATTGATTGCAAGACCATAAGCAGTAGATGTTTAATTGACTAACCCTTTGATCTCTTTTCTTTAGAAAGATGAAAGTAGTACAGGCATGCCAATTCAGCCTTCACAGAGTTGATGTCGAATTCATCATCAGACCCAAAGCTCTCAGCCTCTACATGGATAAGTTCATTGTCGATTTTGAACGATACGAATTGCTGCAATAATCACAATGTATAACAGGTTGGCCAAAAAAGATAATTAAATTCCGAAAGGATAATCTCTTATCAGTCTAAATCAAGAATTTCGATACCAGCAGATGACACAATTTTCACTAGATTCCAATTGATATTTTCATTTGTTCTAAATGCAGATACATTTGGTTTGAGTTAGCATCAGCAGCACAGAATGAAGGACAGTTTTAACAATCGAAAAAGAACAGCTATATTGAAATCCGAAATGAAGTTAAAATGACCATGGCCACATTATAGTAACATAAAATCTAAATGCACTTGAAGCAAACTGACTCTTACTTTGGATTTGTCAGTGCAAGCAGGGAAATCCAAATGAACAGTGTGTGATAGGTTATTGGAGACATCAAAGCCACATTTTGAGCTCTCTGCCACAAAATAGTCTGGAAAAACATCCTTAATGCTCAAGGATCTGTCTTCTTTTCCATTTTCAGATGTTACTCTAATAGAACTCCTGGTTTTATAAGAACATGTGCTCTCTTCTACATTAACGAGATTCCGAAAACTGTTAGTACATTCCGAACTAACTGCGGGTGCATCCTGGCAAAGGAAAAACAAAACTTGAATAAAGAAATAGAGAAAACCCATCATGGGCTTAGGGAGACAAATATTCCATGTTTGGTCCAAAGACCTACTTACACAACATCCCTGAGCTGCTGCTCTTGTTGCTTCATTCCCTACTCCATTCAGGTATACAGTTCAGATACAATCGTGATATCACAGGTGGGGGAGCTAAAATCAAGCAAAGTAATACTCACTTCCACCAGAAGTAGCTGCCCTATCCATAGAATGTGGCCCAGCCATTGAGGCCCCTGCCTGAGTGTGCATTTCTCCTTCATCATCAGAAAGGACTAACCGAACGCGTTTACGACCAACAGCTTTCCGCACCTCACCAGATGATTTTGATGAACTTTTGCATGTTGCCATCATGTGCTTCACGGGATTACCACACTTCTCTACAGGAGCAGCTGTTCTGAACTTTGGTGAAACTTTCTTTGAATGGAGGAGGGATATCAAAGGGGCATCATCATTTAGCTCTTCCACAGTGTTGTGAAGTTTTCTCTTATAAGAATTAGATGTAAGTGGAGAACTGCAAGTGCTGGACCTACTATTTGACAAATAATCATCACCTTCTGTGTCTGTTTCAGGGCAGCAATCTCCTGCCATTTTTTGTGCTTCGAGCTTTTTGCTTTCTGATTGCTTCAACTTGTCAATTAGAAGCTGCAACCTCCTGCACAGAAGAGTGAGTCCTCGTTTAAGTACAATCAGGTGGATTCAATTGTGGTGCAACCTAGTTAATCTGGGATATTGGAGTTTCACTTATTAGACTGTAATTCCTGGAGTTCACTTTTTGGTTCCATAAATTACTCTATGGTTCCATAAATTACTCTACTGTTCCACTTTCTAAAACAAAACATTCACCTTGCCTCTTCAACATTGTCAAATCTGATCATGTGGCTATAGTGCATGTTCTCTAGGGCAGAAAGCTGTACTGAGAGGAGGTTAGCTTCCACAGCAATTCTGCAACACATATTTGGAAAAAAATTACAAGCATCTATGTTAAAAGTAACGAGGATAGCTCTGGGTAGAGGGTGACAATACTCAATCTTCAAGGATTTGAGAAATATCAGGTTTGTAAACGCATGAGTTCAACTTAAAGCAAAGCATTTCAAAGATAGCAATGAAGATAAATAATGGATGCATAATGCACATGAAGCACAGACATTCATTCGACATACAGGCAGGTTCATGCACCTTTTGATCTTCCTAGCAGTAATTGTTGTTGGAGCAATAATCATTTGCATACTCCTACCACACACGGGACCAGTTTTGATATGCGCATGCAGTCATACATCAAACGCATGTCAAATTAGTTCTAGATAGTTTGAACATATCAAAGTAATGTCGGAGAAAATTCCTAATAGTTGACAACCCAAATACATATATTATATCTGATACTGGAGAAGCCTCTCATGCTACCCTTAATAGAAGAAATGACTGAAAAGATTTAACATAAAGAAGGGCAATCACCTGTACCCCTCTTGAAAAGAATCCAATGCACCTGCCCAATTTCCATCACAGTCCAAAACATCACCAATATTAATTTTAACTAGAGCTTGCCCCTGGAATGACACAGACCTCGAGTAAGCGTCAATAAACCATTAATGAAACATATCCTAAAATGCTCTCACCATAAATATCAAGAATTTGACCAATGTATAAGCCTTAGGACAATGAAAGATTATCAACCTTAGAATCTTTAGATTAGCTATAGAAGATTCTCGGATAGAGTTACGAACTCCTACATGGAAATAAATGTTAAAGTAGCTGCGTGGTTATCAAATCAGAATAAAAATCATGAATAAAGTTTTCAAAACTATGAATAGTGAAATGACGATTTGGTAAAGTACCAAAGTTAAAATTTCTTGCTATAGCCATGTATACAGTTCATTTGGAGGAGTTGGTTAAAAAAGGGGCTAAAAGATGGTTTTTCCAAGAGGAACTGTTATTGGTTTTCGGAAGTTAAGGTGGAAAGAAATTGTCCCAATATGATTTAGTGAGTTCGTAAAAGTTGAAAGATAAGGCTACTGAATATAGATTAGTGGGTTCCAATTGGAAATTCTTAAATATTATCAATTGGTTTGATTAAGACAAACCGCTTTGTAGAGTTATTGACAGAACATAACACAGAATTTCACTCAAAAAATTCATCAAACAAGACTGCTTTCGTTTTTTTTATAATAGTACAATTTAAGTAGTTTCTTGAGCAATTATAAAGATAAGTTCAATTACATCCTACGATTCTGGACATAAAATTGCTACATTTGTCCGTTAAACACACAAACAGAAAGGAAATGAGCCATTTTGTTACAAATTATTCAGTTGACACTATTAGAAAACATCATATAACTCAAGTGATGATGACGCCAAAAATATTTTTATGAGTAACAATTTAATTAATCTTGAACTTACACAAATTTATCACAATAATTTAGTACTTGCATAATCTTCCAATAGCTTGACTTTTCGAACCTTGAATCAAGTTATGATCTTCATCTTGAATAGCGAATCGTCATTTCTAATACTTATGGAGCATAATTAGAAAAGAAAATTATTAAAGGATTAAAATTCAGAGAAGAACAACCTAACTAACCTCCATGTTGCCAATGGACTTATAAATCTCCCAACTCTTGTTGTACCATTTCAGGGCTTCATTGAATTTTCGGAGCTTCTGGTATGATTCTCCGATAACAAGGTATGAATCACTCAGCTTTTCCTTGTCGCAAAGTTCACTTGCAATTCTTTTCTTGCGTTTAGCAAACTCGAGATGCTGAAATAAATCACAGAAAACAAACCAACATAAGACTACACCAAAATAAAGTATTTGGAAATAGTTTAATTATTCTAGAGAATCTGGAAATGACTCAATCAATCTAAGGACACCACTTAATCATCTAGAATGAAATATCTCCATATGCATCTTTAAACTTTCAAGAAGATTCATATTGATCATTCAGAGAAGCTTATAGAAGAATCACTCCTTTGTAACTACTTTTATACATCAATAATGATTGTGTTATGGACATCTGAAACCGGAAGTTTGCAAGTGGCAAGTTTAGTTACAAGTATCATCGTCCTATATCAGTATCAGTGATAGTTTCATTTTTTTTTTCTTTTATTGGTTGGGGTGGGGTGTGTCCCAAAATCTGCAAAGAGAGAATGTGAGGTTTCTTTTTCAAAGGTGGCCTTTAGTAGATCCATGATGGCCATTCTTGGAGTTCAGTTTTTGTCCTGGATGGCCTAGATCTCCTCTCGTGTCTTTTTTTACATGCAACTACTTGTGCAACTTACAAGCCATCAACAAACTAATTCAATTATTGTACCGGTGACCATTTTCGTCCCTGAAACTCTAGAACTTTAATCTAAGATGCAACTTCAGCGACTATGATGACTACAACAAATATCATGATTAAGTTCCATTAGTGGATTAAATGTACCTACAACTCTCCCTGTTATTGTTATGATGCATTCTATTCTAAAGAATTAACAGTACAATAGTATCCGGCTATAGACCTTGCATTATGGCCAACCTGTTACAAGTTATCCATTGAGAAGACAAAGTCCCTTAAAATGCAAAACCATGATCAAACGCTTGGTAAAAAATGTTTGAAGTGGTTATTTTCCAGTATTTCGCAAGAAAGAATATTATAAAGCTGCTTCACACTCAAGCCAAATGTTCTAAGTCTCCAACACAGAAAGAAAGTCCAATGTACATAAGGAAAGAATACAATTTCATGATGAATGATCTCAGGAAGTAAGGAAGTTTTAAAAATTAGCAATCTTTGAATTGAAAAGGGAAGCAATAATCATAATTATTAAATAAAGCATGATTTGACGTCTGAAACTTGCTGGAGAAGCCAAGCCATCTAAAACTTAACAGAGAAGGAGACCTACTTTTAACCATGCAGCGATCATACTTGATTTCTCAATAAGACAGTCAAGGGACTTATTCTGTTGCAGAAGACATTTCCTTTCACTTCCGGTGCCTCTAGCACTGACCGACTTTCTTGACAGCTTTTTAAAGTTCTGTTCTTCTAGCCTCAGCTCATCCATCACCTTAATAGCTTCTTTCACTGTATTGATATTCTGTTTAATTTGATCCACCAAAGCATCCTCGTCCTCCATAGATTCCGCCAGGTCAAGCGCCTTTTGATAGCAAAGAATTGCCTCATCATACTTTTGTACCCTGTAATGCAGTTCACCAAGGTTTATGTACCCCTTTGCCTCACCTTGGCAATGCCCAATCCTCTTACAGATTATTATGTCCTTCTCAATATGCTCCCGAGCCTCATTCCACATCCTTAATTCCGTGTAAACGTTTCCAAGATTATGATGTAGCCTACTACGTCCATCGTCGTCTTCAATAACCTCTTCTTCGTCACATATGTCTAATCCTTTAGACAATATTTTCTGGGCCTCTACCAAATTGTCAAGATCAATTTCAAGCATACCGATATTATTGTGCGCATCAATATATTCCTTCAAGAAAGAACTCTTATTAGTTGGCGGGTTCTCCTTCAGTTCTTTGGCAAGCTTCATGGCAGATTTGAAATACTTCTTAGCATTCCGAATTGAGTAGTGGTCATCCGCAGATCTCAGAAACATTTCATGGTACGTACGACCAAGCTGCGTACTCGCTCTCTGCTGCTCGACAAGATCATCAGCTTCCCTAGCAAGCTCCAAATGCTTCTTCTGGAATAGTCGATAAAGCATACGTAAAACCAAGACTCAATCACCATCCCCCTACTCGCGTGAACACAACTAAACCGAATTCACAAAAAGAAGCAATCGAAGGAATCCGGACCAAAACCGAAGCGATCAAACCGAAATCACACGAAAGAAATCCCGACGATCACCGCCAGAATCGAACCCCGCATCCCGATTCCGAGGGGGAAAAAAAAAACCAGAGGGTCGCGAGGTAAGGTACCTGATACAGAAGCGCGTCCTCGAAGAACTCGAGCCGCAGGTACATCTCCCCGAGGGACTGGCACGTCGGCAGGAGGTGCTTCTCCGGCAAGTGCTTGGTCGTGACATCGTAGTCGATCCGCAGCCACTTGAGGGCCTCGACGTACTCCCCCCGGTTCTTGAGCATGTCCCCGATCACGTTCGCCCACCTCGCCTCCTCCTGGCGGTTCCCCTCGTCCCGCGCGCTCTGGTACGCCCGCTTCGCCGCTTTGAACTGCGCCTCGTCTCTGGCCATCTCCGGCGAGCTCCGGCCGGCGATCGGCCTAGGGTTTTGGCCTGCTGATTTTTGTGGAGAGAGAGAGAGACCAAAGTTTGATTCCGTTTGAAAACTGCGGCCTTTGCCCGCCAAAATCTCCTGCTGGTGCCGCCAATTTATGGCGGAAATGTTTTCGAAATAAAATAGAGCCAAAAAAATATTGTAAAAATAGAATAAATAAATAATAGGGAGCTAAAAGGTGTCGCGTGCCAAAATAAAATTAAGTAATATGTCGAGACTATAAAGTTAAAATTTACAAAATGAATTTTGCTAACGAGCATTCCAAGTTGGTAATTACAATTTTACGCTTAAACAAGTAAGTTACGTCTAGCACCGAATGGTAATGCGCTATACCACTTCATGTGTCGATTGTGCAAAATCAATTTTAATGTACTTTTCTCAAAGAAATTAGTATCAATTTCTTTTTGAAGTAATAGAAAACTACTTAAAGGTCATATATCTAGTCTTACATGAAGGAGATATGGATTTACATTATCAATGGGAAAATTATCTAAAAAATCATAAATTTATTGTACGGCGGCCAATTCAATCTTAAACTTTTTAATTGTGCAAATTTAGTTCTAAACCTTTTCAAAACTTGTCAATTTAACCTTAAGCATTTTAATTATATCAATTTAGTTATAAACATTTGGATGATTTGTCAATTTAGTCATAAATCTTTTAACAATTAACCAATTTAGTCATTTTGGTCAATTTTGATCGAAAATGGCTAACGTAACAATTTAGTCAATGCCAATCATCCTACGCGAATTGGTCGGCACTAACATAAATAATTTTTGTAAAGTTCTTGAGTTTTTTTTGTATTTTTGTGTTCTTTTGTTTTTTCTTTTCTTTTCTTCTTTCTTTTTTTTGTTCTGACTCTTGGCCAATGAGGTCACCAACCAACTCTTGCCTATTGGCCAACAAGGGCCGTGACACCCTTGCCTAGTCCGAGTGAAGCCGTTGTGGCCGGCGAGGGTTTCGAGCCCTCACCTTGATTTGGGCAAGGGTCAGCCAATAATTTCACCTGCCCAGAATTGCAAAATAGAAAAAAGAAGAAAGAAATTGTGGTGTCATTGTCGATTCTCCCAAAAAAGATTATCAAGCATTATATAAAAAAGTGACTAGGAAAATCTAAGACCCAAATAAAAATAAAAAGCCACCGGAAAAAAGCAACAAAGTTACAAGTATCTAAATTAAATGAAAGTTTAGTGTGTTTTGCAAAAAATAAATAATTTGAAACAAATTTACTTAAAAATGACCGTTTTTATTGTTTAAAATAATCAATTAATAAAAAATCAACATTTTATGTCTAGACGATGAAAATATTATTCATTTTTCAGTGCTCATTTTTCGAAACCATTCACAATCCGTGTAACAAACAGAGTCCTATTGCCAAACAAGTATTAGTTGGTGATTATGGTTTTTCAACTGATCCTTAGCGAACTTGTCTTTCAAGGTAACAACAATTCGGACATGGAGACAATGTCAAGCTAAGGACTTGCTTAGCTACAGAGACTGAATCATCCAAACCCTTTTGCTGCTGCTCATCTGATTAAAACTTCAGATGTAGTCAAACAGCTGCAGCAGGGTGAAACAGACTCACTTGCCTAGGATCTCTTTACTAAACAAACTTTGTATAGTTGAGACATGGAAATGAAAAGAATAAAGCAATCGAAGAGAAGAAAGAAAGTAAACAAGCTGCATAATGCGAATTCTACCAAAGGACGAAAGATGGCCCGGGGGGTTAGTGAGGTTCCACTTTCTTCTGCAACTGTCTTCTCCTTGACTCGATGATAGCTTCGTCCCTTCTTTTCGTGATCTCCCTAATTGCCTCCTGGAACTTCCACTCCATCATCTCAAGCTCTATTCTCATCTCTTCGTCATCATCTTCACCAATTAGAAAAGAAACGCTGGTCGGATAAGAACCGGTCACCACACTATTCACAACCTTGCTATTGCCACTGCTACAGGCATGCAAATCGGTACTTGAATCCACTGAGCACTTATCATTCCACTCATTAGAGGTAGCAGAGACATAAGACATTTCAGAACCCCGATCTTCTAAAACAGTCGGGTTCTCGAGGCCAACAGCATGTGATGTCACTGCAGATGGCTTACATCTCAGAGAATTGATTGCCTCGCGAGCGTCTACCAGAGATCCAACGGAACTTTGTCCACATTCTGACAAATGGGGGTCGTTCTGATGATAAACTCTTAACAAATGACTGATGGGTACACAAGGTTCCCAGTTCTTTACCAAGTTTATCAAAAGTAAATCAATCAACTCTGCTATAAATATGACATTCTGATCTTCCAACTCCAGTTGCTCAACCATTTCACTTGAAACTGAACAAGCTGTATCAGTGTCGAGGTAGAACAAGAAATGGATATTCCTTGCACGACCTGCACATCAAAGAACATATGAATCACCGATAAGAAAATGGCAACCAAAGCAACAGGGATAAATATCGGCAATCTAAAGTGGTAGACCAACCATTCTGATCAGCTATGCGGAGTATTAAAGACACAGAGTCTTCATCATTCACTTCTCCTTTTAACAAGAAAGAACTGCCTCTTCTTGTCCTTTGTACCTCCACAGACAACGAACATGACCCATTGCTCCCAGAGTGATCAAAAGAATTGATTATGGGTAGCTCACCATCATCAACATCCATTGGAAAGGGTCTGCTTTGTGCAGTCACGGGTCCTTCCGAAACCAGACAACGGTCCCCAAATGCTCCTATTTTAGGCATGACTATATCAGGAAGCAACAGAGGGCGATTTTTCGCGGATCCATTCATTTGAAGGAAGGGCTCCATCAATAGTTCATTTGCAGACAATCTTTGAGATGCTGGAAGTAGACATTTCTCAATAAATAATTTTACTTCAGGATCTTTCACCTTAGAAAGGCTAGCAGGCTTGATACCCTATAAAGACAAGAATATAAGCGAGGTCTCTAGATAACTATATTTGACTCTTAAGAGAAACAAACACCGTTCAATAAATCATTAGATAACTTACACATGAAACCTTCTTATATATCTGAGCAGAATTCCTACATTCACAGTAGGGATATTCAAAAGTCACCATCTCAAGCATGCACATCCCAAAAGAGTATATATCTGCTAACTCGTTATATTTCTCATCATACATCTCGGGTGCCATAAATTCAGGAGTTCCTGTAGACACCGCATTCTGACAGATCAGTGCCCCTGCCTTGTGTATTTCAAAACAGAAACTAAAGGCTATCGCAAGAACACGAGATTTTGAAGAGTTCCACTCGTCATAACCAGTGGACCTCTTTCTTAGGAAGAAAAGATATAACAGAACTAAAACATAGTGATGAGTAAGATGTAAAGCACCAACTTAAGTTAACAACGGAGAAGTTATAGTAGAGAAACAAACACACAGAATAGAAAAATACCAATTACACTTTTGGCAAAGGTCTGCTCCATGACAGTTGCCAAACCAAGGTCTCCAATTTTAACTTCTCCTAGGTGTCCATTAATGAATATGTTGTCACACTTAAGATCCCGATGGATAACTGGTGGATTCTGACAATGAAGGTAGCTCAAACCCATTAATATCTGCCTAGCCCATCCCTTCACAGCCTTCATGTCAACTTTCTTGTGTTTCTTACGATACCTAGATCATAAAATCCATCCACTAACAATATGGTTAATCTCATTATAACTGGAAAAATAAACTTCAGACACAGATTAAATCAGGTAAGGAACTTACTGTCTGAGGCTACCTGATGTGAACGACTCAGTGATAATATTGACTGTCTTATTTTTCTCATCGATCCATGAATTATAAAACTTAATAATATTGTTATGCCTCAATGATTTCAGGAGATGCACTTCAGAGTACAGCCGTTCCAAGTCATCAGGAGATTGTAGCACATCGTCAATTCGAACTTGGTTCCATGCCACTTCAATTCCATCTACTTCATCGAATGCCTTGTAACTATTTCATATATGATTAAGAAATGCCACAGAACCAACTATTGTAGTAAAGAAATGTTGCATGCAGCCACTCCTATCCAATAACAAGGTCTACAATTGATACTTCTATAAAGAAGAATCTTGACAGAAACAATCATCTTATGCAATGCATTCCATCAGTTTAACCTTTCAAGTGATAATAACACTAGTGAACTCCTCTCGCTAACTCTGTCACAAAGCATTTATGAGGGACAAATTACAATCTTGATGAAATAAATGAATTCACACTTGGTTGATGTTAAATTCATCTCCTAATCAGAAAACTAATCTCTACCTGAAAATGTGGCATGTACAAATGCAGATAGTCCATCAACACAAGAAGTAAAAAACAGAGGTTGTGCTATAAATACATCATGGCAATGGATACACTGTCTTGAAAGCACCTTTTCCAAGCACATCCCTATACTGTACAAAGGCACAACGAGTTACAAGTCAATAATGAAAGTCAAATTTACCTGAATGAAAAAATATATAATAGACTTTACTAGGGAAATCAAGCGACAGATGAAGGAAAGAACTTAAGAGCTTCATTGCTGTTGCATTTGCACGGTTTCTCAAGAACCAGATATCATGCAAGCACCACAATGAATCAACAATAGGATTAACCTAAATTATGTTTGTAACCAATGAAAGAAAGCAACTCAGTAAAGAAAAAACCATGTCACCAATTACCCGAATGTAACGACAAGTTGGATCAGTCTCGACGACATCAGGATCGGGGGGCTCCGCAAGTGCTGCACCCTCATCTCCACTTTCTGCACCGACCATGCTCGCAGCCGCGCTTCCAGAGCCCCGCTCTATCTCACGACGGGCGAATATCGAAACCCAAAAGAATCGAATCAAACCGAGCCTTAACTTCGATTTCAGAAGTTAACATACGCCTTACTACTCAATAATCCTACAACAAAACGAAGCAAATCTACGGAATTCAGCAGAAACAGCTGACAATTGCCCAAGAAACAGGATCCACATAGCCAGATAAAACGGTAATCGCCACAACACATTTTCATTCTGCCACGATCACCTGGGTTGAAAAAAGCCACCCATTCCGCCTACCCACAAACTGAAAACACCCAAATGCAAGTTCATGCGAATTGGGTTCTCAAACCATCCCTGGTAGCACCCAATCAGCTAAAGATCGCACCTTTATCGAGAAAGAAAAAAAAAACGCAAATCCAGCCCCCACAACTTCGCATCATCGCACCAATTCTCTCCTGGAAACCGCGATCAAACGAGCGCGCGCGCGACACACAACGGCGAGTGGGGGCGAGAGACGCGAGGGAGTTTACCAGGAGAAGGAATGGGAAAGAAGCAATAGCCGAATGCTTCTCGGAGGCTGCTCGCCGTGCGAAATGGCCCCCGGACGAAGCGCCACAAAAGAGGGAAGGAAGGGGGGGGGGGCGAAATCGAATCGCGGAACCCTAATCAAAAGATTCGGAAGAACAAGGCGGGTCGATCTCGATCGAATCCCGCGAACCAGCAACAGCCAAGAGAGCAACTTGGGTGGATTCGTTTCTCCTTTTAACCCCACAGTAATCTCTCGTAATTAAGAAAGATTATTTACCAAAAGGATTATTTCCGGCACATGCCCGGGCGTGTGCCGAACACGTGGTCGGGACCCGGACGGGACGCGGACGAGCCACGTGGCGATGTGTTAGTGGGAGGTGTCGGGGCATAGGCGACCGGGAAGGTAGGCAGTACGAGAAAATGTTAGGCACCGCTCTGATGCCAACTCAGAAAAAGAAAAAAAACGAGTCCCCATTCACTCCCGCCTGTCAAAAAAATCTTGAACTCTCGCGGGGGTCTCTCTCTACTCCACGATAGATCTTTCTCGCTCTTCTCGCTCTGTTCTCGCTAGTCTCTCTCTCTCTCCCCCTCCACTAGTCACGACCAAGCTCTCACGTCGCCGCCTACGACTCCGGCTCCTCCATTGCCTCCGCCGTCGCCAAATTGCCCGACTTCTCTCCTTCCCCATCTTTCTCTCTAAACTCTTCTGCGATGACGTTCCGGTCACTCTCTCTCTTCCCTTCTCGACTCACACGATGATGCTCTGCTCTCTACCACGCCGCCGCCTCGGCCTCGAAAGGTACACATTTTCGTGTGGGTAGTTTTCGGGACAAATAAATTTGGGGAAAATCCAAAAATTCCGAATCAACAGTACAATTTGTGTGTACATGTGTTTTCTAGTTGGATTGGGATCATTTTCAGTGGTTTATGATTCCAATTAAGTGAATACGATGTGGGTTTGTTTATTCGATAAACGTATGTTTCTGCCGGCGCTATCATGGACTACGTGTCCGTTCTAATAATATATGGCAATTTCTTCTTATTCGGAGTGAAAACCATTTTCTACGTTGGTTTGATGACAATTGTTTGTTCTCATGGGATCTTGATTATGAGATAGAGAAGAGAAGCGGGGGAGGGAAAGTGATAAACCAAAGTCTGTCTTGAATATCTTTTCTGATAATGAACTCCACGTTATGTCTTTTATGTGGATGAATGTGCCGAAATCCTGTCTTTCGCAATTTGGGTAAAGTACTTCAGATGATTTGTTGACAGTCGTTTGAGCTTATATGTACTTTTAGGTCTCACGGTTGATTCTTTTAATAAGAAAAGCCTCCTCATCAACTTAGGAAATCCTTTCAATATTGTTAACTCAAACCGGTAAGATTAGTTTTTGTATGAAACCAAGGCTGTTTTGGTTTTAATTGGTCTGTTATTATAGTTTTGTGAGCATATATATATAAGTATGGACATCCATAATAGTTTATGTATATCTATTTCTCGTCAAGTAAGGTCATTACTGAACTTAAATTTGCTGAAATTAACTTTGAAGCTTGCTGGTTGGGACTGTTTTAGTGTCATTTAAATCCAATTTCGTATCAATTTGGGTGCAAATTTATCGAATGGCTGAATCAGAGATAATTCTTCATTCGTGCTATGTGAAAAACATTTTGCTTTCTTAAGTAACGGATGAGATGTTATGTTACTTGCAAAAGCACTATGTTAATTACATTTTATTCTTTTAGTTGCGGCATAAAACTTCCTATCTTGCACACGTAATGCGTGCTATGTTAATTATGTTTTATTCATTTAAATCCAATTTGGTATCAAATTGGATTTAAATGACACTAAAACACTCCCAACCAGCAAGCTTCAAAGTTAATTCCAGCAAGTTTAAGTCCAGTAATGATCTTACTTGACGAGAAATAGATGTATATAAATTATTATGGATGTCCATACTCATATATACATGCTCACAAAACTATAAATAACATACCAAAAACATTTTATTAGATGTAGAAGAATCATGTCTGTAATGTGATACTTGCAAGGGTATTTTAATTGACATGCTTAAAGCTGGCATTGAGAGGACTACGACACATGAGTTTTTAGCAAATGAAACATGAGGAAACAAAAACTCAAAATTATTTGCAAATAAAAAGATCCGATTGTATAAGTGGGAAAGATTGTCAAAGTCTTCTATATCATTTTCATTACATGCCAATGCAAAACACAATATTTTCCTACGCTATACAAGTAGATCAAGATGATAGATTGACAGATTTATTTTAAAGTGATAGCTTGTCTAAATTTGATTATGAATTTTTCAATGATTGTTAGTGTTTGATACCACGTATTGTATTAACAAATATCACATGATATGTGCACCTTTTGTTGAGATTAATCACCATTGGAAGAATATTTTGTTTGGCTATACATTTTTGTTGGATGAGACTACAAATAATTTATTTCGTTATCTGAGGCATTTTTGAAGTTTGTGGCAAATAAGGTTTCGAAAATCATGTTCACTTTTCAAGATCAAGCCATAGCAAAAAGCCATTAAAATGATTTTTTCGAATGCACAACACCGTTTATGCTGGGGTACACACTCCAAAATAATGATATTTTGAATTTCCTAACCTTATCAATCTAGAAATTTCAAATCAATATCCAAAACAAACGTTGGTTTTATTAAGGATAAGAACATTATGAGTGTCATAACTCTTATATGGCGCTTATTTGAGAGCTATAACTTTTTTTACTCACTCGAGTGCTACATCGGAGTAAAATGGATCATTTGAGTGCCATTTCCAGCAAACCATTCTATGCAGATTTTTTAATTAATTTTACATCCGACATGGATATTTTGATGTTATTTATTTTATTTTATTGATTTTATTTGAATTTTTTTCTTTTTCTTTCTTATTTTTCCTTTTTTTTTCAAGGTTGGCGAGGGTCGCCGATGACCCTCGCTAAAGGCCTCACCCTCGACCAAACTGGGCGAGGGCTGCCTTGCCATCGGCTGGTATGGCCGTGAAGGCCCTTGGCGAGGCCATCACGGCCTTGCTGACTGCGAGCGAGACTGCGAAGGCTCTCGCCAGATCTAGCAAGGCTATATTGTTCACGGCTATGAAAGCCCTAGATCGGCCTTACCGGTCGCGAGCGAGGCGGCGAAGGCTCTCACCAGATTTGGTAAGGCTTCCTCGTCTATAATCGCGAAAGCCTTTGGCGAGGCCATCGCGGCCTCACCGATCGCAAGTGAGGCGGTGAAGGCTCTCGCCAAATTTGGCAAAGCTGCCTCGCCCACGACGGCGAAAGCTCTTGCTAGATTTGGCAACGCAACCTTGCTCGCGATTGCCCAGATCTGGCGACAGCCTTTGCGGCCAAGAGCAAGGCGGCTCTCGCCCAATCTGGGGAAGGACTTCGCAACCGGCGAGGGTCACTAGCATTGAAAAAAATATTTGTAAAAAAAAAAAGAAAAAATTCAAAAAAATATTAAAAAATTATCTACGTCAGTTTCGACGAAGCCATGTAGGATGATCGGCGTCTACGTCGGATTTCCCAGTAAGGCAAATCGCCGATGACACTCAAGTGATCAATTTTTCAAATTTGTAGTATTCAAATGAGCGAAAAAAAAGTTATGATTATGGGCCTTACCAAAAAAAAAAGTTATGATACTTAAGTGAATGCCGTACAAAAGTTATGGCACTCCTAGTATCCTTATCCCGTTTTATCACTCTCCCTCCCTACTTCTCTATCTCATAATCAAGATCCCACGAGAACAAGCTATTATCATCAAACCAACGTCAAAAACAGTTTTCATTCCATATAAGAAGAAATTGCAACTTATTATTAGAACGAATATGCAGTTTATGATAGAGTCAGCAAAAACATACGTCTATCGAACAAATTACCCTAATCGAGCCAATTATTCTCTCAATTAGCAGCATAAATCACTAAAAACGATTCCGATCCCAAAAGAAAATGCATGCACACACGAATTATACAGTTAATTTGAGATTTCTAGATTTTCTCCAAATTTATATGTCCCAAAAACTACACACATGAAAATATGTGCCTTTTGAGGCGAAGGAGGCAGCGTGGTAGAGAGCAGAGCATCAACGCGCGAGTCAGGAGGGGAAGAGAGAGAGAGAGAACCAGAACGTCCTTGAAGAAGGTTTTAGAGAGGGAGATGGAGAAGGAGAGAAGTCGGGTGATTTGACAACGGCGGAGGCAACGAACGAGCCAAAGCTGCAGCTGGCGGCGTAGTTCATCGGACGAGAGCCCGATCATGAGTGGGGAGGGAGAAAAACTAAAAGAGAGCATAGAGCGCGAAGAGCAAGGGAGAGATCTATCGCATGGTTGAGAGAATCGCTCACGAGAGTTCAAATTTTTTCTGATAGGTGGCTCTTGAACGACACAGTTGTAAGTTGAATGGATACACTTTTTACTCGGTTGACATCAGAGTGGTACTTAATATTTTTTTCCAGGCAATACAGTTGCAAGCGGGGGAACCGTGGGGCCCAAACTGCTGATTCACATCATGTCTAGGCCCAACCGTCTCCAAATGCTTTGTCCTAAGATTTAGATATGTATAAATCATAATTTCGATAATTTTATCGCCGTTTATAAGTGATTTTACGAAGTTAAAAGTAATTATCTGAAATTAGTTAGCAACTTTTAAACATGGGGGGCATTTTCCTTATTAAAGCAAGTGCCTGCGAACTCTCGCCCATATCTAGGCCAAGTGAGGGCTTGGTGGCGAGGGTTGCTAGCCCTCACTCCAAAAAATAATAAAAATTAAAGAAATGAAAGAAAAAAGAAAAAAAACCAAAAAGATATAAAGAAAATTCAAAATTTTATAAAAAAATATTGACGTTAGCACCAGCTATGCCACGTAAGCCACCCGGCGTCCATGTTAGTAATTTCCGGTCAAAATTAGCTGGATGGACTCAATTAGTAAAATGTGAAAATGTTTATGACTTAATTGGTACAACTAAAAGGTTTATGACATAATTAGCAAACATACAGTAGATTTATGACTTTTTTGGTAATTTTTCCTCAAAAAAGTAAAAATGCCATAGCTGCAAAATATAAGTTGATTGAGGGTGGAAAATGATTTTCTGTATGTCAAAGGTAAGAGAAGATGTGAATACACAAATATGACTACATCTAAATAATCTTGCTTGCAGATTATAAAAGATAACCCTATTCTCCATAAAATCAGGACAAGGACTATGGTTGATCAATGCGAGCAATGATAAATAGGAACATCAAGCCCTAATTAGGTTGTATATAGAACTCAAACATGAGAGGGGAATTAACTTTTTGGGGAAGAGATTATAACAACTAGTGAAGTGCCCGAATGCTGAGGTAGAACTCTATTTACTATTACGATACCCTTACAAAATTTCGCGATACACTTATGCGATCACATTTTCAATTCAAGAGAAAAAGGAGACGCGTTTAACATCTATTAACATCTATTGCATTAGTACTCTCATAACCACCAATCTGATTGACCTAATGATAAAAGGTGTACTTATCTTTTATGTAATCGCGTCGTGAGTGAACTTCTTGTACTGTATTGCCTAGTCGTAAGATACCTCAATGATTAATATTACGGTCATTCCATTGTTTTACTACCCTAAATAATTGACCATCTCAGCTGATCATTCGTCTACTTCTATCACAAGGCAGAAAAATAATGAAGAGTATCATGCGGAAGATACCACAACCAATCAAATGGTGTTATATCTTTAACGGAGAACGATGTGCTTGCTCCTCACAAGGATAATGAAGTCCACACTACACAAAGTAGATCTCGTCACTTGCCCAATTTACACCGAATTTTAAAAAAAATTATGTAAATTTTAAGCTCACTATTAATTTAGTAAAACCCTTATTCACATTCTAGTAAATTATAGTATATAATGGAGTCTGACTAAATCAAATCAAGCTCGAGGAAACACCATGGATCGTGACAACTCATGGATAGTGACGTAATTATTATTATTATTATTATTATTATTATTATTGTCATTATTACTATACTTGATTTATGCAGCTCATTTGCTCAATCTCTTCTTCTTTTTTCTTATAACGCGTCAATGATGTTGGACAGGCTGACCCGCTCCACGCTTGGGGGGGTGGTGGTGTGGGGGGAAGCACTCCAACGAGTTGTCGAGTGCTGTTATTGTTCTTCCTTCTGAAAATAGGTCTTCGTCTTCCTCTTGCGACAACTTATTTATTGCGAGCTCACAATATAAGTCGGATCGCTAGTCAAGTCAAAGGGATCAGACATAAAGTTGAATATGACTTCTTGCGTTCACATCGAGTGACTCATCAACCTTGGCATCTCACGATATTAGTCGGATTGCTGGTAATGTCAACGGGACCACATATAAAGTTGAATATGACTTCTTGCTTTCACATCAAGTGACTCATCAACCTCGACACAAACACGAATAATAGCAAAAATCCAAGCGCGTTGATAGTTACAATAGGCATTGACAACATAAAAATCACAGCACTAATAACTTAATTAAAATAAAAAGACTATGTTAGTTGGGCAAGCACATTGATTTTTATACGATGCGATTTTAGGAAAAGCCCAATTAAGTAAAATCCATAAGTTCATGTTGTGTTCGCGATCATATAGATCACTTTAATACAGTTATAGATTACAATGAAAACATTATTTTCAATTATAAAAAGATTGTAGACTAATAGAACTTGTGGAAAAATGGAAAATGAAAGGCACTGGAGCATTTGATCTCCGCAAAAGTTGTCGCAAGAAGAAGACGAAGACCTATTCTTAGAAGGAAGAACAAGTAAAAGGACTCGACAGCTTGTTGGAGTGCTTCCCCCCACGAGTGGAATGGGTCAGCCTATCCAGTATCATTGACACGTTGTAAGAAAAAAGAAGAAGAGATTGAGCAAATAAGCTGTATAAATAAAGTATAATAATAATAATAACAATAATAATAATTATTATTATTATGTCACTATCCATGAGCTGTCTTATTTCTCCTTAGTTTAATGATTAGTGAGAGAGTGAATTAGGCCAATTTTCTTTATAATGATGATGTATACTTTAAATTGAGGGTAAAAACCACGAAAAACTTCAAACTGATAAATCGGTGACAATTTTACTGCAAACTTTTTGGTCACAAAAATCTTCAGACCGATACATTTGTGATAATTTTACTCTCCATTGGTTCCCGTTAAATTTTACTATCAAATTTTTGAGTTTGATAACACGTTGATGGATGTTCTAGTTTGGGGTTTTACCCTCCGTTTGTTAAAAATGTACCGATTTTTTATTTTTCGTGTTATTAATCCAATTTAATTGAGGGTAAATTTGTCATCGATGTTTCAGTTTGGGGTTTTTGAAGGTTAAAAAATTAATTTATGGTAAATTTGTCACAGGTGTATTGATTTGAGATTTTCCGTGGTATTAACTCCTAAATTTACTACCTTACCAAAAAAAAACTCCTAAATTTACTAAAATAAAAGGTGCTATGTATCATGGCATGTGTTTATTTTATTTCTCTTGATTTTCAGTCTTGCGCCTAATTCATAGGTTTATATCTTAATCATTGATTGTCATCACGTGAATCGTAGGCAATCAAAAGGTGGATCTAAGGGGTGGGAATCACTTTTAACTCATCCTATCATACTAGGATTAAAATCATTAAAAATTTCAAATTTATATATTATGACATGTTTAACTCAAACTAATTTTCGTCTTCTAAAAAATCTCAAACTAGTATTTGGCAATACATTTACTCAAACTAATTTTTGTCTCACGGAAAAAACCTACCTGACACTCGACCCAAAACAACCCAAAAAAACTCCCGGTATCAATACACGGGGTAGATAATTGTAGAACAGATCTAATGTGGAGAACGAAATATCCAACTAAAAATTCACACACGTTGATACGTATGGGTTTTTAACTAAGGATAGATTTGGGTTAGAGGTGCCGGCTTAGGATTGATTCTTTGTAATATAAAGATGAGTTTGGGGTAAATGCATTATGAACATCGTGAGATAAAAATTAATTTGGAATGATTAGATTATAAGGATACTGATTCCAGATTTTTAATGGTATTAATGGGAATGGTCTACAGATAATAATTCTAATTATAGCCCATGTTATTGGTGTCACTTTCAAGGAATGTGACTCGGCATGAAACCAATTCCACAACCAATTAAAGAGTTGCATAAATAAAATAACAAGGACTTCCAGATGAATATGATTTTTTTTAGGATAACATTTTGGTGCTTGACCAACAAAAAAGATAAGACTTTGACCCAAAGAAGCTTGTTCGAACGGGTTACTCCCAAAGTCAATATAAAGCGTGCACGCAAGAGCTTATTCTTCACACCACTAGCCTGTGTACACAGAACCTCCATTTCACGGCACGGGCGCTCTCCCTCTCCTGTCATGGCTGCTCCAATTTTCATTCTCCTCCCATTGGCAATCCTCTTCACAACAGCAGCTTCCCAGGGACAGAAGAACATCAGCCTCGCCGACACTCTCACGCCCACCTCCAAATCCTCATGGCTCTCGCCTTCCGGCCTCTTTGCGTTCGGATTCTACCAGAGAGGCGACGGTTATTACGTGGGCGTCTTCCTTCCGGGGACTTCGAATAAGACCGCGGTCTGGACTTACGGCCGAGATAACCCTCCGCTTCCTAGCAATTCCACTCTGCGTTTTGACAGCAGTGGAAGGCTCGTTCTTCGGTCAGCACAAGCACAGGATGCAAACGTCGCCACTCCTATCGGTACGACCGCTTCGGCTTCAATGCTCGATTTGGGGAACTTCGTTCTTTACGACTCTAGCCAGGGTGTCGTATGGCAGAGCTTCGACACGCCAACGGATACCATTTTAGGCGGTCAAACTCTATCGGCATCACAAGAGTTGCATTCAAGTGCTTCAATCTCTGATCCATCCACGGGTCTCTTTCTCGCAATCATGCAGTTAAATGGAGTGCTTGCGTTATATCCCGACGGCACTCCATTTACCGCTGAATACGGTTACTGGGATTCCGGGACACCTGATAATGGTGACAATGTGACGCTACGTCTTGACGATGATGGGTTTCTCTACCTATCGAAACCCCCAGGCATATACCTATACAATTTCACGAGCCAGGGACTTTCTACAGAAGATATGATCTATCTTGCGAGGATTGACCCAGATGGGCTTTTCCGGCTATACTCATACAACATAACCAGGAAGGACGATTGGCCCGTTCAAATGAATGTCCCAACCGACAGATGCAGCCCCAAGGGCATATGTGGGCTTAATGGGTTTTGTACGAATATTGATCAGGATTATGCGTGCCCGTGTCTTCCAGGATTCGCATCCGTGAAGGATGGCAACGGGACAGCAGGGTGTGAGAGGAACTTCACCGCAGAAAGCTGCAAGAACCCCACTGCCAGCTACGACATGCAATCTGTTTCTAACACCATATGGGAGGACGCCACGTATTCCGCTCTTACATCGTTGACCCAGGACGAATGTGTAGAGGCGTGTCGACATGATTGCAATTGCGAGGCTGTTGCTTACAATTCCAGTCAGTCCTGCAACAAGCAGAAGCTTCCTCTAAGATTCGGGAGGAGACTCGTTAGCGGGAACTCAAACTCACTACTTTACGTCAAGGTAGGTAATGCTGGATCTGGAGAAGACGGAAGAAATGGCTTTGAGCAAAAGTATACTCGGAGAGACATTCTGATTGCAGTTGCGTCATCTATTGCTTTTGCAATCGTAATGCTGGCAGTGTCTGGACTCATTGTTCACAAGAATCGTGTCTGGGTTTATGAAATGCTTCCAAAGGAGGGATTTCTCAGAACAATTGAAGATGTTGCTCCGACCGCGTATACTTTTGAAGACCTGAAGAAAGTGACTGGCAATTTTTCGGAAGAGATTGGCAGGGGAGCATTCGGAACAGTCTACAAAGGCACGCTGATGAAGGATCTGGACAGCAGCAAAGCCGTAGCTGTTAAGAAGCTAGAGAAGATCTCATCCGACGGGGAGAGTGAGTTCCAAGCTGAGGTGAAAACTATTGGAAAGACTCATCACCGGAATTTGGTCCGACTGCTAGGTTATTGTCATGATAAAGAGAACGGCCTCTTGGTGTATGAGTACATGAGCAATGGGTCACTTGCCGATGTACTCTTTAAAGCCGAAAACCAAGCCAGTTGGGATGTCAAAATGGGAATAGCTCGGAATGTTGCCAGAGGCCTTCTTTATCTACATGAAGAGTGCGAGACGCAGATCATTCATTGTGACATAAAGCCTCAGAACATATTGATAGATGACAACATGCAAGCGAAGATCTCTGATTTTGGGCTGTCCAAGCTGCTGAAGCCAGATCAGAGCAATACCACAACAGGAATAAGGGGTACAAGGGGGTATGTTGCGCCGGAGTGGCACAAGAAACTGCCAGTGACTGTGAAAGCTGACATTTACAGCTTCGGAGTCGTGCTGCTGGAGATCATCTTTGACCGAAAGAGTGTGGATTGGAGCCTCCCTGAGGAGGAAGCCGTTCTTGAGGATTTGGTTTACCACTGCTTCCAGGCTGGCGAGCTGGATAAACTGGTGGATTATCAAAGTATTGACAAAAAACAATTGGAGAGGATGGTTAAAGTTGCACTTTGGTGTATTTTAGAAGAGCCATCTCTTCGTCCTTCGATGAGAAAGGTGCTGCTGATGCTTGAAGGCACGGTTGACGTTCCCATCCCCCCTTGTCCTACTTCCTTCCTCAGTGTCATCTGAATTGTCTTCGCAACTGCACTAATCTCCACCAAAACCTGCTCGGGTTAGAGATAAATTAAGTTGTTTATACTATAGGCATTTCTGCAGCAGACATGTTTCTAAGTTTATCCGTGAAAACGTGCATTATCTGTCTGTCATTTCAACAGACATAAGTTCCCTGTTCTGCCCCATGTAATTCTTCGTTCTTATAGGAAGTAAAATAGCCATGAGTTCATTTCAACAATTCCTTACTTTCCTGTGGTGGCAGATTTAGTGTATCAGTATGCGTCCTGTTAACTGCCCATGAATTTAAAAGAGCATAGAATGATTCTTGAGGGAGAGAGGACAGCAATATTCCGCCTATGAACAAATTGTCCATGTAAATGTTTGATGCTGTTCTGATAGATCAGCTGACCTCACGCGAAAGGTCGACAGAACCTCCCATCTTTCAGTCTCAAACCAGCTTAGAGACGAGAAAATTTTCCTTAATTGCTTTTTCTGCGCTCCTATGCAGGATTTGCACCTATTTATGTGTTAAGAATCCGAGATTTAAATTAGTAAGAAATTTGTATACTTAGAGAGGAAATCAGACGTCTCAAGTATGATAAGTAGAAGCAAACTCAAGAAGAATGATTCAAGAAAGTGGACTTCTCATTCCTTTTAGTTGTTCATGCGGGACAGCTTTCTATTAAGTATGGTAAGATTTACACACGAAATTACACTATCCTTGCATGAAGAAACTAATAGTATACTTGAAGTTTATTATGATGTAGAACCACTCTCTTCTCTCTCCTCCGAGCTTCTGCTCTGAGTTGGTCTCTCTCTCTCTCTTAGTTTCTCTGCTTTTTTCTCCTCTGGTTGATCTAGTTTTTAGTTTTGGTTCTCTCTCCTTTTGCTGGTCGTGCATCCAAGCCTTATACAAAGGCTTGTTTACCAACTTTGAGAAGGGAAAGTCATCCCGCGACTGTGATTAGGTTACAAAACTTGCTCCTCACGTCCACAATTATGAGCGTATTCTTTGACTTTGTCTTCACTTCATGCGACTCAAATTTCTCTTTGCCAGCTGTAGTTGATGAAGCAAAGTCACTTAGTTATTCTGGCTGCTTGCTTTGCTCGAGCTGTCTAGAGTCTTGTAGCCATAGGATTCTCGAGAAAAAATGGTCAAACTTCAACATCTCTAGCCTCAAAAGCCTACCATCAAGGAATAGACTATTGTGTGACAACGAATTCAACTTTTTTAAGATTTGAAATATCTATATTAATTTAGATCTTGTTGGAGATTTACCGATATTATGAGATTTATGTAAACTCATTTAGATTACTATTTTATCCGTTGTCAGGTCATATATCTATACCATTGATCTTATTATAGACCTAGGCTAATGTAAAAACTTGAGTCTTCAAGATGTTTGGATTTGCTTTGTAATGGGGAGAGACTATTTTTACTCACTCCTTTTCTATCTCTATTAATTTCCTTACACACTGGCTTACGTGTGCTCTTCTATACTAATAATATCAACGAGGTGTTGCATTAGATGAAAAAGGAGAGTTTGCTCTGTGGGGATTACTCTGAAAATAAAATCATAAATGCACAAGGTCGATATGCGAGAATGCGTGCTTGAGATTGCTTGGGGAGGTGGACTGGTTGAAATGCACAAAAATTAACTTGGACCCGCATGGCCGCTAAACCCAAAAATATATATTAATACTACTAAATATGCATACGCGTTATGTGTATGGAAAATTGACATATGAAAGATCAAGTAAAATGACTTTATTTTGAAATATTCAAAGCATTAAAAAAATTAAACTTATTATTGACGATTATTGTGACATTCCGAAATTTTCCGCCAATTGGAATTTATTAAATAATTGAGTTTTATGAGATGTACTCGTAATAAATTTCTCGCCCGGAACTGATCATTCTTGGGAATGCTAACCGTTAGGGAAAGGTTAATAGAGGAATTAAATTCGCGCGACTAAAGAAAATTCGATAGTGAATAGATTTCGACCATTAAATCGCGTAAGTGATATTTTGAGCCACTGTTAGCTGATCCAAGGATAGTTAGGGGTCAATTCGCCACTGTCCTAGTAGTGGATCGCGGGTGATTCCGTTGGACCACGAAACGATTTGACGAATGATTTCGAAATTATACCGAACGATCGTACCCATCGGATCAAGTGATTGATCTTCGCAATTTTAATGACAATCGAGGTCGTCACGCACCGGACGGACTTGCATGTGACTCGATTTAGTATCAGTCATGAGTTGATTTCGCGAATTCCCGCAATAAGCCGCCCGTTAGCTCGAGAAACACTCGAGTTGCGTTTAATAGAATTTAATTATGGAATTTTTGCCCAAATTGGATACCGGAAAATTAGGAAATCACACCGGAACGTTAGGGCGACGTTGCACGTGACACGTGTCAATTTTTGGTGCACTTAAATCATTCGGAAAAACTCGATTTGGACAAAAAACGGAGAAAGTGACCAAAATACCCCTAAGATTTAATAAAGGGCATGTTTTAAGGGCAAAGGGGATTTTGGTAATTTTGCCATAAAATTTTGATTGGACAATTTTACCCTTGGATATTTTGGAAATTACAAGATTGCCCTTGGATATTTTTGTGCAAGAATCGATCTCGGCCGTTGGATCAAGATAAGATCAAATCGGGACCGTTGGATCAAAAAGATTAGAAGAGGGTATTTTGGTAATTTGTCAAAAAGTGGTCAAAATTAATTTTTTTTAGTCTTTGACTCTCTCTCCTCTCTCTCTTCTTTCTCCTTCCCCATCGTGAGAAACCCCCCTAACCATACACACACACTCTCACACACACACACACACACACACACACACACTCTCTCTCTCTCTCTCTCTCTCTCTCTCTCTCCTTGCTGATTGCCGTTCAAACCGTTGCCCGGACCGCCGATCGCCGGTCACGCTCGCCGGATCGCCGCCGCGCCACCGCCGAGCCCCCGTTCCCCCATCCCGCCGCTCTCTCTCCTTCTCTTTTTCGCCGTGTGGCCGTGAGGCCCCCGGCCACGCCCAAGCCCCGCCGTCGCCGCCCAAGCCGATCGCCGCCACCCGGAAGCCGTACGTCGTCGCCGTTATCCCCAATTAAGGGCCGCCGCTTTCCGTTCTAGCCGAGGAAGTCTAGAACGCGGGTAAGTCGCGTCTAAACCTAAATTAGGACTTTGAGTATCAACGGGTAATTTTCGGCAAAATCAGTATGGAATTAGGTGCGGAATAGTATGAATAGGGAGTGGAAATTTTATGGCAGGCCTTAGGATTTGATTCGGACAATATTTATTTGAAATTCAGAAATTAGGGGCTGCGAATTTACTGTTCATATGCCCCGAAACACTGTTCACAAGCGATGGATTACTGTTCATGGGGCTATGAGGGTTTGATTGAGACACGAGTTGAATTTTTGGAACCTAGAAATTATGGCGAGAAATTCCCGTGAAGGATCGGAATTAATCCGACGCCATTTAGTCGGAGAAAAATGAGAATTTACGTGTTGGATGCTTAGTTAATTATAAATAAATGGTAGTGAACAAATTGAACATGTTGTTGTGTAATTAAGTGACTGAATATGCTTGTTTGGTGCACATGTGAGCTAAACTAAATTATTTATTGACATTAGTCGTGTGAATTGTTGAGTAAGCATGTTTTATGTGTGAAATGATGCGTGTATGAGCCCCGTGTGTTGGGTCAGCTGCGTGTCGTAAACGTGTGTTGAGCATGGACTTGAGTAGAAGGGAAATTGTGGTGTGGCAAGTGGTTGTGAAAAGTATGTGAAAGGGTGAAAGTGCGAGGTTGGGATCGGGTTGAGTATCATAAACTCGGGCAGCGATCACGTAGGTCTGATGCATTTGGCACAGACTGAGGCTTGAAAAAGCAAATATGAGAGTCGGTCCGAGGCACGATTAGCTCGTGTGAGATCGGGATTGGACCGAGGCATCTTAAGCTCGGGTTTCAATCATGTAGGCCTGTCGCATTTGGCGCGGGCTGAGTTGAGATCGGGCTTGGGGCGCGTGATGCTCAGGTTACGATCGGGGCCTGAGGAGTGAACGAGTACGCGGGCCGAAAGTGTGGTGATGAACGATCGCAGTGTACCTGAGGCGTGTACGTGTACGCGGGTCACTGGTGAGGAATGTGGATGAAATAGTGTGAGAATGGAAAGAGTGCATAACATGGAAATTGTGCATGCTTGGATTTGTATTAAATTGCTTGCTATGTGATTATGTGGCATGTGTGTATGTTTGTGTGTTTTGCGAAATTGTCTGGAGGTACGTGATAGCCTAGGTTGGGTTTAGGGGTGAGCTTACTGAGAAGTGTCTCACGGTTGTTTCAATCGATAATTTCAGAACCTCGACAGGATCCATGAATCTTCCGCCACCGCCACCAGAACGTTTTGGAGTCCTTAGTAGATGGGACGGTATAAGGGGACTCAGACTCAGAGGATAAGAAATCAGAGTGGGTTTTTGGCGAGCACCATTTTTGGAGTAGTAGTAAACCCAGGTCTTCATCCTTGGAGTATTGATTTTTTTGAAAAAGGCGGTGTGCATGTACATGTATGGGACAGTTTATAAATGTAAATATTATGGTATAAGAAGGAAATGAAAAAGATATGTACATTCTCCCTGATTATTCTCCCCAGTTTTTAATTGTCCGGGTTTATTTGTTGATATCCGCTGTGGTAGTAAATCTCTGATGGCGTTTTGAGGTCAGCGACATTCCTGAGACGTCGCTTGAATCGATCAGAGACGGATGTCGCGTGCCCATTAGGGTTTGGGGCGTGACAATTATACACAACATAAAGAAGTTGTATCAATATATGTGAAAAGAGAAACGATCTCAAGATTTGGAATCTTTTTAAGGAAGGTTATTGCTTGATAGAAAATTTCCAAATTTTGATATGAAAACGTTTTAGGGTCCATGGAAATTATATTTTTACAAAATCGAGAGTAGAAAAGACAATTGCAATCTTTTAAAAGAAGGAGATCTCTTTGCATGAATCTTTTGTTATAAATCTGTATGACTAAGTCTGGGCAAAAATCAAATTATTAAATTACTTTTTAATTTGAGCTCATTGAATAAGCACCATCCAAAATTAAAGCAAGCAAGCATGGCTGGACAAATAAAATCCAACCGGTCATTTCTGTTTTGTCTTTTCCGACATTAATTTTGTGCATGCGTGATAGCTCGATAGACATGGCCACGGTTCGAAATAGGCCGGTTCCGATTCGAAATCGGCGGTTTCGGTTTGTGGCCAAGTATGAACCGGAACCGGCAGTTTCGGGTTGGTTCCGGTTCCGGTCCGGTTCGGAACCGGCTAGTAAAAATTAAAAAAATAAATTATCAAATTGTGAAATAATGAATTATTCAATATAAAATGTAATCAAAATGTACATTGTAATCAAATTTGGGGAAAAAAAGAGAGAAAGAGATGGCCCTACTGTAGTTTTTTTTTTTTTGTAATCGGTTCCGGGCCAATTCCAAAATTGTTGGAATTGGAATCGGGCATGTAGGCCACGGGCCAGTTCCGGTTCCGAACTATGGGGCCTATCAATGGGCCGGTCTTGCGTTTGACCCGGGCCAATTTTGGGTCGAAACCGACCCATAGCCATGTCTATAGTTGGATATATAGGTTGGTCTTCTTCGGATTTGGTGGAATCATGTTGTCTCGGCTGCACGTGTCTTTTTTGGAGTAACTTTTGTTTTCTTATGTGTCCGCTAGAGAAGACTTCTAGAGGCTACACCTATTTAATGAAGAAAGATTAGTCCACCTTTGGCATTCAAACTTAAAAGAAGTTGCACGGAGACAACCGAGAAGATGAATTCTTCCATGCACCCATAAATCGAGGCCTTGCCTTTGACAATATTATAGAAGGCGTGGACTATTTCTGTTTCTTTCGTCGATTCCCTCCCAAGAAGTGAAGATTTCTTCATGTGTTATAAATGAGAGCGGGCTCTTCTTTGTCTGCAAGCAAGAACAAGCGGAGCATTTCTTCAATTAAAAGAAGGATCTCTTTTGAACACGTGAGGTTTTGTGCAGAAAATTCTTGATTGTTTTTAGCGGTGAGGTAATTCTCATTATGTATTGAGCAATTACGTGAAGCTAAACAGTGAGTTTTGGTATAATTATATGGCTGTGAAATACTCAGTGGAGATGCACGTATGGGTTGTATTGAATAATTCCCATATCGGAGAATTGGTGCATTGTGGAGCAGTTAATATATCCAAACTAGCCTATAACTCATTCACTTAAGTTTTAGCGCGAAGAACAAAAGGAAATTAAGGACGAATAGGACGTTCTTCATTCAGTCGTGCGAAAAAGTTTTTGCTTTTGTCTTGAACATCTGGTGATTTGTGTTGTGAGTTTTACATCCACTTGAGTTGTTTATTTGTAAATACTTTAGGCTTAGGTGTAATTTAGATGTGGAAAGCACTCGAGCGTATAAGCGACTATAACTCTAATTCTCTGATTTTAGTGGATTATTTCCTATTGGTTTTTTTCGTAGAATAGGTACCGATACTCGGACTGAACCCACATAAATCTTTAGTGTCCTTATTTTTTTTTCGTTGATTTCTCTAGTGATTTCATGTTGATTTAAATTGTAAGATCTTGTTAGTTTCAGAGTTAACTTTGCAACAATGGTATCAAAGCTTGAGAATAGGATCGTCTAGATTTTGATTTGTGGCTTTCACTTATCTGATTATTATTTGAAAACTCTGTTGTTGCAATTATATCTTAAGCAAAAGACGAAATTGAGAAGTTTAATGGGAGGAACAAATTTGGTTTATGGAGGGTCAAGATAGGGACACTATTAACGACTCAAGGTTTGGTTGAAACATTGGAGGGCAATGATAAGTTGCCCGAAACGGAAAGATGCCAAAAAGGACGTTCTAATGAAGAAAGCAAGGAGTATAATCTTGTCGAACTTATTTGGAAGATGTGTTAATAAAGGTAATTGTGGAGAAGGACGCAGCAACGTTGTGGGCAAAACTTGTAGGCACTGTATATAATGGAGAGTTTGAACAATCGTTTATACATTGTTTAAGAGGATGTTTCAATTTAGATACGTTAAAAGTACTTCTTTCATATCCCACTTAGATGAGTTTAATAAACTCATGATGAATTTAAAGGACGTTGGTAAGATCGCGGGTGATGAAAAACATGACATGATGTTGTTTGCTTCTTCACCAGAGTCATGGGAGGACTTTTCCAATTCACTGCTACAAGGGTGTACTATGATTATTTCGAAAAAGGTAAAATTCGCTTTGTACTCTAAGGAGTTGTAGAGAAAGTTGCAAGATGACAATCTACCAAATGATATAATGCTGGGACTAGTGATTCGAGGTAGTGACCAACACTAAAGGTCCAATAGCAGTAGAGGTAAATAAAGGTCGAAGTTACGCCATAAAAAGTCTAAGGGATACGTGAAGTGCTTTGAGTGTTACGAAGAGGGGCCCATAAGGAGAGATTGTCCAAAGCTGAGATACAAAAGCAATGTGCCAAATGTCACCGAGAAGAGCACCGGTGATGCACAAGTTGTCTTGTGTGTAACTAGTAGTTTGTTAGGAGACAAATGGGTGCTAAATTCAGTGTGTTCTTATCATATGACACTTCATATGAACTGGTTTATTACTTACAAGACTGCATATGGTGGTAGAGGTCTGATGGGGAATAAGGTAGCCTACAAGGTTGTGATAATGGGGATTGCTCGGATTCAGATGTATGACCCGGGGGGGGTGTACAGTGACAAATGTGAAGCATGTATCAAAGCTCAATAAGAACCTTATTTCTCTAAGGACACTCGATGATATCGGGTCTAAGTACAATACTAAAGGTGGTGTACTGAAGATCTCTCAAGGTGTCATGACAATGATGAAGGGGAAGACAGAGACCGTGATAGGAGCTGCGTAGTTTCATTAGGTGAGTCAAACTCTGACTCGACTCAATTACTCAATTATGACATATGCAGTTTTGGCACATGATTGAGGCATGTATGACGATGCTGAGTGAGAAGGGTTTGTTGAAGGATTAGAAGATAAGGAAGTCAAACTTATGTTAGCACGACATCTTTGGGAATGATTAAGTTTACTACAGCTATTCATTCAACCAAGTAACCAATAAAATACATTCATTTGAACGTTTTGGGGCACATCTCCGGTTCCTTCGAAAGGAGGTGCCCGTTCTATGTTGACATTTATCGATGATTGTTTGAGGAAGGTATAGGTATACTTTTTGAAGCACAAATTTGATGTGTTCGATTGGTTCAAGAAATGAAGGCATTAATTGAGAAGTAGTAAGATAAACACATCAAGTTCCTGAAAATTGATAACGGCTATGGTAGAGATTTTATCGAGTTTTGCTAGAAAGAATGGATTGTGAGACACTGCAGAATATCTCGGACACTACAATAGAGTGGCGTAGCTGAACAGAAGAACAAACTTTACTTGAGCAAGCTCCGTGCATGCTAGGCAAGAAATTTCGGCCCGAAGCAGTGAATATAGCATGTCACTTGATTAATCGATATCCATCATCTGTTATAGAGTAGAGGACTCATGAGGAAATATGATTAGGGAAACCTGTTGATTACTCCAGATTATGAGTATTCGGTTGTCCTGCGTATGCTCACGTGAGTGATGATAATCATGAGCCAAGGGCGAAGAAGTGCATATTTCTTGATTATGTACATGAGGTGAAAGGCTACTTGTTGTGGTGCACTAATACTATATTACCTGATTTTCTAATTAGTAGAGACATGATCTTCGACGAGATTGCAATGTACACAACCAGCAGAATAGATGGATCGAGTTGTGAGGTGGAGCTTTAGAGGGATACTCTCGAGACTTCAAATATAATAAAACTTGAGACTGCAAATGAGGCTGTAGTTCTTGAAGTCGGTGATACTGAACAACCAGTATAGCCGCAACACACTGTAGCCACAAGTAGATAGAGAATGCAAATTAAACCACCAATATGCCATGGTTATATAGATGTTGCTTCTAGGTGGAGACAAATGAGTCTTCGTCTTACATTGAGGCAATGACTAATTATGAGTTATTATAGTGGGTGGGGATTATGATTGAAGAGATGAAATCACTCCATCGAAATCATATATGAAGCTGGTTAAAGTACCCAAGGGCTAAAAGATTATTGGAAGCAAATGAGTCTACAAACGGAAAGAGGGTATTCCCAATGCAAAGGCCGTGAGGTATAAGGCGGGGCTTGCTGTGAAGGGGTATACATAGCGGGAGGGCATTGACCACAACAAGCTGTTCTCTCCCGTGATAAGATATACTTTTATTCGTGTATTACTTGCCTAGTTGCTACATAGGATCTCGAAGTGAAGCAGCTAGATGTGAAACGACATTTTTAAACAGTGAGTTGGAGGAGTGGATTTATAAGAGACAGTTGGAGGGATTTTTTATTTTGGGCAAGGAAGATGATGTTTGTTTGTTTAAGTAATCTTTATATGGCCTAAAACAATCTCCTAGGCTGTGTTATAAGCATTTTGATGCTCTATTCAAAAAGTCAGATGTATAGTTGTGTTTACTTTCGGAGATTGGACAATAGGTTTTTGATATATCTGATATTATATATTGATAACATGTTGATAGCAGCTTAGAATAGTTTGATATTGACGTGCTGAAGATGTAATTGAGTGCTCAGTTTGAGATGAAAGATTTATATGCTATAAAGAAGATATTGGGTATGGAGATTTTGCAGGATAAGGTTGTATGAGTTTTATGTTTGTCTCCAAAGAAATATATTGAGAAAATTGTGGCATGTTTTAATATGCGGTTAATGAAATCTATGAATACACCTTTAGCGAATGACTTAAAACTTTTTGATAAGTTATCACTGTAGACTGAGAAGGAGGAGAACGTATGTCTCGTGTTCCTTATTTTAGTGCAATGGGTAGTATTATGTATGTTATGATATGTACTAGGTTTGACATTTCACAAGCTATGACCATAGTTAGTCGTTATATGAAGCGTCTTGGAAAAGCTCATTAGGACGTTGTGAAGTGGATCCCTAGAAATTTGAAACAGAAAACAGATAATGGTATAGTGTATCAGAGAGACGGCAATGGTAATGAGACCATAGGGTATATAGATCATGCTGGTGACTTGGATAAGTGCAAGTCTGTAATAGGGTGCGTATTTACGATAGCAAGTGGTGCGGTGAGTTGGGGCTCACGTTGCCTTGTTTTTGACTGAGATAGAGTAAATGGCATTAATTTTTATAGTGAAGAAGGCGATATGATTAAATGGTTTGCTTTCCGACTTTGAGTTATGTAAGAAAAGTGTTAATATATACACTGTGTTAACCCCTGTGGGATATATCTAGCATAATATCCGGTTTATTACGATCGAGCGAAGTCCATTGACATCAATTACCACTTCATCCGAGATGTCTTTGCGAATGGTAATGTTGTTGTAAAAAAATTATTACTATAGCGGAGAACCCTGCATAATGAAGAAGCCTGTTCTTTTGGCGAAACTCAAGCTTTGCTCAAGCTCAATTGGCGTTTGCAAAGAGTGAGCGCCCGTCGAGGTGCTGGGAGGACATCATGATTGATAAGAATTATGACTTGGCTTCAAATGTCGAGTTAAGATGGAGAATTGTTAAATTATATCTCGAATTTGAGCTGTATACGAATCCCAACCCATTTGGAGAATTTTTTTTATTTTGTTCAAAACTTGGTGTGGCCTTTAATTAGAATTAAAGTCGAATTGAGAGGGCAGTGGAACTTGATAATATTGAAGATGTGTTATATGTTGGAGAACAAGAAAATTTCAAGGTTTGAATAGTTTGACCCATCAAGAAAGTGGACTCTTTAAAGGGATTCGTACCTTAGACTCATTTTGCAGCACCAAGAAAGTACAAAAGAAAAAGGCTCACATATATTCTCAAAATATATATTTACTTGTGGGCTTTGGGAGTAATCAGAGGAAGAAATGATAAGTAAAAAGAAGGTTTTGCTTGTTGGGGTTTCTTCTGGACACGACCGCACAAGCTTTCACGACAGAGCAAAAGCGCCGCACGAAGAACAAAAGAAAAGGATCAATGGGACGTTCTTTGTTCAGTCATACGGAAGCTTTTTCCGTTGAGCTTGAACATCCCGTGATTTATATTGTGAATTTTATATCTAATTGAGTTATTTATTTGTAAACACTTTATGCTGTGGTATAATTTAGGTGTAGGAAATACTCGAGCATGTGAGCAATTGTAATTCCGATTTTTCGATTATAATGGATTATTTGCTATTAGTTATCCCCACGAAGTTGGTACCAATACTTGGACCGAACTACGTAAGTCTCTAGTGTCCTTATTATTTCTAGTTTATTTCTCTGGTGATTTCACATAAATTTAAATTGCAAGATTCTATCAGTTTCCGCATTAATTTTACAACACACTTGATTGTGTGAACGATTGTAATCGTATAATTCTCCAATTAATTTTACAACACACTTGATTAGTAAATTGCAAGATCCTGTCACTAACTTTGCAATTTTTAGTGAATGAATGATAGAGAATTCTACATAAAATTGAAAAAAAATTTAGTTATTTTTATGATTGAAAGAATGTATATATCCACAAAGATGCATTTCTTTTTTTTTTTGTAATGAAAAGATGTCTTATTTAATAGGATTAATACCACAAAAAATCATAAAGTGGTAAACCTGTGATAAATTTATCAAAAATTAATTTTTTGACTTCTAGAAACACCAAACTGGAGTACCTGTGATAAATTTACCAATCCTTAGTTTTTGCTCAATTGGATTAATACCTCAAAAAAAATTGGTACACTTATGAAAAACGGAGAATAAAACCCAAAACTGGTACATCGTGTTATTTAACGAAACAATTCAACAGTAAAATTTAACGGAGTATAAATTTATCACAAATATATTAGTTTAGGGTTTTTGATTGTAAAAAAATTAGTTTGAAGCAAATTTGTCATATGTGTACCAGTTTACTGCTTTTCGTGATATTAACCCTATTTAATAAAACAATTAACAAAAGATATTTAAACATTTTTAATAGATCTTTTACTCCATAATATTTAAGTACTCCAAGAGCTCTTGGCCTTTTGATAAGGCAAATAGATGCAACCTTTGTTAAAAAATATAGGGGCCAAAGCATGATACCATATTACTATATCGATCAACTCTGTGATTCGAATGTCAGGATACGTAATATTATTCAACCAAGTCAACTGATTATGTAGCTTCATGAATAATTTAGAGGGGCTTCTGTTCACATTTACATAAATGAATTCTGTATTATGCAGCATCATTCACATTTTAAGGAGCTAGCTATCCAAAAAAAAAAAAATCAAACTAAAATGAGGTATATACTAGATAATATCGGTTACAAAACTAATGTTCTAAATGACGCGATAGACTATGACAAAACAAAATAAAAACACGACTTTCCTCGATATACCGATTCTATAAAAGTCTAGTCCTAATATCCAACATTTTTCAAGATACAATGAAATGAATATGAAACCATGTTTCGACTTCAGCTGCAATAAATCCACCGCCGTCTCAATAGAAGCTTCCTTAGGGTTGAAATTGGTTGCCCATTGCCATTGCCTCACCGTAACGTACTGATAAGCTACCCATCCAAGGAGCAAGGACCATCAGAGAGCACACGGTCATTATCTTCTTCACTTTCAAACTTAATCAAGAAAGACTCATTGCCCTGGTTATTCATTTTCTGTGAAACAAATGGAGAGTGCTTTTCCGCATGTGTGGAACGGATCGACCCTAGAAGATGCTCTCTCTCTGTCTCGTTACTGATAGCAGTGAACAACTTGTTGGTCAAAGCTGGAAAAAGAAGAGAAGAAGAAGAACAAACTTTGGTACATGTCCGCACCTGGATCACGTGAGGAGAAATGTAACTAAATTATTCAACAAGCACAAAAGTATGTTATTTCTCAAGTTTGGAAACTATTATTACTCACTTAATTATCTCACATTTCGTAATTGGAAGCACTATTATCGCAATATTTAGCTATCAAATGTCAGTATACCTAATATAATTAAACCAAGTAAACTAATGATATAGCTCCATGAATTTTGGTGGCTTCGGTTTACAAAATGAACGTTCTAAATGATCCTATAAACCGGAGGCCTTACAGAATTAGCAACTTGGGCTATAATTTAAGCCTACAGATGACAGGAGATAATTCATTGTACATTACATCAATACTCTGCCCAAGTCAGACCAAACAAAGATTCTATAATTAATTTTGCAGTGGTCATCGTATATTGATCCTCCTCTTCCTTCAGAAAACAACCATCGCGGTCCTTACTCAGTTGACTTGGACTTAGTAACCTCGAGCTAGATTCAGTTCGAATATCCGGCCTTAAAACACAGAGAACAGTTCTAATCTAAATCATCAGTTTCAGTACTGATAAGAGCGACTGAGACCAGGAACATCAGTCACATAGCCATTCCCTCCTCATTCATGGCTCTTGCCTTGTTCTTCCTCGTCCTCGCGTCGATGTTAGCAACTTAAGCTTCGCAGAAACAGATGAACGTAAGCTGAGGCTCGTCTCTGATGCCCAAAACCGACTCCCCCTGGCTCTCAGCTTCAGGTCTCTACGCATTTGGTTTCTACGAGAGAGGCAATGGCTATGGCCTAGGAGTTTTCCTAGCGGGAATCCCACCGCAGACCGTGGTCTGGACTTTCAACCAAGACAGCCTCCCATTTCCGAGCAACGCCACCCTGCAATTCACCACTGACGGAAGGCTGATCCTACAGTCATGGTTGCTGGGACAATTCACGAATGTCGTTGTTCCCGAAGTACCCGCCATTTCGGCTTTGAAGCTTGACTCTGGCAATTTCATTCTTTATAATTCCAACCGGGGCATAATCTGGCAAATCTTCTTCTCTCCCACGTACAGCCTCTTGCCAGGCCAGAATCTTTCTGCGGGCAATCAGTTGGTTTCGAGCGCTTCGGAGTCCAATCAGTCTTCGGGTCTGTTCCGTATCAAGATGCAACGTGATGGTAATCCCGTTCAGTACCCGGTGAACTCGATAGACGCACTTGCCTACGCACTGGTCGACTAAGACGGGTGGTAGAGGAGACAACATCACACTCCATATGGACGGTGATGGCTTTCTCTACCTCTTTGGCCCCGCCGGTCAATACGTAAGCAATGTCACCTGGAAAGGACTCCCAAGGAACAACACGATGTATCTCACAAGGATCGATGCAGATGGTATTTTCAGATTATACTCTTACGACACGATTAAGAAAGAGAATTGGTTTATTAGATGGTTGTCCTCTGATGATCTATGCAGATTGAAGGGGATATGCGGGCTCAACATGTACTGCATGATGATTGACCCGAAAGTCGACTGCGTGTGCCTTCCGGGATTTGCACCGGTTCAAGAGGGAAACTGGACGTCAGGCTGCGAAAGCAACTTCACCCAAGATAGCTGCAAAAGGAGGGGCGAAAACGCTGACTTCACCATCCAGCCAGTTGCGAACACCGTGTGGTCCCACACGATTCGTACTCCATCCAGCAATTACCAACCATTGAGGAATGTGGAGCCACATGTTTGCCCGACTGCAATTGCGCTGTTGTGATATACAACAATGGCATGTGCAAAAAGCAAGGCCTCCCTCTGACGTTTGGCAGGAGCGACCTTGCCAATTCGATCACAGTTTCCATCAAGTTGAATACAGCTACATCGGATGCAAATGCACCGAGGTGAATCAAAAAGCAGATCAGGATTGACATTTTGGTCGTGAGTGTTTCGTTGATCCCTCTGGCGTTGATAATTCTAGTCTCTCTCGGGGTCCTTGTTTACCGGAACAGGCTCTCGGGACATCAAATGTATTTAGAGCATGGAGTTAGCATCGGATCGATAGAGGATGTTGGACCGAGACTCTTCACTTATGAGGAGCTCAAGGAAGTGACCAAGGATTTCAAGGACGAGATCGGTAAGGGGGCGTTTGGAACAGTTTACAAAGGAACGCTGCTGAATTGTCGGAAAGTGGTAACCATCAAGAGGCTTGAGAACATCTCTTCCGATGGGGACATCGAATTCCAAACCAAGGTGAAAATCATCGGGAGGACTCATCACTGGAATCTGGTCTGCCTGCTCGGTTATTGTCAGGATGGACATAACAGGCTTTTGGTGTATGAATATATGACCAATGGCTCACTCGCGGATCTGCTCTTTATGCCCGAAAGACAGCTTCATTGGGATGAAAAAATGGGCATTGCTCACGATATAGCCAGAGGCCTCCTTTACCTCCACGAGGAGTGTGAGACGCAGATCATCGACGGCAATGTAAAGCGTCACAACATACTGATCGACGAGAATGGGAGGGCGAAAATATCTGATTTTGGACTGTCGAAGATGTTGAAGCCGGATCAGACCAAGACCATGACTAGAATCCGGGGAACCAGAGGGCACGTCGCGCCAGAGTGGCACAAGAAACTACCCTTGACAGTGAAAGCCGACATCTACAGCTTCGGGATTGCGTTACTGGAGATAATTTGCAACCGGAGGAGCCTGGATTTCTGCCGCTCTGAGGACGAAGCGTTTCTCGAAGAATGGGTTTATGGATGCTTTCAGGCCAGCGAGCTGGCAAAGCTAGTGGACTTCGAGGAGGTCGAAAAAAAGCAACTGGAGAGGGCGGTTAAAGTAGGCTTGTGGTGCGTCTTGGAAGAGCTATCACTTCGTCCCTCCATGATGAAGGTGTTGCTGATGCTCGAAGACACCGTGGATATCCCCGTACCGCCTTCTCCGACTTCCTCAGTTCCACTTGACTGTCTTCTTCATCTCTCCCACTTCCCTCCTTGCTGAAATTTGTCAATAATATGAGTGACTTGAGCTGAAGCATGCGACTATGCTCGGTCTATTTTCGTTTTCTTGATGCCTCAAGTGCTGTTGCTTGATACAATTCCAGTTGCTTATTGTAATTATAATGAAGTATTAGCAACTTTGCTCACTTTAGCAAGATGGTTGATGTTGGTTACGGGCAGCAGAGGTTGGATCCACTTTCGCATTAAACAGTGAGAATTGGCCACAAATCAACCATGAGATTGAACAGATTTCACAGGTCATTCTTTTCTACATAGAATTTAGGAAAGTAGACCAAGTTGGTAATGTTCTTTAGGGTTTAAACACATAATCATCTTAAGTTATCAAGGGCACGAAATACTTGTCAGTTGGGAACGTTAATGAATAGACAACTTTTGCCAATTACTTTATACAAATTGGGAAACTACCCACTACGTCACTAAATTACTAGCCGATTATTTTGGGAATAATGATACAAATGGTCCCTAAATTTAGACCTAACGTGCAATGTAGTCCCTAAACTTTTAATTTGTTCAATGTAATCCCTGAACTTTAGTCCAATATGCAATGTCGTCCCTAAACTTATTATTTGTTCAATATGATCCCTAAATTTAGCTCTTAAACTGTATGAAAATGTTGAAAGTTGTCATTCTATCGATTGAAGTTCAAGGAAATATTAAACATTTTCATGTGGTTCAGGGACTAAATTGAACAAGTACCAAAAGTCCGTGGACCACATTGAACAAATTAAAAGTTTAGGGGCAATAATGCACATCGAGCTAAAGTTAAAAATTCACATTGAACAAATTAAAAGTTTAGAGACCACATTATACATTAGTTGGGATGAGCATAATTCCAGGGTTGAACTTGAAACCAATGAACTAGACCGGTGGGAACTTGTTCGGTTTCAGGTTTTAAGGTCCAGGGGTAAGTTCCGAGTTTCAAAAAATTAGAGAACTTGTTTCGACGGGTAAGTTCTAGGTTCTAAGAAGGTGAAACTTGGAAACTAACTTGGAACAAGTTTTTGTGTTTTTCTTGTTAATGCTTTTGCATGATCTTGCGATATTCTATGGAGTCCGATGATGAGTGTATAATTGGAAACTACTAGCTTGAATTTTCATTTTATGACTGAAACTTTTACTTGTTAATTTTTCGTATTCTTCGTATGTCTAAATATAAATTGTGGTCAGTAGTTATAGCAGTAAGTGATAATCATTAAATGTGATGATTCACTTCTATTATTCAATTAATAATACATGTGGAATTTGGGTAGACCCTAGAAATGATCTTGAAACCTGTAACGGGGTAGGTTTTAGGTTTCAATGTATGCATGGTAGGTTTCAAATTTCAAAAAATGAGGAACTTGCTTTAATGGGTAAGTTTCAAGTTCTAGGTGGAACTTGTATGGAACTTGAAACCCATCACTCTTATATATTAGGCCAAATTCATAGATCATTTATGTTATTTTTCCATCATTTTGTGGGCTTAATTGATACAACTATTTGCATGAATTCATTGATGATCATGGAGGGTGGACATTGACCCCCGCTTATAAAATGTTCCTCTTGCATGAAAACCAGAGGAAGAAAAGTAATACATATACACACTTTCCGTATAGAAATTAAAACTCTCCTCACTTCAGATATATCATTAGAAACGCTACCATTCCTTGTCTAAGATTAATCACGTTCTTGCCGTGTGTGGGGCTCCAATTTTTTTTATCTCCAATTTTTTTTTGTAACAGATTGATCTTCTTAATTGCTGCAACCCCGAGGCCAAGACAATGGTACGGCGTAACCACATGCAAATGCATTCTAAAAAGAGTAATTTTGTTTGACGATGTGAAGATGCAAATATACAGACATGAGCACTAAATAAACTGGGTTCATATAAGACACTCAACAAATGACTATATCTAGTTTTAGCAACGAACTATGTCGACATGCAAAATTGCCCCAGTCTTTGACTATTGACTCGCCCAAACCAGGTGAGGGCGTCGCGGCCTCGCCAACCAATAGGCAAAGGTGTCAGTCCTTGTATGGATTTGGGCAAGGGCCCAATGCCCTTGCTCGTGGACGGCAAGGGCGCGAAGACCCTTGTAAGTGGCCGGCGAGGACTGTGACACCCTCACCCAGACCAAGCGAGGGTCGCTAGGTCTCACTAGTGGCCAACGATGGTCGGCCAGTGACCTCGCCGGCGCACAGCTACGAAAGAAAAGGAAGGAAAGAAAAGAAAAATGAAAAGACAAAAAAGTAATAAAAAATTCAGAAAAATTAAAAAAACCAAAAATTATCTATGTTAGTACCGGTAATGCCATGCAGGATGGTCGATGTCTATGTCAGCGATTTCCAAATAAAATTGACCGGATGAACTACATTAATAAATCATCAAAAGGTGTTTGTCCATCGTTAGTAGTGAAAAATCTAGTAAAAGACAGGTCAAAAAGTTTTCCACAAGCAACCGGTTGATCTCGTGACATTGGAAGCGATTATTGCCAAATTTAAATCTATTTGTGAAACTCCAAGTCCTACATAGTGTGATTACACTTGGAATACTCCTTTACCTCATGCGATTAAGCCTGAATACTCCTTTTGGTCGATCGGATAAAAGTCAGGACATGATATTTATCATATCTTGTATTTGGTGGTGGTCCAGGATAGGATAAGGTCGAATATAGACCGAATATAGCCCGGATAAAAAAATCTGAGGGGGAGAGGGAGGGATAGACCCGGATAGGATTTCTAATGCCTATTTTTCCAGAAATCCTACGCTCCACTCGTCGTCATGTTCATCCCCACACCTTGTGCGCTTTCACCAAAAAAATTTCTCAGCTTTTTTTCCTTTACTGACTCCTCCGGACTCGTGAATAGAAAAAAAAAATTATCCTATCCAACTTTAAATCCGTAGTCCACAAAACAGTGGACAAGATATGAAGAAATTCCAGAATTTCTTATCTTATCCTATCTAGTCCTATCCTGTTTAGAAATCCGGACAACCAAACGCAGCCTTGAGGCTTGGACTACTTGAGTGGGGTCAAGTCATTGTAAATAATACCAAAGCAGGAACCCTTTTAATGTATTGTGTGGTCGAGGATGGAATAGGCTCAAGCCGTTGTAACGAGGGCTGAGGAGCAATTACTAGACGCTTACCTTAATTTCTTCTTTGTACACTGTTAAAGCTGTACATATAAATATTTGTGGAGCTAACATATATAGCACTCCACAAACATGACATTGTATAACTTATAGGCGTTTCCGAGTTACCTTTGACTCATTAGAGCAATGAATTGAATGCTCATGAAAAGGTCATGTCCGCGTACCGACAAAAAGAGGATAAAAAAGAAATTAAATAAGTAGGTTTAAAAGATTAAAAATTGGCAATTAGTAGAAGGATTAATATCACGAAAAATTTCAAATTGATATACCTAGGACAAATTTATCCTCAACTAATTTTTTGATCATGAAAAACCCCAAACCGGTACACCTGTAACAATTTTACTCTCAATTAATTTTTTGACTACCAAAAATCCCGAACTTGTACATAAGTGATAAATTTACCCTCTGCTAGTTTCCGTTAAATTTTGCTATTAAATTACTGAGTTTAATGACATATGATAGTTGATGGGTGTATCAATTTAAGGTTTTACCCCTTTGTTTGTCACAAGTTTACGAATTTGTGATTTTTCGTGATATTAATCTAATTTAATGGAGGATGAATTTGTCATAAGTGTACCAGTTTGAGATTTTTGGTGGTCAAAGATTAGTTTGGGATAAAATTGTCACAGGTGTATCAGTTTGAGAATTTTTTATGGTAAAAAAATTAGTTCGGGGTAAAATTATCATGGATGTACTTGTTTGGGAATTTTGGCGATCAAAAAATTAGTTTGGGACAAATTTGTCACCGGTGTATCAATTTGAGGTTTTTTATGGTCAAAAAATTAATTTGGGATAAAATTGTAGTAAAAACCCATATTATGGTGGCCGATTGGGCCGCAAAAGCCTAAAGAAAACATTGTCTTCCACCTAACTAGCTCTTACCGAAAAAAAGAAGAAGAAAAAATCGGCTCTCATCCCTAGGCATGGCCACCGTTTGGAACCGGCAGGTTTCGATTCGTGGCCATGTGTGAATTGGAACCGGCTGGTTCTGGTTCTGGTTCCAATTCCAGTTTTGAACCGGCCGGTTCTAGTTCAATAATTTAAAAATTTTAAAAATAAATTATGAAATAAAAAAAATGAATTATAAAATTATGAAATAATGAATTATTCAATATGAATTGTAATTAAAATGTAAATTGTAGGGGTGATTAGTTCTCGATTCGGTCTAGTTCCACTCGAAATCGGGAACTGAACTTGTTAGATCGATCCCTTAATTTTAGAACTAGGAACCGGATAGGCAAATCATAGAACTGGAAACTGGACCATTGACCCAGTCCGATTCTAGGCGGTCTAATGGAACCCTTTGCTTTTAATTAGTAAAGGATCGTAGCCACAAAAGGCATACAACTTCATATGCTTATGGCTTGGTTTGGGTTTTATACACAACCTCTTTGATGGTCTTTTCATTCCCATTCGATGTGGGACTTTTGGCATGTATATGAAGATAAGCCAAGAGTCTCACATTGAAAGTGTTCAAGGCAAGCCGAGAGTCTCACATCGAATGGGAACGAAGAGGCATTAGAATTATTGTATAAAAAAAGTCAAGCCTTGTAATTAGAATTCAATACACCCAAGCCAAGTATTGTAATTAGAGATCAATACACTTACAATGCATGGCAATTAGAGTTCAAATTATTTTATAAAAAAAATTAAATAATGATTTTTTTTAAAATTTCATTATTATTTTTTTAAAAATAATTTAGAATCGGAACTGGAACCGGCGGTTCTAGGCTGGTTCCAAAATTGTTGGAATTGAAACCGGACCCGTAGGCCACGGGCTGGTTCTGGTTCCGATCCGTGGGCACGATCAACGGGCCGGGCCGAGGTTTGATCGGGCCGATTCCGGGCCAAAACTGGCCCGTGGCGATGACTACTCATCCCCACCTGTAGTGATGTCCCTATTATGGGCTGTGCCGGCTAGTTTCCAATTGTTGTATATAAAAGTTCTTTTCGACCAAAAATGGAAAAAGCTCTATTATGGAGTGGTACGCGTCGCCCAATAAAGGGCCTGTACACTACTTTGATGTTGTTAAAGATAACATTAGCAACTAGAGTAATACACACGTACACCACTTTAATATAGTCAAAGTCATCAATGATAAAAAATAGCAATTCACTTTACCTTCATTTAAAATAAAAATTACACAATAATAAAAACCTGTACCGGTTGGAGCATGCAATTTCCCCAAAAGTTCTCGCAACTACACAATGATTTTCTTACAAGAAGAAGAGACAGAAAAAAGGACCCCAAAAGACCCAAAAGACATTTGGTGCCTTTCCCCTGCGCGTTGCACGGGTCAACCGTAGAAGAGGCCGGCCCCCTCTCGTTATAAAAAAAAAATGTGTCGAGGAGACTTCAGTGCCGCATGATAACCATTCTGATTCTGTTCAGAACCGGTTTTTTTTTTTCCGGAATCAGTTTTGGACCAGAAACCCATTTGTTAACGTAATTTCAATTTTTTTTATTTCTGAAACAAGTTTTTGTTCCATAACCGATCTGGGCAACGGCGAGGTCGACCGCTAGACCTGGGTGAGGCTGCTCGGCCTCGCCATGGCCGGTAATTGACCTCGTCGTCACCCAGATCACGACGACTTGTTCTACCAATGCGTGTATTTACTCCTTCACCCGACGGCTGATGTAATTTTTGCGCATGTGTTTCTGGGTCCCTAATGGCTTGTTCTCGGTGCCCTGTTGTTCGCCTTGATTGCCATGGGAGGTGTTTGCTTCAATGCCTCAATGAGAATGTTTTATTCTGTTATGGGAGAACTTGATTAGCTTTTGTTTGAGAGAAGAACTGGATACGTCTTCTGTTTTTCGTCTTTTGTCGGTTGTTTTTTTTTTGGTAAGGCCTTTTGGCGGTTGTTTAATAAGGCAAAAGAAAAAAATTAGGGAAGAAAGGCTTTTGAGTCCAGTAGATGTGCATTTAAGCTTTTGAGTGTGCATTTAAAAAAATTAGAGAGCGGCGATGATGTTTGCAGCGCTAGTTTTTCTGCTTTATTGTCTTTATAATTAGCTGACTAAAGGAATAAACTATCATGTAATTACTGGTTTTGATCTTTGAGCTGAGTGAGTCAATGCGCTTTGCTTCTCTTGATGCTTAAATCTGAATGCGTGCTTTGTGTTTTTTCTAGGTGTGGTTTAATTTTCTTATATTGTCAATGCTTGAACTTGAACTATATATCTTTTTCAAATGCAGGCAGTAAAGAGGATGTTTTCTTCGATTCGAAGCCCTGGTTAGAGTCCGACTGTGAAGATGATTTTTCAATGCCAATGGTGGTAAGAAACATGTGCGGTGGTTCGTGGTTTGTTTAATGTTTCTTTAGTTGCCTGCTTTATTTATCAATTTAAGTTGCTCTTAATTAAGGAGGACGCTTTTAAGCTACCGCCACTCCTTTGATTTCCCCTCTAAAAAATGGCAGGTTTTAGACAACAATCTTAGCACTCTCACTTAATTAGTATGCACCACTCACAAATTTCTCTCTCTCTCTCTCTCTCTCTCTCTCTCTCTCTCTCTCTCTCTCTCTCTCTCTGGGTAGGGGGCGATGAATTGGGTGTTCAGTCTTCTATTGAGCGAATTGATGGAAATCAATTGAAGTCTCTTAAAAAATGTACCTGAGACCATCTTGACATTAAGAACAGGGGCTGCAACTAGCACTGATCTCTAATCGATTGATAATTGTCCAGCCAAAGTGCAGTTGTCCAACTCCATACCTGATATAGCATCATGAACTTACCTGAAGTCTCTCATCATCTTTAAGAGTTTGCTTTTAATCATCATATGCCTTAAAGTTAACAACTGCATGGCAAATTCTGTCATTGAGGTCGTGGCACTTATTTTAGCCATGCAGATTTTCCTGACTCTTATATTTGTTCAATCCTCAGGAAGAAAAATAACAAGAGAAGGAGCAAGATTTTGCTTTACTCACGAGATATGCTGTTTATTGTGTCATCATTTTCTTTCCTGGCTTATATCATTCTATAATACTTCATTTTATTATTTGTGTGCTCATTCTTGTTTCTACTGCAGATTTCACTCCTTCTCATGGGAGTACTCCTTCCCGTGGAAACACTACTATCCACCCATCCTTATTCAGGGGAACACAATTGGTTAAGAATTCCCCTCAGGACAAAGCACCTGTCCTTGTTCCCGAGCCTTCCCCAACAAGTAAGAAAAAGAAACTCGCCGAACTTTTCTGAGATAGCCCCAGGGAGCAAGAAGATGTTGCCGATCATGATGCTTCGGCTCACAAAGCGATGGCAAAAGAAAAGGCTGAAGCCAAGCCAACTATACTCGATGTTCTTCTGATTTCTGATCAAGGAACGCCTTCCATCTCTAAGCCCACTTTCATGTGTAGCGGCGAAAGGACTCCTAATGGAGACCATGTGATGGGGGAGCAGAAACCGGTTAGAACTGTGACTTGTTGCCTCCCCAGATTGTCTTCATACGGCGGTTTTACTGAGAGGAATAAGAAGATGAGCTCTGCAATAACCGTGCATGATTAAAATGTTCATCAGTTTGAGCTTTATATGGCGGAAGCCGGGATCTCTTGTGCTGAGAGACTGTGTATAGTCTATAGAGGTCTTAAATCTTGTGTGCATGCTGCTATCTTATGCGAAAGCGTGTATATTGCAAACTGAGGCAACTGACTCGAGTATTTGACTCATAGCAAATTTCTTTTCACTTGTTCATGTCTACCTTGATCTGTTCTTGGATTTTATTTCTGAAACTTATGTGGTATTCTACATGTAATGAGCAAAAAAGTGCTCCTTCGATAGTCGATTGTCAGGAACAGAGAAAATTGAATCAGGAAGTAACTTGTCTTTGACCTTGGTGAAGACCAAAAACTCCTCGGAAGTGAGATCCACTCGGATAGTAGCAGAAAAGCCATAGTGCTATTTATAGATTATGGAATCTTCTTCACAAATTGCCACAAAATAAAAAGGAAAAAGAAAAGGCAAGCTTCGACGTAATGCAGAAGTGTGGGAGTGAGAACTGCAGATGGATGAATCACAGTTGATAGATTTGTTTCAAAGACAAGCTTTAGACCTTTGTAACCAACATATCCTTTGCTTTGCGGGAAATGCAAACACTGAACACCCTCAATTGCCATCTGGGTAAATTAAGCATGCCTTGATACGTTATCATTAGCCAGTGACCCCTTCTTTCCTTTTCAGTGATTACCACCATGTACGGATGTGTTTAAAGTTCTTGAACATTAATTTCTTCACCAAACATCAAGTGACGAGGGGCTGTATTAGATTTTTTATTTTTTTTGAGGAATCTCAAAAAAATTAAATTTCTCTTGGAATGGTTGGCCATGGTATTCTAAGCTATTCTGTGAAGTTTTGAAGTTTTTAATTTTTTTTAAATTTTTTTAGGCATCTCAAAAAAATTAAAATTTACTCAAAAAGTGGGTGGCCACAGGTATTTTAAGCCATTTTGTGAAATTTTAAAATTATTTTTTATTATTTTGGGCACCTCAAAAAATATAAATTTTACTCAAAGTGGGTGGTTACAGGTATTCTAAGCAATTTTGTAAAGTTTTGAAATTTTTTATTTCTTGATTTTTTTGAAAAAATTAAATAAATTTCCTATTTTCCCGAAATCTGAATTTTTTTATTTTCTCGACATTTTGATGATTTTTTCTGGAATTTGTCAATTTTTTGGGATTTTTTGAATTTTTTTTGAGATTTTTATGAATTTTTTGGATTTTTTAATTATTTTTATTCCATTTCTAAAAAAATGGATTTCTATTCCTGGAAATAGAATTTTTTGTTGTTTATCAAACGGGTTTCTGTTTTAGGAAATAGAAATCTTGTGCTGTTATCAAACGGGTTTCTGTTCTAAAAATAGAAATTTTTTGTCATTATCAAACGGATTTTTTTTTCTCAGAAACTCATCCAGTAACCAGAAATAGAAAAATCTATTTCTGGTTCAGGAACTCATTTCGGAATAGAATGGTTATCATTCATTACCTTCGAGACCACCAAGTCTGATCGATTTGATTATATTCTCTTTTCGTTTGTTTCTTTGGGCCCTTTTGCAAATTTTTTTGACCAATCAAGAAAGTGGGGCACCTTTTCTTTAGGACGAGGCATTAGAAAATGTAGATTTCCAACTGCTAAAGTTGACGGGAGGGACCGACATGATCAAAGCTACAAAAAAAAGAAGAGAAAAAAAAAGGACAGCTTGGTACGTGAATAAAATGTCGAGAAAATGATACAAACGGCCCTTGAACTTTGGCCTAATACGTGACGTGGTTCGTGAACTTTACCCCTATGTGTAATGTTGTCTTTGAATTTTTAATTTATTCAATATGGTATAGGGTTAATACCAACAAAAACCCTAAATTGGTACATGTGTGATAATTTTACTTCAAACTTTTTTTTTACCATAAAAAACTCTAAACTGGTACACATGTGACAATTTTGCCCCGAACATATCTTAAAAAACCCCAAATTGGTACATTTGTGACAATTTTACCCCAAAATATTTTTTTACTACTAAAAACCCCAAATTGGTATATCTGTGACAATTTTATCCAAAACTGATAAACCCGTGACAAATTTACCCTAAACTAATTTTTTGATTACAAAAAACCTCAAACTGGTATACCTGTGACAATTTTACCATGAACTAATAATTTTTAATAATATTATTATTTTTTATTATTTTTTTGATTTTTTTTTAATTTTTTCTTTTCTTTTCTTTTCTTTTTCTTCATATTTTACCGCCGGCCAAAGGCGGAAGTCGGCGAGGTCGGCCCTGCCGACTGCTGGCGAGGGCCGCCCTCGCCGGCGTCGGGCGAGGGCGCCCTTGCTCGACTCAGGTGAGGGCTACCCTCGCAGGATCTGGCGAGGATAGCCCTCGGCGGCGTCGGGTGAGGGCTGTCCTCGCTCGCCCAGGCGAGGTCAGCCCTTGTAGGCGTCGGGCGAGGGCTGTCTTCGCCCGCCCAGGCGAGGGCGACCCTCGACTGACGCCGACGGGGGTCGACCTCGCATGGGCGGGCAAGGATAGCCCTTGCCCGACACCGACGAGGGCGGCCCTCACCAGCAGTCGGCGGGGCCGACCTCGCCGGCTTCTGCCTTTGGCTGGTCGCCGGTCCGACAACTAGCCAAAGGTAGAAGATGAAGAAAAAGAAAAGAAAATAAAAGAAAATAAAAAATAAAAAATAATATTAAAAAAATTATTAATTCGGGTTAAAATTGTCACAAGTGTACCAGTTTGAGGTTTTTCGTGGTCAAAAAAATAGTTTAAGGTAAATTTGTCACGGGTTTACCAGTTTGGGGTAAAATTGTCACAGATATACAAATTTGGGGTTTTTTAGTGGTAAAAAAAAAGTTTGGGGTAAAATTATCACAAGTGTACCCATTTAGGGTTTTTAGTGATAAAAAAAAAGTTCGGAATAAAATTGTCACACATGTACCAGTTTAGGGTTTTTAGTGGTATTAACCCTATAGTCTATGGACTTTACCAAAAAAAAAAAACCCTATAGTCTATGGACTATATGAAAATATTCAATATTGCGCTTAAATTTATGTTCAATATTGTCCTTAAATTTGAATTAATGGAAGTACAATATTTAATAATTTCATATAGTTTAGGACTACTTTAATATAGTTATAGATTACAATGAAAACATTATTTTCAGCTATAGAAAGATTGTGGACTAATAGAACTTTTGGAAAATTGGAAAATGAAAGGTGTTGGAGCATTCGATCTCCGCAAAAGTTGTCGCAAGAAGAAGACGAAGACCAATTCTCAAAAGGAAGAACGAGTAAAAGGACTCGACAACTTGCTGGAGTGCTTCGCGCCACCCCCTCTTCTTAAAAAGGTTAATACCACAAAAAATCTCAAACTCGTATACCTGTGATAAATTTACCTTAAATTATTTTTTTTACCACAAAAAACCCAAAAATGGTATAGCTATGATAATTTTATCTAGAATTATTTTTTTGACCACAAAAAACCCTACACTGGTAAACCTGTGATAATTTTATCCCCGAACTAATTTTTTAACCACCAAAATCCCCAAAATGATATACCTATGACAGATTTATCCTCCGTTAGTTCCATTAAATTTTACTGTCAAATTACAAAGTTTAATGATACATGGTAATTGACAGATGTACCGATTTTGGGTTTTACCCCTCTGTTTGTCACAAGTTTATCAATTTGTGGTTTTTCATAATATTAATCCAATTTAACGGATACTAACGGAGGGTAAATTTGTTACAAATGTACAAGTTTGAGATTTTTAGTGGTCAAAAAATTAGTTTGGGGGTAAAATTATTACAAGTGTACTAGTGTGGGGTTTTTGGTGGTCAAAAAAATAGTTCGGGGTAAATTTGTCATAAGTCTACCAGTTTGAGATTTTCTATGGTTAAAAAAATAGTTCGGGGTAAAATTGTCACAGTTATACCAGTTTGAGATTTTTCGTGATATTAACCCTAAAAAAAAAGGAGAAGAGATTGAGCAAATGAGCTGTATAAATAAAGTATACTAATAGTAATAACAACAATAATAATAATTACGTTACTATCCATGAGCTGTCTTATTTCTCCTTAATTTAATAATTAGTGAGAAAGTGAATTAGGCCAATTTTCTTTATAATGATGACATTTGCTTTAAATTTAGGGTCAATATCACGAAAAATCCAAAACTAGTAAATCAATGACAATTTTTGTGACATTCCGGATTTTGACCCATTTTTGGGATTTATAAAATGCGTAATTTGTCAGTGCGCTTATAGTAAAATCTCGCCTGGGAATTGATCACTCTCGGTTATTATTTTAAATTAGAGATTTCGCTAAAATCACACTCAATCGAATTTTGCCGTTATTTAGACCCCAAATTTTGGAGTCGATTTTAGGGAGTATTGGGACGAAATAAATTGGACGGTGTTAATATTATGGTGGCCAACGTTGAGATTGTTAGGAATGATGGAAAAATGGGAGTTTTTGACCAAGTGTGAATTTGGACTAGTAGACCTCTCTCGTTATAATTTGGTCTAATTAATTTGGCCTTTGTCCCTTTTTATATGCGAGGCTTATTTAGGATCAATAGATAGTTTTCGGTTTTGAATTTGGGCTATCGGATCGCGTTTAATATTTAAATGAAGTTTTTTTTAATTATTTTTCTCTCTCTCTCTTCTCCTCCTCCCACGCTTAACCCCCCATTCTGCTGCCCGCGCTGCCCCACGTGCTGACCTTGCTTCTGCTGACTTTTGCTGCTCCTACCATACCGCCTCTGCCTCTGCATTGCATTGCTGACCTGTTGACTTCCTCTCCTCCTCCTAACTTGCTGACTTCCTGACCTTCCCATGCTGTTGCTGACCAGCCCCACGACTTCCCACCAGCCCTCATCATTGCTTCTTCTTCCCCTTCTTCTTCTACTTTTGCTGCTGCTGCGTCCTCTTCGCTGCTGTTTTCTTCTTCATTTTGCTTCGTTACTTCTTGCTTTTCTTGCTGCTGCTCACCAGACCAACCAGCCCCCTTGCTTAGCTACCCTCAGCCACCATCACCGACCACCTGAGCTGCCATTTGCTTCGCCGGAGTAGCCGTTGTCGTGCCAAGGCTCTTGTTTGCTCCCGTTGCTCGGTTTTCTTGCTTAGGCTAAGAGTAAGTGACTTCCTAATCCTTGGTTAAGCTAGTGGGTTACTAATGGACATGTTTAGGGGTGGATTAGGGCTGTGGATAGTTGTTTTAGTGGCTGGTTGTGCTTGGTTTGCTTGGTGGTGCTTGTTGATTGATTTCCGGTAGGGTTGCTGCTGCGTTGCTAGATTTTGTTATTTTTATTGTGACTTGTGTGGGCCGAATTTGAGGAAGTGTTCTTCATGAAAGTTGTTCATAACATCTTGAAGTATGACATAATTTAATTTGGGAATTTTTGGAAGTCATTTAATGCCAATCGTAAGCCCATTTTTGGACCGAATTCAGTCTGCCGGATTTACTGTTCATCCGACCTTCGGGTTTGTTCGAATTTTTATAAATTTTTCTAGACCTCTTTTCAACAAACTTCCCTCAAGAAAATTTTTAAGTACATCCGTCTCTATAACATATAAAAATTTCAAGACTTTCCAAAATGATTTAGGTACTGGATGAGATGCATTTTGATGGTTAGGCGGTCTGACAGGGCAGGTTGATTTTTGTCTGACTTCAAGCGACAAAACGAGGTGTTTACGGTTGGAACTGGGTTTTGAGTTCTTCACGGAAAATGCTTATCAAGATGTTTTGTATAACATATCCAAATTTCATAATTTTTGGAATTGAGTTACCATTTATTTCAAATGGATTTCGGTCATTACGCAACTGCCTAGTTTGGACCCGATGTTGTGTATTCTCGGTCTTTCTCTCTCTCGGACTGATTAGTGGTTGTCCATTGAGGTTTTAATTGGGCCTTGTGCAACTAATATATGATTTGTTCATGAATTGCCATGAATGATTGGTTGGGCCATGTGATGGCTGATTTGAACTGATTGACTGATTGGGCATGTTGATTCATGAAATTGAATATGCGTGGTGCAAGTTGAGCATTTTGCATCGTGATTTGAGTAAGTGGTGTTGTGCAAGTAAATGCCCAAATGTGAACGTTATAGCCATGAGTGTGCATTTCAAGTATCGGCACGGCATGTGCATATACAAGTGTGCCCGAATGACATGTGCATTGTGATCACCTAAAATGCCCTGACGCGTCTTACGCGGGGTTCAGATAAAAATTGGTGACTGTGAATGTGTGATCACAATAAGCCCTGATGCGTTTTACGCGGGGTAGTGAACCCGTCCTGAGGCGTGTTACGCGGGACGATGCCTAGTTTACCGGAAGATGACCAACCTGATGCGTTTTACGCGGGTAATGTGTCATGAGCCTGATGCGTTTTACGCGGGCTAGAGATTGATCTCAAAGTAATGGACCTGATGAGTTTTACGCGGGTCGGACCTAATGCGTTTAACGCGGGTCAAAGGAGAAATTGATAAATGGCAAGAGTGCTAGCATGCCAGTGTGCGACGATGCATCGATGAGGCATGAGCATGAGTGTAAGCACGAGCATAAGCATGACATTGGCAAATGTACGAAGAGTGCATTGTTTTTTAGTGTAAGCATGTGCATGGCATACGTTCGTGGCCAATTGATATGGGTGTATGTACCATTGTTGGGCTTAGTGCCATTCTTGTTATGTGCCTAACCTACAGGATCACTATATGCTTGATTTGGGCCCGAGGGCCTAAGTTGTGTGGTTGCTCTATTATGTGTTTGGGTAAGATTTGTCTGGGTATGCATTGACTTAGGTGGGGTTTAGGGTGTTGCTTATTGAGACTCGTTCTCATGGTTATTATATAACCATTTTAGACTCCCAACTCCGACCATGAATGGTCCGTTACAGCGTTTTGGGATCCTAAGGAAGAGTCGATGGAGCAAGATCCTGAAGAGGAGCCCATGGAGTCGGTGGACCCTTTTTGTATAGCTAGGCTAATCTACCCGACCACTTACCCATTTTGATGATGGTGGTTTTAACCCTAGTGGCCTTTGTATGTAAGGTCGGATTTTGTGAGTACGTGCCGTTGAATAAAGTATGTGGTTCATTTGTTCAAGTGTTCTACTACGCTTGGTATTTAATTTTGTCTGGGTGCTTTTAATCGTTTCTGCTTACGCTTTATATTTTGATGTTCGCATGGGTCGGCGACGAGTCTTGGGACATCGCATTCGGAATACGACCATCGAGGGATGATCGCGTGCTCGTAGGGTGCGGGGCGTGACAATTTTACCCCAAACTTTTTTACCACAAAAAACTCCAAACTGGTACGTCTGTGACAATTTTACCCTCCGTTAGCTTTCATTAAATTTTACCATGAAATTTTTGAGTTTGATGACACGTTGACGGGTGTTTTAGTTTAGGGTTTTACGCTCCGTTTGTTAAAAATGTACCAATTTTTTTTATTTTTCGTGGTATTAATCTAATTTAATAGAGAGTAAATTTATCATCATTGTATTAGTTTGGAGTTTTTGAATGTCAAAAAATTAATTTAGAACAAATTTATCACAGGTGTACTGATTTGGGGTTTTCCGTTGTATTAATTCCTAAATTTACTAAAACAAAAGGTGCTATATATCATGGCATATGTTTATTTTATTTCTCTTGATTTTCATTCCTGCGCCTAAATCATAGGTTTGTATCTTAATCATTGATTGTCATCACGTGAATCGTAGCCAATCAAAGCGTGGATCTAGGGGGTGGGAATCACTTTGGGTTAATACCACGAAAAACCTTAAACTGGTACACTTGTTACACATTTACCCAAAACTATTTTTTTGACTATAAAAAATCTTGAACTGGTACACCTGTGATAATTTTATCTCGAACATACTACAAAAACTCCAAACTAGTACATATATGACAATTTTACCCCGAACTAATTTTTAATATTATTATTTTTTATTTTTTTGAATTTTTTCTTTTCTTTTTTTTTTCTTCACCTTCAATCTTTGGCCGGTCGCCGTTTCGATGACTGGCCAAAGGCGGAAGCCAGCGAGGGCGACCCTCGCCTGCCTCGAGTGAGGGCTGCCCGACACCGGCGAGGGCCGCCCTCGCCCGATGTAGGCGAGGGTCACCCTCGCCAGATTCGGCGAGGGTGGCCCTCGCCAGCTTCCGCCTCTGGCCGATCGTCGGATTGTCGACCGACCAGAGGTTGAAGATGAAAAAAAAAATAATCGAAAAAAATAAAAAAAATAATATTAAAATTTTAATTCAGGGTAAAATTGTCACAAATGTACCAGTTTGAGGTTTTTTTATGATAAGTTCAGGGTAAAATTATCACAAGTGTACCAGTTTAGGGTTTTTGGTGGTCAAAAAAATAGTTCGAGGTAAAATTGTCACAGGTGTACCAGTTTGGGGTTTTTTATAGTCAAAAAAATTGTTTGGGGGTAAATGTGTTACAAGTATACCAGTTTAGGGTTTTTCGTGGTATTAACCCAATCACTTTTAACTCATCCTATCATACTAGGGTTAAAATCATTAAAAATTTCAAATTTATATATTATGACATTTATAACTCAAACTAATTTTCGTCTTCTAAAAAATCTCAAACTAGTATTTGGCGATACATTTACCCAAACTAATTTTTGTCTCATGGAAAAAAACTACCTAGCACCTGACCCAAAACAATTAGTTTAGGGTTTTTGGTGATTAAAAAATTAGTTCGGGGTAAATTTATCATGAGTGTACCAGTTTGTGATTTTTGGTGGTCAAAAAATTAATTCGGGATAAAATTATTATATGTGTAAAGTTTTTCGTGATATTAAAGCTTTAGTAAAAACACCTATTATGGTGGCTGATTGGGCCGCGAAAGCCTAAAGAAAACATTGTCTCCCACGTAACTGGCTCTTACCGGAAAAAAAGAAAAACAAACTGCCTCACCAGTAATGATGTCCCTGTGATGGGCTCTGTTGGCTAGTTTCCAATTGTGATGTATAGAAGTTCTTTTCGACCAAAAAAATAAAAGCCTAATCATGGAGTGATACGCGTCGCCCAATAAAGGGTCAATGCGCTACTTTAAATATAGTTAAAGATAACATTAGCAGCGAGAGTAATCCACAGGTACACCACTATAATATAGTCAAAGTAAAAAATGATAAAAAAATAACAATTCACTTTACCTTCATTTAAAATAAACATTACACAATAATAAAACCTGTACCGGTTGGCGTAATGCAATTTCCCCAAAAGTTCTCGCAACTGGACAATGACTTTCTCACAAGAAGAAGAGACAGGGAAAAGTACCCCGAAAGACCCGAAAGACATCCGGTGCCTTTCCCCTGCGCGTTGCATGGGTCAACCTTAGAAGAGGCCGGCCCCTTCTCGCTATAAAAAAAATGTTTCGGGGAGACTTCGAGACCACCAAGTAAAAAGAAGGTTTTGCTTTTTGGGGTTTCTTCTAAGCTTTCTCGAAAGAGCGAAAGCACTGCGCGAAGAACAAAGGGAAAGGACCTACGGGACGTTCTTGGTTCAACCGTACGGAAAACTTTTGTTTTGGGCTATTGTAATTATGATTTTTCAATTATAAATTATTTATTATTAGTTCTCTCCATGGAGAAGGTATCAACACTCGAATCGAATCACGTAAATATCTGGTGTCCTTATTATTTTTTGTTTATTTCTATGATGATTTCGTATTGATTTAAATTGCAAGATCCTATTTTGCAAAGCACTCGTTTGTGTGAGATTATATTATTGTAATTCTCTAATTGATTAGTGGATTTTTTGTGGCCAGTTTTCCCCGTAGACGTAGCTACTAACATTTCAGATTGAACCACGTAAATCTCTCGTATTCTCTTATTGTTGCTCGTATTATTGTTCTTTGATAATCTTGTGTCCTAATATAATTGTCAAGATCCGGTCCGTTTTATAACAAAAATAGTGACATCACTTGGCACGCCGAGTATTTGACTTGACTTTGATTACTAGCCAGACTTGACAAACCAAACTTGAACGTACGTCGTGTTTATGAGAGATCGTGTGAAATAGGTTAGGGTCGTGTTCATAATAGATAGCGATAGATTGCCATTTCCTCAATATTACCAATTCTGTAAAAGTCTAGTCCTAATATCCAACATTTGCCAAGTTACAATGAAACCATGTTCGACTTCAATTGCAATAATGTTGCCGCTGTCTCAATAGAAGCTTCTTCCTTAGGGTCGAAATTGGTCGCCATTGCCGTTGCCTCACCGTAATGTTATGTACTGGTGAGCTACCTACTGTCCAAGGACCATCAAAGAGCACATTGTCATTACCGTCTTCACTTTCAAACTCAAATCAAGAAAAACTCATTCCCTGGTCAGAAATCCACAGAGAGAAACCATGTTTTGACTTCAATTGCAATAACACTGCCGCTGTCTCGATAGAAGCTTCTTCCTTAGGGTCGAAATTGGTCGCCATTGCCGTTGCCTCACCGTAATGTTATGTACTGGTGAGCTACCTACCGTCCAAGGACCATCAAAGAGCACATTGTCATTATCGTCTTCACTTTCAAACTCAAATCAAGAAAAACTCATTCCCTGGTCAGAAATCCACAGAGAGAAACCATGTTTTGACTTCAATTGCAATAACACTGCCGCTGTCTCGATAGAAGCTTCTTCCTTAGGGTCGAAATTGGTCGCCATTGCCGTTGCCTCACCGTAATGTTATGTAC